>CM061133.1:311649078-312348545 GCA_030789695.1 Scilla litardierei | reverse complement strand
TTATGGTTAAATGTGCATGCCTATTATTTGATCTATATGTTAGTACGTGTGGGCGTGTACTCGCACGTAGAAATGTGCTTACTATATGGATACGTGTGATATACCTACGGTAATAGGGCTATAACTTTGTTTGATATTGCTTGCCTTTACGGGACGTTGTGTGTGTGCGTGTGTACCACGAGGTATACACGACTATTGTATGTCGTCACTATGCATGGATAGGTATAGGTAGTAATGTATTGATTATATTTAATATTACTATGATATGTATATGTATTATAGGTATGTGGCTATACGATGCATGTATATGTGGGATAATGTATTTGATTATATACGTGTGCTGACGAATGTAATATTATTATAGTATGTATGTGGTTACGTTGGTAGATATATATATATATACATATTGGAGTGGTATTGGTATATGTATAGATACCGTGTTATGTATATAGAGTATCCTGATGTGGGTTTTGAGTCTCACTCAAGCTTGAGTGAGTATACTCTAAGTATATTGTTACATATGTCTGTGGTTTGCGTGTAGTACCATGAATATAGAGATGGATGATGTATGTATAGTGATAGGATTGTTTGTGTCTGGTTGTGTTATGCACATGATTGTGAGTGACTATACCCTATTATAGTTATGCGTGTTGGTCTTGTGGTATAGTTAATTACTAAGGTTTTTCATGTTTGAGGTATGTTTGTTAACTAAACTAGGTGTGTTGTTGTGCTAAGTATATAGTGGTAGGAGTGGTATGTATGAATGGTATATTAGCGTGTGTGGGCATGCACCATGCACGGGTAAGTACGTGCTTAGTTATATGTATTTGTGATTATTGTACGTGTGATGAGTCTTGATTATAGTTATAGGACTGTATGTGATGTGATTATATGGTGAAGTATCTGCGTGCATTTGAATAACTATATATTTGTGAAATTATAGTAATGGTGAATGCATGTTAGATATAGTAAACCTGAGTTAATAATGGTATGGTGTGATTCTATGTGTTGATGTGTTTGGTGTTGGAGGTATACTAGGAGATATAGGGAGTAGTATATCCATGTTTGTTCGTTCATATGTAGTTATATATATGTGAGTGCTATGATTGTATTTGCTAGTGTGAAATTATTTTCATGTAAGTATGAGAGACTTGGTTATGTGATAGTGTGTGATAACTATATAGGGGATGTAAGTGACTACATGAATGATTGAAGTATGTGTATGAATTTGACTGTCTATGATATGTATAACTATAGAGAGTGCATGTGTATACATGTATGTTGTATTAAGGCTTGACTATCTAGTGCAATATTAGCACTTGGAGTGACTATACCTAGTTAAAATATAGTGTGATTGGGGTAGTTACTAGAAGACTAGTAGATATGTTATTGTAGTTAGAAAGTCCGAGGACGGACTTTATTCATAAGGTGGCTAGGATGTCACGGTCGGTTTTCGATCGTACTTTCTTCGTGTGCGTAATTTTGTTCATGCACGTATTTATTTTAGACCTTGCTTGTATCCGAACCCTATGATGTGATATACCGTTGTGACCCTCTCGAAGAGTATTAATTTGTGGAATTATTTTGGAACGACATTTCACGGGTCGTTCTCCCACGATTTGACTTTGTTTGATGAGGTGTCGTGATTTTCACTTTTGTCGTGAGGCCTTTTTATTTTTAGTTTCGTTCCTCGTCGCCCCACTCGTGATCGATCTTCTTGGTTTCGTTTCTCTCGTCGACACGGTCGCCCCCGTATTTATCTCATAATTTTAGGGCCCCGCTTGACCCACCTTCACTAATTTTCCCAATCTCTTATAGTTTAACCCTAAGTTTTTATGTTTTCCCCTATTATTATTTATTATTACCCTAATCAACTTTGAGCCCTAGCCCACTTGTTTGATACATGGCCGAACCTATGTTACTACACGCACACACCTTAGCCTCTCTCTCACACGCAGCCCATATGTTTGGGCTTTTTAAAAACAGATTAATAAAGAAAGAAACAATAACCCTTAGACCTCTTGCTGTACAACCCACACACCAGGTTACACCAACTTCAAAACAACTGACCTAGGACCCTACCCACGTGATGCCGAGTCCCTCTATTTATTAAAACCATAGGGATAATTTTCTCTTCACGCAAACTATCTCCTGAGCACCGCCATCTCTTATTTTTTCGACTTTGCATCAGCCCTCGCTACCTCCAGCCCTTCTCCGATCTAACCCATCGCCGGACCCTCGACCTTCCCTCCGACTAGACCGCCCTGTGCGCCGTCGGTGTGCTCCGCCTGACAGCACACAGTGCCGTGCCTCATCTCAAATGTTGTGAGAACTACTCCCAAGCGCAGGAGATCGTGCAAGTAATATCCTGGTGAGTCCAGGTATCGAATCCATGGGACAACTGACCTGCAAAACTACGAACGTCAATCTGAAAAGAGTAATAATACGATGTTAGCCAACCACCTATCAAACACGAAGATATAGGATCAAGAGTATGGAATAAGAAATGAAAATCCTACGATATTTACGGTGACTTTGGAAGGGATACAAGTATGGGGAGTATGTGTTGGGTTTGATTTCGTAAGGGTGTGTGCAATCAATGAATATCAATACCTTTTCTATAACTCAACGTTTCGTCCGGTCAGGGCACGAGAACGTCGGAAAGTATGGCGATCAAGCGTATGAAATCGTGCCAAAGAATTAATCAAGTGCAAATAGGGCGAAAAGATATAGGCATCAATAATTACGACACCCTAACTACGTCAACACCAACACTTATGAAGTAGATGTGCTACGGTTGTGAGTTCATTAGGAGTTAATAATCGCTGAAATATCATGTCTTTTATATAACTCAACGCTTCGTCCGGTCAGGGCACGAAGACGTCGGAAGATGAAACGATGAAAACTAGTCAAATTGGCCGTATACGCATTACTAGCAACATTGATTTCATTAAACGATAAAAGCAATAATAAGTTCAGATTAGTGAACATAAATAGGCTAGCCTTGTCAGGGCCTAGCCATACGGGATGTAAATAATATCGACAATAAGCAAATACCCAACAAATACGTTGTAGAAATCAATGTTACGAGTGATTTTGACATGAAAATAGGGCTAAAGACATGAAATTCATCAAATAAATACTCCTAATTACATCACAACCATAGCACAAGGAGATTAGCCACACATGGTGCAAAGAAAATCAGATCTCATAGCCAAATACATCGTTATAATAGCCAAAATACGATAAAATACACCAAATACGGGGTATAAGTTCAAGAATTTATCACCAAATCTCAACTTTAAAGCCCAAAACTCCTTTAGAATAGGAAGAATAGCCTCTGGAATTTTTCAGAATTTTTCCCTGGAGAAATACGCACAGTAGCCGCTCCAAAAGTCCCAAAATACGCCAGAATACCCCCCAAAACCCTAGAAATACGCTTATATATTAGCATTGCGGGTTTAGAGAGCTTAACGGGTCTAAACCCGCACCCGAATCGCCTAAAACCCGATCCGCGAAGCCGCTAGTTGATCTCAACCGTTGATCAAAGGCGGGATCTCGTCTCGTGTCGACACGTGGCTTGGATCCGAACCCGCTCGCTTCGTTCTCTCCGAGTCGCTTCAAGGGATCATGTCCATCGTTTGATTAGGATCGAAGGGACTCCATTGTGCCACGTCGCCGCAGCGAATTCGAATTCGAATTCGAATCAGAATCAATCCTGGCCGTCCGATCTTGGATCAACGGGCGATAAATTGGCCACGTCGCTCCGTATCTGAGTGCGAAGCGGGCTTCGCTTCGTAGCCGTCGATCTGGCAAGGCACCGCTGCGATGGCGACATGTGTCCCAAGCCGCCCCGCCTTTTTCACTGATTTCCCCTTCGCGCTGGACCGTTGGATCATCATCCAACGGTCGATACGACGGCCTCTTCGCTGCGTTGGATCGCGGATGTGGGCCGTTGGATCTCAATCCAACGGTCGAGAAAATTTCGTGCGACGAAAATCACGGGCCATTAGATTTGGCGGGGAGCGCTGAGATGCGGCCACGTGGCGCGCCAAGATTCGTGCGCAATTAATTATTTTCCAATAAATGGTATTCTGCATTCAAAAATTCATAGAAATTAGCACATATCTCAGAAAAATACAAATAAATAGTCGTTGGAATCGTGAGATCGAGACGATGCTAGGAAAAATATAAAAATGCAGAAATACACAATCAAATTCACGTTTTGTGCATAAATAGAGTAATTTCTCTAAGAAATGATGATGAGAAAAATACGAATGTATTAGAGATAAATTAAGCATCATATGGACACAAAATAGGACTAATAAGGGGGTTAAATATGCAATATTCACTCCGAATCACACCCCCCAACTAGCGTTTTGCTAGTCCCTAGCAAAAAGAGCGATAAATACGGATGATCAATAAAAAATAATTCTATCAATCACTTATGGCCTGGCTCAACAATACGCTTTCCAACATGATTTATACAATCAATATACACATCCATGACCAAGATCATTCACATGATGTTTTCTCTAGTTTAGTATGAATTAATAATATACAAGCATCGTTTTGCGCAAGTGAAAGTATAACACGTCGTTTTTCTCTAGTTTTCTTGTTTCCAAGGAATTGGCCTATCAAAACAATCATTCAAGATATGGGTAATGAATTTGCTTAATATATATTCACCATTTCTTTTCTTTTAATCGTTCCGCGTAACGCGCATCAAGCAACATTCGCAGAAAAATGTATAACTTGGATCGCTCCATCAAATGAGTGAGTTTCCTGTCAATAGCTCCCAAATCAGACGATAATAGGGCATTAGGCCAAAAAGGACCCCTCGGACTGTACTACTCGAGCCAACCAAGTTATTTATTAGTGACATACTTATTCATTCATTTTTCATCATTCTTTTGTCATTCATTTTTCTTTTCTTAAGCAACTCAATACCCATCATTTTTTTTGAGCAAAGCATTAATAACCAAGGCCAAATTCATCTTCAACTTGAAGATTTTTCAAAAAAAATCGTGTATACTCAAGCTTTTTCATCACATTAGCATGCATGAAATAAATTCAAACTATTTCGAGATATTAATCATGACAATCGAAAAAATTTCATGAATAACATATTAACGGTAATTCATGAAGGAAAAAAAATTAATTCAAGCCATAAACAATTAGCTAGAACTCAGTTAATGCATAATCATCCGCATTTGAGGTATATGAAGGAGTTTAAAAATGTGAGATTGGTGGTTCATTCTTTCCTTATGCCATGCTTTTGAAAAAAAATCCTAAGGTCTCACACACACCCCCCAACTAAAGATGGACATTGTCCTCAATGTCGAAGAGGGTACGAGTTTATTCAAGCAAGCATCCTAGAAAGCAAATAAAATTCTACGCTACTGGAAAGAACACACCGTGTTCAAATGGCGGATCCTGAATCTTTAATGGTGGAGGAAGTTGTTCAATTTGTTCCTTGCGCTCCTCGACAATTATTCTTCCTCCTTTAGCTAAATTGGACCCCAGCAACGTAACTCCCAGCATCTCTATAATCTGGTCACCTGTATCCTGCAAGAGATGAGTCACGTCAGTCCAATTTATTTTAAAATTCTTTGCCATAAACACATTCCAAATATAGTCATCAACATAGGTGAAGTAAAATAGAGCATGGTGATGACAACTCCCTGAGAAATGTGCACTACGCTCGGTATGATGCTCAGTCAAAGTGGAGAGGGATAGATGATTTTGGGAAAAAACTGGGGAAGGGAATGGTTCGGGCTCAATAGTGATATTCTTTAAACAAATGTCCCTAGTCGTCTCATCCTCCTGTTCATCCAAAATTGCTCGCTCATCCTCTACTTTGCACACACTTCCTGCCATGTCAATGCTTTCATTCGTGACTTCATCGTGACATGGCTCGCTCGATGTACCTGCAATAGAAGATAAACTCACATTAGATTCTGGAAATCGAATTTCAAAAGATTTCTTTTCTTCTAAGCAAGTGGAAATCAGCTTAAGATTTTCAATAGATTGCTGAATCTGCCGACTCCGAGCGAGGAATTTCTCTTGGAATTGATGGGATGTGGCCTCCTGTGTCTGAATTAGCAATTGAACTTCCTCTTTCAAGTGGTGCAAAGGTACGTCTACACTTTGCTCCTCTGGATCAAGGCTTGAAGGTTCCGTTGAATCGCACTCTGAAGTCTCTTTCATGATTTCTTCGTCCTCCTGCAAAGACTCCATATAATTCCATGCCTCTGTCGGCGTCATGACTCCCAAGAATTCCTGCAGCTGAGGTCGTAGTCCACCGAGGAAGGACTCCATAAGTTCTTTCTTTGTAAACCCATGCTGCGGATAGCTCGATATTATATCTGTGAACCTCCTCCAGGCCTGAAAGAAAGTTTCACAATCAGTCTGATTAAAACCAACGATCTTGAGCTTCTCCATCCTATGTTTGTGTGCCTTATAATATTCTGCATCATACAAATTGTTCGTGCAATAGAATTTCATGTATTCCATATACTCCATTTTTAAAAGAGAAAACAAAAAATAAAATTAAAAAAAATCCTAGACTATAAGATGGAAGGATCTCACCGAATGTTCCTCCAAACGAACTGAAATCGTAGCTTACAAGTACTGTTATCCCCGGCAACGGCGCCAAAAACTTGCCTCATCTCAAATGTTGTGAGAACTACTCCCAAGCGCAGGAGATCGTGCAAGTAATATCCTGGTGAGTCCAGGTATCGAATCCACGGGACAACTGACCTGCAAAACTACGAACGTCAATCTGAAAAGAGTAATAATACGATGTTAGCCAACCACCTATCAAACACGAAGATATAGGATCAAGAGTATGGAATAAGAAATGAAAATCCTACGATATTTACGGTGACTTTGGAAGGGATACAAGTATAGGGAGTATGTGTTGGGTTTGATTTCGTAAGGGTGTGTGCAATCAATGAATATCAATACCTTTTCTATAACTCAACGTTTCGTCCGGTCAGGGCACGAGAACGTCGGAAAGTATGGCGATCAAGCGTATGAAATCGTGCCAAAGAATTAATCAAGTGCAAATAGGGCGAAAAGATATAGGCATCAATAATTACGACACCCTAACTACGTCAACACCAACACTTATGAAGTAGATGTGCTACGGTTGTGAGTTCATTAGGAGTTAATAATCGCTGAAATATCATGTCTTTTATATAACTCAACGCTTCGTCCGGTCAGGGCACGAAGACGTCGGAAGATGAAACGATGAAAACTAGTCAAATTGGCCGTATACGCATTACTAGCAACATTGATTTCATTAAACGATAAAAGCAATAATAAGTTCAGATTAGTGAACATAAATAGGCTAGCCTTGTCAGGGCCTAGCCATACGGGATGTAAATAATATCGACAATAAGCAAATACCCAACAAATACGTTGTAGAAATCAATGTTACGAGTGATTTTGACATGAAAATAGGGCTAAAGACATGAAATTCATCAAATAAATACTCCTAATTACATCACAACCATAGCACAAGGAGATTAGCCACGCATGGTGCAAAGAAAATCAGATCTCATAGCCAAATACATCGTTATAATAGCCAAAATACGATAAAATACACCAAATACGGGGTATAAGTTCAAGAATTTATCACCAAATCTCAACTTTAAAGCCCAAAACTCCTTTAGAATAGGAAGAATAGCCTCTGGAATTTTTCAGAATTTTTCCCTGGAGAAATACGCACAGTAGCCGCTCCAAAAGTCCCAAAATACGCCAGAATACCCCCCAAAACCCTAGAAATACGCTTATATATTAGCATTGCGGGTTTAGAGAGCTTAACGGGTCTAAACCCGCACCCGAATCGCCTAAAACCCGATCCGCGAAGCCGCTAGTTGATCTCAACCGTTGATCAAAGGCGGGATCTCGTCTCGTGTCGACACGTGGCTTGGATCCGAACCCGCTCGCTTCGTTCTCTTCGAGTCGCTTCAAGGGATCATGTCCGCCGTTTGATTAGGATTGAAGGGACTCCATTGTGCCACGTCGCCGCAGTGAATTCGAATTCAAATTCGAATCAGAATCAATCCTGGCCGTCCGATCTTGGATCAACGGGCGATAAATTGGCCACGTCGCTCCGTATCTGAGTGCGAAGCGGGCTTCGCTTCGTAGCCGTCGATCTGGCAAGGCGCCGCTGCGATGGCGACATGTGTCCCAAGCCGCCCCGCCTTTTTCACTGATTTCCCCTTCGCGCTGGACCGTTGGATCATCATCCAACGGTCGATACGACGGCCTCTTCGCTGCGTTGGATCGCGGATGTGGGCCGTTGGATCTCAATCCAACGGTCGAGAAAATTTCGTGCGACGAAAATCACGGGCCGTTAGATTTGGCGGGGAGCGCTGAGATGCGGCCACGTGGCGCGCCAAGATTCGTGCGCAATTAATTATTTTCCAATAAATGGTATTATGCATTCAAAAATTCATAGAAATTAGCACATATCTCAGAAAAATACAAATAAATAGTCGTTGGAATCGTGAGATCGAGACGATGCTAGGAAAAATATAAAAATGCAGAAATACACAATCAAATTCATGTTTTGTGCACAAATAGAGTAATTTCTCTAAGAAATGATGATGAGAAAAATACGAATGTATTAGAGATAAATTAAGCATCATATGGACACAAAATAGGACTAATAAGGGGGTTAAATATGCAATATTCACTCCGAATCATGCCGCCGACGTTGTCAACTGCAGCACCCTCAGGCACTGTCTTCCTCCCAGCGCAGCAGGCCGCAGGCGACTGTACGTCCGGTGCCTCCCCACTCAGCCCTACGTACAGCTGCGCCGCCTTGGATGTCAGGAGCACTGCCCAGGTGCTGACGGTCGTGCTGCCCAAGCAACGATGCAAGACAGCAGCCTCCTTCGCAAGATAGCGACGCGACAACGCTTCTCCCCCTAGGCATCCGCCCAGTCTACGGCCTCCCCTTCCAAAACTCGCTTCCGTCGGTGCCGCAGCATGGGATTAGCTGCATGTCCGTATTTTAAGCGTATCAAGGTTAGTACGTCATTTTGGATGTATAGTCTAGTTAGTACCTTATTATATGTTAATAGACCGATTATTTAATAAGTTGGTGGTATAATAGTGGTTAGTACCAATGTTGGTATGAATGCAATATGCCTTTTAAATTAGTATATCATTGTTTTATACTAGTAATAGATAACCGTAAGCTATATGTAAGTAATAGCATGTAATTATTAGTTATATTGGGCATATATATATGTGTAACAATAGATATATTATTATTTTAAGAGCTTATAGCCTTGTCCTAATAAATGTCGTAACCTTATGTAGCAGATATAATACATTTTTCTAGAGCCGACACCGTACCTTACACGCTACCGGAATTCAATCCCTGACGTCGCTACCCGACGTCAGAGAAGCTCTCGCGTCATGTTAAGGTAAGATCTGCCCCGTAGGAATCACCACTTGCCTGTTAATCAACTAAAATTTGGTAACTTTTGATGGTTGTGTTTCACTAATCAAGATTAAGAAATTGGGTTGTAGGCTGGACTACGAACTGAGCACGTAGGTAGTTTGGACTCTGGTTGATCATGACTCTAGCTTGGTTGTGCAGGCAAGTGATACTTGCCAGCAAATGTTTTAGGCCACGTTTTTAGGCCAAATTGTTTGTTAGCGTAAAAGACACTAGACAGTGAAATGATAGCTGTCTAGGCGCCTTCTTGATCTAGTTTGACAACGAAACTAGATCCGACACCACTTTTGATCTAGCTTGACAACGAAGCTACATCCGACTCTTTATTTGCTTTCATTCATGCTGCATGTCATGTTTAATTTTCAATTAACGGTACGCAAATTATCTGCCCATTGCCATGTCATTGCATGCATCTAATGTTACATCTTGATTGCATAGCACACGCTACACTTATTGTAATGATTGAGGCTAGGCACCTGCTTTTGCGGGCACAATCCTATGCTATATTGAAAAACACTTCCTGGCTCGTGATCCAGAAGCGATCACCATGTTGTTGGGAAACCAACGCTCGAGACACGTGGAGGGGTAGGGTTAAGCGACCACTTAGTGTAGAAGTGTGCCAGTACAGCCACTTCAGCTGTAAGGCGTAAACTCTGAGATTGGGGTAGGGTTAAGCGACCACTCAGTATAGAAGTATGCCAGATCAACAACTTCAACTGTAAGGCGTAAACCCTGTGCATATCATGAAATGATAATGTTCGTGAAGTGATAATGTTCGTGACTCGTGAAACAGTGTTTTTCGTAGCTTCTGCTACGACGTGCATGCATGTCATCATGCCATCTTAAATTGTTGCATTCTCAAAATGTCATGCCATTTATTTATATTTAGAACTGATAGTCGCTTTATTTTATTTGTATCCTGGCACAAAAGTCATCCGCTCTCTTTGGGAGACTTTTGCTGACATGTGCCCTTTTCTCTTTGGGTGTCACTTGTCAGGTTTTGAGCCTGACTTAGTTGCAGAGGACGACAGGTTGCTGATGTCCAGTTCGAGGATTCCGGTCCTACCCTTAGTCTCAGTTGGTGACTCTCTTTACTTTTGTTTCAGCCATGCTTTAGGCCTATTTGTCAGAATTGTACTTTATGTGACTGCTCTGTGATGTTGGAATAGTTTTCTGGATGTTGGTGGATGTTTTCTTTTATACCTGCTTTACTATTATCATTGTTGTTGTTTCATCGTAATGCAAAGGACCTGCTACTATTTGAAATTTTTACAGACGCTTATCAGACTGTAGCTTCACAGCTCCACGTCTGAGCGGATCTCCTCGCGTCTCGCCTTCCATATTAGGGAAGCGGGGCTGACACAAAGCCAACACAAAAGAGAGGAGATCAGCCAACATTATATTGATAAACCCATAGCATATAGCCGCAACCAATAACCTTCCTCTTCAAACATCTTGTCGCAAGTCCTATTGGTTCATCTTCCATATGCATAGCCCTAGCATCCATGTGCCTAGCCCTAGCTCGATGTGCCGCAACTTCCATGTGCCTAGCCCTAGCTCCATATTGCCATAGCCGCAATATTTGACCACAAATGCACCATACAAGCCGCCATCTTTGACTCAAAATCAAGGGTAAGGGTTTATTTTATAATCAAATTAATTCACTTGTGTTTTTGATTGTGCAGGCACAAAACGAAAATCCCATGTGCAAGCTACCAAGGATCTATGTGCATATGGCCTTTTTTGAACCCAGGCCGAAATCTTTAAGGGACCTGACCATCAAGCAAAGGGACGCAAGGAGCATTTGTTAAAGCACTTGGTTGCTGTTTTGTTCTGGCAAGCGAAAGTACAAGGGGGCCGAAATTGTTGACCAAGGTCTCATTCTCTTGCCGACCAGCTTGCTGACTCATGCATCAACCAATCTTCATTGCAACAACAACATGCTAGCAGCCGCATGAGCTTCAACAAACTAGACACAAGTTCCAATCCCTCAAATTGTTCAGCCGCAACCTTAGAGGGACATTAATTAATTCAAGAAGAGAACAAGCCATCAGCTTTTTGACTTCCTCATCCTAGGGGTCACATGCCTCAAGTCTCAAGGAAACAAGCTTGACAGATCAGCAATCCATCCTAGCAAACTGCCGCAAGTTGTGCCAACATCATCCTAGTGCAAACCTAATTGCCGCATATTTCTAGGAGGAGTACTAACCGCAACTTGAGTTGCTGAGGAGACGTGACGAGATGACTACATCTTGCCAGACGAGACCTGGCTCGTGCCGATTGACAGAGACGACTACACCTACACACTGAGATTCTCTAAACTCTTTTACTATTATTTGTGTGTAGTAGTAACAATCGCTGTAGGGGAAACTTTACCACTTTGTGTACTTTTGTGGTCTTTTCTGGTGGGTGCTAGACAAGAGGGACTTGACTAGTTGGGACTAGTCAAGTGAGAGCATGTAATAGGATACGTTTTGTTGAGCACTTTGGTGACTGCAGGTACTGAGAGCCAGGTGAGTGTAGAGCTCTAGCTACATGTTATACTAGGTAACATTTCTAATACAATATTTGCTTTCGGGGCTGGACATAGGTCTTGGGTGCGACCGAACTAGGGTAAATATGCTGTGCATCTATGATTGCTTATTGTTTACTATGCATGTGATTATAACTGCGTGTGATTTCTCATGGGTTGCGCGAGAATTTTTATAAGCATTTTCACCCCCAAGGCTTAGATCCAGATCCAACAGCCTTGAACGCTAATGCCTTCTTTTTTGCCTCCGTTGGGTTCATCATAGCTCTTATCTTCAATCGATTCTCCCTTCTTACTTCGTAAGACATGAGCGTACCGATGAGATTCATCACGGTATAGTTCTTCATGTCATTGACCTCCTCAATGGCAATAACCTTTCTTTCCCATTTTGAGGTCATTCCCATGATTATCTTTCTTACCTTTTCTTGTTGTATGTATACTTGACCGAGAGCTTCAAGCTCATTGGTGATGTCGGTGAAACGACCGTACATCGTTGCAATGTTCTCACTTTCCTGCATATGAAACATGTCGAATTTTTGTATAGCAACATATAAATTTGACAATTTTACCTTGTTCGTCCCTCGTGGGTGACGACGAGATAGTTCCATATTTGATATGCACTCTTACATGTGCATATATTATTGACCTCATCTGAACCCAATGCGCAATGAAGAGAGTTCATTTCTTTGGCATTGTTTACCTCGGTGGACTTCTCGGCAGGAGTCCATTTGTTGAAATCTTCTTCGGTGGGTTCAACGTGATCCTTATGAAGGGTTCTCCAAAGAAAAGCATGTTGGATATTGGACTCCCCGGATTTGGTTTTGGATGATGAACAAACATAAATATAATATGAACTAACACTTTGTGAGCGCAGTTATGGAGATCGTCGCCAAATTCACATGAATATCAATAACGACGTCTCAAGACTTCTCAAAGCACGTGATCGTATGCCTAAAGCTTCGTTGAAGCTTATGGACCTATTTAGAAGTCATGAAGATTCGATTGAAGCTATTGAAGACGGTATCGTCAAGTTTATTTAATAGTCTTTAAGCTTCTTTCGTAGAATGTTAAGCCTTGAGTAGGTCTTACGTTTTAATTCTTCATAACGCTCATATCTTAGCTCTAGGATCTTAGTAGAAGTCCATACAATTCTTCCCGAAGCTTCGCGCTTCGATTCGGGACTTCTTGTGCATGTTAGTTGGTTCAAGAAGAAGAACTGACCGACTAGATGGTGATCTAGTCAGTCAGCCAAGCTTCTTGGACCGACTAGTTTCTGTCAGTTAATTCTTAGCTCTTTACTGTTTACAGTTAGTCGGTCTAAGTTGACTCACCGACCGACTAGTTTGTGAACTAGTCGGTCAGTGATGCTTCTGTGACCGACTAGTTGAGCTTTCCCTGAACATGCACATTTGAGCTTGAGCTACTGTTTATCATTAGTCGGTCTGTGCTCATTGATCGATCGACTAGTTGATGAACTAGTCGGTCAACTTTCCTTCTTGGACCGACTAGTTTGGTTTACTGTACATGCCAAATTTTTCACCATACTTACTGTTTATCGTTAGTCGGTCTATGTTCATTTGGTGACCGACTAGTTGGTGAATTAGTCGGTTAACAGTTGTTCTTGGACCGACTAAGTTCAATTCTTCTCAGACTTCAGTTTTATCTGTTAGTCGGTCCACGTTGTGTAACCGACCGACTAGTTGTGAAACTAGTCGGTCAGCTACTCTTCTTAGACAGACTAGTTCCTTAGTCTGTACTTTGATCTTTTCTCAGTTTACTCATTAGTCGGTTTACGTTAATTGACCGACCGACTAGTTGATGAACTAGTCGGTCGGTGGTTGTTCTTTGACCGACTAGTTGGGGTCAGAAAAGAGCCGTTGGAGCTTTAATTGAAACGTTTTTCTCTCTCTCTCTCCTCTAACCTATATATACTTGTTGGGCTGCATTCATTGCTGCCAAGGCTGATATTAATGCAAGTTTAGAGTTCAAGAGAAATCAATCCAAGCTCATTCAAAGCTCATTCCCTCCATTCATTAATCTCTCCTAACTCTTACTTTCAAAGAGAGATTCATTGAGTGTGAAGCCTTCCAAGCCAAGTGCTTGATTCTAGGTCACCAACATCCCCAAAGCTCTCCATCGCTGTTCTACATCTTGGAGCTAGGGTTTGGTGCCACTTCTTCCTCAAAATCATCCTTGCCCTAATTCGTAAGCAATACTCAAGGCATAAGTATTTTGTTCGGTAAGAAGTTTCTTTATTTCATTTCATATTTGATTTGTAAGTTTCACTCTCGGTTGTGAGAGTGTGGTTGTGATCCCGGGTTGTGGGAGTCACAAATTACATTTTGTATGATTTGACTTGTGGAGGTTTTTCACAAGTATTTCATAGTGGAAATCTTGAGTTAGGGTTTCTAACTCAAGTATCCGGAGGGGATCCGGGTGGTTGGGACGTAGGATCACCGGGATCAAGTCGGGGAGACTTGGGTGGATCCGAACCCAGTAACATCTCTTGTTAGCGTTGTTAATTTTGTGTTGTCATTCAATTTTAGCTTCCGCAAATTGATTTGGTAGTTGTTTGCATTTTAATTTGGAATTATACTCCTTATTATTTTAAAGTACTATTCACCCCCCCTCTAGTACTTGTGCAGTAGCTTGTAGGGCATTACATTTGGTATCAGAGCCAGATACACAGCTATGTCTGCCAACGACAACAAGACCGTGCGTCCACCTTCCAACTATGACACCTTCAGGAACCGTGAAGGAGCATCTTCGGTGATGGAAGGACATTCCTCTACGAGGCCTCCATTTTTCAACGGTACCAACTACGGGTACTGGAAATGTAGGATGGAAACCTTCCTCCGAAGTGCATCTTTATGGAGGACTACAATGAAGGAGTACATCGAGCCCGAAGAAGAAGACTTCGAGAAATGGACAACCGCGGAGGTCGCCGCGGAGGTAAGCAATGCCAAGGCGATGAACGCCTTGCAATGCGCATTGGAGCCCGAGGACTTCAATAAGATATGCACATGTAAGAGTGCATATCAAATTTGGAACTCTCTCCTCATACTTCATGAAGGGACGAGTCGGGTAAGAGACTCTAAACTCGTAGTTGTAAACAAAGACTACGAAATGTTTCATATGCAACAGGGCGAGAAGATGAAGGAGTATTACGCTCGCTTCGTCGACATCATAAACGAGTTAGAGGCTCTTGGCAAATCCTACACCCAAAAGGAGAAGTGCTCAAAGCTTATCGAAGGACTTCCTTCTTCTTGGGAAAAGCGTACCTTCGCCATCGAGGAAGGTAATGACATGAACAAGTACACCGTAGTTCAACTAATGGGTACTTTAATGTCATACGAGGTACGCAAGGATAGCAAGCTCAAATTGCAGGAAAAGATGAAGTCCTACCTAAAGCAAGACGAGCCAAAGAAGAAGGCCATTGCTTTCAAGGCCGCTCCATCCACATCCACATCAACCGATGATGAAGACTCGGAAAACGAGTTGGACTTGGAGTCCATGGCACTCATGGCCAAGAAGTTCAACCGTTTCTTCCGAAAAGGGAACTTCAAGAACAAAGCTAAATTTGGTTCTACTAACGCCTCTTCCTCTCCTTTATGTTTCAAGTGCAATAAGCCGGGACACATGAAAGCGGAGTGTCCCCTCAATAAGCACAAGGAGAAGTGGAAGGCGCCAAAGTATGACAAGTCCAAGAAGTACACGAAAGGAAACAAGAAGGGACTTGTCGGAGCTACCTTCACCGACTCCGATGATTCTTCAAGCGGAGAGTCGGACGATGAGCACGTGGAGCAAGCGCACATGTGTTTCATGGCAAGAGAGGAGCACGATCAAGGATCCTCCTCTTTCGATGATAGTGATGAAGAAAGCGATGAGGTAACCATGGATGACATTAGGAATGCTAACTCTCAATTATGGTCAAAATACACTAAATTAGTAAATAGATATACTAAGGTAAAAGATGACTTAGCTAGCATTCAAACATCGCCGACGACCATCATCACCAACAACGACACCGTTGTTGAAGAATTAAGAAATGAGATTGATAATCTCAAATCTAAACTCGAACATGTTAGCATTGAAGATACGGAAGAACATAGGATATAGGATTTGACTTCTCAAAACTCGACTTTGAGTATTGAGAACGAGAATCTTAAATCTCGTGTTTATGTGCTCACATCGCAAATATCCACTTTGGATATTTCTTTGCGTTCTCTCAAAGAGAAATATGAGGACACATTGGGCCGAATCAACAAATTCAACAAGGGTAAGGGCCACTTGGATAATATCCTAAAAGACTTACTTCTGGCCAAACACCACATTGGCTTGGGGTATATGATGGGAAATTCATCCAAGTCGGTCACTACTTTTGTAAGGCCAACTTCCGAAGCCTCAATGAGTGGGAGCAAACACTCTATTGGTAGTTCATCTACCAATGGTGCTTCCACCTCGTCCACACCCTCTTTTGGAAAGAAACCCACTTTGGGTGGACCTCCAAAGAAGGGGCATGCCTACATGTACACCAATACCATGCCACGTAGGAACACACGTCCTACTCCACCGTCTCACACATATGATGATTTTTATGCAACACATTCTCGGGCACGTGCACACAATGTGAGACACCCTCATGCACGTGTTCCCTCACATGCATATGTTCACCCACAACATCATATGAATAATTCTCATCGTGCACCATTCCATCATGTTCCGTATGCCTATCCACAACATGCATTACGTAGAAATCAACGTAGCATGCATGCACCCAATAGGATGAGGGCTCCCAAGATTTTCACAATTTGGAGCCCAAAGGACACAAGCATGGACGAAAAACAAATGTATATGAATGCTTATTTTTCGGATGTTGTGCATAGTAGAAATTATGTGGGGAAGTCTAAGTCCAATTGGACTTGGCTTCCAAAGGTCTAATCTTTTGGACCCAATGACCTTGGGTACCATGATATGAAATTCTCTATCTTTAGGTACTCAAGGAAAAGAAAAAGAAAAGGAGCAACAAATTTAAATTAAGCTCCAAGGGAAATTGGATACTCGATAGCGGGTGTTCAAAACACATGACGGGTGACGCTAGTTTGCTCTCCGGAGTGGTTCCCATAGCAAATGGAAACCGCGTCGTATTTGGAGGCAACGAGAGCGGAACCATCATAGGTGTTGGTAAAGTTGGTAACCCTTCTAAACCCCTAATTAGTGATGTTTATCTTGTTAGTGGTTTAAATCACAATCTTATTTCAATAAGCCAACTTTGTGACAAAGGTTACAAAGTTAGCTTTGCGAAAGGATTGTGTCATATTTTAAGAAAAGATAATGATAAATTATTATTTTCCGGAACTCGTCATAAAGACATTTATATTTTGGATCTTCCTAAGTCATATGAACAATGCCTCGTTGCCAACACAAGTGAACAACACTTATGGCATCGACGCTTTGGACATGTGAACTTTGGAACACTATATAAGCTTTCAAAATTAAACTCCATTAAAGGTTTTCCGAAGCTTGTTTTTGAAAAGAAAAGTTTTTGTGATTGTTGTCAACGTGGCAAGCTTCCTAAATCTTCATTTAAACCTAAGAAAAGCATTTCTACTAAACGGCCACTAGAGCTATTACATCTAGACTTATTTGGGCCAACTAGAGTTGCTTCCTTAGGAAATGCAAGGTATGGACTTGTCATTGTAGATGACTATTCAAGATTTACATGGGTATTTTCATTGTGTAATAAAAATGAAGCTTTTGAAAACTTCACAATTTTTGTTAAGAAAGTACAAAATCTCTTAGGAACCACCATTGTCACTATTCGTAGTGATCATGGAGGTGAATTTGAGAATGAGTCTTTTGAGACATTTTGTGATGAAGTTGGTATTACGCACACCTTCTCTTTCCCTCGTGCACCTCCTCAAAATGGTGTAGTTGAGAGAAAGAATAGGACGCTAGTGGAGTGTGCTCGCACTATGCTTGATGATAGCCAACTTGGCCATCAATTTTGGGCGGAAGCGGTACACACCGCTTGCTATGTGTTTAATAGAATACTTTTGAGGCCCGGCACTAAACAAACTTGTTATGAATTGTTGTTTGGTAGGTTGCCTCAAGTTAAACATTTTCGTGTTTTTGGTTCGAAATGTTTTATTAAGAACACATATGGTAGTTTGGACAAATTCGATCCAAGATCCGATGAGGGGATTTTTGTTGGATATTCTTCGCGTAGCAAAGCCTACCGGATATTCAACAAACGAACCTCAACGATCGAGGAGTCGCTTCATGTCTCTTTTAATGAAGGATTTGTTCCAACTAGAATTTCAAATGATAATGATTCTATGGATGTTTTATGTGATTCATTTGATAATTCTAAGTCTAATGATTCTATTGATTCTATTGAGACTAACCCAACTAACGAATTTGTTGAGAATGTTCCTAGTGATCAAGGTATTCCCAAACGGCTTCATACCGTTCGTGACCATCCTCATGAGCAAGTCATTGGCAATATCTATGATAGTGTCAAGACGAGATCGCAAGTGAACTACTTCGCTCATTGTGCCTTTGCCTCCTCGATAGAGCCAAAGAATATTAATGAAGCATGCGAAGATAGCGCTTGGATCTTAGCCATGGAGGAGGAGCTCATTCAATTCGAGAGAAATGAAGTTTGGGAGCTTGTTCCATTGCCATCGAAGAACCACACCATCATAGGGACAAAGTGGATCTTCAAGAACAAAACCGACGAAAACCAAGTCGTCGTCCGGAACAAAGCTCGGTTAGTTGCTCAAGGCTATCGACAAGAGGAAGGTATTGATTTCGAAGAATCCTTCGCTCCGGTAGCTAGATTAGAATCAATTAGATTATTATTGTCTTTTGCATGCCATAAGGATTTTAAATTATTTCAAATGGATGTTAAAAGTGCATTTTTAAACGGAGATGTTGTTGAGGAAGTTTACGTTTCTCAACCTCCGGGCTTCATAAATGAAAAATTTCCAAATCATGTTTTTAAACTAAAGAAAGTGCTTTACGGCTTAAGACAAGCTCCTTGAGCTTGGTATGATCGCCTAAAGAATTTTCTTTTGGATTTGAATTTTAAAATGGGAGAAGCCGATTCTACACTTTTTGTTAAGCATGCGAATAATGATATAATTTTAGTTCAAATATATGTTGATGATATTATTTTCGGTGCTACTAACTTTGCTCTTTGCGAAGAGTTTTCTAATGTTATGAAGGAACAATTTGAGATGAGCCACATGGGTGAGCTCAAGTATTTCTTAGGTCTCCAAATTCGCCAAATGGACGATGCAATCTTCATCCACCAAACGAAGTATACGGTGGAGTTGCTAAAGCGATTTGGAATGGAGAGTGCTTCCGGGAAAAAGACTCCAATGAGCACGACAACGCATCTTGATAAAGATACGGGCGGTAAGGATGTAGACATTCCTCTATATCGAGGTATGATAGGTAGTTTGCTTTATCTTACCGCAAGTAGGCCCGATATTATGTTCGCCGTATGCGTATGTGCTCGTTATCAATCTCAACCTAAGGAATCTCACTTAGTAGCGGTAAAGCGTATTTTTTGCTATCTAAGTTACACTTTAGATTTTGGATTACTTTATCCGAAATCTAGCACATATGAGTTAATCTCATATAGTGTGCCGATTATGCGGGATGCAAATCCGACAGGAAAAGTACTAGTGGCACTTGCCATTTTATAGGAAATTCTCTTGTCTCTTGGTTTTCCAAGAAGCAAAATTCCGTATCACTTTCAACCACCGAGGCGGAATATATTGCCGCCGGTGCCGCATGTGCTCAAGTTCTTTGGATGAGACACACACTTATAGACTTTGGTATAAATTGTGATACTTGCCCTATCATGGTTGACAACCAAAGTGCAATATGTCTTTCCAAGAACCCGGTACATCATTCCCGTTCGAAACACATAGATGTCCGACACCACTTTTTAGATGATCATGTTGCTAAAAAGGACATCATTTTAGTGTACGTTGAAACCCAAAAGCAAATCGCCGATATTTTCACGAAATCCTTAAAGGAGGACTCCTTTGTGCGGTTGCGTCGAGAATTGGGGATTATGGGTGAATCCGAGGTATAGGATTCATGTTTCATTCAATAATTTTGCATGCTATTATATTTGGCAATATCTCATTCATGCTAGAATTATTGGATTTTTCGGGAATTTATGTGATATCTTGATTTTTCGTTCGATTTGTGCGTAATCGTCAAATTTCTGTTTTTCGATGTTTACTGGGGTAGTTTAGATGATTATTGAGAGTTTTGAGATATATCGTCCAAGCGTATTATGGAGAGAACTTGTTTTTCAAGTTTTTGACTCTTTAGTCGGTTCATGTTCAGTTCATGAACGCAGACCGACTAAATCTTGTCAGTATATCTTGGTTTCAGCCACTGTTTGCAACTAGTCGGTTCAAGCTCATTGACCGACCGACTAGATCGTGATCTAGTCGGTCAGTGCTTGAACTGTGACCGACTAGTTGTGCCAGGGACTGTCTGGTATTTTGCGATCTCGACCGACTTAAAATGATTTTAGTCGGTATATTCTCATTCTAATCGGTCAAGTTCTCTTTCTCCTCCAGCTCAAAACCCCGACCCTTCCACTTCCGATCGACTTCCGGCCTTGTTCCGATCATCTCCGCCGTCGCCGGCCGTCGTTCTTCCTCCTAGGGTAACCCTCTCTCCTCCCTCTCCTATCTAGGGTTCATTTTCAGTTTAGGGTTAGGTTTTTCAGCCTAGGTTTCTAGATCTCTTCCTCTAGGGTTTCGGATTTCCTAGGGTTGTGTTAGGATTCGTTGATTTGATCTCGTGTCTCGTGTAGTGCCGTGATTATGGCCCGAACACGAATCCCGATCACTCCCTCTAGCCCCTCTCCGATGACCGTTGATCCAATCTCTTCGGATCCCGAACATCCAACCCCTCCGAAGCGTAGAGCCAAGACCACCCTTCCTTCGTCGTCTTCGCCTCCTCTCAAGAAGAAGAGGACGACGACCGCTAAACCTAAAGGTCAACCGAAACCCAAACCCAAGCCTAAGCCTAAGGCCAAAGTTCTTGCCTCTGCCTCTTCGTTCCATACTCCTACCGATTCCGATACGGAGTATAACCCCGAGACCGAGACTCATAGGGAACCCACTCCTTCTATTCATCCCGAGTCTAGCACCCACCCTCGTACGTCTACCCGTAAGCCTAAGGGAAAGGGTCCGATGCCGGTGGGCGGTGTCGATATTTCCTTATGTCGCGATGACCCTTTGTGTCTCCCGGCGTATAACCGTATCGAACATTGCCCGCTGCTTCTGGAGCATTTCGTCCAGTTTAGCGACTTTATAGGGTTAGCTGATCTTCTGTCGTCGTCGAGTCTTCTCGATTACCTTCGATATGACCCGAAGGTGAATCCTCACCCCTACCCTAGATTAGTGAAGCTTTTCTATGCGAATAGGATCCGGGGTCAGTACGATCAGACCCACTCTGTTGAGACGACCGTTTTGGGGACTCCTATAGTTCTCACTGCGGAAATCTTAGGAGAGATTTTGGGTATCTCTTCGTCTGGCCTTCTTCCTTCTGATATCTCAGTAGACGATATTTCTTCTCTTGATCAGACCATACTTTCAGAGATTTTCCATCAGATCCCTCCTGCCATGATTGGCGTGCCATCTAAATCATTCAAGCCAAATGCGTGGGTCCTAAATCTGATTCTGAAGTCGTGCTTGCTTCCCAAGTACGGCTCCTCATTTCTCCCGTCCCAGCCATTTTTGAAGCTTATCTATGCGATCTTCATGGGGAGCTCGATTAATTGGGCTCGAATTATACTCGATAAGATTGACTCTTTCGAGTGTATTCAAAAGTCCAATAAATCGGCTCATATCCCATTTCCTTGCATGTTGACCCTCGTGTTTCGTCATTTTCGTGTCACATTGCCTCGTGACGATGAGCGTCCCCTTGGTCCTCCCCTGAATGCGACGGCCGTCAAGAAATATCTTGCGGCGCTTCGTCACGTTCAGAGGACGACACCTTCAGCGTCTGTCCCTGCCTCTGCCAGTGCCTCTGCTGCTCCTTCTGCCACCCTGGATGAAGTCCTACGGATACTTCGTCGTCACGAGTCCCGCTTGGCTCGTACCGAGGAGGTAGTCTGCCGTATGGCTCGTCAGATGGGTGTTGAGCTTCCTCCTTCCGTGTCTGAGGATGAGGAGTTTGATAAGATGGCTGAGGAGGACATTGAGGAGCTCTGTCGTGCTTCGACTCGTGCCCCCGAGGGCACTTCTGCTGGTACTGCTGCTGCTGGTGATACCTCTTCCTGTGCTGCTGTTGCTGCTTCTTCTGCTGGTGTCCCCGAGAGCACACCTGTTGCCACCACTCATGTGGTGGATACTCCGACTGGTGCTCCCGAGGCCACTACGGTCGCTGCTTCAGTGGTTGCCACTTCTGTCGTCGCTCCTGCTGATGCTTCGGACGTTCTTGCTGATCCAGTCACCTCCTCTGCTCCTGCTGAGCCTGCAGTTGCTTCTGATCCTCCCGCTGCCTCTTGAGTTTCTTCGAGGCCTCTCCTGATACTCTTTGGATGATATATCTTGTTGTGAGAGATGTTGGGTAGGATAGTATGGGTGGCTATGTATTTTGGATCTTTTTGATGATGTATTTTGATATGTTTAATGATGATGTAATTTTTTTTGACACTCCGATATTTTGTGATGTATGATGTATTTTTGTGCCCCGATCTGTTGATCGTCGGTTTGTATATCGGTGATGTACTCTGCTTCATGCATTATATATATATATCTCAGTTGACATATACAATTTTTGTGCCATGTACAATTTTTATGTCTCTTATGTTTGATTTCGTCGCTCGACGATATTCACTTGGTTTAATAGAAATTTCTTCTATGAAAACATAGAATTGTTTTCCATGCACTAAATTAACCAAGAAAAGTTGATATTGGATAGTATATTCCATAACTCAATCCGTTAAATTGATTTGAGTTTTGATGATTTTGTTTTACGATTTTTCGACCTTGGTATTATTGACACGCCTTGATTCTATTCGTATTTTTCTCTTTGGTGTCACTTGAGCCTTCGTCGTATTCTACGACTCCCGTGCTTTTTAATTTGAGGCCATTGTTGTTGTCGTTGTTATCCTCCCGCTCTTTTTGCTTATGCCAAAGGGGGAGAGATATAATAATAACGATGTGCCAAATGAAAATTTAAAGCATTTCTCCAAGAATCTAACTTGATGTGTTAGATTCAGGGGGAGTTAAGATATATAAATGGATTTTCAAATCCGATATTTCAATAACCTTCATTTGGTATTTCAATAATTCAATAATCGATTCTCATTTAATATACTTCACTCGTCTGCTTGATGCGTATCACTTTTGTTTAAATTGGAATTAACGTGTCATCAATGCAGGGGGAGTAAGTAAATTTCATTTGAATTATTATTTCTGATTATTATTTATGTTAGTTTGTCATCACCAAAAAGGGGGAGAATGTTGGATATTGGACTCCCCGGATTTGGTTTTGGATGATGAACAAACATAAATATAATATGAACTAACACTTTGTGAGCGCAGTTATGGAGATCGTCGCCAAATTCACAT
Organism: Scilla litardierei; assembly: GCA_030789695.1. NCBI lineage: Eukaryota > Viridiplantae > Streptophyta > Magnoliopsida > Asparagales > Asparagaceae > Scilla > Scilla litardierei. The sequence goes on along the minus strand of CM061133.1, from coordinate 312,324,916 downwards.
GAATATCAATAACGACGTCTCAAGACTTCTCAAAGCACGTGATCGTATGCCTAAAGCTTCGTTGAAGCTTATGGACCTATTTAGAAGTCATGAAGATTCGATTGAAGCTATTGAAGACGGTATCGTCAAGTTTATTTAATAGTCTTTAAGCTTCTTTCGTAGAATGTTAAGCCTTGAGTAGGTCTTACGTTTTAATTCTTCATAACACTCATATCTTAGCTCTAGGATCTTAGTAGAAGTCCATACAATTCTTCCCGAAGCTTCGCGCTTCGATTCGGGACTTCTTGTGCATGTTAGTTGGTTCAAGAAGAAGAACTGACCGACTAGATGGTGATCTAGTCGGTCAGCCAAGCTTCTTGGACCGACTAGTTTCTGTCAGTTAATTCTTAGCTCTTTACTGTTTACAGTTAGTCGGTCTAAGTTGACTCACCGACCGACTAGTTTGTGAACTAGTCGGTCAGTGATGCTTCTGTGACCGACTAGTTGAGCTTTCCCTGAACATGCACATTTGAGCTTGAGCTACTGTTTATCATTAGTCGGTCTGTGCTCATTGATCGACCGACTAGTTGATGAACTAGTCGGTCAACTTTCCTTCTTGGACCGACTAGTTTGGTTTACTGTACATGCCAAATTTTTCACCATACTTACTGTTTATCGTTAGTCGGTCTATGTTCATTTGGTGACCGACTAGTTGGTGAATTAGTCGGTTAACAGTTGTTCTTGGACCGACTAAGTTCAATTCTTCTCAGACTTCAGTTTTATCTGTTAGTCGGTCCACGTTGTGTAACCGACCGACTAGTTGTGAAACTAGTCGGTCAGCTACTCTTCTTAGACAGACTAGTTCCTTAGTCTGTACTTTGATCTTTTCTCAGTTTACTCATTAGTCGGTTTACGTTAATTGACCGACCGACTAGTTGATGAACTAGTCGGTCGGTGGTTGTTCTTTGACCGACTAGTTGGGGTCAGAAAAGAGCCGTTGGAGCTTTAATTGAAACGTTTTTCTCTCTCTCTCTCCTCTAACCTATATATACTTGTTGGGCTGCATTCATTGCTGCCAAGGCTGATATTAATGCAAGTTTAGAGTTCAAGAGAAATCAATCCAAGCTCATTCAAAGCTCATTCCCTCCATTCATTAATCTCTCCTAACTCTTACTTTCAAAGAGAGATTCATTGAGTGTGAAGCCTTCCAAGCCAAGTGCTTGATTCTAGGTCACCAACATCCCCAAAGCTCTCCATCGCTGTTCTACATCTTGGAGCTAGGGTTTGGTGCCACTTCTTCCTCAAAATCATCCTTGCCCTAATTCGTAAGCAATACTCAAGGCATAAGTATTTTGTTCGGTAAGAAGTTTCTTTATTTCATTTCATATTTGATTTGTAAGTTTCACTCTCGGTTGTGAGAGTGTGGTTGTGATCCCGGGTTGTGGGAGTCACAAATTACATTTTGTATGATTTGACTTGTGGAGGTTTTTCACAAGTATTTCATAGTGGAAATCTTGAGTTAGGGTTTCTAACTCAAGTATCCGGAGGGGATCCGGGTGGTTGGGACGTAGGATCACCGGGATCAAGTCGGGGAGACTTGGGTGGATCCGAACCCAGTAACATCTCTTGTTAGCGTTGTTAATTTTGTGTTGTCATTCAATTTTAGCTTCCGCAAATTGATTTGGTAGTTGTTTGCATTTTAATTTGGAATTATACTCCTTATTATTTTAAAGTACTATTCACCCCCCCTCTAGTACTTGTGCAGTAGCTTGTAGGGCATTACAAAGCACTCCTTAGGAATGTGTCCATCCGGCACTTCCAATAGCCAAAATTCATGCCATTGAAATGTGGAGGACGAACCGTTGATTGTCCTTTGAAAACGGTAGAAGCACCATCACGATCATGATTGTTATACGAAGGAGGTGGAGGAACGTCGTTGTTTTTGGATGCCATAGCTATAAACCTTGTGCTTTGATACCAATTTTAAGGACCATGGCTATGAGAAAAACACTAGAGGGTGGGGGGTTTGAATAATGTTTATAAAATTTAAACGATAGTTAAAACCAATTTAAATCCCTAACAAACAATACATGCATAATTATAAATTAACCCAAAATGAAAAAAGCTAACAAGGAGATGTTTCAAGGGTTCGGATTACCCAAGTCCAATCCTGACTTGGTCCCGGTAATCCTACGTCCCTTTCACCCGGATACCTCCGGATACTCAAGTTAGAACCCTAATTTGAGATTTCCTTTAAACCCATATGTAGCAACCCTACAAGTGTAATCGAACAACAATCGATGTCCTTGACTCCCACAACTTGGGATCAAGCAAACACACTCTCACAAACCGAGAGTGAAATCGAAATAGGAGATAATGAAATTCGAAATATAAACACTTACAAATACCTATGCCTTAAAGCAGACCTTGAAGGAGCAAGTGTGTGTATGTTGATGTCTCTTCCAAGATGAGAGAAAGCCCGTGCATTTGTCTTCACCAAAGCTTGAAGCTCAGATTTGGTTTAAGTGGGAAGACAAGATTAGAGTTGAGATTTCTAGGGCTTGAGAGTTGAGGAAGAGATAACGTGAGAGATTGAGCTTAGGAATGAATGAAAGGTTGTCTAAGAGTTACTCAATGGAACAGTAAGAGACCCTCTTATAGGTTCTCTAAAACCCTCAAGCAAAATACTCATAACCCCCTTTGAAATCCGTCTGGAAAAAGTCAATGGATAGAAAATACGTGCTAGGCAGTCGATTGGTGAAGAACTCAAAGCCGCCTGCTGCACTGTGTCAGAGGGTAGGTGAGAATTCTAACGGTACCTTACCACGTAGGACAGTCGACTGATGAAGGTCGGACATGCGCCTGTAAACCCACAGGCGACTGAGAAACCTTCTACAGGTGACTGAATTCCAAAGTGCGTAAGTGGTGAAAACTCAGGAAGTTTAGGAAGATAGGACATGCGACTGTAGAAGAATATACATGCGACTATGCCATGGGCAGGGGCCTGTAAATCCTTCTTATGCAGGCGTAAGTGCAAAATTTGTTAAAACTAGGGAAGTTTGACAAGCTGGGACATGCGACTATAGAAGCATATACAGGCGACTGTGCCATGGGCAGGCACAAGTAAATCCTTCTTTCATCGTCTGCAGACGCAAGTGCGAAAGTTACAAAACTTGGGAATTCTGGGCAAGGAGAGACATGTGACTGACTAACAAGCTTGTACATTCAGCAGTTGCCTGATGAGAGTTATAGCAGAAAGCCTAAAAGAAAAAGTTAAGAAGTATGTGCATACCAGACGATTGAAAAAAAATCTCAGGCGACTGAATGGAGACAGGCGCCTGTAAATCATTCAGCAGTCGTCTGTTAAAACTCCAAAATACACATGCTTGAGAATTAAGAATAGGAGGCCTATGAAATGAGTTCTAATACTTCCCTAGGATAGAATGGAAGATGTGTATGTGCTCCAATATAATTCTAATTCTAAGCTACATACTAATAAGAAAGAAGAAGAGAATAAAAAGATTACATTTGTTTTTTCTCTCTTCTTTCTATTGAATGATCTTGAAGTCTTCTTGAAGCTTCTAACTTCATCTTCGATCATCCAATCGACTTTACGAGCTTTGATTGATCCTTGAGTGACATCCATTGCTAATTGATCTTCATGATAGGCTTAGGAAATGGATTAACTACAAGTAGGGGATTTGCCATAAGTATTTATGTTTGCTCATCATCAAAACCAAGTAGGGAGAAGTCTAATACTCAACACCGCATTCACATTACGCCGATGTCGTGTTTCAACAAGGACCATCACATCACAATTTCCACCAAAAGTGTATTGTACATGTTTTGGCAATATAATCCAATTTCATCCATTTCATTATACAAAGAAAATTTCCAAACGAATGAGACATAAGTTCAACCATATATTGTACATGGCACATCACATGAACATAAAGCATGAGGGAAATAAGATGAGATTCTAAATGAATCTTGGAACATAACTTATGGAGCATTGAACATAGAACATGTAAAATGACATAAAATTAATATAGTCATTGTACACCAACATAGATCTTGGACGTGACTAAACATGGAGTCTTATTAGTACAGTGTTTCAAACATAAACAAAAATATATGCACATAGAGCCATATTACACAATATGATTCCCTTAGCTTGACTAACTAACATATTATGGGTTTCCATGGCACAAACGAAAACTCAACATAGTATGGATTCATAACACATTAATATGGGTGTGTGAAGCATACTCATACTAACATAGACATTAGCAGATTAGCATACTAATGTTGACAAGGAACTTAGCATATTTTTATAAACATAGTAAACCTACTAGAAAAACTTGTGATGTGGAAACTTACTTAGTATAATATAGCAATTTGTGATATGGCAACTTACTAACATAACATGGCACCTTGTAATATAACAATTTACTAGCATACATGGCAACTTGTAACATGGCAAATTTATTAAAATAACATGTCATGGTGTAACATGGCAAATTAACAAATATAACACAGAACATGGTACCTTACTAACATAACACATAACATGTCACTTTACTAACATAACATGGCATATTGTAACATTGCAATTTACTAACATAACATAGCAACTTACTAACATAACATGTCAACTTGCAACAAGTCAACATCCTACTACTTTTAAACATACACCAAATTTAGCCTAATTTGACATGCTACAAGTTTACCCATCACAACATACTAAGGAGTTACATGCTGTAATTAAAAGTAGACATATGAGGTAATTTGCACTGACACTAATTTAACAAGCCACAATGTGGTCTAATTTGTAGGATGCATATCATACAAAAATACAAATTTACTTGTTACAATTCAATCACATCCTACAAGAGCAATCCTTAAACTAACACCCTAACTATAGATGCTAGAAATCCTACCTTTATTGTCCTTCTCTCTTCAAGCTTTGGCCCTTCTTCTTCCTCTTCTTCTTCTTCTTCTACAAACAAAGCCTCATCCTTCTCCAAACAAGCTTCCTCCTCCTTCTACAATTTAATGGATGGTGGTGAAGGATTTTTGGCCTTGGTGGATGAGGAGTTTGTTATGGATGAGGCGGTGGTGGAAGAGAAGGAGGGTGGTGGTTGGATTAGTGGTGGGATGGGTGGAGCAAAGGAAAAGAGAGGATGATTGTTATTGGAGTAATGTATTGATATGCTTTTTTTTGAAGATATGCTGGTTATATATATATATATATATATATATATATATATATATATATATATATATATATATATATATATATATATATATATATATATATGACGAAATTTCTATGCTAAGTGAACTTCCGCCTCCCTTCATTTCTTTGCTGGTGGACTTCTCATCTGGACTTTTTATTTTGTCCCCCCTTCTGTGGTTTTTCTTTCCTTTTATTACCTTTCTTCTTTTTAGAAGAAGATGCATATGCGCTTCTGGGAGGGGGCAATGCCAGGGGGCGCATATTATGACTGGCAAGAAGAAGCTCTCTATTTTGTTCAGCCATGAATAAACATGACAGAAGCTCATAATACTTAGTGAACATTTATTCATGGTATTGATGCATCAGTATCACATCCTTTTCATGGAAGACATGTACGTCTTTTTCAGCATGCGATCTTCTGAGACTTTTTCATCACACAACTTCAGGCGTGAGGTGATACTAAAAAGAGCTGAAAAACTTTATCACGCCCCGGATACACACCCAAAGAACGATTGTAGTTTTACCGCAAGCGCACGATGTAGTGGCGAGCGGGTATCGAACACGAGGAGGTGGTGTTGGTTCCAATCTATCCTTGGTTGGTTTGACTACGAATGTTTTATTGGTGGAGATGGCTATGGTAAGATGTAATGGCAATGGTGATGGATGTCGGTGTCGGAGATAGAGAAATCGGTCAAATATCGATTCAAATACAATATAATAAAAGTGTCTAGGGCTAGGGAATCCCCACTACGGACCGTCATGCATCATTGTGAATAGTGAATCTCAATATTACTAGACTTGCGTTGAGGTGAACTAGTCGTAACTGAATATAGAACCAAGCTCACGCTCTCGCGCTATTGCCGGTCTATAGCAACCTAGATTAGGGCCCAATCTCTTACAAACCCTAGCCTAAGCCACTAGCATTAGGATCGACATCATCGTTCAATCGCTCCTCGAGCCCACTCTCGTGTAAACTCGAGTTACGATCTAGGTTGTGATAGTTCGTATTCGTCCAATCTCTTGCAAACGAATATGGGTATAGATTTATAATAAAAATCCTAGCTTTGGTCCAATCTCTTGCAAACCAAGTCTAGAGAATCTCGATTATAAACCTAAACCGAATATCTAGGCCTTCCCATCAATTAGAATCCAATCTCTTGCAAACCCCAAATCGATGGAAATTCCTAGCTATCCGTAATAAATCAATCACAACCTAACCTCCTAGCAATTCTAGCAATTTAGAAATTCATTCATCACAAATATGAAATTAGATCCATAGGGTTCATCCCCATGCCCTAGAACATCAAATCTACTCTAGCATAGCAATAAGCATATGAGAATCAATAAAAATCATTGCTTGCATACAAAAGATAGAAAAACAAAGATTCAAATAAAAAGAACAAAATACTTAGCTTGATGAAGATCTTCAATCCAAATACAAGCTTTTTGATCCAAGAGGGGGCCTAGGGCATGGCCTAACCTCTAAAATAATCACTAAGAAAACAATTGGGGAACTTAAGAAAACATAATGGGGGATCCCCTCTAATGGTGGCTACAAAACCCTTATATAGTCCCCCAAAACCCTAGCAAATAACCCTAGAAAACCCCTCAAATTCGTGCCCAAAAATAGCCCAAATCGTAACTTAAAATCTGGGCCCGCCGCCGACTCGGCCGAGTGGAACATGTGACTCGGCCGAGTGGAAATTCCTGCACTGCAGCGTCAACTTGCAGAAATTCTCTAGATTTCATCTGACCTCCGATTGGCACGTTCTTGGCGGTGTTGGAACCGTCATGAAGTCTAATATCCATAAAAAATATGAGAAAAATAATTTGATTGCTGGAATGATAGGAAATTTCAAAAGAATGAACAGTTGTCTGAAAATCTGGGCGCTGCGTGTCCTCGGCGTCACTCGGTCGAGTGGACTTCTTTACTCGATCGAGTGGGCTTCTCTACTCAGCCGAGTGACAGACCCTGTAAAATTCCAGTAAGTCGGGGGCCTTGGGGGGTCTGTCTTCGGAGGTGACTCGGCCAAGTGGCTTTACTCGCTCGGCCGAGGGGCATTCGGTACTCGGCCGAGTCGGAACCCTCAATCGCCTGACGGATTCCAGTAAGTCGGCTCCTTCGATGGGTGGATTTTCCCGTGCCACTCGGGCGAGGGGATCTCCATACTCGGCCGAGTGGACTATCGTCACTCGGCCGAGTGCACGCTGATTTCCTTCTGTGGTGCGTGTCCGGTCTGGTCGGCCGAGTGGTCTTCTTGCTCGGCCGAGTGAGTGGTTCACTCGGCCGAGTGACATGCTGTAGATGCCCAATCTTCATCATTTCGTCTCCTCGTCGCTCCTATGGAGTTCATTCTTCTTCCACCCATCTTCCATCGTCGTTAGCTCCTCGATAGAGCCATGTGCGAGGCTCCGGTACATGTGCAAGTCCTTTAAGCTCATTTTTGTTCCCGATCGCTCCATATTTCCTGAAATCCGACAAAAACAAGAAATAGTGAAAAGTAACGTAATATCGTCGAATACTCGTGAAAATCGCAATATGAGCAATCGAAATGGCATGAAACATGCAGAAAAAAGGTGAAAAATATGGACCGATCAAAATTCCCCAAGCTTACCTCTTACTCGTCCTCGAGGAAGATAAGTAGAGAGACGAACTTGGGAGATGAAAATAAAGAAAATGAAATGAAAAAGGAATACGAAGTGGAAGGGGTCGCTAGATTATTCTCTCAGATCTCAAGCCATAAGCTACACATCACGATAACTTGGAAAATACGGATCACATGCTATAAGGATTGCATGTCTTACTTAAACATGGTACTTGCAAGCTTTTAAGAACAAAGGAAGGGATTCTCTAAATTCATACAATCAATTCATATCCACATCATGCATTTCATAGAACTTAATATACAAATGTTGGCGATGCACTTTTCAATCAAGAGTTATAACTGAAGCATATAAGATACACACCAAGCATGCAATAGAGAATAGAATAAGAGTCATGACATTCACATATTTATTTCAAATCATGAAAAATCTCCATATCTAATATATTTTGCAAAGTCTAAGCATTATCGAATATTCCCATTCATGCACGTCTCCACTCTAATGTCATACTCACTCATATGGTCAAATGAATTCACCCCCCCAAGCTTAGCTTGAGGCGTCGCATCTAAAGGAATATGATAGTGGAAAATGGGATTTTTGCCTTGGATTTTCCAAGTATTATGTGGCTCCAATAATGAGATAGAGAAATATCTGTCTTTTTCTTTTTGACTTTTTTGTTTCTCATTTTTCTTCTTGGATTTTTGTAGGAGCAATTTGATTTGTATTTTTGGATTTTTGGCTCCTTTTTGACCTTTTGGACTTTTTGGAGCAACTTTTTCTTTTGTGGAGATTTTCGGGAAATAGATGCGATATAAGTAGCTTTAGGAGGTGAACTCAAGTGACATGTAGAGAATAAAAAGATATATGTGGAGAAAGAAATAATGTAGCACTCGGTTCACTCTAAGATGTGCACGAACGGTTCAATAAAATAATACTTCAACTAAAACTCATATGTAAGCATGGATATTCTCAATCTTCTCAATAAAAAGTGAAGTCAAGCGGTAAAGCGCACAATCATATCAAGCATGCAACAGAAGGTGAATAAGACAATAAAACTGTGCTTCAGATATACTAATGATGCGTGAATCTTGGTGCATATCCAACAAAAGCATACTAAAGTCTAATCCATGCATTCAGTTTCAATTAATATCATGCATTCATGTAGAGGAATCATCAAAAGAAATGGATTTGCAAGCATATGTGAATAGCAAGACTATAAAATACTCTAAATAGCATGGCAATGAATAATAAGCATCGTGATGATTGCTAAAGCAATAAGAGATATCATCATAAGGAACGCATCTCGCAAAAGAAGAGAAAGGAAAATAAAGAAATAAGAAAAAAAATAAAAGAGAGGAAGGAAAAGAAAAACAAGCACACACCATGATGCATGAACACACATAAAAGGAAAATAAGATGGAAAATTCAAAAAGATGATGCAAAATTTTGAAAAATTCTAAAAAACCCTAAAATAAAGTAAAAATGCAACTAATGCATCTAAATGGCATGGAAATGCACCCTCCAAGCTTAAACTTCACATTATCCTCAATGTGATCATAATGGAAAAATATGAGGAACAACGATAATAATAGGGGGGTGAATGCAAAATGATGAAATGAATGACATGAGATCCTAATGCAACTACATGCATATACAATGATGCATGAGAGCGCCTTCCCCCAAGCTTATACCAAACAATCCTATTCAAATGACTTGATCAATAAAATCACGATTTTGCTAAGCGTGATCAAGTCAAACAAATAAGAAAGTGAGGTTTCACTTGAAAGAAATGCTCGATGGTGGTGAGCAAAAGGATGTGACACTTCAAAATATGAAGGGGCAATTAATATATATAATGGGTTTTGGGTGTAAAATATTTTTTTGTTGCCATCATATGAGGTGATATTTATTCAAGCAAATCTATACGGTCCTCTCATTGTCGAGAGGATTCGAGTTTATCGAAAGCATAAAAATTTCTACACTACTGGATTGATATCACCTATAGCAAAAGGTGGATCCAGTATCTTTGCCGGTGCAGGCAACTGCTCCAACTGCTCCTTCCGTGGCTCCGCTAGACGCGTATGTCCACAGACTCCATCAGATTCCAGCAATGCGGCTTCCAGTATCTCTCCAAGGACTCCACCTGTACCCTGCAAGAGATAAGCCGCATCAATCTGATGTGGATAATTCTTCCCCAAAATAAATGTATTCCAAAGAGGGTCATCAACATAAGTATTTAAAATTAAAGACGGGTGACAACACTTCCCTGGAAATAAATCTCCACTCTCGTATACCACGTCGATCAACTCCTCATTGTTCGCCTCAGGTTGTTCAGGTAGCTTGGGCATATAAGCGTAGGTCTCGTCAGGCAGCTCCTCATCATCGTTAGACTTATCCCATTGCACCTCCTGATCATATTCAATTTCGTCCATGGGTGCTAACTCCTCGCTCTCCTCCTCGTATACGTCCCATCGTACCTCTTGATCGTATGTACATGAATCCTGCAAAAGGCACGATGAGTCGTCAAAATCTGAATCATAAAAAATATCATACACAGGAGGAGAATCAAATGTAGGAGATGAGGGAGTAAAGAGATCTCCCTGAAGGGGAGCCATAAGCTCTGTGGGATTGTCCTCAGCATCAGTGGAAGCGTGGTCCTCTGAGGGATGCTCAGCCTCTGTAGAAGGTGGGGATGGCTGCAGTAGCTCAAAATGAGGGGGGCACAATTCGGGCTCCATCTGTGTGCAGATGTCATCGTCCAAAGTCACGTCCTCTTCGATGGTCTGCTCCACTACTGTATGCATGACCTCCACAATAATATCCTCTGATGGTATATGCTGTTCTGACTCAGGTGGGTGGCAGGGGGAGGCGACGACGGCATAAGGTGGCTCTATAGGCTCATGTATCTCGACCATGGTGTAAAAATGGGTCTTGTGCCCCTCAATTAGAGCGTAGACTCCATCATCAATTATGCCTGTGGAAGAGATACAATGAGTAATAAAGTTTTGAAATTCAAGCTCAAAAGGATCACCTGCCGTTATTGTCAATGGACCGGAATTTCGAACTATGTCGACAATGTTTCTCAATAGGTCCGTGTAAGTGTCTTCCTTTGGCAACTCAGATGTCTCTATTTGTGGAGTGTTGATGGTATAAAGGTGGATATGATCACCTTCAAGTGAAGCATACACTCCATCTACGATAGTACCTGCACTAGAGACATTAGCCATAACAAAATCGATGAATACTTGGTCGTATGGTTTACTTACCGTAACGGTTAGTGAACCGGTAGATCGAGCATCATCTATCATTTGCTCCAAGGCCGCTGCCAACTGCAAATCACCGAACTTTCCCACTTGCATCCTCTTCAGAAACTCTCGTGAGGGTCCCCTTAGCCTTCTAGTGAAGATATCAAATAGCGTGGAGTCATTCCACTCATGGTCTGACTCCGTCTGGAACATTTCTAACATTCCTTCAAACCTAGACAAGGCTTCCCCGAAGGATTCTCCATCAGCCTGATAGAATGTAGCGAGATATATGTAGGATTGTATGGAGCCCGCTCGCATTTTCTTTGGAAGCACCATCGCTGCAACAACTGTACCTGATCAATCAAAGTAAACAACCTGGAAAAGACGTTAGTGGTACAAAGAGAGATAAAGATAATAATAACAGGTGGTGGGAAAAAATCTCTCTCAATGTTTTTTTTTGATTTTTTTTAAATGTAATCTAATCAACCTAATTGTGACAAATTGGCACCCAACGGGAAACACCTCCCCGGCGACGGTGCCAAAAACTTTATCGCGCCCCGGATACACACCCGGAGAACGATTGTAGTTTTACCGCAAGCGCACGGCGTAGTGGCGAGCGGGTATCGAACACGAGGAGGTGGTGTTGGTTCCAATCTATCCTAGGTTGGTTTGACTACGAATGTTTTATTGGTGGAGATGGCTATGGTAAGATGTAATGGCAATGGTGATGGATGTCGGTGTCGGAGATAGAGAAATCGGTCAAATATCGATTCAAATACAATATAATAAAAGTGTCTAGGGCTAGGGAATCCCCACTACGGACCGTCATGCATCATTGTGAATAGTGAATCTCAATATTACTAGACTTGCGTTGAGGTGAACTAGTCGTAACTGAATATAGAACCAAGCTCACGCTCTCGCGCTATTGCCGGTCTATAGCAACCTAGATTAGGGCCCAATCTCTTACAAACCCTAGCCTAAGCCACTAGCAGTAGGATCGACATCATCGTTCAATCGCTCCTCGAGCCCACTCTCGTGCAAACTCGAGTTACGATCTAGGTTGTGATAGTTCGTATTCGTCCAATCTCTTGCAAACGAATATGGGTATAGATTTATAATAAAAATCCTAGCTTTGGTCTAATCTCTTGCAAACCAAGTCTAGAGAATCTCGATTATAAACCTAAATCGAATATCTAGGCCTTCCCATCGATTAGAATCCAATCTCTTGCAAACCCCAAATCGATGGAAATTCCTAGCTATCCGTAATAAATCAATCACAACCTAACCTCCTAGCAATTCTAGCAATTTAGAAATTCATTCATCACAAATATGAAATTAGATCCATAGGGTTCATCCCCATGCCCTAGAACATCAAATCTACTCTAGCATAGCAATAAGCATATGAGAATCAATAAAAATCATTGCTTGCATACAAAAGATAGAAAAACAAAGATTCAAATAAAAAGAACAAAATACTTAGCTTGATGAAGATCTTCAATCCAAATACAAGCTTTTTGATCCAAGAGGGGGCCTAGGGCATGGCCTAACCTCTAAAATAATCACTAAGAAAACAATTGGGAACTTAAGAAAACATAACGGGGGATCCCCTCTAATGGTGGCTACAAAACCCTTATATAGTCCCCCAAAACCCTAGCAAATAACCCTAGAAAACCCCTCAAATTCGTGCCCAAAAACAGCCCAAACCGCAACTTAAAATCTGGGCCCGCCGCCGACTCGGCCGAGTGGAACATGTGACTCGGCCGAGTGGAAATTCCTGCACTGTAGCGTCAACTTGCAGAAATTCTCCAGATTTCATCTGACCTCCGATTGGCGTGTTCTTGGCGGCGTTGGAACCGTCATGAAGTCTACTATCCATAAAAAATATGAGAATAATAATTTGATTGCTGGAATGATAGCAGATTTCAAAAGAATGAACGGTTATCTGAAAATCTGGGCGCTGCGTGTCCTCGGCGTCACTCGGCCGAGTGGACTTCTCTACTCGGTCGAGTGGGCTTCTCTACTCGGCCGAGTGACAGACCCTGTAAAATTCCAGTAAGTCAGGGGCCTTGGGGGGTCTGTCTTCGGAGGTGACTCGGCCGAGGGGCTTTACTCGCTCGGCCGAGGGGCATTCGGTACTCGGCCGAGTCGGAACCCTCAATCGCCTGACGGATTCCAGTAAGTCGGCTCCTTCGATGGGTGAATTTTCCCGTGCCACTCGGGCGAGGGGATCTCCATACTCGGCCGAGTGGACTATCGTCACTCGGCCGAGTGCACGCTGATTTCCTTCTGTGGTGCATGTCTGGTCTGGTCGGCCGAGTGGTCTTCTTGCTCGGCCGAGTGAGTGGTTCACTCGGCCGAGTGACATGCTGTAGATGCCCAATCTTCATCATTTCATCTCCTCGTTGCTCTTATGGAGTTACTTCTTCTTCCACCCATCTTCCATCGTCGTTAGCTCCTCGATAGAGCCATGTGCGAGGCTCCGGTACATGTGCAAGTCCTTTAAGCTCATTTTTGTTCCCGATCGCTCCATATTTCCTGAAATCCGACAAAAACAAGAAATAATGAAAAGTAACGCAATATCATCGAATACTCGTGAAAATCGCAATATGAGCAATCGAAATGGCATGAAACATGCAGAAAAAAGGTGTAAAATATGGACCGATCAGTTGTACTCAGATATAGACTTAAAGTCCTGCAGTCTCAGGTTCTCCCACTCATAATGTGCCCTTGGGAGTACAACATCTTTCTGATGTTTATTTCTTTCCTCGAGGGTAGTCCACAGCTCTAGTGGATCCTCGACCGTAAGGTATTCAGCCTTTAGGGTCTTATCCACATGACAATGAATATAAATGATGGCTTGCACCTTTTCAATGTCTGTCGCCATTCCATTTTTTAACAGCAGAAACAAAGGATTTAGCTCGTAGGTGAAATTTAACATCAAGCTGCCAGCTCAAATATTTTCTTCCTGATGCATCCAGCACTTTGAAATCAATGCTTGCGATTTTTGACATTTTATCTAGAAGAGCACAAATTTGCATGAATTAATAATACTGAAAAAAAATTTCATGCAAAGGAAATTTTTAAATGAATAAGCTAATTGCATTGATTGGCCAGTCCCACATAAAATAATAATGTCCCAAAGTCCATAATACAATCCATATTACACAAATGAAAGAGAAAAATTACAACTTTGGAAACCTCATGGGTCCCATTTTAAATTATTCAGCTTCAAGAGTGGCCTCCGCCTCCATGAAAAGTAGTCGTCGGTCTTGGACAGTACATGTATTTTCTCTCTACAATTTCTCTTAAAAGAAAAAGAAAAGTGCAGGAAAAGCAAAATGTGGGACTTAACAGCCAATCCAAAATCACAATTAGCCATCCATGCAAATATTTATGCTCATTAAACATTTTCATACTACATCACCGGCATCACAGATTCAGAATATGATAAACACATCAAATACAATATTTAATAATCATTCAGACCACAGGACGATGTCATACATCGTTAGGTTAGGTAATTAACGACAGAGCGGTCGCAGGATCTTTATAATTATTAAGTTAATGCCGCACAACATAGCATAAGTTTTTCCTAGAAAATGTAGCAAAAAATGTGATGTAATGCATATAAATATGACCCTAAAGAGGGTATCATATATTAAGATATGCAATAAATTAGTTGTGCAAGGGGGGCTTATTCAAATAAATTTGAATGATACCAATTTATTTATTCATTGTAAAAGGAAGTAAGTTTTCCTTTTTATACCCCCAATTGATACCCAATTCCCCATAAAATTCCACATTTATCCCCCTTTTGTTCAATTTTTCTTCAATTTTTTGGCCCATGGAAATCCCTATTAACACCCTTTTACTCTTCTCTCTCTCTTTTTTCTAGAGTAATGCAAGGCATGCGGGCCTAAGGCCCGCAGGGTTGCGGGCTTCAGGCCCATATCTAATTTAGTTTTTTTCCTCACATAGTGGGCTGAAGCCCACAAGGTTTGTGGACTTCGGGCCACATGATACTTTTTTATTATTTGTGGGCCGAAGCCCACAATATGCTATGGGCTTCGGCCCATAGTTGAGAGGGTTATTATTATTATTATTATTATTATTATTATTATTATTATTAGATTTTGACTTGGGCCTTCGGCCCAAGTTTCACGAGTAGGAGGGGGCGGCGGCTAGGGTTTGCTGACCACCCCCTATTGAGACAAGGCCCTATAACAAGGGGGGGTAAGGTCACCGGGGGGTACCGCCTTCGGGGCAGAGGGAAAGGGACTGAACCGCCTATGGGGCAAAAGGAGGGTTTGCACCGCCTTCGGGGTGGAAGGCCTTGGTCCGTACCGCCTACAGGGCAGAGGGAGGCTTCACACCACCTTCGGGGCGGAGGGCCTTGGTCCGTACCGCCTATAGGGATAGAGGGAGGCCTCGGCCCCGCGACAGTGGGCAGAGGGGGGGGGGGATCAGCAACGCGACATCGGGCGGATGGGGGGTTTGGCACCGTGACAGCGGACGGATGGGGCCTCGGCACCGCGACATCGGGCAAAGGGGAAAACCCGCTGTTCGTGATATTTTTTATTCGTTATATAAAAAAGCGCTAAAATATGGGTTTTATGATATAGATACTAGAATTGATGATAAAAAATCATCTTTTTTATCTAGGAAGGCAAAACGATTTCTAATCCGATCTTGCAAGATCGATGTATGTATCATGATCAAGATAAAAATAGAATTTTTGAAATAATACCTCTAGATCCGTCCTCCAGATCTAGCAATAGTTGACGAAGCCTATACGTGAAAGTCGAATCCCACGCGTAGAAGATGAAGTCCGTGCGTGGAAGATGAATTCCGTGCGTGGAAGACGAAGCCATGTGTGATGGATGTACCGCCTTCTCATCGCATTTGCAACGAATGGGGTTTCGAAAAACTTTAGAGGCTCGCGCTGATAACGTGTTATGAAGCATCAGCTCTGGGTGGAGACCACAGTCCTTTATTTATAGTAGAGGGAGAGCCATACATGAATGAGATACAATTGATATGATTCTATCGTATAGATACGGTCCTATCTTATAGATAAGATATATTCTTATCTATTTACAACACATGTATTATTTTTGCAATGAAAATAATTAAACCCCACTATAAATCAAGGGCTTCCGAAAATAATAAATATATCACTTTGATATGAAGTTATTTTTATTGTTTATCAACACATTTTTCCTTCTCTAATTCATTAATAAATTCTCAACACTTAATCATTTAATTACTGTGACTCGTAATAACCAGAAACGTTCATTATTTTTTTAAAACAAAAATAAAATAAAATAACAATATAATGTTATTATTACATGTACATAAATTTAAAAAACCGCAAAAACCCAAAATTTGGATGAATGATGTTATAAGTTTAATTATCAAATTTATTGACTTATAGCTTACTTTAAAACTTTGGATAAATTTGTTCATTATATTTGACTTTTCCTCCTATAAATTGCCATATAAGTAGTAGCCATTCACCTTAGAAAAAATAAAAAGAAAAAAATCTACCACCCACACTAAACCTTTTATTGAGATGGCTAAATGGTGCCTTATGATTCTACTACTTTGCATGCTTAGCATGCATGTTATCTCACTAACATATGCAACAATCATCATCTCTCCATCACCAACAACAATTAGCTCACCCAACAATTGTGAGCATCTTCAGAAACTAGTGGCTCCGTGCTCTGATTTTTTTGTATCACACGGAAAGAATCATGCTCCTATGAATTGCTGCAGTGGATTAAATGAGATGTTGGCGTTATCTCCTACAAACGAAGAGTTGAAAGGTTTATGCTCATGCAACCCTGATCCACGCTTGCCAGTTAATGCATTTAATGGTGAAATGCTTGCAAAACTGTTATTGCAGTGCAAGACAAAACGAGATCTGATTTTATCCACATGGATCGACTCCTGCACTTAAAACCCAAATTCAATGTAGGTCACCTAAAAATTAAGAAATAAAAGATCTATCTTTATGAGAAACATTTTGACACTTGAAGAGATAGCTGTTTCACGATCAATTTTAATCAAAATCTATGAGTACAAAGAAAATAGATAGGGAGAAATGGAATTACAGTATCTATCATTTTTTAATTCACTATAATTAACAATGCAATGATATCTAAATAAAAAAATATTGTCCCCCATTTGAAACAATTTGACCTATATTTGTTATATACACTATTTGTCTAAGTAGTAGATAATACAAACAGATATATACAAGAAAAGAGCAATATTTTCTAACATAAGAATATTGAATTTATAAAAAAAATATAGAAAGCATTAGTATTTGGAGTGACATTGCCTCGGTTGGCAGACCAGGTGCATGAATATCACCGTCCTTCTCCTATGGCCGAACAACATTAAAATGACAATAGTTGTGGTTAGGATGTTTAATATCTGTCTCTTAAATCCTTCATATTTTGATATTAATCATTCAGTTTTTTGTAGTTGGAAATTATTCATTAATTAATGTGGTTTAAATTCAAGTATTTGAGGGATAGTTTTCAAAATATTTTAAGTTAGAAAAATCAGTCAAAAGGACTAACTTGGTGTAATTTAAAAAGAAGAATATTTGAGGGATTATTTTTAAAATATAAGATTTGAGGGACTGAGATGAAAATTACATTCAATTTAAGGAACATACATTTGGAAAACCCCTTGTTGTTGATGTTGATTTGCATACATTAATTAATTCCATATAAACTTATGTTTAATATTAAATGGAGAATGTTGGGTCCAACATGTTGAGCCGCACTAGCCTTCTCCATGATATTTTTAATCTTCTGTCTTGTTTCTGTTAGAGCCCACAAAAATTTTTGATGATCACGTGCATATTGCAAGTATCTGTGACTAATAAATATTAACATATGATACATTGACAAGGATTTACTACACATTATTGGGGTATATTAGCCAATTTTATGAATATGATTTACTAGCCATTTCTCGGGATACTAAGCCATTTTTGAGAATAGGATTTTTATGTTTATCTTTTTATTTTTATTTGATTTATTTATTACTACGGCCATACCTTAATCTTAAATTATGATCTTCCATTTTACAACCCACCACTTTAACTATTGAGCCTCACGACAAGGTCTTGCTCTGAATTGCAATCTATTACCAAAAAAATATTAAGAAATTGTTGTGAAGGGATAATACTGAGTTGGTTAGTCGGTTGGGATCACGGCTTATCTTATAGATAAGACCGTATCTAGTGTATCTTATCTGTATACGCTGCTTTATATGTTATAAATACAGAGCTTGGGGTTCCTCCCCCAGATGATGATTCATAACACGTTATCAACACGAGACTTTAATTAAAAATTTCCATACAAAAATCGATCGTTGCAAAAGCGAAGGAAGGCAGGAGATCTACACGCACGGTGTGATCCACATCAAACGAGCGTTGTCATCAGCGTAGGCTTCGTTCAACAATCGCTATATTTGGAGGACAGATATAGAGGTAAATCTCGCTAAAAATGTCATTTTTATCATACGTATGATAATTTTATTCATAGAACTCGTAAGATCGGAGTGGAAATAGGGCTAATCGCCTAAATCGACAATTTTTATCTTCTAAAATCATGTTTTAAACATGATTTCAATCTGAAATTTATAATAAAATATGGTGTATCCCCTCTCATCATCGCCGGCCGCCGCTATTTCTCACCGCCCCGTAGGCGCCTGATCCCCCCTAACACTCGAAGCGAAAGTAGGGGGCGTCGCTGTCCGTGCCCCCAACCTGAGGCGGGGTCGCCGCTGTCTGTGCCCCCCACCTGAAGCAGGAGGCACCGCTGTCTGCGCCCCCCGCCTAAAGCAGGGGGGCCTCCGCTGTCCGTGCCCCCTGCCTGAAGCAGGGGCGCTGCTGTACGGGCCCCTGCCTGAAGCGGGGGGCTGCCGCTGTCCCTTGCTCCCCGCCTGAACGGTGGGGGAGGCCGCCGTCGTCCTTGCCCCCCCGCCTGAACAGTGAGGGGCGCTGCCCAGCCTGCCCCTGCCTCACAGCGAGAGGGGGCACCTCCCTGTCGACCCCCCGCACGGCAACGGAGGGGGGACCGTCTTTTTCCCCTCCGCCTCATGGTGGAGGGCCTGACCCTCTCCGGCCCCGCGTCGGGGGGCGACGGCGGCAACCCTAGCCGCCCGCCCCTCATTCACACTGGGCGTAAGGCCCGTGGGCACAAAAAAAATACGGCTGTGCGGGCCTGAAGCCGGTAGCCAAGCTGCGGGCTTCAGGCCCGTAGGCCAATTTTCTGAAAAAAAGATTATATTTAAATGGGGAGGGGCTAAAAATAAGCTTTAAAAAGGCTTTTAGGGGCTAAAAATAAGTTTAAAAAGGTTTCATGGGCATAAAAATTCATGAAAAATCATGATAAAATATGGGACATTAAGGGGACATTTGGGGATAAATTGGGGATTATTTAAAAGGAAAACTACTTCCTTTTTCATGAAGAACATGTCATTTTTGGGCTCTTTTCAATTTTTTTGAATAATCCCAACTAGCACAACCTTTGCAGTTTATGATACCTTTATAGGAGCATAAGTATATGCTATGCATCATTTTTAATGGCTTATTCTGTGGATAGACTGCTATTTGGTTGTGCAATAATAAGCTTAATAATTAGGAAGATCTTGCGACCGCTCTGCCGGCAGTCATCTAACCTAACGGTGTATGACGTTGCCCAGTGGTCCAATAATTATTAAGAAATTAAATTGTTTATCTTTCTGTGAATATAAATGTCTGTGATGCCTGTGATGAAAATGTCTGCTGATTGATGATCACAAATTTTTGCATGGATGGCAAACTGCAGTTTTGGATCGGCTGTTTAAGTCCCACATGTTATTTCTTGCACTTTTCTTTTACTTTTGAGAGAAATAGTAGTGAGGAATTTATGTAATGTCCAAGACTGAAGCTACTTTCCATGGAGACAGAGGCTACACTTGAAGCTATTTACAAAGTTGTAATTTCTTTTTTAAAGCTTTCATTTGTGTAATATGGAATGTAATGGACTTTGGACTTTTTATTTATGTGGGACTGGCCGATCCACGCAATTAGCTCTTCATATAAAAATTGCCTCCGTATGAAAATGATTATTGTTTAAATTATTAATTCATGCAAATTTGTGCTCTGCTAGATAAAATGGCTAAAATAGCAAGTGTCAATTTCGAAGTGCTGGATGCATCAAAAAGAAACTATCTGAGCTGGCAGCTCGATGTGAAGTACCATCTGTGGGCTAAGTCCCTCATTTCTGCTGTGACTAAGAATGAAAATGTAAGCGATATAGAAAAGGCGTAAGCCATTATCTATATTTGCCGCCATGCAGACAAGACCCTAAAGGCTGAATACCTTACGGTCGAAGATCCATTTGAGCTGTGGACTGCCCTTGAGGATATGTATAAACATCAAAAAGATTTTATACTACCAAGGGCATGATATGAGTGGAAGAACCTAAGATTGCAGGACTTTAAGTCCATAGCTGAGTACAACTTAGCTCTTTTCAGAATCACCTCACGCCTGAAGTTGTGTGGTGAAAAAGTCTCAGAAGATCTCATGCTAGAAAAGACATACACGTATTTCCTTGAGAAAGATGCGATACTAATGCAACAATTCCGTGAACGAAAGTTCACCAGGTATTCTGAGCTGCTGTCATGTTTACTCATGGCTGAACACAACAGAGAGCTTCTCCTTGCCACTCACAACATGCGCCCCTGGCACTGCCCCCTCCTAGAAGCTCACAATGCATTTTCTTCTAGAAAGAAGAGAGACAACAAAAGAAAAGAAAGACCACAGAAAGGGGGACAGAACAAAAGGGCTAGGGGCCAAGTCCAGCAGCGAAGAAATGAAGGAAAGTGCAAGTTCACCTGGTGCAGAAATGACAACAAGAAGAATGATGCACCCCCTCCCAAGAGGGATTGGGAAGACCAGTGCCATAGCTGTTGTTAGAAACTCACAACTCCTCATATGGTTTTGATGATACAAACATATTATCTTTGTACTAACTCTATCTATGCAGATGCTATAGCACAAATCAACTAAGACAATCATTAAGTATACAAGTTGCAAGAAGCATCCACTACAAGACGAAGCATATCGATGATATTTTGTATCTTGTAAATGAGATGTAATCTTTATTTTTTCTCTTGCATTTACTTAGAATGTAAAAGCCTTGATGATATTCTTTCTTAGTTGTTTAAGATTCGTCTTCAAAAAATCACGTGAAAAATCCAATTAGTCGACCAATCCCTAGTGCTAGTCGACTAATTTAAATATTAAAATATTTATGTTCTAAAATTTCGTCAGACCTATTTTAGAGTCTCTAGAATCATTTTTTTTCAAACTCCTAACTTTCGAAATTTTAGTCGACTAAAAGAATTTGTTAGTCTATCAGTCTATTTTCAAATCAGTTATTTTCAATGATTTATCATTTAAATAATATATTTTATTTTTGGAAGTTAGAACTACCATAAATGACCAAGTTTTGTCAGTTTATATCTATTTACAGAAGTTACTTTCCGTTTTTGGAAGTTACTTTCTGAAAGGACACCTCAACAGCCAGAATCCTAGTCAGCAGTTCTATTTAGTCGACCAGTCTCTCCTATTAGTCGACTAATGTGAAAAACTTCCCAGAATTTTTTAAAATTTTAGGCAGTTGTCCAGCGTTCAAAAACTACCTTTTGACTATAAATAGACCCCCAGACCCCTGCCAAAAAACACACAAAAATTCACTCGCTTTCTCTTTTCTTAAGTTTAATTTCTCTCTCTAGAAAGTGTGTGATTTTCAGATTTCCATAGGTGAACCTCTACAGAAATTTGGCCCCTTGAGGAAGTCCATTTTCTAAGAGTGTTCAACCATATTTCATATCAAGAAGCTTGGAGAATCCATCACCTACATTGCGTCATAATTCCATCAATTATCAAGGCTATAGGTGATATTGTTTCATACTCTTTCTTTACTCTATTTGGTGAATCTCTTGTGAAGAGATTGTACAAGTTTGCAATACGGGGAGTGTTGGCATCTTTGTATGTTGGTTACTTGCAAGGAGCAAGTGTTTTAGTGGATTCAAATCTCTACGGGGTAGAGGACTGGACGTAGGATCACAAGGATCTGAACTAGGATAAAAATCTCTGTGTTTGCATTTGGAATATTCTGGATTGTGTTCTTTTATTTCCGCACTCTTATTGCAATTTTCTATTAACGTTTAATTTTGCAATATCGTCGTGATTTATACTATTCACCCCCTCTAGTGTATTTGGTGTGCCAGGAGATCCAACATTTGATATCAGAGCCACATGGTTAAGATGACCTACACCTATCCGACGAACACTTCAACGTCTTCATCACAATTTCCAGAAGGGCACTCTACTACAAGGCCTCCACTATTCAATAGTTTCAACTACTCCTATTGGAAGGCAAGGATGACAATCTATCTTCTAAGCATCGACTACGAACTTTGAAACATGTTGGAAACTCAATACAAGAAGCCTACAATTCCATATGCCCAATGGACCACTACCAACAAATCTGCTGCAACCCACAACTCTAAAGCAATGAATGCACTATTCTGCGCCATGGACAAGAATGAATTCAATCGTGTCTCCTAGGCCAAATCAGCGTATGACATCTGGCATACACTCCAGGTAACATATGAAGGAACTAATAAATTTAAGGAAACTAAAATCTCTGTTCTTGTTCACAGGTTTGAGTTATTTAGAATGAAGGAGAATGAACTAATTGGAGAAATGATCACTCGGTTCATCAACATTGTCAACTCCTTAACATCTCTTGGCAAAACCTATTCTCAAATGGAACAAGTAAGGAAGATTCTTTGTGCCTTAACGTCAGAATGGGAGAAGACGACTACAGCCATGGAAGAAGCCAATGACTTGTCAACTCTCACCGTTGAAAGCTTGGTTGGTAACCTGATGGCCTCCGAAGTACAACTTCAAGATCGCAAAGAACAAGCAGATACAAAGAAGAAAATTCTTGCCTTCGCCGCTTCATCAGACCCCAATGATTCAGATATGGACGATGATGACATGACACTTATAACAAGAAACTTTAAAAAGTTTCTACGAAGAGGTAGTTTAAAAGTTTTAAGCCCAAAAATACTGATGCTTCTTTGTGTTTTCAATGTAACAGGCCTGGATATATGAAAAAGGATTGTCCACTTCTTAAGCCAAAAGAAAGGATATTCAACAACTTCAGAAAGGATAAGAAGTTCGAAAAGAAAAAGAAGGCACTAGCAATAACATGGGACTCTTCATCTTCAGAAGAAGAAGAAGAAGAAGTCAACGACCATTCTAATGAAGAGAATGCCCATATGTGTTTTATGGCACAAAGTGATAATGAGGTAAGTAATTTAGATAATGGAGAATTACTTAATACTTCTAATGAATTATATATAAGATTTAAGAAATTGAATTCTCAACATAGGGCATCCGTTCTTTCTCATCAAGAACTAACCTCTTCTTCTTCTTCTTCTTCAATAGATAGTCTAAAAATTGAGAAGGAAACATTATCTTCTCAAAATGATAAACTGCTTCATGAAAATGAGATTCTCAAATCTGAGAACCATAATATGATTTCACGCATTTCCATTTTAGATAAGGATATCTATTCTCTAAAATTGACATATATTATATGTCTTCTAACATTAGTAAGTTCAATAAAGGAAAGAATAATCTAGATGATTTACTTAGATTACAACATCCTGCTAATCATAGACAAGAGGATATAAGAGTACTCCCAAAATTCAATATTCTTGGTAAAATCATTTTAGAAAAGAAAAAGAATGTATTTATTAATGCAAAGAAAATCGATTCTTCTAATAATATGAAAAAGGATACTATTCATATTCCAAAGAAAACCAATTTTCCTTCATCTTCCATGAAAACAATTATGCATAATATTTGGGTTCCTAAAGACATTTGCTTATATGATAAGGATTTATATATTTCTAACTTTATGCAAATTGTTATTCTTTCTTCTAACTATTTGAAGAAACTAAATTCCACTTGGGTTTGGTTTCCTAAAGACTAATCATAAGGACCCATATAAAAAGGGTACCAATATTTATTGTTTATCTTTTAGGTACCCATAAAAGAAAGATGGATACTAGATAGTGGATGTTCTAAACACATGACCGGAAACATCAAACTTCTATCAACCGTACAATTCAAAGATGATGACACTGCTACTTTTGGTGATAATAACAAAGGTAAAGTGATTGACATCGGAACATTTGGTGATCCAACTAAGCCAATCATCGAAAACGTGCTCCTCGTTGACGGTTTGAAATATAATCTCTTATTCATTTCTCAATTATGCGATAAAGATTTTAAATTAGTTTTTGAAAAGAATGCATGCATTATATATGATTTTAATATGACTAATATTCTATTTCAAGGTAATCGTAAGAATAATATATATATTATACATGAAAATATCGTCAAATGATCATTATTTACTAGCATCCACAGATAACACATTATTATGGCATAAACGTTTTGGACATACTAACTTTAAGCATTTGGCACGTATTTCAAAACAAAAGTTAGTTTCTAGAATGCCTAATATATCTTTTACTCATACACAATTTTGTGATGCATGTCAACAAGGAAAAATGCATAAAACCTCTTTTAAATTGAAAGATGCTATTTCTACTAAAAGACCACTTGAACTTTTACATTTAGATTTATTTGGTCCTTACAGAATAGCTTCTTTAAATGGCAATAAATATGCATTTGTAATTGTTGATGATTATTTAAGATATACTTGGGTATTATTTTTGAAACATAAAAATAATGCATTTGAAGAGTTTACAATATTTTGTAAAAGAATTTAAAAGTTAAAATCGTCGTCCATTATTACTATTCGTAGTGATCATGGAGGAGAGTTTGAAAATGAATTATTTACGAAATTTTATAATAACATGGTATAACACATAATTTCTCTTTTCCTCGAGCCGCACCACAAAATGGTGTAGTTGAAAGGAAAAATAGAACATTACAAGAATGTGCTAGAACCATATTATATGATAGTTCTTTACCAAAATATTTTTGGGCAGACGCCGTTGCTACTGCTTGTTATGTTTTGAATAGAGTTTTGTAAGACCACAAATGAATAAAAATTTATTTGAATAATTTTATGATCGTATACCTCGTGCATCTTATTTTAAAGTATTTGGTTGTAAATGTTTTATTCTTAATACTAAGGATTCACTAGATAAGTTTGATTTTAAATCAGACGAAGGTATTTTTGTAGGATATTCTACACGTAGTAAAGCATATAGGATTTATAATAAAAGAACCTTATGTATTGAGGAATCTCTTCATGTAAATTTCGACGAGAATTCTACACATATCCCACATTTAGATGAAGAAGATTCTATACCTATCTTTGGTTCTTTAGAAAACACTAAGTTAGATGATAATGATTCTACGAATTCCATTCCAGAGATTATTCCTGAAAATACAAGTCTTCCTAAAGCATTTGTTGAAATTACTAATCATCCACATGAATTAGTTATTGGAGATATTTCTGATAGAGAAAGAACTAGATCTCAAATAGAACAAATGACTAATTGTGCATTTATATCATCCATCGAAGCAAAGAATGTTATTGAAGCATGTAAAGATAGTTCATGGATTATAGCAACGCAAGAAGAACTTAATCAATTCAAAAAGAATGATGTATGTGAATTAGTACTTAGACTTTCATATCATCCTATTATTGGTACTAAGTGGGTATTTAAGAATAAATTGGATGAATCTGGACAAGTGATTAGAAATAAGGCTAGATTAGTTGCACAAGGTTATAATCAAGAAGAAGGCATAGACTATGATGAAACTTATGCTCATGTAGCAAGATTAGAATATATTAGAATGCTTTTAGTATATGCATGTTACAAAGATTTTAAGTTATATCAAATGGATGTTAAAAGCACATTTCTAAATGGTATTATAAAGGAAGAAGTCTATGTAGAACAACCATCAGGATTTCAACATGAAAGTTTGGATAATAATGTTTTCAAGTTAAAGAAAGCATTATATGGATTAAAACAAGCACCTCGTGCTTGGTATGAAAGATTAAAGAACTTTCTATTAAAGTCTGGTTATTCTGTTGGAAAGATAGACTCTACTTTATTTACCAAACATATAGATTCTGATGTTATCATTATACAAATATATGTTGATGAAATAATTTTTGGTTCTACTAATGATTCTCTTTGTTAAGAATTTTCTAAGGAAATGCAGAATGAATTTGAGATGAGTCACATGGGTGAATTGGTCTACTTCCTTGGACTTCAAATCAAACAAATGAAGGAAGGTATATTTATACATTAGAGTAAGTACATAAAGGAACTCATCAAAAGGTTTGGATTAGAGAATTCTGCAGAAAAGCTTACTCCAATGAGTACTTCTTCAAATCTTGACAAGGATCCAAATGGTAAGAGTGTTGATCAAACATTATATCGAGGTATGATTGGATCATTACTTTATCATACCGCAAGTAGACCAGATATTATATTTTCTGTTTGTATATGCGCTAGATATCAGTCTGATCCTAAATTATCACATTTGACTACTGTCAAAAGGATAATTAGGTATATTAAACACACATCTGATTTTGGTTTATATTATCCAAAATCAAACTCATTTGATTTAGTTTCATATAGCGACACAGATTTTGCTGGTTGCAAATCTGATCGTAAAAGTACAAGTGGAACTTGTCACTTTTTAGGTTATTGTCACTTTTTAGGTTATGCATTAGTGTCATGATTTAGCAAGAAACAGAACTCTGTTTCTTATCTACTACTGAAGCGAAATATATTGCCGCTGGTTTAGCATGTGCACAGATTTTATGGATGAAACAAACAATACTAGATTATGGCATTAAATATTACACATGTCTAATTATGTGTGACAATACTAGTGCTATAAATTTATCCAAAAATCCAGTACATCATGCACACACTAAACACATAGATATACGTCATCACTTCTTGGATGATCATGTCCAAACAAGAGACATTATTCTTAAGTATATAGATACTAAGAATCAAACAACCGATATCCTTACTAAGCCCCTTAAGGAAGAAACTTTTCTAAAACTTAGAAGAGAACTCGGCATTATTAGTAGGCTTTGCAACGGACCGGGCCGGGCTCGGGCTTTTGCATGCCCAATCCCAGCCCTATTTGGTAACGGGTCGGGCCGGGCCTGGGCTTGTGAGAGGCAGGCTTCCGAAATACCGGACCGTTGGGCCTCGGGTCGGACTCGAGCGGGCATTCATGGGCTTGGGCTTTTTTGCCGAGCCATTGCCAAACAAGAAAATAACTATATGGACGTTAAAATATCTCATAAGGAAAATTTGTTAATATTTTGTTCATTCACAAAAAAACTTGCTTTCTGCAATGTAAAAGAAAAACATTATATCTCAGAGGGGAATCATTTTCCCCACAGAGTCACATGCATCATACATAACTGATACTCCACTTCTCTTTATTTTGCTCACAAAAAGTTTTGTGGGCTACATGGGTCATTGTCACTAGTGGAAATCGAAATCAATGCAGGCATACCAACACATATTAGCTTTAAAAAAATTAAGGTTAGTTGCAAGCACACAAGAGCAAATAGGATAATTGCATAAAATTATAAACGAACAAAAATGATTTTATCAACCGATGACACGAGAGCTTGCCATGTTTCTGCAAATCTGACAATGAGAATGAGAGCAATTTCAATGAACCAATGAGCCATGACCAGCTAATGGTTAATATATATACCACCTTTGGTTGGTGCTTCGAGCAACTTGTAGTCAAATTTCCCCCATTTTGCAAGTCTCATTTCCATTTTACTGATACCATGGAAACAAAATGTACCAGAAGTTTATTGCACCGCGAGATCTGTTTCAACAAGGATTTTTCAACAAAGTTTTACAAAAAAGCAGTACTTTGAATCTATAGCATTCAATCTAAATATAAGACAATAAACACATTCATCTAATACAAATGAAAATTGCAGTCCACATAAGAAAATTTGCAGTTGCACCTCAAATGTTGACGTCCCCCGGTTTTTAACTCATATGAGTGCAGTTGGATAGGGGATACCAGATTTAAAATATTTGTACCGCAAGCACACGGTGTTGTAGTGTGACTTGGGGGTCGAATACATGGAGGCGTGGTTGTGCTTGTTTGAACCAATTCACCCAATGGGTGAGCTAGCCCGAATCGATCGATGGTTTCTCACAAATTGTAGATACGAGGGATAAACAATATAAAAGGAAACCTAGGACTTCGGTTTCCACCATATCATGTGTTCTCACTATTACGACCTGCAGATAGGAATACGATCGGAATTAGGGTTTAGTGGTGAGACGTTGCCTCTAAGAGTGATACCAGCGTCCCATGGGCCCGATATTCCGATCGGTGCGCAGGATGATATGTCGGACTACCCGGGTTCGGTCAGTGGGCATTCCTATGTCCATTAACACTGACCGACTCCGAGAGCACTAAGCTCGCAATGATAACTCCCAACATCTCGTCCTGTCGCTCTCGTGCGCTAGGATTCGATGTCTACGCTAAGGGCGTGAGCTATGGCTAGGGAGTCAACCGCCAAGTTTATTCCCCCTTGGCCCTACGGTCAAATGCGGTCTTTTTCCTGCCGATGACAATGAAACACCCCGCGTAACCTCTAAAATCTTAATCCCTATCGAAATCCTAGTCCTATGGACGCATTAGGGAGAGCCCACGAAGGGGTTTCCACCAAAATCCCAGATTTGGGAACTACTCACACATTATAGCTAAAAAGCAATCTAAATGAAAATCAACCGTCAAAATCATGATCATGCAATTGAAACACGGTAGTAGCAATGCTATTAATACTATATTAAATTTGACAAAGATCAGAAAACTTACAGATAACAATAAAATTTCAGCCGTCACAAATAGAGAAAAAGACAGAAAAATACAAAAAGCTGCGTTTTCTGAAAACCTAGGCAACTATATATAGAAAATGACTTCACCCGATCGGTTGAAGAGCTGCTTGATTCTTTGGCTACGGTCTTCAGAAACTTCAACCGGCCGCTTGGAATGATCGGGCGAAGCAAGCGGGTCGTCGTTTGAGAAGAGGCGGTCATCAGGTGAACCGATCGGTTGAGAATTCAACCGATCGGTTGAAAAAACACCCCAAAAGACAGAGACTTCAGACGATTTGGCACGGCCAGCGAGCCGTCGGGTGAGCTCTCCGGGTCATCGTTTGGGAGAATCAGCTACAGATGAACCGATCGGGTGAGGTATCACCCGATCGGTTGGAATTCAGCTCCAAATTCCCGAGAACTCTGTTGTGTTCAACCGGTCTTCGAACCGGTCGGTTGGGCTGCACTTCGCTTCAGCTTGTGTCCGGGTCGGATACGCGTGCATCACCCGATCAGTTGGCTGTGTCCAACCGATCGGGTGGGGGCTAAAAATGGCAATCTTCGTCGTTTGGCCCCCTGGATCGCGCGTGACTCCTCCCGTTGCTCCGAGGACTCATGATATCTTTGTTATATGTTCCATGCGCTGGCAATCTCCTGCAAACACACAAAAACACGGAGAAGTGAAAGAAAACTAGAAAACACGAGAAAATGGAAACGGGACGGCAGAAAATAGCGGAAAAAACACAAAGAAGACGTGCGTGAATATATAAAATATACACACACGTCAAAATCCCCCAAGCTGAACCCTTCCTCGTCCTCGAGGAAGACGAGTGAGAGTAGGAACTCGGAGGGAGAAAATAGAGAGATGGAGAGAAAGAGAAGTCAAAATCCAAAATCGCCTGTCAGGGCCAACAAAATCAAAAATGCCACACCTAGCAAGCAAGCGACAAATCATAACACTAAACCAAAGAAAACGAGTCCAAACAAGTGCCGTGGGCCCACGCGGTGAAGCACGAGTGAGTGTGATCATGTGCTAGCAGACGGTGTCACTATCTACATTGTGCAATAAGATCCATATACGCAAATCCAAGAAAAGACCCAAATATCGATTCGATTTGAAATAAGCGGTGAATAGTAGCTCAAGCATGCATGAGAAGAAAGTAAGAATCGAAGCGTATCATGTGTCAGGGACTCCACAGCTAGGGACTAGGGAATCACCACACTATCGCCTAGATAATAGCTAGAAAGTCCCTATTCCAAGTATTTTCGAAAACGATGGGGGTTGAGATGATGTGGAGAAGAACACTCGGTGCAAACTCTCGCCTTCCCTTTATTCTCGGTAGGTGGAAAAATATTCACACTGGATTTTTTTTTGGGTTTTGGATATATGTATTTTTTGGGTTTTTGGCTATATATATATATATATATATATTCTTTTCTCTTTTCTTTTCTTTTTGGGTTTTTCTTTTCTATCTTTTTTTGGATTTTTGGATTTTTGGGTACATACATGTGTGTACTCTCCCAAGTGGGAGAACGGTACACGATGGGGTGATTTGCACCAAGTAAAATTAAAAAATAATTCGTATTCTAGACACTTGGGCGAGGGAGATTTTCTTCGCTAATCAGAGCATAGGCTAAATGGGTTATCCTAGTCCTAACTGTGGAATCCCGACACATGCGAAATGAAGTATACGATATAAATATTGCATGCATATAGAAGCAGACAGGAGTAGCAAATACTGCATATTCAAATCGAAGCATGATAATCTAGGGGTCATTCTAGGACAGGTATATAAATCAAAATCACAAAGTAGAAGCACAATGTAAGCTAGACATGACACACGACTCACATAAAAGCAAAATGGACCCACGATGCATGAAATGCAAGAGGACTCAGCTTCCTAGGGTTAGTGAATGTGATTATCAAAGTCATGTTAGGTGTGTGTGTGATTCTGTGGCAATTCATCATATTGGGTCATCTCTAGGAGAGAGAGGACAAAAGATGAGAAGAAAAAAGAAAAACACGGTGAAAACGACTCAAAAAACGAAAAAAAGACACAAATGACGCACGAAATGCGACTCCCCCAAGCTGAAACTTGCATGGCCCTCAATGCAATAAAAGTAAATACGGGAGGGCAATGAAAATGGGGGTGGGGGGATATGCACCGACACGAAGAGAATAAAAACGAGAAAAACACACATACGAAACTGAAAAATAAAGAAAGAGGAAAAATAAAAATAGAAAATAAAAGATAGAAGATCACACCACCCAACATATATAAACAAGCGCACCACACAGAAAAACACGACAAAACACACAAAATGTTGACGTCCCCCAAGCTGGATATGGCAATGCTAGCAATAAGATATGATCATGAATATGCAGAAATATGCAAGGGGGAAGTCAATCGGAAAAGAAAAAGAAATCAAAAAGCAGGAGAGGAATCGTCCCCGTCCTCCTCGCCAGAAGATGAAGGGGTACGGAGGGGAGAGGTGGGAGGTGTGCGGAGAAGTGGGGAGAGGGGTGCAGGATGTTACGCCCCGCTTCCCAAAACGACGGAAGTGAAACGTGACAAGGCCCGCTTAGGCCGGAGCTGTGAAGCTCGGATCCAATAAGCGTCTGTGTGGTACACTAAGACGAAGGAACAAGTCCCTGCATGTTAGTACGGAACAACAAAAGTACTAAAAGAGATGCATTCATTTTATTCAACAGATATCCAGAAAATACGGGGAGTCTAAATAAAAGCCAACACGGCTACAAACAGCTGAAAGTAAACTAATGGTGCAATCACCCAACCTAGACAGAAAGTAAACGGTGCTACGCACCCAACTAAACTGCAGTAAAACCTCTGAATCAGCAACGTGAAGATCTCTAGCTCTGGTCCTCCTCGGGCACATACTCTGGGTCTGCGTCCTCCGGTAGCTCTGCCTCGTCGACATACTCTGGCTCCACACCTGACGTACATCACCCAAAAGAAAGGAACTGTACGTCAGGTAAAGACTACAAAAAGGGTCAGACTCTACTGTAAGTGTACCGAACTATTAAACAACAGTTTACTGGTTGATTAGCATGCTGGGGTTATGACAGAGTGACGAAAGAAAGTAAACGCAGCAGGAAAGTAAAGCGTAGCAAGCAGTAGTTATAGCGTGTGCTACCGACTACGGGACTAACCTAAACGGGTCGTGACAAGACGTGACAAGACAAGCAAGACAGGACAGGACAGGACAAGACAAGACACGTGAGACTTGAAGGGTTCACGCCTTACGGTTCGAGGGGGATCGGACCCTCTCCCCGTGCGAATGCTCAACCCTACCCCAAACCCAAGTGCTCAAGACAAGACAAGACAATATAGGGCCACTCACTCTGCTAGGTGAGTGCCTCTATCCCCACGATCAGTAGAGTATCTCTCACACTGCTAGGTGAGCGACAGACGCCTCGTAGGTGAAACCGTACTACTATATAGGACCACTCATTCTGCTAGGTGAGAGTCTCTATCCTCTCGGTCTGCTGGGACACTCACTCTGTTAGGTGGGTGCCGAGCCTCCCGTAGGTGTTCCCTAACAAAGATCACCTACTCTGCTAGGTGAGCGTCTCATTGCCCATAGGCTATATAAGACATGACGTGCAAGATGTTCATGACATGGCAAGGGCAAAGTTGTTCTAGGGTGTCCACACACACGCACACGCAGATGAAACATATGGTAGCAGTTGTTGTTGATTCTAGGGGGTCCACACACACGCACACACAAGGTAACCCTACGGTGTCAAAAGTTGTTGTTGTTGCGCTCAGACTTCGTCGTCAAGTCTAAGTCGTCAGGGCATCCCGGACGCTATCATTTCACGTCCGGTTCTACTTGTTCACAGTCTAATAGTTCTAGTAGTTTAAGACCAAGGCACGACCAAAAGCGCAAGTGAGTACACTTGCCTGCGGTGGCGAGTGTGTCGTCCGTCCGGGGCGTCTCGTCCGCGGTAATCCGTCTGAAACAGTGTCACGGCGACGGTGTCAGGTCGCGATTTTCATCAAGTCCTATTAGGGTTTGTTTCTAGATTATCGGGACTATCCAAATTGTCATAAGTCACATTTTGGTGTTTCATCAGCCTAGATCAACCACTACCCTATATGCATAGAAAAATTGTCCGACAGTCGATTTCTACAGTGATATCGTTTTACTGGTGCGGAAAAGTAAATTTAGTTGTAGTTGTCCGATTTTAGTTAGGGTTCAGTTTTGCTACGGTGTGGGTTTGCTACGAGTTCGGGGACACCAACCTAGTTCGACGGTCACGTGTAAGTTTGACGTCGGATCTGAAAACGGCAACGGATCGCGTCGTCTTCAGTTACTCGACTGCGGTAGCGCGGATCTATCTGCGTCATCAGATTTAGAATATCAAGCTAAGGTGAAATATACATAATATAACCACTAATATGGCTAGCATTTGATTCCAGTTAACAACTTACTACTTCTGTTAAATAAATTTATATATCAACCCACTTATCAAACTAGTTATAGTTAATCGGTTATTAATATGCTAACTCATCAACCCCACTGTCATCATAAAGATGATTTGTGGGCTAAAATAAAACCCACAGAACCAACTAACCATTAAGGACTTAAATAAAAAGTTATAAGAAGTGACGTACCAACTAACCATTATTCATAACCAAGGCTATAATATATAAATTACTAACTGCCTCATTTAACATCACTAACTTACCAATTATAATTACTGTTTTAACAATATTCTAATTAATTCTAACAATGCACCATTCATTATTAAACTGCAACATATACTTAAAATGTTATCATCACTCACTATTACTGTGTATCAAATAACAGGTACGTGATAAGAGCAACGAAATCCACTTACACGTTTCTCGTTTGAGCGTTGCTCTCACAGATGGAGACAGCGAGGCCGAGCGACGGTGAACGGCAGCGTGGATCGATGTTGGTTCGGAGGCGCTACTGTCGGGATTGAGGCGCTGGGTTGCTTGGTGATGAGTCGGACGTAAGGTGATCGGGCGGTCGGGAAAGAGGGCCGGAGGGCGGCAAAGGGCTGGAGACGTGGGAATATGGGTAGAGCTGTTGGCTTAGGGAGGGGTCGCCTCCGCTGGGTTTCAGGGAGAGAGACGAGGGAGAGAGAGCAGAGAATTTTCGAACTGGGTTAAAAAAGTAATTGAGGAAGGCGGCCATTCTCGTTTTTAGCCTAGGCTATTAGGTTTGATTTAATATATAGAGGAGAGAGAACGTGGGTGAGAGGGATCACGTGGGTTCGGTTGGGATAAGATTTGAAAGGAAATTTTAAAAGTTTATAACCAATTTGTTATAGGTTGTTTGATTTCGTACACAAAATTTGATTCCCTTTAAAAAAATTCAGCCTGCATGTTAATAGGAAGCTTAGTTGTTTAGGGGTTTTTTAAAAAACAATGCGGCTCCTTTTTAAAACAAATTTTTATAAAAATACGTTATTAAAAAATGCACACTCCTTTTTATTATTAGCTTAGCATTTGTTAATAGGTTATGGTTTAGGATAAGCTTTAATGATGAGGTTGTCTTAAAAAAATACGCACACACCTTTTTAAAACAAATTTTTTAAAAAAAAACATTTTAAAAAAATTAGTAATGAGACTAAGCAGATTGGTCCGTTGACGTCCAAAAATTAAAAGAAAAATACTAGGCTGATCGCGCCTTCGAGAGGGTCGTGAATACGGGGTCTGGTCACGCGTCTGAGCTATGGAGAATAAAAATATAAAATCGAATACGAAAATATGCACACGAAACCACAATACGCGCAAAAATACGCACGCTCGAAAAGTGACCGTTACATCCTACCCACCTTAAGAAAAATTCCGCCCTCGGAATTTATCATACTAATAATAATAAGATATCTATAAGCACCTATGCCTACAACTCCTATATTTCACATAATGATCGCTAATCCTATAACTTCAATCAGCGTTCCTCAAATAATCCATCATAACTCATCTATTCACCGAATAAAGCTACGACTAGAATCACCTCCTAGCTCCTAACTATAAACCCACATTACCGTCACAAATCAACAATCATCTCGTCCTCAATATATATTCTCCATCATATCGACTCATAAATTTCCTCCATACTCAATGAACCATCGAACTACATCTATCCTTACCCCTATCATCTAATCTCCTAATCATACTAAAACCCATCTTCATAACATCCCATTCGTCTCGACACGTCGTGTTACTTCCAATGTCTTTTCACGTCAACTTAATAATCAAGTCTTGATGCTTTAAATGTTCTACTCATTCTCATGATCATTCTAAATCATACTATCCCGTCCTAGCTACTCCTATCTATCACTCGTCTAAGTTTCAGATCGATTAAGTACTCATTTCCCCGTATATAATTTCATCCAACCAGGATTTTCCATTGAGTCCGTCACACATTGGTATTTTTAATAAGTCTTGGACACCTCATTCTTTTCATCCAAAGAAATCTAATCTAATATCCTTGTGTTCCAAAATCAATTAATCATCGCTACAACATATCTCATCTCACTCTATGCCTACCCGCAAACATAATCCTATAACAATAATAACAAGTACTAACAATATCGTAACAAGGAAAAAAAATAACACTCCCGAAGAGGGAAAGAGAAGATAAGAATGTTTAAAAACATGTGAGAAAAACGTGTGGAGTTGCGGTATTGGATGAGGAAAGATAGGTGGGTTGTGATCTTTGTGGGCTAATCCCAAAACATTAAAGGTTTGATTTGAAAGGAACAAAAAGTTTTGAAACATACACAAGCAGCCAAAAATAAGCTAAACTATAATATGAAAGATTAAAACTATGGAGTTACCTGCAACGACGCCATCCACTGCTGTCTTGACATATGCTCTACGGACAACAGCTCCTCTCTGGGCAGGGGCATGTGCTCTACTCTGCAGTGGGGCCGGTGTTCCGCCCTCAGTATGGCGATACCTCGGGCAATCTATAAAGGCGTGTGTGGTAGCTCCACATGCCAGACACAAACCCAGCTTCTTCCTGCAAGTGTTCTGATGATGCCCTGGCTTGCCGTAGAAAAAGCATGGGCCCTTCATTTGATGCTGAGCAGGTGCTCCTGGCCTCTTGAAAGGCACTGACTGAACTGGTCCTACTATAGACCCAGCAGAAGGCCTATGCTGCTCCTTCTGTCGCTTTCCTCCATCATCAGAAGGATCAGGTAGACGCGATATGGTCTCATGGTTCCTCGCGGCATTCAGCGCCGCTCCCATGGTCGTGAAATCTGCCGAATACATAGAAGCCTGAATCTTCGGACGCAATCCCTGACGAAAACGATCAGCTCGTTTCTCCTCCTTCCTCACCATATGTGGGGAAAACCAGGTCAGCATCTCGAACTCTGCCTCGTACTCGTCGACGGTCATATCCCCCTGCTTCAGATCTATAAATCTGCTCAACAGTTCCCTCCTAGTAACTTTGGTGAAGTACTTCTCCTTGAACATCGATCAGAAAGTCTTCCACTCCACTGGCTTCTGCAGGCGCCTCTCCTCAATGCGCCACCAGTTCCTAGCATTCTCGGTCAGCTGCATCTTCGCTATCTTAACTCGGGTATCATTAGGAATCTTCGCAGCTACCAGCTTCTCCTCAGTACTCAGAATCCACTCATCAGTAGCCAACGGCCCTTCCTTCCCAGAAAATGTCTTCGGCTGAAGCTCATTGAACTGCTTCACTCCCGGAGTAGCTCGAGGGGCAGGCGGTGGCGGTGCAATTGGAGGAGCATGGGCAGCACGGTGGGACTGCTGAACCAATTGATGCTGAACGTCCAGCATCTCCCTCATAACGCCCAGTAATTGGCATAAATCATCACCTCGGCCATCCATGGTCCCGTCAGCTGATGGTCCATCTCGAGCTTCACGTCCTCCCACCATCCTAACGACAGGAAAAAACACGACTTAGACTCGCACATATTACTGGAGAAAGAAAAAAAAATGAATGCTAATACTTCTATCGTTCAGTACTTTTTGCAGAAAAGGACATGCATGGGCCACCGCTAAAACCTGTCACGCCCCGCTTCCCAAAACGACGGAAGCGAAACGTGACAAGGCCCGCTTAGGCCGGAGCTGTGAAGCTCGGACCCAATAAGCGTCTGTGTGGTACACCAAGACGAAGGAACAGGTCCCTGCATGTTAGTATGGAACAACAAAAGTACTAAAAGAGATGCATTCATTTTATTCAAC
The DNA here is from genome assembly GCA_030789695.1 of Scilla litardierei. Lineage (NCBI taxonomy): Eukaryota > Viridiplantae > Streptophyta > Magnoliopsida > Asparagales > Asparagaceae > Scilla > Scilla litardierei. Next base: position 312,287,672 of record CM061133.1, on the reverse strand, counting down.
AGATTTCCAGAAAATACGGGGAGTCTAAACAAAAGCCAACACGGCTACAAACAGCTGAAAGTAAACTAATGGTGCAAGCACCCAACCTAGACAGAAAGTAAACGGTGCTACGCACCCAACTAAACTGCAGTAAAACCTCTGAATCAGCAACGTGAAGATCTCTAGCTCTGGTCCTCCTCGGGCACATACTCTGGGTCTGCGTCCTCCGGTAGCTCTGCCTCGTCGACGTACTCTGGCTCCACACCTGACGTACATCACCCAAAAGAAAGGAACTGTACGTCAGGTAAAGACTACAAAAAGGGTCAGACTCTACTGTAAGTGTACCGAACTATTAAACAACAGTTTACTGGTTGATTAGCATGCTGGGGTTATGACAGAGTGACGAAAGAAAGTAAACGCAGCAGGAAAGTAAAGCGTAGCAAGCAGTAGTTATAGCGTGTGCTACCGATTACGGGACTAACCTAAACGGGTCGTGACAAGATGTGACAAGACAAGCAAGACAGGACAGGACAGGACAAGACAAGACACGTGAGACTTGAAGGGTTCACGCCTTACGGTTCGAGGGGGATCGGACCCTCTCCCCGTGCGCATGCTCAACCCTACCCCAAACCCAAGTGCTCAAGACAAGAAAAGACAATATAGGGCCACTCACTCTGCTAGGTGAGTGCCTTTATCCCCACGATCAGTAGCGTATCTCTCACTCTGCTAGGTGAGCGACGGACGCCTCGTAGGTGAAACCGTACTACTATATAGGACCACTCATTCTGCTAGGTGAGAGTCTCTATCCTCTCGGTCTGCTGGGACACTCACTCTGTTAGGTGGGTGCCGAGCCTCCCGTAGGTGTTCCCTAACAAAGATCACCTACTCTGCTAGGTGAGCGTCTCATTGCCCACAGGCTATATAAGACACGACGTGCAAGATGTTCATGACATGGCAAGGGCAAAGTTGTTCTAGGGTGTCCACACACACGCACACGCAGATGAAACATATGGTAGCAGTTGTTGTTGATTCTAGGGGGTCCACACACACGCACACACAAGGTAACCCTACGGTGTCAAAAGTTGTTGTTGTTGCGCTCAGACTTCGTCGTCAAGTCTAAGTCGTCAGGGCATCCCGGACGCTATCATTTCACGTCCGGTTCTACTTGTTCACAGTCTAATAGTTCTAGTAGTTTAAGACCAAGGCACGACCAAAAGCGCAAGTGAGTACACTTGCCTGCGGTGGCGAGTGTGTCGTCCGTCCGGGGCGTCTCGTCCGCGGTAATCCGTCTGAAAGAGTGTCACGGCGACGGTGTCAGGTCGCGATTTTCATCAAGTCCTATTAGGGTTTGTTTCTAGATTATCGGGACTATCCAAATTGTCATAAGTCACATTTTGGTGTTTCATCAGCCTAGATCAACCACTACCCTATATGCATAGAAAAATTGTCCGACAGTCGATTTCTACAGTGATATCGTTTTACTGGTGCGGAAAAGTAAATTTAGTTGTAGTTGTCCGATTTTAGTTAGGGTTCAGTTTTGCTACGGTGTGGGTTTGCTACGAGTTCGGGGACACCAACCTAGTTCGACGGTCACGTGTAAGTTTGACGTCGGATCTGAAAACGGCAACGGATCGCGTCGTCTTCAGTACTCGACTGCGGTAGCGTGGATCTATCTGCGTCATCAGATTTAGAATATCAAGCTAAGGTGAAATATACATAATATAACCACTAATATGGCTAGCATTTGATTCCAGTTAACAACTTACTACTTCTGTTAAATAAATTTATATATCAACCCACTTATCAAACTAGTTATAGTTAATCGGTTATTAATATGCTAACTCATCAACCCCACTGTCATCATAAAAATGATTTGTGGGCTAAAATAAAACCCACAGAACCAACTAACCATTAAGGACTTAAATAAAAAGTTATAAGAAGTGACGTACCAACTAACCATTATTCATAACCATGGCTATAATATATAAATTACTAACTGCCTCATTTAACATCACTAACTTACCAATTATAATTACTGTTTTAACAATATTCTAATTAATTCTAACAATGCACCATTCATTATTAAACTGCAACATATACTTAAAATGTTATCATCACTCACTATTACTGTGTATCAAATAACAGGTACGTGATAAGAGCAACGAAATCCACTTACGCGTTTCTCGAACTGGGTTAAAAAAGTAATTGAGGAAGGCGTTCATTCTCGTTTTTAGCCTAGGCTATTAGGTTTGATTTAATATATAGAGGAGAGAGAACGTGGGTGAGAGGGATCACGTGGGTTCGGTTGGGATAAGATTTGAAAGGAAATTTTAAAAGTTTATAACCAATTTGTTATAGGTTGTTTGATTTCGTACACAAAATTTGATTCCCTTTAAAAAAATTCAGCCTGCATGTTAATAGGAAGCTTAGTTGTTTAGGGGTTTTTTTAAAACACAATGCGGCTCCTTTTTAAAACAAATTTTTATAAAAATACGTTATTAAAAAAATGCACACTCCTTTTTATTATTAGCTTAGCATTTTGTTAATAGGTTATGGTTTAGGATAAGCTTTAATGATGAGGTTGTCTTAAAAAAATACGCACACACCTTTTTAAAACAAATTTTTTTTAAAAAAAACATTTTAAAAAAAATTAGTAATGAGACTAAGCAGATTGGTCCCGTTGACGTCCAAAAATTAAAAGAAAAATACTAGGCTGATCGCGCCTTCGAGAGGGTCGTGAATACGGGGTCTGGTCACGCGTCTGAGCTATGGAGAACAAAAATATAAAATCGAATACGAAAATATGCACACGAAACCACAATACGCGCAAAAATACGCACGCTCGAAAAGTGACCGTTACATCCTACCCACCTTAAGAAAAATTCCGCCCTCGGAATTTATCATACTAATAATAATAAGATATCTATAAGCACCTATGCCTACAACTCCTATATTTCACATAATGATCGCTAATCCTATAACTTCAATCAGCGTTCCTCAAATAATCCATCATAACTCATCTATTCACCGAATAAAGCTACGACTAGAATCACCTCCTAGCTCCTAACTATAAACCCACATTACCGTCACAAATTCAACAATCATCTCGTCCTCAATATATATTCTCCATCATATCGACTCATAAATTTCCTCCATACTCAATGAACCATCGAACTACATCTATCCTTACCCCTATCATCTAATCTCCTAATCATACTAAAACCCATCTTCATAACATCCCATTCGTCTCGACACGTCGTGTTACTTCCAATGTCTTTTCACGTCAACTTAATAATCAAGTCTTGATGCTTTAAATGTTCTACTCATTCTCATGATCATTCTAAATCATACTATCCCGTCCTAGCTACTCCTATCTATCACTCGTCTAAGTTTCAGATCGATTAAGTACTCATTTCCCCGTATATAATTTCATCCAACCAGGATTTTCCATTGAGTCCGTCACACATTGGTATTTTTAATAAGTCTTGGACACCTCATTCTTTTCATCCAAAGAAATCTAATCTAATATCCTTGTGTTCCAAAATCAATTAATCATCGCTACAACATATCTCATCTCACTCTATGCCTACCCGCAAACATAATCCTATAACAATAATAACAAGTACTAACAATATCGTAACAAGGAAAAAAAATAACACTCCCGAAGAGGGAAAGAGAAGATAAGAATGTTTAAAAACATGTGAGAAAAACGTGTGGAGTTGCGGTATTGGATGAGGAAAGATAGGTGGGTTGTGATCTTTGTGGGCTAATCCCAAAACATTAAAGGTTTGATTTGAAAGGAACAAAAAGTTTTGAAACATACACAAGCAGCCAAAAATAAGCTAAACTATAATATGAAAGATTAAAACTATGGAGTTACCTGCAACGACGCCATCCACTGCTGTCTTGACATATGCTCTACGGACAACAGCTCCTCTCTGGGCAGGGGGCATGTGCTCTACTCTGCAGTGGGGCCGGTGTTCCGCCCTCAGTATGGCGATACCTCGGGCAATCTATAAAGGCGTGTGTGGTAGCTCCACATGCCAGACACAAACCCAGCTTCTTCCTGCAAGTGTTCTGATGATGCCCTGGCTTGCCGCAGAAAAAGCATGGGCCCTTCATTTGATGCTGAGCAGGTGCTCCTGGCCTCTTGAAAGGCACTGACTGAACTGGTCCTACTATAGACCCAGCAGAAGGCCTATGCTGCTCCTTCTGTCGCTTTCCTCCATCATCAGAAGGATCAGGTAGACGCGATATGGTCTCATGGTTCCTCGCGGCATTCAGCACCGCTCCCATGGTCGTGAAATCTGCCGAATACATAGAAGCCTGAATCTTCGGACGCAATCCCTGACGAAAACGATCAGCTCGTTTCTCCTCCTTCCTCACCATATGTGGGGAAAACCAGGTCAGCATCTCGAACTCTGCCTCGTACTCGTCGACGGTTATATCCCCCTGCTTCAGATCTATAAATCTGCTCAACAGTTCCCTCCTAGTAACTTTGGTGAAGTACTTCTCCTTGAACATCGATCAGAAAGTCTTCCACTCCACTGGCTTCTGCAGGCGCCTCTCCTCAATGCGCCACCAGTTCCTAGCATTCTCGGTCAGCTGCATCTTCGCTATCTTAACTCGGGTATCATTAGGAATCTTCGCAGCTACCAGCTTCTCCTCAGTACTCAGAATCCACTCATCAGTAGCCAACGGCCCTTCCTTCCCAGAAAATGTCTTCGGCTGAAGCTCATTGAACTGCTTCACTCCCGGAGTAGCTCGAGGGGCAGGCGGTGGCGGTGCAATTGGAGGAGCATGGGCAGCACGGTGGGACTGCTGAACCAATTGATGCTGAACGTCCAGCATCTCCCTCATAACGCCCAGTAATTGGCATAAATCATCACCTCGGCCATCCATGGGTCCCGTCAGCTGATGGTCCATCTCGAGCTTCACGTCCTCCTCACCATCCTAACGACAGGAAAAAACACGACTTAGACTCGCACATATTACTGGAGACAGAAAAAAAAAATGAATGCTAATACTTCTATCGTTCAGTACTTTTTGCAGAAAAGGACATGCATGGGCCACCACTAAAACCTGTCACGCCCCGCTTCCCAAAACGACGGAAGCGAAACGTGACAAGGCCCGCTTAGGCCGGAGCTGTGAAGCTCGGACCCAATAAGCGTCTGTGTGGTACACCAAAGACGAAGGAAACAGGTCCCTGCATGTTAGTATGGAACAACAAAAGTACTAACAGAGATGCATTCATTTTATTCAACAGATTTCCAGAAAATACGGGGAGTCTAAACAAAAGCCAACACGGCTACAAACAGCTGAAAGTAAACTAATGGTGCAAGCACCCAACCTAGACAGAAAGTAAACGGTGCTACGCACCCAACTAAACTGCAGTAAAACCTCTGGAATCAGCAACGTGAAGATCTCTAGCTCTGGTCCTCCTCGGGCACATACTCTGGGTCTGCGTCCTCCGGTAGCTCTACCTCGTCGACGTACTCTGGCTCCACACCTGACGTACATCACCCAAAAGAAAGGAACTGTACGTCAGGTAAAGACTACAAAAAGGGTCAGACTCTACTGTAAGTGTACCGAACTATTAACCAACAGTTTACTGGTTGATTAGTATGCTGGGGTTATGACAGAGTGACGAAAGAAAGTAAACGCAGCAGGAAAGTAAAGCGTAGCAAGCAGTAGTCGTAGCGTGTGCTACCGACTACGGGACTAACCTAAACGGGTCGTGACAAGATGTGACAAGACAAGCAAGACAGGACAGGACAAGACAAGATAAGACAAGACACGTGTGACTCGAAGGGTTCACGCCTTACGGTTCGAGGGGGATCAGACCCTCTCCCCGTGCGCACGCTCAACCCTACCCCAAACCCAAGTGCTCAAGACAAGACAAGACAATATAGGGCCACTCACTCTGCTAGGTGAGTGCCTCTATCCCCACGATCAGTAGCGTATCTCTCACTCTGCTAGGTGAGCGACGGACGCCTCGTAGGTGAAACCGTACTACTGTTTAGGACCACTCACTCTGCTAGGTGAGGAGTCTCTATCCTCTCGGTCTGCTGGGACACTCACTCTGCTAGGTGGGTGCCAAGCCTCCCGTAGGTGTTCCGTAACAAAGATCACCCACTCTGCTAGGTGAGCGTCTCATTGCCCACATGCTACATAAGACACGACGTGCAAGATGTTCATGACATGGCAAGGGCAAAGTTGTTCTAGGGTGTCCACACACATGCACACGCAGATGAAACATATGGTAGCAGTTGTTGTTGATTCTAGGGGGTCCACACACACGCACACACAATGTAACCCTACGGTGTCAAAAGTAGTTGTTGTTGCCCTCAGACTTCGTCGTCAAGTCTAAGTCGTCAGGGCATCCCGGACGCTATCATTTCACGTCCGGTTCTATTTGTTCACAGTCTAATATTTCTAGCAGTTTAAGACCAAGGCACGGCCAAAAGCGCAAGTGAGTACACTTGCATGTGGTGGCGAGTGTGTCGTCCGTCCGGTGCGTCTCGTCCAGGCGTCTCGTCCGCGGTAATCTGTCTGAAACAGTGTCACGGCGACGGTGTCAGGTCGCGATTTTCAGCAAGTCCTATTAGGGTTTGTTTCTAGATTATCGGGACTATCCAAATTGTCATAAGTCACGTTTTGGTGTTTCATCAGCCTAGATCGACCACTACCCTATATGCACAGAAAAATTGTCCGACGGTCGATTTCTACAGTGATATCGTTTTACTGGTGCGGAAAAGTAAATTTAGTTGTAGTTGTCTGATTTTAGTTAGGGTTCAGTTTTGCTACGGTGTGGGTCCCTGCCTTGCGGTATTATTCCTCCTCGAAGCAAGCGAAGAAAGAGAAGAAGGGCGTGAGTTCGGGGACACCAACCTGGTTCGACGGTCACGTGTAAGTTTGACATCGGATCTGAAAACGGCAAACGGATCACGTCGTCTTCAGTTACTCGACTGCGGTAGGCGCGGATCTATCTGCGTCATCAGATTTAGAATATCAAGCTAAGGTGAAATATACATTCACCAATATAACCACTAATATAGCTAGCATTTGATTCCAGTTAACAACTTACTACTTCTGTTAAATAAATATATATATCAACCCACTTATCTAACTAGTTATAGTTAATCGGTTATTAATATGCTAACTCATCACCCCCACTGTCATCATAAAAATGATTTGTGGGCTAAAATAAAACCCACAGAACCAACTAACCATTAAGGACTTAAATAAAAAGTTATAAGAAGTGACATACCAACTAACCATTATTCACAACCCAAGGCTATAATATATAAATTACTAACTGCCTCATTTAACATCACTAACTTACCAATTATAATTACTGTTTTAACAATATTCTAATTAATTCTAACAATGCACCATTCATTATTAAACTGCAACATATACTTAAAATGTTATCATCACTCACTATTACTGTGTATCAAATAACAGGTACGTGATAAGAGCAACAAAATCCACTTACGCGTTTCTCATTTGAGCGTTGCTCTCACAGATGGAGACAGCGAGGTCGAGCGACGGTGAACGGTAGAGTGGATCGATGTTGGTTCGGAGGCGCTACTGTCGGGATTGAGGCGCTGGGTTGCTCGGTGATGAGTCGGACGTTATTAAAAAAATGCACACTCCTTTTTATTATTAGCTTAGCATTTGTTAATAGGTTATGGTTAGGATAAGCTTTAATGATGAGGTTGTCTTAAAAAAATACGCACACACCTTTTTAAAACAAATTTTTTTTAAAAAAAACATTTTAAAAAAAATTAGTAATGAGACTAAGCAGATTGGTCCGTTGACGTCCAAAATTAAAAGAAAAATACTAGGCTGATCGCGCCTTCGAGAGGGTCGTGAATACGGGGTCTGGTCACGCGTCTGAGCTATGGAGAACAAAAATATAAAATCGAATACGAAAATATGCACACGAAACCACAATACGCGCAAAAATACGCACGCTCGAAAAGTGACCGTTACATCCTACCCACCTTAAGAAAAATTCCGCCCTCGGAATTTATCATACTAATAATAATAAGATATCTATAAGCACCTATGCCTACAACTCCTATATTTCACATAATGATCGCTAATCCTATAACTTCAATCAGCGTTCCTCAAATAATCCATCATAACTCATCTATTCACCGAATAAAGCTTACGACTAGAATCACCTCCTAGCTCCTAACTATAAACCCACATTACCGTCACAAATCAACAATCATCTCGTCCTCAATATATATTCTCCATCATATCGACTCATAAATTTCCTCCATACTCAATGAACCATCGAACTACATCTATCCTTACCCCTATCATCTAATCTCCTAATCATACTAAAACCCATCTTCATAACATCCCATTCGTCTCGACACGTCGTGTTACTTCCAATGTCTTTTCACGTCAACTTAATAATCAAGTCTTGATGCTTTAAATGTTCTACTCATTCTCATGATCATTCTAAATCATACTATCCCGTCCTAGCTACTCCTATCTATCACTCGTCTAAGTTTCAGATCGATTAAGTACTCATTTCCCCGTATATAATTTCATCCAACCAGGATTTTCCATTGAGTCCGTCACACATTGGTATTTTTAATAAGTCTTGGACACCTCATTCTTTTCATCCAAAGAAATCTAATCTAATATCCTTGTGTTCCAAAATCAATTAATCATCGCTACAACATATCTCATCTCACTCTATGCCTACCCGCAAACATAATCCTATAACAATAATAACAAGTACTAACAATATCGTAACAAGGAAAAAAAATAACACTCCCGAAGAGGGAAAGAGAAGATAAGAATGTTTAAAAACATGTGAGAAAAACGTGTGGAGTTGCGGTATTGGATGAGGAAAGATAGGTGGGTTGTGATCTTTGTGGGCTAATCCCAAAACATTAAAGGTTTGATTTGAAAGGAACAAAAAGTTTTGAAACATACACAAGCAGCCAAAAATAAGCTAAACTATAATATGAAAGATTAAAACTATGGAGTTACCTGCAACGACGCCATCCACTGCTGTCTTGACATATGCTCTACGGACAACAGCTCCTCTCTGGGCAGGGGCATGTGCTCTACTCTGCAGTGGGGCCGGTGTTCCGCCCTCAGTATGGCGATACCTCGGGCAATCTATAAAGGCGTGTGTGGTAGCTCCACATGCCAGACACAAACCCAGCTTCTTCCTGCAAGTGTTCTGATGATGCCCTGGCTTGCCGCAGAAAAAGCATGGGCCCTTCATTTGATGCTGAGCAGGTGCTCCTGGCCTCTTGAAAGGCACTGACTGAACTGGTCCTACTATAGACCCAGCAGAAGGCCTATGCTGCTCCTTCTGTCGCTTTCCTCCATCATCAGAAGGATCAGGTAGACGCGATATGGTCTCATGGTTCCTCGCGGCATTCAGCACCGCTCCCATGGTCGTGAAATCTGCCGAATACATAGAAGCCTGAATCTTCGGACGCAATCCCTGACGAAAACGATCAGCTCGTTTCTCCTCCTTCCTCACCATATGTGGGGAAACCAGGTCAGCATCTCGAACTCTGCCTCGTACTCGTCGACGGTTATATCCCCCTGCTTCAGATCTATAAATCTGCTCAACAGTTCCCTCCTAGTAACTTTGGTGAAGTACTTCTCCTTGAACATCGATCAGAAAGTCTTCCACTCCACTGGCTTCTGCAGGCGCCTCTCCTCAATGCGCCACCAGTTCCTAGCATTCTCGGTCAGCTGCATCTTCGCTATCTTAACTCGGGTATCATTAGGAATCTTCGCAGCTACCAGCTTCTCCTCAGTACTCAGAATCCACTCATCAGTAGCCAACGGCCCTTCCTTCCCAGAAAATGTCTTCGGCTGAAGCTCATTGAACTGCTTCACTCCCGGAGTAGCTCGAGGGCAGGCGGGGGTGGCGGTGCAATTGGAGGAGCATGGGCAGCACGGTGGGACTGCTGAACCAATTGATGCTGAACGTCCAGCATCTCCCTCATAACGCCCAGTAATTGGCATAAATCATCACCTCGGCCATCCATGGTCCCGTCAGCTGATGGTCCATCTCGAGCTTCACGTCCTCCCACCATCCTAACGACAGGAAAAAACACGACTTAGACTCGCACATATTACTGGAGAAAGAAAAAAAATGAATGCTAATACTTCTATCGTTCAGTACTTTTTGCAGAAAAGGACATGCATGGGCCACCACTAAAACCTGTCACGCCCCGCTTCCCAAAACGACGGAAGCGAAACGTGACAAGGCCCGCTTAGGCCGGAGCTGTGAAGCTCGGACCCAATAAGCGTCTGTGTGGTACACCAAGACGAAGGAACAGGTCCCTGCATGTTAGTATGGAACAACAAAAGTACTAAAAGAGATGCATTCATTTTATTCAACAGATTTCCAGAAAATACGGGGAGTCTAAACAAAAGCCAACACGGCTACAAACAGCTGAAAGTAAACTAATGGTGCAAGCACCCAACCTAGACAGAAAGTAAACGGTGCTACGCACCCAACTAAACTGCAGTAAAACCTCTGAATCAGCAACGTGAAGATCTCTAGCTCTGGTCCTCCTCGGGCACATACTCTGGGTCTGCGTCCTCCGGTAGCTCTACCTCGTCGACGTACTCTGGCTCCACACCTGACGTACATCACCCAAAAGAAAGGAACTGTACGTCAGGTAAAGACTACAAAAAGGGTCAGACTCTACTGTAAGTGTACCGAACTATTAACCAACAGTTTACTGGTTGATTAGTATGCTGGGGTTATGACAGAGTGACGAAAGAAAGTAAACGCAGCAGGAAAGTAAAGCGTAGCAAGCAGTAGTCGTAGCGTGTGCTACCGACTACGGGACTAACCTAAACGGGTCGTGACAAGATGTGACAAGACAAGCAAGACAGGACAGGACAAGACAAGATAAGACAAGACACGTGTGACTCGAAGGGTTCACGCCTTACGGTTCGAGGGGGATCAGACCCTCTCCCCGTGCGCACGCTCAACCCTACCCCAAACCCAAGTGCTCAAGACAAGACAAGACAATATAGGGCCACTCACTCTGCTAGGTGAGTGCCTCTATCCCCACGATCAGTAGCGTATCTCTCACTCTGCTAGGTGAGCGACGGACGCCTCGTAGGTGAAACCGTACTACTGTTTAGGACCACTCACTCTGCTAGGTGAGAGTCTCTATCCTCTCGGTCTGCTGGGACACTCACTCTGCTAGGTGGGTGCCAAGCCTCCCGTAGGTGTTCCGTAACAAAGATCACCCACTCTGCTAGGTGAGCGTCTCATTGCCCACATGCTACATAAGACACGACGTGCAAGATGTTCATGACATGGCAAGGGCAAAGTTGTTCTAGGGTGTCCACACACATGCACACGCAGATGAAACATATGGTAGCAGTTGTTGTTGATTCTAGGGGGTCCACACACACGCACACACAATGTAACCCTACGGTGTCAAAAGTAGTTGTTGTTGCCCTCAGACTTCGTCGTCAAGTCTAAGTCGTCAGGGCATCCCGGACGCTATCATTTCACGTCCGGTTCTATTTGTTCACAGTCTAATATTTCTAGCAGTTTAAGACCAAGGCACGGCCAAAAGCGCAAGTGAGTACACTTGCATGTGGTGGCGAGTGTGTCGTCCGTCCGGTGCGTCTCGTCCAGGCGTCTCGTCCGCGGTAATCTGTCTGAAACAGTGTCACGGCGACGGTGTCAGGTCGCGATTTTCATCAAGTCCTATTAGGGTTTGTTTCTAGATTATCGGGACTATCCAAATTGTCATAAGTCACGTTTTGGTGTTTCATCAGCCTAGATCGACCACTACCCTATATGCACAGAAAAATTGTCCGACGGTCGATTTCTACAGTGATATCGTTTTACTGGTGCGGAAAAGTAAATTTAGTTGTAGTTGTCTGATTTTAGTTAGGGTTCAGTTTTGCTACGGTGTGGGTCCCTGCCTTGCGGTATTATTCCTCCTCGAAGCAAGCGAAGAAAGAGAAGAAGGGCGTGAGTTCGGGGACACCAACCTGGTTCGACGGTCACGTGTAAGTTTGACATCGGATCTGAAAACGGCAACGGATCACGTCGTCTTCAGTTACTCGACTGCGGTAGCGCGGATCTATCTGCGTCATCAGATTTAGAATATCAAGCTAAGGTGAAATATACATTCACCAATATAACCACTAATATAGCTAGCATTTGATTCCAGTTAACAACTTACTACTTCTGTTAAATAAATATATATATCAACCCACTTATCTAACTAGTTATAGTTAATCGGTATTAATATGCTAACTCATCAACCCCACTGTCATCATAAAAATGATTTGTGGGCTAAAATAAAACCCACAGAACCAACTAACCATTAAGGACTTAAATAAAAAGTTATAAGAAGTGACATACCAACTAACCATTATTCACAACCAAGGCTATAATATATAAATTACTAACTGCCTCATTTAACATCACTAACTTACCAATTATAATTACTGTTTTAACAATATTCTAATTAATTCTAACAATGCACCATTCATTATTAAACTGCAACATATACTTAAAATGTTATCATCACTCACTATACTGTGTATCAAATAACAGGTACGTGATAAGAGCAACAAATCCACTTACGCGTTTCTCATTTGAGCGTTGCTCTCACAGATGGAGACAGCGAGGTCGAGCGACGGTGAACGGTAGAGTGGATCGATGTTGGTTCGGAGGCGCTACTGTCGGGATTGAGGCGCTGGGTTGCTCGGTGATGAGTCGGACGTCGAGCGATCGGGCGGTCGGGAAGGAGGGCCAGAGGGCGGCAAAGGGCTGGAGACGTGGGAATATGGGCGGAGCTGTTGGCTTAGGGAGGGGTCGCCTCCGCTAGGTTTCGGGGAGAGAGACGAGGGGGAGAGAGCAGAGAATTTTCAAACTGGGTTAAAAAAGTAATTGAGGAAGGCGGCCGTTCTCGTTTTCAGCCTAGGCTATTAGGTTTGATTTAATATATAGAGGAGAGAGAACGTGGGTGAGAGGGATCACGTGGGTTCGGTTGGGATAAGATTTGAAAGGAAATTTTAAAAGTTTATAACCAATTTGTTATAGGTTGTTTGATTTCGTACACAAAATTTGATTCCCTTTAAAAAAATTCAGCCTGCATGTTAATAGGAAGCTTAGTTGTTTAGGGGGTTTTAAAAAAACAATGCGGCTCCTTTTTAAAACAAATTTTTATAAAAATACGTTATTAAAAAAAACGCATACTCCTTTTTATTATTAGCTTAGCATTTGTTAATAGGTTATGGTTTAGGATAAGCTTTAATGATGAGGCTGTCTTAAAAAAATACGCACACACCTTTTTAAAACAAATTTTATTAAAAAAAACATTTAAAAAAATTAGTAATGAGACTAAGCAGATTGGTCTGTTGACGTCCAAAAATTAAAAGAAAAATACTAGGGTGACCGCGCCTTCGAGAGGGTCGTGAATACGGGGTTTGGTCACGTGTCCGAGCTACGGAGAACAAAAATATAAAATCGAATACGAAAATATGCACACAAAACCACAATACGCGCAAAAATACGCACGCTCGAAAAGTGACCGTTACACAGGATGGGTGTGGATGGGTGTGGAAGTGTGGACGATGGGTGGTGTAGTGGTGATGATGGTGAGTGGAAGGGAAATGGCGACCAAAGCGGTGGTAGATAGGGTAGATACGGCGGTAGATTGGGTAGATACGGCGACGGGAGAGGATTGTGGGGGAAGTGATCGTGAACGCACCTACAATTTCTTGTGGCGCACGTATGGGATGATGAAAGTGGAGGGTGGTGGATCTGTGGGATCGACGGCGGTCATCGTGAGTGGAGGTGAAGTGGCAGGGATGGGAACGGTGGGGGGGGGGAGGGGATGGTCACCTAGGGGGTGATGGGTGTGGTGATGAATGTGATGGTGGAGGTGAAGGGGGTGGTGATGTGGGTGGAGTGGGTGGAGGAGGGCCAAAAATGTGAGTGAGGTGGCAGAGAATGGTGGACACGTTCCTCTCTAGTGTGAGGAACGTGGGTGAGAGATGATCGAAGAGGATGGGTCTGAGAGGGCAGAGGATGAAGCTCGAGCACGCAGTGAAGCTAGCTCAGCCTCAAGAGCGAGGCGAGTGGAGGCGGTGCGGCAGACGGAAGACGTAGAGGTAGGACGGGAAGTGGAAGTGGTGCCAGCGACAGTGGTCATGCTAGCACCAGAGGCTAGGCCTTAGAAGGCCTCACTCAGATCCTCAGAAGTGATAGGGCCAGAAGCCGGGGTGGTATGACTGGGGCCAGCCCCGGAGTCTCCCCGGGACGTAGGGATATCCTGCTCGCCTAAGTGGGCGGCAGGAGAAGGTGGTCTGGGTGCACCATGGGGAAGGAATGGAAGACGTAACCCCCCCCCAGAAACTTTGGATCGGGAGTGAATGTCCAATCTGCCACTAGAACGATAGTCATACGAGCGGGATTGGGCAGAATGGTATAGGGAGCAGGGGGTGTCCGTAGTAAAAAGTGAAACGACCGTCAGGGCGGGGCTTGATCATGTGTATATGCCGCAGGACATCAAGATCTATATGTGAGGGTCCTGGGGCAGAAGTGAAATCTCGGGGGATGACGACATTATACTGGGGATATGAGGCTATGATAGTAATGAGGCCCCCGCAACAGTATTTGCCCTTGCCGGCGCGGCTAATCTCAAGTAACTTCTGAATAAGCCAAGCACCAGCATGAATATGGATGCGAGGGGCCTCGAAGGCGATCCCGTCGTCACCTCGAATGAAATCAAATGTCATGGCCCACAGGATGAAAAGATCAGGGATAGTCACGGTCTCGGACTCATCCCTGGGGAAGAAGTGCAAGATATGATTCGGTGGGCCAAATGAAATATGGGGTGAATGATGGAGGAGGCCTTGGCCTTCCCTCGAGGGTAATGATCGTGTAGGGTGATATGAACCAAAATTGATCGACGTCGAAGTCCGGGTGATATCCTTAGGGACGGATATGTTGAGTATTGGACTTCTCCCTACTTGGTGTTAATGATGAGCAAACATAAATACTTGTGACTAATCCCCTATTTTGCAGTTAGTCCATTGCCTAAGCTTATTATAAAGATCAACTAGCAATGGATGACTCACAAACATCATTGAAGTCAAATGATATGAATTGGATGATCGTAGATTGATGATTGAAGCTCCGTAAAGACTTCAAGCTCATACGATGGAAAGAAGAGATTTTTCGTCAATGTAATTTTTCTTTTATCTCTTCTAATATGTAGCTTAGAAGTAGAACTTTGATGGAGCACTCACACACTTCTACATTCTGTCATAGGACATCTTTAGACTTTTGTCCTTTGATCCCAATTCAATCCTTTTGAGTTTGTGCTAGGATTGTTTATAATAACCGACTGCTTAACAGTTTACAGTCGCCTATCTCAACAACAGTCGACTGTGTTTTGTTTTACAGTCGCCTGTTATGCACAGACTATTACAATGTAGTTTTTGGGCCTTCTCTGATTATCTCGCACAGGCTACTGTTGAACGTTTAACGGGTACCTGTCCTAGTGACAGTCGACTGTGAATGGTTCATCAGTCGCCTGTCTCTCCTTGCCCAAACTCTGTTTGATCCGATTTCTACGGCCAGTCGACTTATGCTGTATATACAGTTGACTGTGTATTAGATCAGTCGACTGTCTATTAGATCAGTCGACTGTCTATGCTGCAACAGTCGCTTGTCTGTAAGTCTATTCTTTGACTCAGCTCTCTGAAAATTTCTCCTGTCTTTGACAATCGTCTGTTTAAGGATATACAGTCGCCTGTTCTGATTGACAGTCGACTGTGTTCCTTGCATCAGTCGTCTGTCCTGTATCTTGTAAGATTTCTAGTATTTTATCTAACTTACTCTTCTCTCAGCCAGTCGCCTGTCGAAGAATGTACAGTCGCCTGTTGGTTTAACAGACGACTGTCTTGGCTTCATCAGTCAACTGTCCACGTGGTAAGTTACCGTTATGAATTCTCACCTACCCTTGCTGACTGTGCAACAGTCGACTGTGGATTGTTCAAAAGTCGACTGTCGCGAGTTCAGATTATATCTGTTGAGATTTTTCTCACGGATTTCGATTGGGTTTTTGCCTAAACTATTTTGTGGATTTGAGAAAGCTATAAATAGAGCTTCTACTGTTCCATTGAAAGGTTACTCATTCATTGCAAAATCCTTCAAGCTTTCATTTCCAAAGATCAAAGCTCTCAAATCCAAAGCCCTAAGTATTTCCAAATCTTGTTCTCTTACTCTCCAACCTAGAAACAAAGATTGATCTTCTAGGCATTTGGTGCAGTCAAGAGAAAGGGCTTTCTCCTCTCTTCCAAGAGAGTTCTTCAACACACATCACACTTCTCCTTCAAGTTCTACTTCAATGCATAGGTGATTGTAAGTGTTGCTTTCATATTTCATAACTTTCGTTATTTGATTTGTGCTCTCGGTTGTGAGAGTGGTTTTGCTTGCTCCCAAGTTGTGGGAGTCAAGGACATCGATTGTATTCGATAGTACTTGTAGGGTTGCTACAAGTGGGCTATAAGGAAACCTCAAGTTAGGGTTCTAACTTGAGTATCCGGTGGTATCCGGGTGGTAGGGATGTAGGATTACCGGGAACAAGTCGGGAGTTGACTTGGGTAATCTGAACCCTTGAAACATATCTGCGTTTGCGTGTGTTTCTCTTTGGGTCGTTTTTCTATTCCGCACTATTTGTTGGATTGCATTTTATTTGGCGTAAATTCCTTTTAAATTTGCATAAACACTATTCAACCCCCTTCTAGTGTTTTCCCCATAGACAGGATCCTTACAATTGGTATCAGAGCTTAAGGTTTCATCTATGGCATCCAACAACAACGTTCCTCCTCCCCCTTCGTACAACAATCACGACCATGATGGAGCGTCCACTCTTTTCAAAGGTCAATCTACGGTACGTCCTCCACGTTTCAATGGCACTAATTTTGGCTATTAGAAGTGTAGGATGGAGACATTCCTTAGGAGTGCTTCTCTTTGGAGAACTCTCCACAAGGAGTACGTAGAGCCCACCGAAGATGACTTCGAGAAATGGACGACTTCCGAGAGGTCCGCCGAAGTCAACAACGCTAAAGCAATGAACGCTCTTCATTGTGTGTTGGACCCAAATGAGTTTAACAAGATATGCACATGTAAGAGTGCATATCAAATTTGGAACCATCTCATCGTTACCCACGAGGGAACGAACAAGGTAAAGCTTTCAAAGTTATATGTTGCCGTGCAAAACTTTGACTTGTTTCACATGCAAGAAAATGAGAGCATTGCGTCGATGTACGGACGCTTTACCGACATCACAAACGAATTGGAAGCCCTTGGCCAAATATACACCGAGCCTGAAAAGGTAAGGCCGATCATCATGGGGATGACCTCCAAATGGGAAAGACGAGCAATCGCCATTGAGGAGGTCAATGATTTGAAGAACTACACCGTGGTGAATCTCATCGGGACTCTTATGTCTTACGAAGTAAGACGGGATAACCGATTGAAGATTCGAGCCATGATGAATCCCTCGGAGGCCAAGAAGAAAGCTTTGGCGTTCAACGCCAATTCGTCATCCTCCGAAAGTGATGAATCCGAGAACGAGATGGATTTGGGTGAAATGGCCCAAATGGCGAAGAAGTTCCAACGCTTCTTCCGCAAAGGTAAATTTCCCTCCAACAAACGTTTTGAGTCTACTAATGCTATTTCCTCTCTTTATTATAAGTGTAATAAGCCAGGGCACATCAAGAGGGATTGCCCAATGCTAAACAACAAAGAAAAATGGAAGGCACCAAAGTACCACAAGTCCGACAAGAACAAGAAAAACAAGAAGAAAGGACTCGTAGGTACCTTTGATGACTCAAGTGATGACTCATCAAGTGATTCCGATGATGAGAAGGGTGAGAGCGCCAACATGTGTTTCATGGCACTTGAAGACCCACTCTCGGATGAGAGTGACTCCGACACGGATGACACCGAGGTAACAATGGATGAACTTCGTATAGCTAATGAAGAACTATTTGCTAAATACCAATCTTTAATGCTTAGATACACTAGCTTAAAGAAATCAAATGTTAGCAAGTCATCCATTCCATGCATTATCAACAATGACACCATTGTTGATACTTTAACTCTTGAGAAATCAAACTTAGCTTCTCAAAATGTCACATTGAGAGATGAGGTGAATTCCCTCAAATCTCAACTAGATCAAACACATCCCAAGGATAATAGTGATCTAGCTACACGTCACACACAATTGGATGTAGAGAATGATTCTCTTAAAACCCAAGTGCACGAGCTCAAAGCACGGGTGTCCACCTTGGATACCAACCTTTCTTCTTTAAAGGAGAAATATGAGCTCATGTCCTCCCGTATTGTGAGATTCAATAAGGGAAAAGGACAATTGGATGATTTGCTAGCAAACCAATTTCCGGCCACACATCGTGTTGGTCTTGGATTTGTAAAAGCAAATGCTTCTAATGCTCGCACCTCCTATAGTGGTGTCACTATAAGATTTCGTGAGGCCTTCCTTCGGTGCATCCACAAGTGGTGTCAAAGACACTATAGTTAGCAATCCTACCAAGAATGTCACCACATCACCTTCTCTTCCTTTTGGCAAGAAACCCACTAAGGGTGGAAACCAAAAGCAAGGCCATGCTTTTATGTACACTAACACTCATCCACGTAGGAAACATCCTACTTCACAAGTGGATAATCATGACACATTTTATGCTCCGCACCCACGAACACGTACATAACCACACATGAGAAATACTCATGTACGTGCTCCTACACACTCGTATGCTCATACGCATCATTCTTTCATGTATGCTCATCCTCCACATGTCATGCATGATCCTTATGTTTCTTATAATATGCATGTTCCCAAGCATACACATCATTCTAGAATGTACAATGCATATCCTCCACCACATATCTATGCTAGAAATCATGTTCCTAAGAAGCATGCACCACATAGAAATCCAACTCATATGCATGCAACTAGGAATAGGACTCCCAAGATGTACACTATTTGGGGTCCTAAGAACACTAGTCTAAATGTTAGGAATGCTTATGTTGATTCCTACGTTCATGATGTAATTAGAAATAGTAACTATGTTGGGAAGCGGAAGTCCACTTGGACTTGGCTTCCAAAGGGCTAATCCCCTTGGACCCAACAAACATTGGGTACCATAAGCTTATGGTATATTATATAGGTACCCAAGAGAAAGAAGAAGAGCAATAAATGCCTTATTAGCTCTAAAGGGAAAGGATGGATTCTTGATAGCGGTTGCTCCAAACACATGATGAGAGATCCCTCATTGCTCTCCGAAGTGATTAGCATCAAAGATGGTGCAACGGTCACTTTTGGAGGTAATCAAAAGGGAACCATCATTGGAGTAGGTATCGTTGGTAATCCTTCCAAACCTCTAAGAGCTAATATTTATCTTGTTAGTGGTTTATGTCACAATCTCATTTCCAATAGTCAACTTTGTGACAAAGGTTACAAGGTTAACTTTGGAGAAGAATTGTGTACTATTGTTGATTGTGATTCAAATGTTTTATTTTCCGGTATTAGGCGTAAAAATATTTATTATTTGAGCTTGCCTAAAACCATAGAACATTGCTTAGTTGCTAACACAAGTGAACAACTATTATGGCATCGCCGTTTTGGTCATGTTCACTTCAAGCACTTATATAAGTTAGCTAAGCATGATCTAGTTAAAGGTTTTCCTAAGATTGTTTTTAATAAGAAAAACTTTTGTGATTCATGTCATTTAATAAGAAAAACTTTTGTGATTCATGTCAAAGAGGTAAACTAAGTAAATCTTCATTTAAGCTTAAAGAAGGGATTACTTCTAAGAGGCCCCTAGAACTTATTCATCTAGATTTATTTGGGCCAACTAGAACTGCTTCTTTAGGTAATGCTCATTATGGACTAGTTATCGTTGACGACTTTTCTAGATTTACTTGGGTTTCATTCTTAACTAATAAGAATGAAGCTCATGAAGAGTTTACCAAATTTGCAAAGAAGATTCAGAATCTTTTAGGATCCACCATTATCACTATTCGTAGTGATCATGGAGGAGAATTTGAGAATGAGTCTTTTACTAAGTTTTGTGATGACTCCGGGATAACTCATAACTTTTCCTTTCCTCGTGCTCCACCACAAAATGGTGTTGTAGAAAGAAAGAATAGAACTCTTATTGAGTGTGCTCGCACTATGCTCCATGATAGTCATTTAGGACTACAATTTTGGGCAGAAGCGGTGCACACGGCATGTTATGTGCTCAATAGGATTCTAGTGAGACCCCGAACAAACAAAACTTGTTTTGAGTTGTTTTATGATAAAAAGCCTCAAGTGAAATATTTTTGTGTTTTTGGTTCGAAATGTTTTATAAAGAACACCTTTGGTAATTTAGACAAATTCGAGCCAAGATCTGATGAAGGAATTTTTGTTGGATATTCCACACGTAGCAAAGCCTACCGGATATACAACAAAACTTCTTCAACGATTGAGGAATCACTTCACGTATCGTTTTATGAAGATTTTGATTTTTCTCATGTTGACGATGATAATGTAGAGATTCTTTGTGACTCTCTTAACAATGTTAAGATTAATGATAATATTGTTGAGACTAACACTTCTAATGAAGTTGTTGAAGTTGTTCCTAGTGATCCAGGTATACCCAAAGCGTACCCAACCGTTCGCAACCATCCCCATAACCAAATTATTGGAGATATTGGTGTGGGTGTTCGAACGAGATCAAGAATTAAAGAATTCTCCCATTGCGCATTCATCTCTACCATTGAGCCAAAGAACATCCAAGAAGCTTGTGAGGATAACTCTTGGATAGTGGCAATGGAAGAAGAACTAATGCAATTTGAGAGAAACGAAGTTCTGGAACTTGTACCTCTTCCAAGTGGTCACCAAGTTATTGGGACCAAATGGATCTTCAAGAACAAGATGGATGAAAACGAGGTAATCACACGGAACAAAGCAAGGTTAGTAGCTCAAGGCTACCGGCAAGAGGAAGGTATTGATTTCAAAGAATCTTTTGCCCCCGTAGCTAGATTAGAAGCTATTAGGTTGCTTTTATCTTTTGCATCCCATAAGAATTTTAAATTATTTCAAATGGATGTTAAAAGTGCATTTTTAAATGGGGTTGTTAATGAAGAAGTCTATGTTTCTCAACCTCCCGATTTTATTCATGAGAAATTTCCAAACCATGTTTTCAAACTTAAGAAAGCGTTGTATGGATTGAGACAAGCTCCTAGAGCTTGGTATGATTGTCTTAAGACCTTTCTTTTGAATTTAGGTTTTAAAATGGGAGAAGTTGATTCTACGCTTTTTATTAAAGATTATGAGAATGATATTCTTTTGATTCAAGTTTATGTAGACGATATTATTTTCGGTTCTACTAACTTTAATCTTTGTCAAGAATTTTCCAAGTCTATGAAGGATGAGTTTGAGATGAGCCACATGGGAGAGCTCACCTACTTCCTTGGATTGCAAATTCGACAAATGGAGAATGGCACGTTCATACATCAGACAAAGTACACAGGGGAGCTTATTAAGCGATTCGGAATGGAATCGTCTTCGTGCAAAAGGACTCCCATGAGTACTACTACTCATCTACACAAGGATGAAAGCGGAAAAGATGTAGACGTTCGTCTATATCGAGGTATGATCGGTAGCTTACTTTACTTAACCGCTAGTAGGACCGATATCATGTTTTCCGTATGTTTTTGTGCTAGATATCAAGCAAGACCTAAGGAGTCACACTTGATTACGGTTAAACGAATATTTCGTTATCTCAATCAATCCCTAGATTATGAGTTACTCTACCCTAAGTCTAGCACATATGAGTTAATCTCATATAGTGATGCCGACTTTACCGGATGCAAGTCTGACAGGAAAAGTACTAGTGGCACATGCCATTTCTTAGGAAATTCCTTAGTTTCTTGGTTTTCTAAGAAACAGAATTCGGTGTCATTGTCCACGACTGAAGCGGAATATATTGTCGCGGGTCTTGCATATGCACAAGTTCTTTGGATGAGACACACACTTAGTGACTATGGTGTCAATTGTGCTACTTGCCCTATCATGGTTGATAATCAAAGTGTTATTTGTCTTTCCAAGAATCCGGTACACCACTCCCGTACCAAACACATATACGTGAGACACCATTTTATAAATGATCATGTAGCTAAGAAGGACATCATCTTAGAGTACATTGAAACCCAAAAACAAATTGTCGATATCTTCACTAAACCTCTTAAAGAAGATTCATTTGTGAGGTTGCGTGGAGAATTGGGAATTATGGGTGAATCTGAAATCTAGAAGCTCAATCTTTCATGTTATAACTCCTTATTGAGCTCATATCTTGTTGATTGTCTTCCTTCATGTGCTTTATTGTTTAATAAGCTTAAGAAAGGCAATTGTGACTTATTTGATTTCATGAGTTTTGAGTTTGATTGGAGTAATTTGTGTTTCAATGGATTTATTGTGTTCACAATGATTTTACGATGTATCTATGATTAGAGTATAGGTCCTAGGGTGAGTGTTCTTATTCTCTGGAATTCTATCTCACTGTGCATTTTTGGACCAGGACAGACGACTGTCTTTACTTCGACAGTCGACTGCCCTACTCTATTTCCTCTATATGAAAATTGGTATCTTTCGCACAACCGAATAATGACTGTTTTACAGTCGCATGTTAATCTAACAGGGGACTGTATTTTAGTCATCAGGCGACTGTACTTTCTGTCGAATTTTTACAGTGCTCTCTGTTACTTTTGTGAATTGTATTAATTCTCGGCCAGCCGACTGCTGTGTATATGTCAGTTGACTGTCCAGTGGACATGCGACTGCATTATACTTTCCAGTCGACTGCCCATCTCTCTGAACTTTATTTTTTTGTCACTTTATCCAGTCGACTGACTTTTGTTCTCCAGTCGACTGTCATATGCTGTGTCGGTTCATGTGATTTGATCCGAGCCGTCGATTCCTTGATCCAACGGCTCAGATTGATTTCCCCAATTTTATATTCTGTCGACGCGATCACATCCCCACATCGACTCTCTCTCTCCTCCGCTTCGACCGTTCATCTTCCAGCTCGTTTTTCTCTACAAAAACGATCGATTTCACTTCTTCAACCATCGATCTACTCCTAATCGTCGTCGTCGATCGTGTTCTACCGTTGCCTTTGATCTTCTTCTCCGCGATCGTCTGTATTTCCACAGTTGGTTTGCTTTCTCTCTCTTGTTCTTCATTGTTTCCTTTCGTTGCTTTAGTTTCTCCTTCTCTTGTTTCTATGGCTCCTAAACCTAAAGGAAAAGAGAAGACCGCTTCTTCTAAACAACCTAGGGCTCCCAAGAAACTTATTTCCAAGAGAAAGAAACCCTATAAAGCTCGAACTAAGCATGCTCGGTCTCCCGTGCGTTCGTCTTCGCCAGGTTACTCACCTTCTGCCTCTTCTAGCGATGCTCTGCCTTTGATTCATCGTCAGCGCAAGCCTGCTGGAGTTCACATCAGTGAGCCTGTTGCTGAGAACCCTCACGTATCTCCTTCTGCGTCCAATTCGTCTGAAGAGACTCCTACCGTACCCCCCTCTGATCCCTTAGTTCCCATCTGCCGAGACGATCTTTGTCTGGCAAAATTTCACTCTCTCCTTGGGATCAACCTACTTAGGGAGCGGTACATTGCTTTCCCCGCCTGCACTGCTGAGAGACACTCTGACATTCTTTCTGCTACTCACCTGGCCGATCTTTTTCGCTTCTCTCAGAGCGAGTCCCCCAGAGCCTATCCATTTCTGGTGAAGCTCTTCTATGCGAACCGCGTTTGCGGTGAGTATTCGACTACCGGCATCCTTGATACTGTCGTCCAGGGAACCCACATTCAGATCACCCCCTCTCTCTTAGGGACTATTCTTAGGATTCCCTCTGTTGGTTCCCTTCTCTCTGATATCAGCTTTTTCGAGATTGACAATCTTGACCAGTCTGTCCTCCGGGATATGTTTCGAGAGGTTCCTTTTGCTCTTGATTCGTGTGTCAGATCATACATGTTCTCCGCACGAGGTTGGGCTGTTCACCTAGTGGTGAAGTCCAACATCCTGTCGCAATATGGATCGTCTGACCAGCAGTCTCAGGATATCCTGAAATGTATGTATGCTATTTTTTCTGGCATGCCCGTGAACTGGGCCGGTGTCCTCCTTGACAGGATGGACAAGGTTGAGTTCACGTCCTCCTCGTCTCACATCCCTTATGGTGGTCTTTTGACTCGTGTCTTCCGGCATTTTGGTGTTGATTTGACTTGTTACGAGCCCATGCCCTTTGGCCCTCTCCTCGACGCTTCTGCGAAGTCGAAGTCCTCTTCGGCTCTGCAGACTGCCTCGAAGAAGAGGAAGTCTACTTCAGCTCCATCCTCATCCACTGTGCCTCCAGCTGATTTGCCTTCATCATCTGCTCCACCATCTCAGGATACTCTTTTGGCGATGGTCTCTGGTATTTACAGATTGCTGTCTCTCTCACTCCTCCATCAGGGAATTCACTTTCCTGAGGATTTGAGACAATATCCCCCTCAACCTCATGTGCCTCCCCAGCCTACTGGTGTCGTTGAGCCTCCTGGTGTTGCTTCTACACAGGATGTTACTGCTGCTGCCTCTGTTGTTCCTTCTGATCCTCCTCCAGAGGATACTCCTGCTGCTACAGAGCCTGCTTCCTCGTCTACAGCCCCTGGAGACGCTCACTCTTAGATGGATGTTATTTTGAGTGATGATATATGTTTTTTTGATGGATGATGTTGTCTGCGACTCTTTCATATATGTTTGGTGATACTTTTTGATGTCGTCATGATGTGATATTTTTTTTGATCATGATGTATCGTGTTTGGATGGCCATGTAGATGACCATCCTTTAATGTACTCTGACTATATATATATATATATATATATGATGTTGCACCCTCTTTTGTGTCACACTTTGCTATATTGTTCATCTTTTCTGTGTGACGTTTGATATGTTGTCTCCATGTATGTTTCACTCCTTGATGTGCTTTTGAGACAATGTATGTATTTGATATTGGTTAATTCATGTTATCTTTGTTGTGATGAATTTGTGAAAATTATTTTCATTTTGTTTATCTAAAATGTTGATATTAGATTCCCATTTCATTAATCGCATGTGTATATGATGAGATTTTATGAGTTTTTGATTCGATATATCTTTATACTCCTTGATTGTTGTTAGTTCGTATTTAGCACTATTATTGTTGTTATTATTTGCTCCCACCTTTTTGGATAATGCCATAGGGGGAGAGAAATAAACATACAAGATTCATAATGGATGTGCTAAATATGTTCTAACGCTTGAATCTAAGATTTTCGTTGCCTTAGATTCAGGGGGAGTAAGATTACAATGAATAGGGATTTTATTTCCTAGATTTCTTGAATTGAATTCATTTATATCTCACTCATTTGCTTCAATTGCTATGTAGATGTTCTAATATTTGTTGACTAACTTGACTGGCATCTATGTAGGGGGAGTAAGTTTTCATTGCGCACAATTATTTATCTTTTTGTTTATGCTTGTTTGTCATCATCAAAAAGGGGGAGAATGTTGAGTATTGGACTTCTCCCTACTTGGTGTTAATGATGAGCAAACATAAATACTTGTGCCTAATCCCCTTTTTTGCAGTTAGTCCATTGCCTAAGCTTATTATGAAGATCAACTAGCAATGGATGACTCACAAATGTCATTGAAGGCAAATGATATGAATTGGATGATCGTAGATTGATGACTGAAGCTCCGTAAAGACTTCAAGCTCATACGAAGGAAAGAAGAGATTATTCGTCAATGTAATTTTTCTTTTATCTCTTCTAGTATGTAGCTTAGAAGTAGAACGTTGATGGGGCACTCACACACTTCTACATTCTGTCATAGGACATCTTTAGACTTTTATCCTTTGATCCCAATTCAATCCTCTTGTGTTTGTGCTAGGATTGTTTATAACAGCCGACTGCTTAACAGTTTACAGTCGACTGTCTCAACAACAGTCGACTGTGTTTTGTTCTACAGTCCCCTGTTATGCACAGACTATCACAATGTAGTTTTTGGGCCTTCTCTGATTATCTCGCACAGGCTACTGTTGAATGTTTAACAGGCGCCTGTCCTAGTGACAGTCGACTGTGAATGGTTCATCAGTCGCCTGTCTCTCCTTGCCCAAACTCTGTTTTATCTGATTTCTACGGCCAGTCGACTTATGCTGTATATACAGTTGACTGTCTATTAGATCAGTCGACTGTCTATGCTGCAACAGTCGCCTGTTTGTAAGTCTATTCTTTGACTCAGCTCTCTGGAAATTTCTCCTGTCTTTGACAGTCGTTTGTTTAAGGATATACAGTCGCCTGTTCTGATTGACAGTCGACTGTGTTCCTTGCATCAGTCGTCTGTCCTATATCTTGTGAGATTTCCAGTATTTTATCTAACTTACTCTTCTCTCGGCCAGTCGCCTGTCGAAGAATGTACAGTCGCCTGTTGGTTTAACAGACGACTGTCTTGGCTTCATCAGTCGACTGTCCACGTGGTAAGTTACCGTTATGAATTCTCACCTACCCTTGCTGACTGTGCAACAATCGACTGTGGATTATTCAACAGTCGACTGTCGCGAGTTCAGATTATATCCGTTGAGATTTTTCTCACGGATTTCGATTGGGTTTTTGCATAAACTGTTTTGTGGATTTGAGAAAGCTATAAATAGAGCTTCTACTGTTCCATTGGAAGGTTACTCATTCATTGCAAAATCCTTCAAGCTTTCATTTCCAAAGATCAAAGCTCTCAAATCCAAAGCCCTAAGTATTTCCAAATCTTGTTCTCTTGCTCTCCAACCTAGAAACAAAGATTGATCTTCTAGGCATTTGGTGCAGTCAAGAAGGGCTGTCTATTAGCACGTCTATTAGCACGCCAGCGGTGGCCATGAAGGGCCGTCTAAGGATGATGTGTGTATGAGTGTCTTCAGGCATGTCCATCACCACGAAGTCTACCGGCACTTGCACTCCACTGAATTTAACTGACAGGTCGTCTATAATTCCGACCGGATATTTGACCGATCTATCAGCTAATTGAAGTGTCATACCTGTGGGCTCCAGGTCTCCCATCCTTATCCTCCTGTATAGTGACAGGGGCATTAGACTGACGCTCGCTCCCAAATCCACGAGCGCCTGATGGATCTTCACTTCCCCAATCGAACAAGGAATTGAGAATCTTCCCAGGTCTTTTAGCTTGGGCAGATTCGCTCACTGGATGAGAGCATTACATTCCGCCGTGAGAACGACCTTTTCCTTTCTGGAACCCCTCGTCACCAAATCCTTTAAAAGTTTCGCATATGAGGGAATTGTCTCTATGGCTTCCAGGAAAGGGATCTGCAAGCTCAGATCCTTGACATAACGAAGAACTTGCCGTATTTTTCATCAATTTTAGCCTTGGCAAGTCGTTGTGGAAAAGGCACAACGGGCTTGAATACTCTAAGGTCCTCCTCCTCTTCCTTCTTCTTCTCTTCTTCAGGGACTCCCTCCGGAGTCGTATTCTTTGGTGACGAAGCTCCTGACGTCCCCGGGCTTTTAACTCATAAGAGTGCAGTTGGATTGGGAGATACCAGATTTAAAATATTTGTACCACAAGCGCACGGTGTTGTAGTGTGGCTTGGGGGTCGAACACAGGGAGGCGTGGTTGTGCTTGTTTCTAAGAGGAACCAATTCACCCTACGGGTGAGCTAGCCTGATCGATCGTTGGTTTGTCATGGAATGTAAATACGGAGGATAAACAATATGAAGGGAAACCCAGGACTTCGGTTTCCACCCTATCATGTGTTCTCCCTATTACAACCAGTGGATAGGAATACGATCAGAATTAGAGTTTAGTGGTGAGACGTTGCCTCTAAGAGTGATACCAGCATCCCATGGGCCCGATATTCCGGTCGGTGCCCATGATGATACGCCGGACTACCCAGGTTCGGTCAGTAGTGGGCATTCACATGTCCATTAACACTGACCGACTCCGGGAGCACTAAGCTCGCAACGATAACTTCCAACATCTCATCCTGCTGTTCTCACGCGCTAGGATTCGATGTCTACGCTAAGGGCATGAGCTATGGCTAGGGAGTCAACCGCCAAGTTTATTCCCCCTTGGCCCAACGGTCAAAGGCAGTCTTTTTCCCACCGATGACAATGAAACACCCTGCATAACCAATAAATCCCTATTCCCTATCGGAATCCTAGTCCTATAGACGCATTAGGGAGAACCCACGAAGGGGTTTCCAACCAAAATCCCAGATTTGGGAACTACTCACACATTATAGCTAAAAAGCAATCTAAATGAAAATCGACCGTAGAAATCATAATCAGTCAATTGTAATGAAGTAGTAGCAATGCTATTAAGATAATATCAAAGTTTCATAAAGATCAGAACACTTACAAATAACAATAAAATTCCAGCTGTCACAAGTAGAGAAAAACAGGAAAAAAAAACAACTCTTGTTTTCTGTAAACCTAGGCAGCTATATATAGGAATTGACTTCACCCGATCGGTTGAAGAATCAACCGATCAGGTGAGCTGCTACGTGCTTCGGCTGCGAGCTTTAGAAATTTCACCCGCTCGCTTGACCCGACCGGTTAGCGCAAGCGGGTCGTCGTTTGAAGGGATGCGGCCATCGGGTGAACCGATCGGTTGAGTTATCAATTGATCGGTTGGAATTATCGCCCGAAAGAACAGAGACTTCAGTCGACTTGGCATGGTCAGCGAGCCGTCGGGTGAGCTCTCCGGGTCGTCGTTCGTAAAATTCGCTACAGATGAATTGATCGGGTGAAGGTCCCCCGATCGGTTGGAATTCAGCTCCAATTTCATGAGAACTGTGTTGGGATGAACCGGTCGACGAACCGATCGGTTAACCTTGCACTTCGCTTCAGCTTCAGTCCCGGTCGGACACGCGTGCATCAATCAGTCGGTTGGCTGTGTCCAACCGATCGGGTGGGGGCTGAAAAATGGCAATCTTCGTCGTTTGGCCCCTTGGATCGCGCGTGACTCCTCCCGTTGCTCCGGAGACTTATGATATCTTCGTTATGTTTCCCCTACACTGCCAATCTCCTGCAAACACACAAAAGCACGGAAAAGTGAAAGAAAACTAGAAAACACGAGAAAATGGATACGGGATGGCGGAAAATAACGGAAAAACACAAAGAAGACGTGCGTGAATATATAAAATATACACACAAGTCAAAATCCCCCAAGCTGAACCCTTCCTCGTCCTCGAGGAAGACGAGTGAGAGTAGGAGCTCGGAGGGAGAAAATAGAGAGAAAGAGAGAAAAAGAGAAATCTAAATCCTAAATTGCCCGTCAGGGCCAACAAAATCAACAATGCCACACCAAGAAAGCAAGGGACAAATCACAACACTAAACCAAGGAAAACGAGTCCAAACGAGTGTCATGGGCCCACGCGGTGAAGCGCAAGTGAGTGTGGTCGTGTGCTAGCTGACGGTGTTACTATCAACAATGTGCAATAGAGCTCCATATACACAAATCCAAGAAAAGACCCAAGTATAGATTTGACTTGAAATAAGCGGTGAATAGATAGCTCAAGCATGCAATAGAACAGAGTAAGAATCGAATCGTATCATGCGTCAGGGACTCCACAACTAGGGACTAGGAAATCACCACACTATCGCCTAGATAATAGCTAGAAGGTCCCTATTCCAAGTGTTTTCGAAAACGATGGGGGTTGAGATGATGTGGAGAAGAACACTCGGTGCAAATTCTCGCCTTCCCTTTATTCTCGGTAAGTAGGAAAATATTCACACATGAATTTTTTTTTGGGTTTTGGGAATATGTATTTTTTTTTGGGTTTTTGGCTATACATATATATATATTTCTTTTCTTTTCTTTTCTCTTTTCTTCTTTTTTATTTTTTGGGTTTTTCTTCTCTCTCTTTTTTGGACTTTTGGAATTTTGGGTATATACATGAGTGTACTCTCCCAAGTGGGAGAACGGTACACGACGAGGGGATTTGCACCAAGTAAAATACAAAAGAAATCGGATTCTAGACACTTGGGCAATGGAGATTTTCTGCGCTAATCAGAGCATAGGCTAAATGGGTTATCCTAGTCCTAACTGTGGAATCCCGACACATGCGAAATAAAATATACGATATAAATATAGCATGCATATAGAGGTAGGCAGGAGAAGCAAATACCGCATATTCAAATCGAAACATGATAATCTAGGGGTCATTCCAGGACAGGTATATAAATCAAAATCACAAAGTAGAAGCACACCGTAAGCTAGACACGACACACAACTCACACAAAAGCAAAATGGACACACGATGCATGAAATGCAAGAGGACTCAGCTTTCTAGGGTTAGTGAATGCGATTATCGAAGCCATGCTAGGTGTGTGTGTGATTCTATGGCAATTCATCATTTGGGGTCATCTCTAGGAGAGAGAGGAGAAAACGGAAAGAAAGAAAAAGAAAAACATGGTGAAAACGACTCAAAAGCGAAGAAAAAGACACAAAACGACGCATGAAGTCGACTCCCCCAAGCTGAAACTTGCATTGCCCTCAATGCAACAAAAGTAAATATGGGAGGGCAATGAAAAATGCGGGGGGGGGGGGGGGGGGGAATACGCACCGACACAAAGAGAAATGAAAAACGAGGAAACCACACATACGAAACTGAAAAATAAAGAAAGTGGAAAAAGAAATACAGAAAAAGAACGATTGAAAATCACACCACACGACGTATATGGACAAAAACAACACATAGAAAAAACACGACAGAACACACACAAAAGTCGACTTCCCCCCAAGCTGAACATGATAAAGCTAGCAATATGATGTGCTCATGAAGGTGCAGAAATATGCAAAGGGAAGATTGGAAAAGCGAAAGAAATCAAAACGCAGGAGAGGAATCGTCCTCGTCCTCCTCGGCAGAAGATGGAGGGGTGCAGAGGGGAGGGGTGGGGGGTGTGCAGAGAAGTGGGGAGAGGGGTGCATGATGTGTGTGGATGGGTGTGGATGTGTGGACGATATGTGGTGTGGTAGTGATGATGGTGGGTGGAAGGGAAATGGCGACCAAAGTGGTGGTAGATGGGGTAGATATGGCAGTAGATGGGGTAGATACGGCGGTAGATGGGGTAAGATACAACGACGGAAGAGGATGGTGGGGGAAGTGATCACGAACGCACCTGTAATTTCTTGCGGCGCACGTATGGGGTGACAGAAGTGGAGGGTGGCGGATCTGTGGGATCGACGGTGGTGGTCATGAGTGGAGGTGAATTGGTAGGAACGGAAACAGTGGTGGGGGGAGGGGATGGTCGCCTAGGGGGTGATGTGGGAGGTGAAGAGTGTGATGGTGGAGGTGAAGAGTGTAATGGTGGAGGTGAGGGTGGTGGTGTAGGTGGAGGTGGTCCGTGAACGTGAGTGAGAATGCGGAGGATGGCGGCCACGTTCCTCTCAAGTGAGAGGAAACATGGGTGAGAGAAGATCGAAGAGGATGGGTCCGAGGGGGCAAAGGACGAAGCGCAAGCGTGCAGTGAAGATAGCTCAGCCTCGAGAGCGAGGTGAGCGGAGGTGGCACGGCGGACGGAAGAAGTAGAGGCTGGACGGGAGGTGGAAGTGGTACCAACGAAAGTGGTCATGCCGGCACCAGAGGCTAGGCTTAAAAGGGCCTCACTCAGAGCCTCGAAAGTGATAGGGCCAGAAGCCGAGATAGTATGACTGGGGCCAGCCCCGGAGTCTCCCAGGGACGGAGGGATATCCTGCTCGCCTAAGTGGGCGGCAGGGGAAGGTGGTCTGGGTGCACCTTGGGGAAGGAATGGAAGACGTAACCCCCCCAAAAACTCTGGATCAGGAGGGAATGTCCAATCTGCCACTATAGCGATAGTCATGTGAGCGGGGTTTGGTAGAATGGTATATGGAGCTGGGGGGTGTCCATAGTAAAGAGTGAATCGACCCTCGGAGCGGGGCTTGATCATGTGAATATGCTGAACGACATCAAGATCTATATGTGAGGGGCCTGGGGCAGAAGAAAGATCACGGGGGATGATGACACCATACTGGGGATATGAGGCTATGATAGTAATGAGGCCCCCGCAACAAAACTTGCCTTTGCCGACGCGGCTAATGGCAAGCAATTTGTGGATAAGCCGATCGCCAGCATGAATGGGAATGCGGGGGGCCTCGAAGGCGATCCCGTCGTCACCACGAATGAAGTCAAACGTCATGGCCCACAAAATGAAAAGATCAGGGATAGTCACTGTTCCGGACTCATCCCTGGGGAAGAATGTGCAAGATATGATTCGGTGGGCCAGACAGAATACGGGGTGAATGATGGAGGAGGCCTTGGCCTTACTTCGAGGATAGTGATCGTGTAGGGTGAGGCGAAACCAAAATTGATCGACGTCAAAATCAGGGTGGTATCCGGAGTGACGGATAGCGTCGTCCCTAAGAATGGGGAATCCGAAAATGTGATTGATAGTATCCAGGCGGGTGTGGATGGTTTTGTTTCGGACCCTAAAAACGACGATCGACCCCGACTC
The DNA here is from genome assembly GCA_030789695.1 of Scilla litardierei. Taxonomy (NCBI): domain Eukaryota; kingdom Viridiplantae; phylum Streptophyta; class Magnoliopsida; order Asparagales; family Asparagaceae; genus Scilla; species Scilla litardierei. The sequence goes on along the minus strand of CM061133.1, from coordinate 312,255,077 downwards.
ACACTTAAGGGAAGATAGAAATTCTAATGTGAGAGCGGGGTAGGAGGGTGCGTGGGCGTTAAAGAAAGCTAACCACCCTAAATTGGCGAAGAGAGTCTCGACCTCGGTGAACACACCGAGATCGATAAGCGTTTGGGCATGGGCAAATTTGGTGGATATGTGTCCCCGTGCATCGAGTCTATGATAAAAATCTTTTTGTTCTTGACTCAAAAAACGGTAGCCACGTGGGCCCAACATTGGGTCCTCAAGAGGGATGATAGGTAGGGGTTGGGGCTGTGTAGGTTGTGTAGGAGGAGGGCGTGAGTGTGGTGGACGTGTGGTCTTTCCTCTCTTGCGAGACGACCCCTCCTCACGCATAATACCCTTACCCTTATCTTGATCCCGGGCCATGTGAGTGTGTGATGCTAGTGTATGCAAGATATGATGAATGCACACAAACACTGGCAATCGAGCAAAATAGTAATACTAGGGCAAAATTGTAAATGGAGCTAAGCGAAGTTACCCAGTAGAGATGACGATCCTTGCTCGTAGATCACCCAACGCAGCACAATGAGAGGGAGTGTGAAGCCATGACACTTCTTTTCAGCAAATTTTCGAAAATGGGGGAGGTCGGGCGGAAATTAGGGTTTTTTCTAGGGTTAAATGGAAGAGAGAGAGAGAGAGAGAGAGAGAGAGAGAGAGAGAGAGAGAGAGAGAGAGAGAGATGAAGAGAAGGAGATAGGAAGTGGAGGGATCGATTGAGGGAGGTTGGAGGTCGGTTGGGGGAAGAATCTGGCCGGTTGGAGCTTGGAGAAGTCGAAACGGCGAAGGAGGTCGAAATCGGGTGAGGGAAAATGAACGGGTGAGGGCGGGGGGTATTTATAGGGTTTAAGTCGAACCGATCGGGTGAGTTTTCACCCGATCGGTTGGTTATTATGTCGAAAATTCTTGTTGAAAAGAGGCTATAGGCGAACCAATCGGTTGAGTTTTCAACCGATCGGTTGGCCGCTTCATAATTTTTCCTGAGACTTCTGTGCAGCTCACCCGGTCAGTCACACGACCATGCTTCATATCAACCGATCGGTTGATTAAATCCCCAAATTTCCCGAGACTTCTGCACTTCTCACACGATCAGCCACCCGGTCTCAGTTTGTTTCACCCGACCGGTTCGCTGGAGAACAGATACATGCCATTGTCTGATATGTCTCACCTGATCGGTTGAGTGGTCAACCGATCGGTTGAGGGCTTGTTTCCTGCAAAATTTCACAAATGGCCTAAGTCTCTCGACAAAAGTTCCCGTGGCTTGATTTATTTATCAAAATAGGAAAAATAAAGCTAAAAAATAATCCTAAAAACAAAGATGAGAGTTTAGAACATGGGTTGCCTCCCATGTAGCGCTTTTGTTTAACTTCGTTTGCTCGACGCCCGTAGATGATCTTCAAGGTGGACGTGGGTGATGCCCTAAGTTTGGCATCCCTTCAGATTCTGAATTGGTGGGCCTTGGTGTCGTCGACAGTGACAAGTAGACTTGCTCGACGATCCTCCCTCCGTTGATGGTATCAGGGGGCTTCTCCCTTATGTTGGCGTTTACAGCCACTCTTTTCAAGATCTGGATCTCATCACCGGTAAGCCCCATGGGATCTTTCCCCTTTTCCCACGTCGGAGGAGATTTTTGGAATCCGGGAGGGGTCGTATGTGGGACAACCGCTTCCCCAGCAACATCTTCTTTCTTCAGCCCGACATGTTCTTCAAGGTCCCCCAAGCTGTCTGGGGGATTCCTTGAGAGAATTTCCCAGGCCCCAGCTTCCACAGCTCTTTCTTCCTCATTGTCCAGCATAATGCAACCAGCTGCATCCGGGGGTGCTTCATAGATAACCACAAGTCGAACTCGACCTTTTCGTCGCCAACTTTAAGGGATAACTTCCCTTTCTTCACGTCTATCAGCACGCCAGTGGTGGCCATGAAGGGCCGTCCAAGGATGATGGGCGTATGGGTGTCTTCGGGCATATCCATCACCACGAAGTCTACCGACACATGTACTCCACTGACGTTAATGGGCAGGTCGTCTACAATTCCCACCGGGTATTTGACCGATCTATCGGCTAATTGAAGTGTCATACCCGTGGGCTCTAGGTCTCCCATCCCTATCCTCCTGTATAGTGACAGGGGCATCAGACTGACGCTCACTCCTAAGTCCACGAGCGCGCGATGGATTTTTACTTCCCCAATCGAACAAGGAATGGAGAAGCTTCCCGGGTCTTTTAGCTTGGGCGGATTCGCTCGTTGGATGAGAGCACTACATTCCGCCGTAAGAACGACCTTTTCCTTTCTCGAACCCCTCATTACCAAGTCCTTTAAAAATTTTGTGTTGGAAGGAATTGTCTCTGTGGCTTCGAGGAACGAGATCTGTAAACTCAAATCCTTGACCATAGCGAAGAATTTGCCGTATTTTTCATCAATTTTAGCCTTGGCAAGTTGTTGTGGAAAGGCACAATGGGCTTGAATACTCTAAGGTTCTCCTCCTCTTCCTTCTTCTTCTCTTCTTCAGGGACTCCCTCCGGAGTCGTATTCTTTGGTGACGGAGCTCCGTCGTCATTCGATTTTTCAATTGGCCGCCCAACGACCAACGGAGCTTCCGGTTCCTTAGCGGGCACTCTCGTAGGAATTCGTGTCCCGCTTCTCAGGACGATAACGGACACATTCGCATGTTCATGCGTTAGTGCCAAAGTCTGATTTGCCCCCTCGGGTTAACTTTCGGTTGTGGCGGCAATTGATTTAGCGACCTTTGAAGGTTTGCCACCTGCAACCCCAGCTGGGTTACTTGGTCAGTGAGGGCCCTCTACCCATTTCCAGCTTCAAATTGATCTTCTCTTGCTTTGTGATATACTGAGTCAAGAGGGACTCAACCGGAGAGATGACTTGCTGCTGACCATATGGCTACTGCTGCTGCTGTATGGGCTGTTGATTCCTGGTGGGACACTGTTGGTACATTTGCGGGGGTTACTGCTGTTGCTGATACTACTGCTGCTGCTGTTGCCTATGCGACTGATATACTTGTTGCTACGGCTGCTGAAGCTGCTGGTACGGTGCCCGATAGCTAAGATTTGGGTGGTTACGGTTATTCGGAGAATAAACCAGGTTGGAGCTAGTCCGGGGTGGATACGGCGCATTACCCGTAGGGTTGAAGAAACGTGTGCTAGCTTGATCCACCGGCGATGAAATGTCACCACCCTCGAAGTCTCCCGGACTTCCGCTTCCACAACTGATACTTGTTAGGTGCCGGCACCACCAGCTCCTACCATGAGCGCTGAGATATGGGTCGATAGCAAATCAAATTTGCTAGACAACTTGTCGATGTCCTCGACTCTATGAATGCCTCCAGATCTAGGTGTTGCACGCTCGTCGCACAACCGCTCATTGTTTGATGCCATGTTTTCCAAGATATTCCTGGCATCTTCTTCACTTCTAGACATGAAGGACCCCCAGCCGCGGCGTCCATCGAAGATTTCAAGTCATCCCTCAGCCCGTTATAGAACAGATTAATAATCTGCCACTTCGGAAGCTCGTGATGACGGCATCTCCGCTGCATCTCTTTGTATCTCGTCCAAGCTTCACGCAGGGACTCGTGGCTGGCCTGGGAGAAGGAGGAGATCTCACCCCTCAGCTTCATGGTCTTCTCCGGAGGAAAGAACTTAGTCAAGAATGCATTCGAGAGCTTCTCCCAAGTGTTGAAGGTTTCGGGTCCTTTCCCCTAAGCCATTGCTTGGCCTTATCCCGCAGAGAGAAGGGGAATAGGTTCAGTCGGATTGCTTCAGTGGTGCCACCATTAATCCTGAATGTGTCACACTTCTCGAGGAAGGAGTCTAGATGTTCAATAGAGCTCTCCATGGGTGCCACAGAGAATTGATCCTACTGGATCCACGTCACTAGTGACGGCTTAAGCTCGAAGCTCTGGGCTAAAATATCCGGAGGTCGAATGGAGGTGGTGGACCCGATGGATGGCATCGAATACTCCAGCAGGGATTTATGCGGTGGGGTATTCTCCCCCATGGCCTCAGACTCTTCTCTTCTTCTCTTCTCTGCGGCTAGATGCCTCGGGGTGGCGTTAATTTCCGGGTCGATAGGAATCAAGTCGTCTAGACTCCTTGTATTCCTACGCATGAAAAACAAGAAATACCCGTGAAGCAAGTATGGGATAGAAACAGAATAAAACAGAAAAAATAAAAATAGAAAATAAAAATGAAAAAGAAGAATGCGAAAACTATCGCGAGGTAGGGATATGAACTAGACTCAAGGGTTCGAAGGTCCTAAAATAAACAAACACGTTGCCTCCCCGGCAACGGCGCCATAAAGCTTGACATCCCCCGGCTTTTAACTCATAAGAGTGTAGTTGGATTGGGGGATACCAGATTTAAAATATTTGTACCGCAAGCGCACGGTGTTGTAGTGTGGCTTGGGGGTCGAACACAGGGAGGCGTGGTTGTGCTTGTTTCTAAGAGGAACCAATTCACCCTACGGGTGAGCTAGCCCGATCGATCGTTGGTTTGTCACGGAATGTAAATACGGAGGATAAACAATATGAAGGGAAACCCGGGATTTCGGTTTCCACCCTATCATGTGTTCTCACTATTACGACCGGTGGATAGGAATACGATCGAAATTAGAGTTTAGTGGTGAGACGTTGCCTCTAAGAGTGATACCAGCGTCCCATGTGCCCGATATTCCGGTCGGTGCCCAGGATGATATGCCGGACTACCCGGGTTCGGTCAGTGGGCATTCCCATGTCCATTAACACTGACCGACTCCGGGAGCACTAAGCTCGCAATGATAACTCCCAACATCTCATCCTGTTGTTCCCACGTGCTAGGATTCGATATCTATGCTAAGGGCGTAAGCTATGGCTAGGGAGTCAACCGCCAAGTTTATTCCCCCTTGGCCCAACGGTCAAAGGCGGTCTTTTTCCCGCCGATGACAATGCAACACCCCGCGTAACCAATAAATCCATATTCCCTATCGGAATCATAGTCCTATAGACGCATTAGAGAGAATCCACGAAGGGGTTTCCACCAAAATCCCAGATTTAGGAACTGCTCACACATTATAGCTAAAAAGCAATCTAAATAAAAATCGACCTTAGAAATCATAATCAGGCAATTAAAATGAAGTAGTAGCAATGCTATTAAGATAATATCAAAGTTTCATAAAGATCAGAACCCTTACAAATAACAATAAAATTCCAGTTGTCACAAGTAGAGAAAAACATGAAAAAAATACAACTCTCGTTTTCTGAAAACCTAGGCACATATATATAGGAATCGACTTCACCCGATCGGTTAAAGAATCAACCGATCGGGTGAGCTGCTACGTGCTTCGGTTGCGAGCTTCAGAAATTTTACCCGCTCGCTTGACCCGACCGGTTGGCGTAAGCAGGTCATCGTTTGAAGGGATGCGGCCATCGGGTAAACCGATCGGTTGAGTTATTAACCGATCGGTTGGAATTATTGCCCAAAAGAACAGAGACTTCAGTCAACTTGGCACGGTCAGTGGGCCGTCGGGTGAGCTCTCCGGGTCGTCGTTCATAAAATTCGCTACAGATGAATCGATCGGGTGAAGGTCACCCGATCGGTTGGAATTCAGCTCCAATTTCATGAGAACTGTGTTGGGATGAACCGGTCGGCGAACCGGTCGGTTGACCTTGCAATTCGCTTCAGCTTCAGTCCGGGTCGGACACGCATGCATCAACCGGTCGGTTGGCTGTGTCCAATCGATCGGGTGGGGGCTGAAAGATGGCAATCTTCGTCGTTTGGCCCCCTGGATTGCGCGTGACTCCTCCCGTTGCTCAGGGGACTTATGATATCTTCGTTATGTGTCCCTTACGCTGGCAATCTCCTGCAAACACACGAAAGCACGAAAATGGGAAAGAAAACTAGAAAACACGAGAAAATGGATGCGGGACGTCGGAAAATAACGGAAAAACACAAAGAAGGCGTGCGTGAATATATAAAATATACACACACGTCAGCTCCGTCGTCATTCGATTTTTCAATTGGTCACCCACCGACCAACGGAGCTTCCGGTTCCTTAGCGGGCACTCTTATAGGAATTTGTGTCCCGCTTCTCAAGACGATAGCGGACACATTCGCATGTTCATGCGTTAGTGCCAAAGTTTGATTTGCCCCCCCTTGGATTCACTTCCGGTTGACCCGGCAATTGGTTTTGCGCCCTTTGAAGGTTCACCACTTGTAACCCTAGCTGGGTTACTTGGTCAGTGAGGGCCCTCTGCCCCATCTCCAGCTTCAAATTGATCTTCTCATGGTTTGTGATATACTGAGTCAAGAGGGACTCAACCGGGGAGATGACTCGCTGCTGGCCATATGGCTGCTACTGCTGCTGCATGGGCTATTGATTCCTGGGGGGATACTGTTGGTACATTTGTGGGGATTGTTGCTGTTGCTGATACTGTTGCTGCTGTTGCCTAGGCGGCTGATATACATGTTGCTGCGGCTGCTGAGGCTGCTGGTACGGCGCCCGATAGCTAAGATTTGGGTGGTTCCGGTTATTCGGAGACCGGATTGGAGCTAGTCCGTGGTTGATACGACGCATTACCCGTAGGGTTGAAGGAAAGTGCGCTAGCTTGATCCACTGGTGGTGAAATGTCACCACCCTCGAAGTCTCCCAGGACTTCCGCTTTCACCACTGCTATTTGTTGGGTGCTGGCACCACCAGCTCCTACCATAAGCGCTGAGATCTGAGTCGATAGCAAATAGAATTTGCTAGACAACTTGTCGACGTCCTCGACTCTATGAATGCCTCCAGATCTAGGTGTTGCATGCTCATCGCACTACCGCTCATTGTTTGATTCCATGTTTTCTAAAATGTTACCGACATCTTCTTCACTTCTAGACATGAAGGACCACCCAGCCGCGGCGTCCATCAAAGATTTCAAGTCATCCCTCAGCCCTTGTAGAACAGATTAATTATCTGCCACTTGGGAAGCTCGTGATGGCGGCATCTCCGCTGCATTTCTTTGTATCTTGTCTAAGCTTCATGTAGGGACTCGTGGCTGGCTTGGGAGAAGGAGGAGATCTCACTCCTCAACTTCATAGTCTTCCCCGAAGGAAATAACTTAGTCAAGAACGCATTTGAGAGCTTCTCCCAAGTGTTGAAGGTGTTCGGGTCCTTTCCCCAAAACCATTGCTTGGCCTTATCCCGCGGAGAGAAGGGGAATAGCTTCAGACGGATTGCTTCAGTGGTGACACCATTAATCCTGAATGTGTCACACTTCTCGAGGAAGGAGTCCAGATGTTCAATAGGGCTCTCCATGGGTGCCACAGAGAATTGATCCTATTGGATCCACGTCACTAGTGACGGATTAAGCTCAAAGCTCTGGGCTACAATAACCGGAGGTTGAATAGAGGAAGTGGACCCGATGGAGGGCATTGAGTATTCCAGCAGAGATTTCTGGGTAGGAGGAGTGTTCTCTCCTATGGCTTCAGCTTCTTCTCTTCTTCTCCTTTCTGCGTTTAAACGCCTCACGGTGGCGTTAATTTCCGGGTCAATAGGAATCAAGTCGTCTAGACTCCTTGTATTCATGCGCATGAAAAACAAGAAATACCCGTCAAGCAAGTATGGGATGGAAACAGATAAAAATAGAAAAATAAAAATTAGAAAATAAAAATGAAAAAGTAGAATGTGAAAATTATAGCGAGATAGGGATATGAGCTAGACTCAAGGGTTCAATGGGTCCTAAAATTAACAAGCACGTTGCCTCCCCGACAACGGCGCCATAAAGCTTGACGTCCCCCGGTTTTTAACTCATAAGAGTGCAGTTGGATAGGGGATACCAGATTTAAAATATTTGTACCGCAAGCGCATGGTGTTGTAGTGTGGCTTAGGGGTCGAACACAGGGAGGCGTGGTAGTGCTTATTTCTAAGAGGAACAATTCACCCTATGTGTGAGCTAGCCCAAATGGATCGATGGGTTGCCACAAATTGTAGATACGAGGGATAAACAATATAAAAGGAAACCTAGGACTTCGGTTTCTACCCTATCATGTGTTCTCACTATTATGACCTGCGGATAGGAATACGATCGGAATTATGGTTTAGTGGTGAGACGTTGCCTCTAAGAGTGATACAAGCGTCCCATGGGCCCGATATTCTGGTCGGTGCCCAGGATGATACGCCGGACTACCCGGGTTCGGTCAGTGGGCATTCCCATGTCCATTAACACTGACCAACTCTGGGAGCACTAAGCTCGCAACGATAACTCCCAACATCTCATCCTGCCGCTCATGCGCGCTAGGATTCGATGTCTACGCTAAGGGCATGTGCTATGGCTAGGGAGTCAACCGCCAAGTTTATTCCCACTTGGATCTACGGTCAAAGGCGGTATTTTTCCTGTCGATGACAATGAAACACCCCGCATAACCTCTAAATTCCTAATCCCTATCGAAATCTTAGTCCTATGGACGCATTAGGGAGAACCCACGAAGGGGTTTCCACCAAAATCCCAGATTTAGGAACTACTCACACATTATAGCTAAAAAGCAATCTAAATGAAAATCAACCGTAAAAATCATGATCAGGCAATTGAAACAAGGTAGTAGCAATGCTATTAAGACTATATTAAAGTTTTACAAAGATCAGAGAACTTACAGATAACAATAAAATTCCAGCCGTCACAAATATATAAAAAGACAGAAAAATACAAAAAGTTGTGTTTTCTAAAAACCTAGGAAAATATATATAGAAAACGACTTCACACGATCGGTTGAAGTATCAACCGATCGGGTAAGCTGCTTGATTCTTCGGCTGCAGTCTTCAGAAACTTCAACCGGATGCTTGGAACAATCAGGCGAAGCAAGCGGGTCGTCGTTTGAGGAGATGCGGTCATCAGGTGAACCGATCGGATGAGAATTCAACCGACCGGATGGAAAAACGCCCCAAAAGATAGAGACTTCAGATGATTTGGCATGGTCAGCGAGCCGTCGGGTGAGCTCTCTGGGTCGTCGTTTGGGAGAATCAGCTACAGATGAACCGATCGGGTGAGGTATCACCCGATTGGTTGGAATTCTGCTCCAAATTCCCAAGAACTCTGTTGTGTTCAACCGGTCATCGAACCGGTCGATTGGGCTGCACTTCGCTACAGCTTGCGTCCGGGTCGGATATGTGTGCATCACCCGATCGGTTGGCTGTGTCCAACCGATCGGGTGGGGGCTAAAAATGGCAATCTTTGTCGTTTGGCCCCCTGAATCGTGCGTGACTCCTCCCATTGCTCCGGGGACTCATGATATCTTTGTTATATGTTCCCTATGCTGGCAATCTCCTGCAAACACACAAAAACATGGAGAAGTGAAAGAAAACTAGAAAACACGAGAAAATGGATACGGGACGGCGGAAAATAACGGAAAAAACACAAAGAAGACATGCGTGAATATATAAAATATACACACACGTCAAATGTGCATCCCAAATTTAAAAATATGAACCAAATGTGCATATTTTATTTAGACATGATTTATGAAAGATGGATTGTATTTAAGGGTAGACAAAATTCCTACTCCAAAACTGAACTTGAAACTTTTGAGCCGCATCCAAATCTTCTTAATCATCATTTATATGGTCTAGTTCAAATTCCCCTGATAATTCATCTGCATATAAAAATAATGGTATGCGCATGTATAATTATCTAAGTTTTAAAAATAATTAATGAATTCATAACCTTTAGCTTCGAAACCATTGTCTTCTTCAAGTATGTTGACTTGATCCATCATTGCCTTATAAGTATCTGGAAAGATAATTGATATGCAATAAGTTAGAAACAATTAATTGAAACATTATAATCATGAAAATATATTCTAATTTCAAAAAACAATTTATATATTTACCATCCATATGACTCCATATCCAACTTTTAGCGCACATTAACGCCTCCACGGTATTGAATTTAAGTTAACTTCGATGTGGGGTTATTATTCTACCACCTATACTGAATGCGGACTCAAAAGCAACCGTGGTAATTTGAATAGCTAGCACATCTCTGGCAATTGCTTGTAACAGTGGATATTGCAATCCATTCAGCCTCCACCATATCAAAATATCAAAGTTTGAGCAATTAGGTAAAACTTCCTCATCTAAATAATTATCCAACTCCGTCCTTAACACGGAAGTGCGAGCCTTTTTATAACGACTTACATATAAATCATAATCGGTTTCAGTGTTGTTAGAGGAATCACCGGCTGCAACGATTTGATGGGCACCCTCAGACTCTTTCTTGAATTTCCATTGATAATTAGAAACCAAATCATAACAAAGTTGTTTGATCCTCTATATTTTATCCTCATAACCAGTAGAATATATTTGTTTAAAATAATATTCTAGTAATACCAACTTATACCTTGGATCCAACACTGATGCGACTGCCATAAATTGTGCATGTCCTCCCAATAACTTTCAAACGTAAACCACATTCTTTCAGCCATTTTTCGAATCACCTCATGATCAAAATTTTCCATCCATTTACATATTGCTAATCTAATGTCACAAATCTGTTAGAAATAAATATTTGAAGTAGGGTATTTTGTACCTGAAAACAGCTCAGTCAATGTATTAAACAGTTTCAATTTCTCACAAACTTTTGAAGCAAAGTCCCATTGTAAATCTGTAGGCAAACTAGTGTATTGAGATTCATGTTTTTTCAGTCTGACAAACACGTCCTTATATGCTATGTCAATGCTAAGCATCTTAAAAGTGGAATTCCATCTAGTTGGGCAATCTAAGCACAACTTCTCATTATAATTTATGTGTAATTGCCTAGCTGCATCTTCAAACTTCTCAGCTCTTTTAGGAGTTGCATCCCAATAGGCAACACTATCTCGAATATTTTCCACCGCTTCTTTCACCACATCTAGGCCTTCTTTTACTATCAAATTCAATATATGGGCACACCAACACACATGCAGCGAAAAACCATCTCTTAACAAGGAAGACCACTGCAACTTATCCTTAATTCTATGAATCATGAAAGAATTTGTACTACAATTATCCAACGTTATTGTAGACAACTTTGTATCAATATTCCAATCCATAAGACAATCAACTAATGAATTTGATAATCTTTCACTTGTGTGAGGAGCAAACACATAGATAAACCTAAAAAATATGTACATATATAAGTAACACATATTATGGATGACAAGCATCAAAGGAATCTAAGTTTAAGAAATAAATGAATGTTACATCATAAGTTGATTTTGTAAGGTCCAATTGCTGTCAATATAATGTGCTGTTACAGACATGTATCCCCTCCTTTGGTGACCAGATGTCCACATGTCTGATGTTATAGCCACTCTACTTTTATTTTTCTCTAACAAGTTGAGAATACTTCTTTTCTCAGTCGCATAAGTTTCCAAAATCACCTTTTAATGGTATTCCTTGAAGGAACATTGAATAACGGTTGAAGTTCATAACAAATTCTTCTAAAACCAACATGATCCACTATTGAAAGTGGATATTCATGCATAATAATTGTATTTGCAATTTCCTTCTTCGCCTTTTCTGAATCATAACTAGAGGTAACCATTTCTTTCCCTTTCCTAATATTAGATGGGAGCACCTTCTGTCCCCATGTTTGATATTTTTGCATAAGGCATCCCTTTAGATGTCTATGCAAATGAGAAGTCCCACTGTTAGAACTCGCCTTATGCTTTGATTTGCAATATCGACATACGACCCTAACTTCTCCATTCATCATAACCCTGTCAAAATGGTTCCAAACTTCGGTTTTGAGTTTTTTGGTTGAAGAATCTATATTCTCATCTCTCGCCTCTGATGCCATAGTGTCATTTGGTGGTGCACCGTTTGACTAATTGGAATAGAGGCTTCACCCGGTGTAGACTCTTGAGGATTAGTTTCACTTTCTTCAGCCATATTAAATCTATACATAAAAAGCAACAAGAAACTTAAATTAAGTAACTCTTGTGTAGAGTTTAAGTTATAATAAATTAATTTACTAAAAAACTAAATTAACTTTTATAACCTGCAGTGAACAAACAAAAACTAAATTAACTAAATGTGATTGTAATATGAAGTTTTGATTTAATAAGTCTCATGGTAATTTATTAATAGAAAAGATGATAAAAAGATTTAAAACAACAACATTGAACTCACTCATTATCTGCATTCAAATCACAAATCAAACAAATTTCTAAAAACTGGGCATATCAAATTGAAGTATACAAAATGTACATGCCTAGCTTATCAAATACATTAAGGTTCACAAGGGTAACCTGCTACATAATATGGTTATGATGTTCCTTTTGGTATCAAAAATGTGAGCAAATAACATACATCAATATCACTATACAGAATAATTCTTAAGGTAACTGATTTTTAAAGCAACAAAATCTAGAGTAAGCACTCTACAGAACAATTCTGAAACAAAATCAACCATCCTTACATAAAAACCAACTAAATAATAAGATAGTAATTACCCAAGCATGCATTTTTCCAAACTGTCAATAGGATCAAGCTTAAACTACGACAACTTATTTATTGGCAATCAAAAGCATTTGTATTATAAATGCATAACTGCAACAAATACAGTAAAAATGGAGTAAATGATTAAAAAATCTCGTATGCTTCCTTTTCCCCATTAGAACTGAAAACATTTGCATGAAAATGCAGTTTTCATATACAAAAAGAATATGGAAATTTCAAATTTACATTTTTCCTTTACCCTGTAAACCAAAGCAAAATAATCAATTATAAATATTTAACGGGGATACATGTGCATTATGGAAAAATATCATTCACTTTTTAACATGATTTCCTTGGACTAAATATTTCCATGGACATTGATTTTATAAATATCAGTTTTCATGGACATTGATTTAATAAATACCAGTTCTCGATGTATTATTTCCATGGACTAAATATCAGTTTTCATGCACATTGATTTTATGAACAGGTCTCGATGTATTATTTTAAGCAAAATAATCAAATTCTAATTAGTCCATGGAAATATCATTCACTTTTTAACGGGGCCATCAAATTCTTAGCAATCTAATTCTAACCACACAATTTCAATTTTTGATAATCAATTATAAATATTTAGTCCATTAAATTATGTAAGACAAACCAAGTGAAGGGAATCAGATGCTTCGGTCCCCTTCATAAATGCATACTGCATCAAATTCTCATTAGTACACCAACAATTAACCTACCAGTAATTAGAATTCAACAGGCAAACCAAATGAAGGGAATCAGATGGATACCTGAAACAAAGAACTGAAGAAGAATGAAGACTGCACAATGAATGAAATTTCAATGCTTCGGACAGCGGAGAAAAGTAGAAATCTGAGATTTTTATTGTTTCTCCGTTGAATAGCCGATGCGAGAATTATGCTGGGCTCTCCGCAAGTCGTGGAAGGAAGAGATTCTGGATTAGGGGTTTTTAAGAACCTGATTACATTAATACACAAATATTAAGTTTTATACTTACCGGGCCGGGCCGGGCGGGTAAATGGTGTGGCCAGGCCAGGCCCGAGCCCGCCAAAAATGACACGGGCCGGGCTTGAGCCCGGCTCGAAGCCCGACCAGAGCAAAAAAGCCCGATCCCATCGGGCCGGGCACCCGCGGGCCTGTGCTTTTTTGCCAAGCCTAATTATTTGTGAATCGACATTTTAACTATATATTACAGTTACATATTATGTTATTATCATTTTATGATTTTTCTGGATTTTTCTGATTTAATTCATATTTTAATTAGTCGACCAATATTTGATACTAGTCGACTAATCCTCCAGAATTAATTATTATATAGATATAGATATTAATCTTAAATATATATTTTTTATAAAATTATTCTTTATTCTGTTTTATTCGGTCAAAACTGAATTCCCTCATTCAAATTTTTTAATGTTCAAATTCCCTCTTAAAAGTACTTTACAAGTACTAGAGGACTTGGCTTCTCACTTACACCCTTTTACACACTAAGTACAATATTACTTACTTTATGGTCAACCATTTTTCAAAAAATTGTTCATTCCCAAGGCCATAACCAATCAGTTCTTCCTTTGACTGAAATATTTTTTATTAATAAAATTTTGAACTTTCGAACAATGCCCAAACAGCTCAGAATTTACACCCGATTGGTCGACCAATACTGAAAACTAGTCGACTAATCGCTGTAAAATTCCGAAGAACATTCTGAACAGTGTTCTGCATGATTTCTTGCTAGATTTCCCTCTCAAAAATGTTGTAGAAGTTCCCAAAACGTCTTAGGACTTATTAAGAAGTTTTTAATTCGGTTTATTGATTCGGTAAGGCTGGGGGGAAACTCCCCCAGCAGGCCGATCTGAAAACTCGTCCGTGAGCCTGGGGGCAACTCCCTCTGCAGACGGGTTTTGCGATCGGCCCTAAATCGGAGAGCAACCCTTCGCAGGCCCACCAAATCGGACGGTCGTAAGGATGGGGGCAGCACCCACAGCAGGTCGATCCTTAAAACCATCCGTAAGGCTGGGAGCAACACCCCCCGCAAACGGGGACGTCGATCGGTCATAAGCCGGGGGATAGCTTCCCTCGCTAACCGAACGATCTGCCCGCTCATAAGGCTGGGGACAACTCCCCCAGCAGACAGGGACATCGATCGATCGTAAGCTGAGGGATAACTTCCCTCGCTGACTGAACGATCCGCCTGCTCATAAGGCTGGGGGCAACTCTCCCAGCAGACGGGAACATCGATCGGCTAGTAGCCGAGGGATAGCATCCCTTGCTAACCGAACAATCCACCCGCTCGTAAGGCTGGGGGCAACTCCCCTAGCAGGCAGAGGCATCGGCCGATTATAAGCCGAGGGGCAGCCCCCTCGCCAACTTAACAATCTGCCTGATTGTAAGGCTGGAGCGACACCCCCAGCGGACGAGGGACTCGGCTGGTTAGGCCGAGGGGCAGACCCCCTGTCGACCGGCCAATCCAACTGACTGCGAGACTGGGGGCAACCTAGGCCGCGTGTAAGGAGACTATCTAAGCAAAACTGGATATCACGAAAAACTATGGCGAGACAGACGAGGGCACCAACAAGGTCCCAATTCTGGATGCCAACGGGATCGGTGCCCTAAAAACCCTTCACCCTCACTGCGAGCCATAGAGGAGTGCTGGCGGAATGTGGAGTTCGCGGCCAGTTCAAAGCACCATAAAGGACCAAAAAGGGCTGAGGGTCCCCGCAGGGCAGAAAACACTCAGCGATAAAGAGGCTATATAAATTAAATTGTTCAAAATTACAAGCCAAAAGAGCCGGGGGGGGGGGGGGACAAGATACAAAGGCCTAAGTGTTGGATATGGACGACATATATACACCCATGAGGGGATGTATGAGGGCCTATGGACCTCAGATGTCGCGTGCACGAAAACGTGCACGAAGGGAACCTTTTCTCGTGTGAAAAGGACCACTCAATAAGGGGAAAAAGTCACTTTATAAGTGCATAAAGGCACTTGATAAGTGAATGAAGAAGAGGATAAGTAAATGTGCTAATATAGGCTAATAAGCTTATATTTAGTTATTTCCTACAATAACTACCCCTAAAGCCTATAAATAGGACCCAAGGGTAAGGCATTTACACCATTCCATCCATGCCATAAGTTTGCATAAGGCAACTTATGTTCTTCTTGTCCCTTCCATTAAAATCCTCTTCTAAATAGAGATCTAGGCGGTGAAACGCTGCTTTGATCCTCCGTGACGAAGTACCGACAGTTGTGACGAATCCGAGGGTGAAGTTCAGAGACTACGGCGCAGCATACGGTAACGTGAGTCTATGTTATTATTCGATCCTAACGTCGTTGTTTTGACAGGATCCTACATTGGTATCAGAGCCATACGGGTTCGCCCTGGTCTAACCGATGAGCGAGGCGTTGTCTTTTTCACGTATGAGTTTCCTACCATTATGGATATGGTAGGAGCGCATCGTGACGGAGAGAATCGCAGCAGTTGTTCTTTTCACGTTTGGGTCTTCTGTCATTACGGATATGGCAGGAACTCTCCATGACGGGAAGAACTGACCGTTCATCTCGCCAAACTCGTACTCTTCATGGATGCTGAGTCTCCATTCAATAGGGAATGTGAACTCTCTTCATGTGGAACGTGAAGTTTGCGGCCTTGAAAGTGTGTTATTTTTTCATTTTGGCATACGGCCATTGAAGTATAACTACTTTCTCGACGAACGGGTGTCTCATCGGAGAAGAAGATGGCGGTTGCAAATTCTCATCGGAGAAGAAGATCCCTTTGGTGCATGATCTCTATGGCCATATGGGCCATGGAGGCTATGCATCTCCCCTCCCCATGCGGAGGGGGTTGGCTACGGCCAATAACAACCACGACCACCCCTCCTGTGGGGGTGTGCGGCCAACCCCATGCAAGGGGGAGGCTGGCCATGGCCATATGGGCCAAGGCCAGGGCCTGGCCGGCCTCGGCCAGGGCCTGGCCGGCCTCGGCCAGGGCCAGGGCCAGCCCTAGCCGCGGCCAGGCCAGGGCCAGGAGACCCTGGCCACGGCCAGGGCCAGCCCTGGCCCAGGCCAGGGCCGGCGCCCTGGCCTCTGCCAGGGCCACGGTCGGCCCTGGCAGTGGCCAGGGCCAGGCCGAGGCCTACCCTGGCCTCTGCCAGGGCCACTGACAGCCCTGGCTGAGGCCGGTGCCAGGCCACTGCCGGCCTTGGCCTCAGCTAGTGCCGAGCCCCGGTTGACCCTGTATTTGGGGGGGTGACTTGCATGGATGGGGACATGCATGGCCAGCCCATACGGGGCCGACGGCAGTTCTTTGCAGCAAATTCTCCTACAGAAGGGGAGCGCCTGGATCCATACGGGAGCCGGCGACGATGGCTTGCAGAAAAATCCCCTCAAGGGGGATCCGGCCTTGGCACGGCTACGGCTCAACCCCAGCAATGGCCAGGGATTGCCGAATATTCCGCTAGTATCATAAGGGTACTAGGTTGAAATATACATTTTGAAAAATACGTTTTCAAAAACGCTTTTCTGCTACAAAGTACTATAAGAGTACTATCGTTTGATAAGTGAGGGAGAAATATTGAAAGTTGTTCTAGATGGTGATAGGAATCGTAGAGACCTTTCCGATTCTAGAGGAACATCTTCAATATTTTTCGAAAGTAACATATCAAATGTAAAAAATATCATTCCAAGTGGGATATTCCTAGTGGGAGTGATATCTATGTATAAGAATTTTATGCAATGATTTTTGAACGAACCTTCGGTTTTGTGTCTTTTGCAGCATTTTAAAGTTAAAATGTCTTCCGCTTCAAAGAACATCGTCGCTGAGTTAAACAAAGGTGAAAAACTCAACGGCGATAATTACAAACTATGGTCCATCAAGATACAATATGTTCTAGAAGAGCAAGAAGTGCTCGAAACTCTGAAGAACATAATGATTGAACCAGAGTTGGGCACTACGGCCCAACACAGAAGAGACAAGGAAGCTTTTGATGCTTGGTCTCGGAAGAATAAGATTGCTCGCATTAAGTTGTTGTCAAGTATGGCAGACGACATAATGCGAATCTTCCGAGAGCATGACCTAGCCATGGACATATGGTCCAAGCTTGAGGAGAAATTTGGTGGCACCTCGGTGTCCAAACTTCGTTCTTTTACTATAAGATTTGATTCATACAAGAAACGTCCAGATCATTCCATGGGGAAACATCTGCGACATATGGCGAATCTAATCTCAGAGTTAAAAGATGCAGGTCATGTGCTCACTGATGAGCAAAAAATCCAAGCAGTCATACGTTCCCTACCAAATGGGTGGGACCAAATGAAGATGCATCTCACTCATAATGAGAGCATCAAGAACTTCAGCGATGTTTCTAAGCACCTCGAGTTAGAGGAAGAGCGGCTTGCGGCTGCCAAGCCAAGTGCAGAAGTGCACATGGTTGCTAGTTCCTCACACGGGGGAAAGAAACGGAAAAATCGTTCGAAGTTTACTAATGAACGTAATAAGCAACCAAAGTCTACCAAGAAACCCAAACATAAGGGTGGGAACAAGAAATGGCACAAGAAGAAAGACTTAAAGAGGATCAAGTGCTTCAAGTGCAACAAGTTAGGTCACTATGCCCGTTCTTGTACGGATGGAGGTGACAAGGTAACTTGTAATACTAGTTACATATGTGTTTCTAGTTCAATGTTTCTTGTAGAATCTAATCCTTTTTGGATAATTGATTCAGGTGCCACCGACCACATAGCAAGGGACAGACGGTCCTTCGTTGTGTATCACCGGATACCCCAAGGAACGAAGTGGATCTATGTAGGAAACAACACACGTGTTGAAGTGAAAGGCGTTGGGACGTGCAAGCTCGTCCTGGACAACGGCCGCACTATCCTACTTCATGATGTTCTCTTCGCTCCGGATATTCGAAGGAATATTATTTCTGTGGTCGTTTTAATGGGTCTTGGTTATAGTTGGTTTTTTCATGATTGTAAAGTGGACTTGTTTTGTAATAATTCTTTAATTGGTACTGGGTATGTTTTCAAAGGATTTATTGTATTAAATACAATGTATGACTCCTCATTTTGTAATGAAAATTTCCTTGTTGCAAATGCTTCGACTTATGAGTCAGATATAATTTGTTGGCACGCAAGGCTTGGTCACATTGGACCAACGCGTATGGATAGACTTGCCAAACATGGCCTTCTATCCAATGTTTCAAAGGTCGATATGTCGACCTGCGAACATTGCCTTGTAGGGAAATCTTGTCGCAAGCCGGTTGGAACCGGCACAAGGGCCGATGTTCCATTACAGCTCATCCATTCGGACATATGTGGTCCGATGAATGTCAAGACAAGACGCGGGAAGTCCTATTTCATCACTTTTATTGATGACTTCACCCGATTCGGTCATATCTATTTGATATCCCACAAAAGTGAAGCATTAACCTGCTTTAAAAACTATATGAGTTTGGTGGAAAATCAATTAGATTGCAAGATTAAGGTCTTGCGAACCGATAGAGGCGGTAAATATCAATCCGCAAGTTTTAAGGAACTTTGTGATGAAAAGGGCATAGTTCATCAGGTGACTATGCCTTATACTCCTCAACAAAATGGTGTTGCAGAAAGGAGGAATAGGACTTTAATGGAAATGGTCCGTTCAATGATGGCGCAAGCTAACTTGCCAATCACCTTTTGGGGTGATGCATTATGGACGGCCACTTTCATCTTGAACCGCGTACCCTCGAAATCAGTTAGCTCCACTCCTTACGAGTTGTGGAACCAAAGGTCTCCTGACTTAAACATTTTGAAACCTTGTGGGTGTGCATCTTACGCACATATTTCCTCCCATAAGTATGGCAAACTTGGGCCACGGGGAAGGAAATGTATCTTTATACGATATGCAGAAAACTCCAAAGGTTATGTTTTCATTGGTCAGGAAGACAATGGAGGTCTAATTGAATTTGAGTCGAGGGATGTCACTTTCTTGGAAAACGAGTTTCCAAGACAGGGCGAGATAAGTCAGGACTTATCTCTATTTGAGATTAATGATCAAGAAGGATTACCTCATTCGAGTGGGAGAATTCTTGGTGAAGACGAAAATACATTTCTACCTTCACCAATGGATGATACGAATGATGCTGATCCTATTCCATACGGGAATAATGATCCAAGTGGGAGCAATTCTAACGACATTCCAAGTGGGAGTGATATTAGAATTGATCTAAATTCAAGTCAACAAGGACTTGAAGAATCTCAAATACGACGTAGTAGTCGTACAAGGTTAGCTCCTCTAAGATTTGAGGATGAATTTCCGCAAACCTTTATGACTTTACTACAAGTAGATGACGAGCCTGCTACTTTCAAACAGGCCGTATCATGCCCTGCAAAAGACAAATGGATGGAAGCGATGAAGGAGGAGTTAGAATCCATGAAAGTTAACCAAGTCTAGGACTTGGTTGATTTACCCAGAGGACGTAGAGCTATTGGGAACAAATGGGTTCTCAAGATCAAGCATAAGGCTGATGGCTCTATAGACAGATATAAAGCTCGCCTTGTCGCGAAAGGTTTTACACAACAGGAAGGGATAGACTACGAAGAGACCTTCTCACCTATTGTTCGTTTTACCTCGATTCGCCTGATTCTGGCTATGGTAGCTTGCTTAGACCTCGAATTACATCAAATAGATGTAAAGACTGCCTTTCTCAATGGAGAATTGGACGAGGAGATCTATATGGAACAACCAACAGGGTTCGTAAAAGAAGGAAACGAACATAAGGTTTGTAAACTTCGTAAGTCCATATATGGTCTTAAATAATCCTCGAGGCAATGGTATATACGATTTCAAGAAGTTGTCTTATCAAATGGTTTTACCATGCTTGATGAAGATAACTGTGTATATATCAAGAGGATTAAAAGCAAGTATGTTATTATGTCTCTATACGTAGATGACATTTTAATAGCCGGAAATGACAAGGGCTTTGTGATGGATATCAAGGCTTGGCTTTCATCAGTTTTTGAGATGAAAGACATGGGAGAAGAGGCATATATCCTTGGAGTTAAGATTTCAAGGAATCGTTCGAAGAAACTTCTTTCTCTTTCACAAGAGACTTATATAAAGAAGGTTCTAGAACGTTTTAATATGCGGGACTGCAAGTCCATTGATACTCCTATAAGCAAATGCGATAATTTATGTCTGAAATCATCTCCAAAGAACCAAAAGGAAAAGGAAATTATGGAAAAAGTTCCATATTCCAGTGCAGTTGGTAGTCTTATGTACGCTATGATGTGTACAAGACCGGACATCTGTTTTGCCGTTGGAATGGTAAGTCGTTACCAATCCAATCCAGGGCAAGTAAACAGGAAAGCGGTTAAGAGGATTATGCGGTATCTTAAACGAACTGCGGACTATGCTTTATGCTATCAAGGAGATGCCTTGAGGCTCGAAGGCTACACTGATGCTGATTGGGCGGGTGATCTCGATGAGTGACGATCGACCTCAGGATATGTTTTCTACTCGGATCTGGTGCAATATCCTGGAGTAGCAAGAAACATTCCTGCATCGCACTTTCAACTATGGAAGCCGAGTTTGTAGCATTTAGCATGGCAGTCCAAGAGGCTGTTTGGCTTAGGAAATTCTTAGACAGGCTAATTGATGCAAGTGACTCAGGTGCTGTACCAATACACAGCGACAGTCAAGCATCTATAGCCTATGTCAAAGATCCAAAATTCCATTGTAAGACCAAACACATTGATATCCGCTACAAATTTACAAAAGACTATGATAAGACCAAGAAGGTAGACATAAGGTACATATCTACGCATGAGATGATAGCGGATCCGCTTACGAAGGCGATCCCCAGAGATGTATTTTACAAACACTTATCATCTCAAGGATTGCGTAAGAGCTGAGTTGTACCAATGTAAATTATTATGTCTATAAAAGATCAAATTTAATAAAAGAATAAGTTCTTTTCAACATTGCATATGAGTTTCTAGAAAATGTTTGTGTACATTTTAAAATCTCAGCTATATTTTCTAGTATGTCGGACAGATTGAGGTTGGCTCTCTCACATGAGCAACCGCCTTTATTATATCAGACGGATAAAATAAAGATGAGACCTGTTTAAAGTCAAAATCGTCAGACAGATGATTTAGAGTCATGACTTAAACAAAATGGTCGTATGAAAGATCTGCATCATATGGATGCTTACAAAAGATCTAAGAGGATTCTTAAATCCTATCTGTCTTATGCGGGATGTGGGTCCAGAAGATTATTTGAGTAGTAAAAGGGACTCAAAATCAGACATTGTGGTGTCTGATCAGTATCCTTACAACATCATTAAGACATACGCTCCCTGGGAAAGGAGTGATGTTGTAATACGTATTCATACTACGTATGCATTTGACCATTGGGTTAGAATAGTAATTGTGTTTACTATTATGTGAGACCCAAAGACCACATGGGTCTTAACTCATTACCCTTATGGACTCTAATTGGTTCCTTTAGATTTGACTGGGTGATTGCTATCTTAGCATGTTGCTTATGGACTATGGTCAATTCGGTCCGGCGGGGCATGTTAGAAAAGCAAGTCAAGTCAAGATCGAAAGGATCGCAAGAAGAGGAAGATTAATTTCATATTCACATTTGGACTTTAGAGATTCAAAGCTGGCCAGCCAATTGTAATCCAGATGGGATTCAATTGTTGAATATAAAGTATAAGAAATGTGAAGAAATAATCTAGGGTAAAGCATGCGTTGATCTACTCAACTTTGCACCTCGAGGAGTGTTGTGTATCTCTAACAAGTGCACAACAGCGGACTCTATGCACATGACGGTCACACGGTCTATTTCTCGGTATGATAAACAGAAGAGCTAAAGGAAAATATGTTTCCTTACAATCCCCTCAAGTGTGAGTGGGAGATGTTGGATATGGACGACATATATACACCCATGAGGGGATGTATGAGGGCCTATGGACCTCAGATGTCGCATGCACGAAAACGTGCACGAAGGGAACCTTTTCTCGTGTGAAAAGGACCACTCGATAAGTGGAAAAAGTCACTTTATAAGTGCATAAAGGCACTTGATAAGTGAATGAAGAAGAGGATAAGTAAATGTGCTAATATAGGCTAATAAGCTTATATTTAGTTATTTCTTACAATAACTACCCCTAAAGCCTATAAATAGGACCCAAGGGTAAGGCATTTACACCATTCCATCCATGCCATAAGTTTGCATAAGGCAACTTATGTTCTTCTTCTCCCTTCCATTAAAATCCTCTTCTAAATAGAGATTTAGGCGGTGAAACGCTTCTTCGATCCTCCGTGACGAAGTACCGACAGTTGTGGCGAATCCGAGGGTGAAGTTCAGAGACTACGGTGCAGCATACGCTAACGTGAGTCTATGTTATTATTCGATCCTAACGTTGTTGTTTAGACAGGATCCTACACTAAGGCCCCGGGGCACGGGAGGAAGCATCCTCAGGCACCTCGCCCTGCTCGGAGTGTGGGGGATCGGCGGGCGGGAGGGGCTACCGGGCATGCTCCGCAAATCGCCGGAAGGAGTCCCGGACAACACCAATAATTCGGGGGGGCAAGAAGGTCCTCATAAGAGCTGAAGGCCTCCCTAAGGACCCCCTCGATCCTTTCCCCCATGATCCCGCCGACGCCCCTCTCCACCTCGTCGACAAACCGGGTCATCTGACGTAAGTCCGCCAGCTCACTCTGGAGATCGCTCCTCTCCTGACGGAACGCCTCTTTCGCCTCTCGGGCCGACCTCTGAGCGTCGTCCAGCTCCCCCCAGAGGTCCCTCACTTGATCCTCAAACTCATCTACCCGGCGTCAGAGATGCCAAGCCTCCAAGCGCGCCTCTTGGACGGCCACCTCGGCCGCCCCGGCCCTTGTGCGCTCCTGGGTAGCGAACTCCTCCAGCTCCCTCGCCTGGGCCGCCAGACGCTGCGCCTCGACGGCCATCGTGATGGCCTGCACAAAGGAAGGGGTTATATAGAGAAAGGTCGGGAGACAGTTCTGGGAATAGTGAAGCGGCCGAACCTGCTGAAGCTGCCAGACCAGGGAGTCTGACAGTGTGTCAGTGGGAGCCCTCTCCAGGAGGGATCGGTCCCTCGGGAGGACGGAGCCGTGTGCCAACTGGTTGGCCACGGTCCGATCGATGAATACCGAGTCACCGGGGGTAACCTTGGGGCCCGCCAAGACATTCGCCAACACACCGCCGGTCCCCACCAGGGAAGGCTCGACCGAGACGGTGGGAGTGACCACCAGGGTCAGCGGGAGAGTATCGCCGGAGGCCGTCGGCACCTCAAAGGCCATCGGAGTGCGGGTCTCCCCACCCTCCTTCCTCCTTTTCCTCTCGCTGGGGCCGGCGGAGGTCAGGGGAGAATGCTTACATCCCGCGCCTCGACTGCCCACTGGCGCACGAGGAGTCAGCTCGACTCCCACGCCCCCAAGCTTGGGCAAGGCGTGGGAGTTCGGCCCCCGGGGCCTCACCTTCAGGGAGGTTCTCCCCGGCCAGGGGGAGGCGTCACCACACCAGTGTGCTCCACTCTCCCCACGGCAGGCTCGGCCTGCCGCACGTCTTCGTCGACGGTACGACGAGGCGCCTGTCCCGATGGATTCCCTCGGCTTCGACTGGAACCCCTTCGGATGAGTTCATTGACGTTTTGAGTAAATTCGCGTCCGTCCATCTCTGTAGCAGGAAGGAAGATCAGGGTAAGCGAGAGAGAAAAAAGAAAGAAAGGAATAGCCTACTGGGAGACCTCAGAACGGTCTTGAGAAGCAGGTCGTCCAGCAGAGGCCAGATCGACCTCTCCTACAGGGAAAGAGATGACAACAGCCGAACAGCTGCTTGGTCAGCCTCGGAGAGGGTCAACATCAAGTCGTATTGACATAGCCCTCCTCAACTTGTCAAAATCTCGGCATCCTCTGGAAAGACGACAAAGATATAGCTCGAGCTCCAGTCCCCCACCCAGCAAGGTAGACCGAGCAAACACTCCCTCCCCGCACGTGCCCGGAGATGCTGCCACGACCCTTGGCCGACCGTCTGAACCCGATAGTAATGGAAGAGAAGGGGGAGAGATGGCTCTAAACCATGGATACGACAGAGCATGATGAACTCGGTCAGCACCGCGACGGAGTACGGGGTCAACTGGCATAGGGACACCATCAGCAATTCCATAACCTGGATGATAAAGGGGTGAAGGAGGAAACAAAGGCCCAAGCGAAACATCTCGACATAAACGTCGGGCTCGTTACTCCGCGGGAAGCAGATCTGCTCATCATTGAAAGGAATCCGAACGTCATACGGATGATACAAATACTTCTCCTGGATCTCCGTAGCTGTCAGGAAAGGAGCCATGGACGACAACCCGAGGGCCGTCGGGGGAACATCAAACCTATCGACGGCCTGGGCCACGTCATCACCAACGGGGTCCATGAAAAGCTTCCTTTTCCCCTTGTCCTGAACAGGACGAGACCCCGATTGCGCCCTAGGTCCCAAGGGTCAGACATTACCGGACTCAGGCGTCGGGGGGGTCCCTGGATCCCGACGCCGAATTGCCTATTCTAAGCGTAGCCATGGGGCAAGAGAAGAAGAGGAGGTTACCTTGAGAAGGAGCTGAAGAGAGAAAGACGACGGAAAAGGGAACTTGCAAAACCAAGATCAGAAGAGCGCGAAAGGATCAAGGCTTGGGAAGCCGGCGTCTTTATATGCAAGGCGATCGAGGAATTCAAATCGCCTGGAGAGGAACACGTGGCAGCAACAGAGAAACGTCGGTGCTTCGAAACCCACACCGGGAGGAGATCAAATGTGCCATGTCATGATGACCCTCATTTAATAAGGACCCCTCGACTGACGCGCTTGTCAAAACCCTCAACAGTCACATCGCCCGAACTGAACCGGCTGAGACCGAACGGCCCGGACGATGGGGGCAATTGATACGACTGTTTTAGAGAAGCCCAAGAAGTAGAGACACGAGGCCCGGCCATGAACAGGAAGCCCACGAACAAGATTGGGCCCGCCTGACGAGGCCCACGGATAAAACCCAAAGCCCGGTCAGTCAACCCCCGAGGATCCACGATCAGCTCGTGCTCCTTGGAAATAGCCGTTCCCGTGAACCCGCAGCTCCTTAATGTCCATTAAGAGGCCAGTGTAAATACCTTCCCATGATGCACGTCAGGACGGATGGGGAGGCAGATCGTGGGGGCATGAAAGAAGGCGGACGGGGAACGTGGATCGGGGGCAATCGTGGCGGGGACCTTATAAGAGGACCATAAGGACGAAGAAGAAAGGGATCGAATCCCAGAGACCCAAATCGGAGGTATTCCATCAACGACTTTGGTTTTTCGCCATTTCTCTCCCTTCCCCTGCTCGCGTCGAGGGTCAGTGTATCGATCTCCTCTCGAGTCATACCTACCCCGTCGAGAACTCCTCAGACCCTGATCTGACTTAGGCATCGGAGGGGATTCGGCCACCCTGACGAGTTTCTCGTCCATTCAGGAAGAAGCTGACTGAGGCGCCGAGGCTACCCCTCAGTGCCCGACGACCACCCTCGCTGCTAGTGGGTGTGGCGACCGACCGAAGACCGAGCTCCAAGCGAAGCGCCGAGGCTACCCCTCGACGCTCGTCCAACCGAGGCCGAGCCCATCGAACAGAGCCGAGGCCACTCCTCAATGCTTCAGCCAAGGACCGATGCTCGACCTCAATTCCATCTCCGACTAGCGCCGAGTGCATGTGAGCTTGGCGTGTCCAAGAGATCCCAACCGAGCCCTTGACCACGTTGACTGAACAGTCGTCGGTCAACGATTCAGTGGTGAGAAAACACCCGTAAATAAGTCTCATGGTAATTTATTAATAGAAAAGATGATAAAAAGATTTAAAACAACAACATTGAACTCACTCATTATTTGCATTCAAATCACAAATCAAACAAATTTCTAAGAACTGGGCATATCAAATTGAAGTATACAAAATGTACATGCCTAGCTTATCAAATACATTAAGGTTCACAAGGGTAACCTGCTACATAATCTGGTTATGATGTTCCTTTTGGATTCAAAAATGTGAGCAAATAACATACATCAATATCACTATACAGAATAGTTCTTAAGGTAACTGATTTTTAAAGCAACAAAATCTAGAGTAAGCACACTACAGAACAGTTCTGAAACAAAATCAACCATCCATACATAAAAACCAACTAAATAATAAGATAGTAATTACCCAAGCATGCATTTTTCCAAACTGTCAATAAGATCAAGCTACGACAACTTATTTATTGGCAATTAAAAGCATCTGTATCATAAATGCATACCTGCAACAAATATAGTAAAAATGGAGTAAATGGTTAAAAAAATCTCATATGCTTCCTTTTCCCCATTAGAACTGAAAACATTTGCATGAAAATGTAGTTTTCATATACAAACAGAATATGGAAATTTCAAACTTACATTTTTCCTTTACCCTGTAAACCAAAGCAAAATAATCAATTATAAATGTTTAACGGGGATACATGTGCATTATGGAAAAATATCATTCGCTTTTTAACATGATTTCCTTGGACAAAATATTTCCATGGACATTGATTTTATAAATATCAGTTTTCATGCACATTGATTTTATAAATACCAGTTCTCGATGTATTATTTCCATGGACTAAATATCAGTTTTCATGCACATTGAATTTATGAACAGTTCTCGATGTATTATTTTAAGCAAAATAATCAAATTCTAATTAGTCCATGGAAATATCATTCACTTTTTAACGGGGCCATCAAATTCTTAGCAATCTAATTCTAACCACACAATTTCAATTTTTGATAATCAATTATAAATATTTAGTCCATTAAATTATGCAAGACAAACCAAATGAAGGGAATCGGATGCTTCGGTCCCCTTCATAAATGCATACTGCATCAAATTCTCATTAGTACACCAACAATTAACCTACCAGTAATTAGAATTCAACAGTCAAACCAAGTGAATGGAATCAGATGGATACCTGAAACAAAGAACCGAAGAAGAATGAAGACTGCACAATGAATGAAATTTCAATGCTTCGGTCAGCGGAGAAAAGTAGAAATCTGAGATTTTTATTGTTTCTTCGCTGAATAGCCGATGCGAGAATTATGCAGGGCTCTCCGCAAGTCGTGGAAGGAAGAGATTCTGTATTAGGGGTTTTTAAAAACATAATTACATTTATACACAAATAGTAAGTTTTATACTTACTGGGCCGGGCCGAGTGAGTAAATGGTGTGGCCAGGCCAGGCCCGAGCCCACCAAAAAGGACACGGGCCGGGCTTTAGCCCGGCTCGAAGCCCGACCAGAGCAAAAAAGCCCGATCCCATCGGGCCGGGCACCTGCGGGCCTGGGCTATTTTGCCAAGCCTAATTATTAGTGAATTGACATTTTAACTATATATTACAGTTATATACCATGTTAGTATCATTTTATGATTTTTCTAGATTTTTCTGATTTAATTCATATTTTAATTAGTCGACCAATATTTGATACTAGTCGACTAATCCTCCAGAATTAATTATTATATAGATATAGATATTAATCTTAAATATATATTTTTTATAAAAATATTTTTTATTCTATTTTATTCGGTCAAAACTGAATTCCCTCATTCAAATTTTTTAATGTTCAAATTCCCTCTCAAAAGTACTTTACAAGTACTAGAGGGCTTGGCTTCTCACTTACACCCTCTTACACACTAAGTACAATAGTACTTACTTTATGGTCAACCATTTTTCAAAAAATTTTCATTCCCAAGGCTATAACCAATCAGTTCTTCCTTTGACCGAAATATTTTTTATTAATAAAATTTTGAACTTTTGAACAATGCCCAAACCGCTCAGAATTTACACTCGATTGGTCGACCAATACTGAAAACTAGTCGACAAATCGCTGTAAACTTCCGAAAAACATCAGTTTCTGAACGTTGTTTTGCACGATTTATTTCTATATTTTCCTCTCAAAAACGTTGCAGAAGTTCCCAAAACGTCTTAGGAGTTATTAGGAAGTTTTTAATTCGGTTTCTTGATTCAAAATTCGAATTTCCCACTCAAATTATCTATTTAAACACAATGGGTCTTTCTTCTTCACCATGAGAAAACCCAAGGCACAATATAGTTGAAATTCATCTATTTTTTGAGTGAGATCACAAAAATTCTCTATTGGAGCACTTCATCCTTCTTCAATGATTCCTTATTCGAATCCACGTTCATCTCGTCGATCCACTCCGGCCGAAGACGCATGCACCAAATATGCTACCATGGAATTCACTCCATTCTATCTCGAACAATCAATTGCTTTTAGTGATCATACAATCCAAAACTTCAATCTCCACCATCTTCTCTATAATGTCTCTCTTTTCCACTTTTGGTGTGAAGACATTCCATATTATCCTTTCCTTGTGAAACAATTTTACTCTAATATGGTTGTTTATTAAGATGGTGGAAACATCTATTTTGACACAAAAGTTCAAGGTGTAGATATGCATCTCACCTTTGGCACTCTTGCCGAATGTCTTGGCTTGCCTCGATCCAATGATCAACATCTCGGATTTCCCATGGTTCAGTGACCCACTCTTGATTTACTTAGTCCCAATTTTCAACCTTCCGGTATGCTTGCCATGAACTTACATCCAACTCCTTGCCTTCTCCTAAAGATCATAACTTACAACATTCTTCCAACAATATCTTTACATTACATTGATGAAACTCGCCTCCGTGTTCTCTATGCCATTATGCATGGTATAAAAGTCGATTGGTCCATCTCTCTCATGTTAGCCTTAGTAAAACCCGTTTCAAACAACATCTTTCTACTATGCACGATCACCCGTATTCTTCAACATTTTGAAATTCCTCTTGACGATGAAATGGCCATTTATAATCCACTATGCTTTGATCATTCCTTCTTGATTCGCATGGAACTTCAACCGCTTCCACATGTTGAAGAAGAGCAACTGATCAAATCACCACCTCGTCGTTGCAAGATTACTAGTCGACTAATTTTAATATTAAAATATTTCTGTCCTAAAATTTCGTCAGACCTATTTTAGAGTCTATAGAATCATTTTTTTTTTCAAACTCCTAACTTTCGAAATTTTAGTCGACTAAAAGACTTTGTTAGTCTACCAATCTATTTTCAAATCAGTTATTTTAAATGATTTATCATTTAAATAATATATTTTATTTCTGGAAGTTAGAACTGCCATAAACGGCTAGTTATTGTCAGTTTATATCTGTTTACCGAAGTTACTTTTTGTTTTCGGAAGTTACTTTCTGAAAGGACACCTCAACAGCCAGAATCCTAGTCAGCAGTTCTAATTAGTCGACCAGTCTCTCCTATTAGTCGACTAATGTGAAAAACTTCTTAGAATTTTTTAAAAATTTAGGTAGTTGTCCAACGTTCAAAAACAGCCTTTTTGGACTATAAATAGACCCCCAGACCCCTGCCTGAAATCACACAAAAATTCACTCTCTTTCTCTTTTCTTAAGTTTACTTTCTCTCTCTAGAAAGTGTGTGATTTTCAGATTTCCATAGGGGAACCTCTGTAGAAATTTTGTCCCTTTAGGAAGTCCATTTTCCAAGAGTGTTCTACACTGTATGTAACATCTCAAGAAAAAGGAGTAAAATCCTTACTTGAACGTTTTGAGAGCCTTTCATCAGGCCTCTATCATACGAAGATTCGGAGAGAGGAAGCTAACTTGACGGAGCACCTGAAGTGCCCGACATCAGCCAAGTTTTTACTTTGTCATGATAGACTTGGCCACCCTGGCTCTGTGATGATGCACCGTATTTTATTACAGTCATATAGGCACAACCTGAAGAACAAGAAGATTCTTCAGAAGGGAGAATTCTCGTGCATCCCCTGCTTCAAGGGGAAATTGATAAGAAGGCCATCACCAGTAAAAGTGGATATCGAGTCTCCAAGCTTCCTTGAAAGAATACATGGCGACATATGTGGACCGATCCACCCCCCTAGTGGGCCATTTCGGTACTTTATGATACTGATTGATGCATCTTTAAAATATTCGTATGTGTGTCTACTATCTACCCGCAACTTGGCTTTTTCAAAGCTACTGTCACAAATTATAAAGTTGCGAGCGCATTTTCCAGACAACCATATAAAGAATATACGTCTGGATAATGCTGGGTAATTTACCTCCTGGTCATTTCAAGAGTACTGCCAGGCAACGTGAATAGAAATTGAACATCCAGTGCCGCATGTTCATACCCAGAATGGGTTGGGAGAGGCACTGATAAAAAGACTCCAATGTATTGCACGTCCATTATTAATGAAATCCTAGGTGCCGGTGGATGCATGGGGACATGTAATTCTGCATGCTGCATCGTTAATAAAAATAAGACCCTTTGGAGGTCAAAGCCTCTCTCCAATGCAACTTGCATATGGAGGGCCACCAAACATTTCTCATTTGAGAATCTTCGATTGCGTAGTTACATCCCCATTGCATCACCACAGAGGACAAAAATGGGTCCTCAACGTCGCCTAGTTATCTATATAGGGTTTGACTCACCTTCAATTATAAGATACCTAGAACCCCAGACGAAGGGATGCATTTAAGGCACGATTTGAAGACTGTGAATTTGATGAGACAATTTTCCCCAAAATAGGCCCAGACACTGAGAAATCTGGTGCGAAACACATCATAACGTGGGATACAAAAAGTTTGACCCACTATGATCCGGTAACAAAATAATGTGAAGATGAGATCCTGAAGATCTTCTACATTCAGGACATTGTCCACCGATTACCGAACTAATATACTGACAACCAGAAGATTGTCAGATCACACATCCCTGCTGCAAATACTCTAGTTAGGATTGACATTCACGAGAATGGATGTAATCCACCAGCAGTAGAAGTGGCTGCACCTCAATAGAAAAGAGGCAGATCACCAGGCTCCAAGGATAAAAATCCAAGAAAAAAAAAGATATCCAGAGACCTTTGGATAATACCCCCACAGAGAAATGAGCTCATGTCCATACCCTCATCCCTCCCGGAATCCACTGCAGAGGAACTGTCAGGAGAAACTGAAATATCATTAAATTATGTATGTACAGGGGAGGTGTTGGATAGAAAGAGTACAGTTGTCGACGATGACTTTGCATTTCATATTGCTATTCACGTTGTCGGAAGCGACGATGATCATGATCCACATTCCGTTGCTGAATGCAAACATAGAAATGATTGGCCAAAGTGGAATCATGCAATAGAAGCTGAGCTGGACTCACTTAAGAAACACAAAGTCTTTGGGCAAATAGTCCAGACACTTACTGGTGTCAAACCTATGGGATACAAATGGGTATTCGTGGGAAAAAGAAATGAAAATAATGAGATCGCATGCTACAAAGCATGGCTTGTAACGCAAGGATTTTTCCAAAGATCGGGTATTGACTATGAGGAAATATACTTTCTGGTCATGGATGCAATCACTTTCCGATTCCTGATAAGCTTAACAGTAAAGGAAGGTTTAGATATGCAGCTAATGGATGTTATGACTGCATATCATATGGTAATCTCGACAAGGAGATATACATGAAACTTCCTGATGACTTTTCAATGCCTGTTGAATTAAAAGATAAACATCGGGATGTCTACTCTGTTAAGCTTCAAAGGTCATTGTATGGTCTTAAACAATCGGGACTGATGTGGTATAGCAGACTAAGTGAATTTCTTGTACAACAAGTATTCAACAATAATGAAGTCTGCCCTTGCATCTTTATAGGAGCAAAGGGAAAAGAATTCGTCATAATAGTAGTCTACGTAGATGATTTGAATCTCATTGGATCTCCTGAAGAGATCGCTGAGATATCTGTAAGTATGACAAAAGAATTCGAAATAAAAGACCTAGGCAAAATGAAATTCTACCTTGGCTTATAGATTGAACATTTAAAAGATGGAATCCTATTACACCAAGCCACATATACGAAGAAAATGTTGCAAAGATTTCATACGGACCAATGTCATACACTTAGTACATCTATGGTGGTACAATCTCTGGATGCATATAAAGACCCCTTCCGGCCGCTGGAAGAGGGGGAGGATATACTTGGTCCAAAAATCCCTTATCTGAGTGCTATTGGAGCACTTCTATATCTGGCCAACTACACGCATCCCGATATAGCGTTCACAGTAAATTTACTAGCCAGATACAGTGTAGCGCCTACGCAATGCCACTGGATCGGGGTAAAGCACCTTCTATGCTACCTCTAAGGGTCTACAGAATTGGGACTCTTTTACAAAAATGGATTATCCTATGAACTTATTGGTTATGCTGATGTAGGTTACAGGTCTGATCCTTACGATGCAAAGTCACAGACATGGTACATGTTTACCCATGGTAGGACAGCCATTTCCTAGAGATCCGTTAAGCAAACCATGACGGTGACCTCATCCAATCACTCAGAGATCATCACCATCTATGAAGCAAGCATAGAATGTGTCTGGCTACGGTCAGTTGTAAATAACATCCTGGTGATGATCAGATTGAAGTCTGGGGACCTTGAACCTACAAAAATGTTCGAGGATATTGCTGCTTGCATAGCTCAGCTACGAGGTAGCTACATCAAAGGTGACAGAACGAAGCATATTTCCCCCAAATTCTTCTGGACGCACGATCTACAGAGAGATGGTGTGATCGACGTCAGACAAGTACAATCATGTGACAACCTGGTAGATTTGTTCACTAAAGCCCTTCCTACTGCTACTTTTAGGAAGTTTGTACAGAAAATTAGGATGATGCGCCTACAAGATCTGAAAGCCTGAGTGCTTGGACAGATAAGGGGGAGTTAGAGTGTGTCTGCACTCTTTTTCCTTAACTATGGTTTTTCCTACAGGGTTTTCCATAGCTAAAGGTTTTAACGAGGTAAACCTCACCAACTCAGGATCCTAAAGTATCCACCTCATGTGAGGCTCCTACTACACTCAGAATCTTGAAGAATTCATGAGCAGAGTCCACACCTATGGCTGGATAAGGAGGAGTGTTGTGAAGGGATAATACCGAGTTGGTTAGTTGGTTGGGATCATGGCTTATCTTATAGATAAGACCGTATCTATTGTATCTTATCTATATACGCTCCTCTATATGCTATAAATAAAGAGCTGTTTGTTCCTCCCCCAGATGATGATTCATAACATAAATTGTTTATTATGCTAAAAAATCTATGTTTTGGTCCGTTGGCATAAAAATACATGTAATTTAATTATCTATTAGATAAATAATAAAATTAACAAGGATGAAGTTATAGCAAAGTAAAGAAAAATGCACTTATCTTGGCCGAGACTTACTAGGCACTATCCTTTATCCATTGGAGATAATCTCAAAGCAAGTCATGCTCAATACACTACACATAAGAATTCAACAACCTCTAGTTTTGTAAGCAGCGACTTACAAATACAAAGCTATGGTGAATAGAAATCTTTTCTCCTTCTGAAAAATTGAGAGTAGAAAGGTAAGAGCATAAAGAATATTTGAGAGGATCAGAAATTTATTTATGTTTTTAATGTTATGTCAATGAATACCTATTATAGAAGAAGAATGAGTGTTAGAATTCTTGAAGCAGTTGGTTGTGGAATGTTGGTTAATATAATGATATTAGATGTATGAAAATCAATAGTCATGTTAGTAAGATCAATATATATCTATGCTAACTATTTTTAAAACAATTTTATTCTAACCGATACAAATGGAAGTGCTGGAATTTTCTGAAGAGCAATTACAAGATTAGAAGATTAGAAAGATGCAAAACAAGGCCAAATTTGAATGCTCCTACATGACCTAGATCTGAGATTTGCACCATGCATGTGTATCATGTGCACACGCATCCAATTAATGGGTCTTCGAATCAATTATCCAAATTTTACATTACCAACTTATGAGGGCTCGTGTTGTCATGCCCCATTCTCCAAAATACGCAGAAATATGTATATTGCAGGTATTCATAGAGATACAAAGGGTAACAAGGCCGTAGTAGTATTCAGACTCTAGGATTTGACCCCTTGATTCCGAATACTATAAAGCGTACATTGTGATTACTGAAAATTTCTTTTTGCAGGCCACTGTGACAGATTGGAACAGTACAAATAAATAAAACAGGAAGTGCTCCAACACAGAATATAATTCACAGACGATCGCAGAGATTACAAAATATTTATACATTAATAAACAGAGTACTTTACATGCCACAACTGTACAGGGGTACAAAAGAGATACCATCAAAACTTCACAAGCCCACAAAAAGAAAAAGTGTCCATACACGGTACAACACACTCCCTAGACTACCCCTGAGAACCCAACTGTACAAAGTCACTTTTTGTGGGCTTCACCTCTATCTCGAAGCTCGGTGTGTTCTTTGGAATCGAATCCTGCTCCATCTGCACTGTCTCTAATCCTGGGTAAAAGTGAGATGGGACACGTCAATGCATGACCCAGTAGGAAATCTAACTATGCTAGGTAGAGGACAGTCTCAGAACTATTCTACCTAATTAAGGGCCTGGCTACTAGTGATGACCAAGGCAACACAATTAAATGCATAAGGTAAAAGATAGAAACATCAAAGGCATGTACTGCACATTAAAAGAAAGTACTGCAAACTGATATGAATAAAGAGAAGCAAACATCCATGCATGAATATCCACAAATGATAGTTCAAAGAGAATAATAATGCATTAATCTTCAAGTTCTGCCATTATAGTTTAATATTTGGAAAACCTGGGTAAATAGAATGTAAGGAACTGGACTTCACCCAGTGTGGGTGAAACAGTGGTACACCACCAGTGGAGCACGAGCACTGTTCAGTGTAATGGGGCCTCTCGTAACTCCCTGGTTTCAGGAGCGAGAATAATGTCTACCTTATTGTGCATTACGAGTACACCAAGGGCCACTCCAACTCTGTCCAACTCCCCCTGATGGGAGTGCGAGTAAGATACATATATCGTCTAGCCCTTACGCCTGAATTTTACACGTGGTTCCCCTACCCAATGTCTAGAATCTCACATGTCTCAAGATAGACCG
Organism: Scilla litardierei; assembly: GCA_030789695.1. Taxonomy (NCBI): domain Eukaryota; kingdom Viridiplantae; phylum Streptophyta; class Magnoliopsida; order Asparagales; family Asparagaceae; genus Scilla; species Scilla litardierei. The sequence continues at coordinate 312,219,550 of CM061133.1, read as the reverse complement.
AGAGTTCTAGGTGTTGTTTACACTCAATTCCTCACTCTCAGCTAATCAGCCAATTCCTCATTTCTTTCATAACTCGATGGTCTCATTTATCGTATTCACATTTCCATTCCTTTCATTTCCACCGATGACGTGATTGACAATGACTATCACATTTATTCATCATAAAGAACATTGCATGATTCCATTAAGGTGCTATTCATCATCATCATATGACCACATGGAGAATTATATATCATCAAATACATGCTCCTTGTCTTTAAACATGGCAAATTTTCATTGAAAGTAATACAATTTGCATGCTAGCATAATTGGACAAATGAACATAGAATAACATGCTAGAACACTACAACTTGCATACTAGCATAAATTACAAATTAACATAGAAGAACATGCTAGATCATTACAACTTGTATGCTAGCTTAAATGAAAAATTAACACAACACAATATGCTAGAATACTACAACTTGCATGACAAACAAGGCAGATTCAGAATTTGCTCTGTGGCTGGCCTCTGGAAAGATAAACTAATATCAGGCCTTTACATCCATAATCAGATTTAAGGTTCAATATGAAAGTTGGAGATAGGTTAATAATATTTCCAAATTCTCTAAGAATTAATAATTTGGACAACCATGGAGATAGTTATGACATGTAACCCCACAGGGAGAAAGAACATACCCAAAATGGACATATAGTTGAATATCAGCAATTATAAGCTATTCACAGTTTAGATCTGAGGTTAGACCCTACATGAAAGTTGGAGGTAAATTAAGAATATTTCTAGATTATCTCAAATCATCATGTTTAGATTAGTCTACTAATAGTTATGGCATACGAATCATAGGGTGCTCAAACTGTCCTGACACTGGAATTTATAGCAGTATAAATCAATTAATTTCAGTTCTCTGTAGTTCATAATTATGGCATGTGCTCAACACAAAATGTGTAGATAATTCAGTTAGCATTCCAGATTGTCTTAAATCAAATTATTTGGATATCTAGAAGGGAAGTTATACTATGTTGACCAACATGGTGCAGAATCTGCCAAAACATGACAATCTGACAGATATCATCAATTATAGTCTAGTTACAAGGTGAATATGGATTTAGTCTCATAAAAAAGTTGTAGATAACTTAACATGCTTTTCAGATTATATTGATTCATAATTTTCAGAGAAGTATACTAAATGTTATGCTCAATTCAATTAGCAGCAGAGACTGAAAACAGAACACAACTACATCAACAAGTAGAAGATAGAATAACATGCTAGACAATTAACATAAACAACATGCTAGGAATAGTCCTAAGACCAACACCTAACTAGAGTTGTTAGAATTTTCTACCTTCAAGGTCTCCTAAGCTCCTTTCCTCAGTCAAGCTCCTTCTTCTTTCTTCTTCAAGCTCCAAGTGTACCAAGGTATTAGTGGGTCAAAAGGACGAGGAGAGGGTGGCGGTGTTGGTGGTGGGAGAGGAGAGAGGATGACACACTTGTTTTCCTTTTCTCCTTTTCTTTTCATTTTTCTTTTCCCTTATGTTTTTATTTTCTCCTTTAAATTTTTCATCCAAAGTCAAATCACCATGACAAGAGCTAAGGGAGTGCCAAGTGGTGGGTTAGGTGTCATGAAACATAAGGGGCTAAGGTGTCAGACCATAGAAATTAGGTTTTGTAATTTTTGAAAAAGAAATATACAAGTGTTTCCACTATTTGATAGTCTCGAGGGTCGGAGGCCAACGCAGTTGTGCTAGACACGTGCCTCCTCTGAGATCGGGTAGCAGTGCATTCGCTCAGTCGGAAATGCACGGATCTGTGCGTTGGTATCCCGTAGAGTAGCTTCGAGAATATGATGTCCTCCCAAAGTGAAGAGACGAATGGGCTTGGGGTCAAGATCGCTCGGCTCCGATGAATGATGTGCCGAAGGGTAGCTCTGGCGAGGTGAAGTCTCCTTGACATGTGCGGATGAGAAAGATCGTCATGGGGGTCGGACCTTGGTTCCGACCAAGTCCCCTCTGATGTCTAAGTCAGATATGATCTGAGGGATGCCTAGTGGGATCGAGTGCGGTTCACAGAGAGACCGACGCACGAATCCTCATGCTAGGATATGGAGGAGAATTATGAGGTGGAAGACAAGGTTCTAGGAGGAAGAATACCTAATTATAGAGTATTCGCAGTTCGGTCCCTTCGTCTTTCGATCTTCGGGTCTTTTGTAGGGATTGAACCGCCCACGTCCCCCTTGTCCTCTTCCCATCTCGCCCCAAGCATCCGTCGCTTTGATTGTCCCTTGATGGGTCATCAAGGTGGGCATAATGGGGCTCTTGAGAGGTAATGAAGGTGGGCGCATTTCGGGGGAGCGGTTACCTCAACCTACAAGGGTCAACGGTTCCCTCCACGTCAGTCGGGGACCGTAATGGCTCGAGGCCTTTGTAGGGCTCTTAGGCCGGGGCCTAATCCTGTCCTGGCCCATGGGCTCGGACTATGGGCTCGGCCCGTTCTGTCTGGGCCCGTTTGGGAGGGTCGTATCAATTACCCCCATCGCTCGATCCGTTTGGATTCTGACGGTTCGATTCGAGGGATGTGATTTGTGAGGATTGTATGGGTCCGTCAGTCGAGGCGACACAATAAATGAAGGGCATTATGGCGCTGGATGCCGAGAATCCTCTTCCCCTTTGGGTGCAAGATTCAGAGATCCATCCTTTGCAGGATTTCGACATGTGTGCACGAGTGAATGGCTGGCGATGGAGCCGGGGGGTTTGGGGGGAGAAGTATAAATGAGGCAGTTGCCCCTTGGGTGAAGGCTTTGCTCTTTTAGTGCTATCCCTCCATCCCTTGCTTTCATACCAGATATTTACACTCGTCGGCACTCCAGCATGTGTCATTCGTCGTCTTCTTCTGCTGCCTCTGGGGAGGGCGTCCGGCGTCTGCGGTTGCACCCATCCCACCTCCTGGGACGGGGGCCAGGATTCAGCTAGCCGGGGGCGATTCTTCTGGTGTGCCTCGGGACGTGATGGGGAGGCCATCAGAGACCTACGCCACCACCAAAGGGCCACTCCGCTCCAAGTATCTCCTCCATCCTTACCGTGCCATGTTGGATATGGACGACATGTATACACCTATGAGGGGATGTATGAGGGTATACGGACCTCAGATGTCGCGTGCATGAAAGCATGTACGAAGGGAACCTTTTCATGTGTGAAAAGGACCACTCGATAAGTGGAAAGAGGCACATTATAAGTGCATAAAGGTACTTTATAAGTGCATGAAAAAGAGGATAAGCAAGGGTATTAATATAAGCTAATAAGCTTATATATGGTTATTTCCTACAATAACTACCCCTAAAGCCTATAAATAAGACCCAAGGGTAAGGCATTTAAGGCTAATCTTTTATGCCATAAGTTTGCATAAGGCAAGCCTTTTCCTCTTCTCCCTTCCATTAAGTTCTTCTTCCATTTAGAGATTTAGACGGTGGAAACGCTGCTTCGATCCTCTGTGACGAAGTACCGACCGTTGTGGCGAATCCGAGGGCAAAGTTCAGAGACTACAGCGCCGTGTACGCTAATGTAAGTTCTCTTTCGATCCTTCATCATCGCGTGACGGGATTCAACATTGGTATCAAAGCCACACGGGTCGCCTCGGTCTAACCGTCGCCCCGGTCTCACCGATGAACGAGACGTTGTCTTTTTCACGAATGAGTTTCCTACCATTATGGATATGGTAAGAGCACATCGTGACGGAGAGAATGCAACAGTTGTTCTTTTCACGTTAGGGTCTTCTGCAATTACGGATATGTCAGGAACTCTCCGTGACGGGAAGAACTGACCGTTCATATCGCCAAACTCGCACTCTTCATGGATGCTGAGTCTCCATTCAATTGAGAATGTGCGCTCTCTTCATGTGGAGCGTGAAGTTTGCGAACTTGAAAGTGTGTTATTTTTCATTTTGGCACACGGCCATTAAAGAATAACTACTTTCTTGACGAATGGGTGTTTCATCGAAGAAGACTATGGTGGTTACAAAAATTCTCATCGGAGAAGAAGATCTTTGGTGCATGATTGCCATGGCCATATGGGCAATGGAGGCTATGCACCCCCCTCCCCACACGGGAGGGGGTTGGCTACGGCCAATGACAACGAAAACCACCCCCCCCTTGGGGGGGGGGGGGGAGTGTGTGCGGCCAAACCCCATAAAGGGGGAGGCCGGCCATGGCCAAGAGGCCAAGGCCGGCTGGCATGCATGGGCCATGGTCGGCCCTGGCCTTGGCCAGGGCCATGGCCGGCCATGGCAGAGGCCAGGGCGCATGGCTGGCCATGGCAAAGGCCAGGGCCTTGGCGCCCTGGCCTTGGCCAGGGCCTTGGTCGGCCCTGGCAGAGGCCAGGGCCTTGGTCGGCCCTGGCAGAGGCCAGGGCCTGCGCCCTGGCCTCAGGCCAGGGCCTGGCCGGCCCTGGCAGAGGCCAGGGCCAGGCACTGCCGGCCCTGGCCGAGTCCAGGGCCAGGCCACTGCTGGCCCTTGGCCTCGACCAGGGCCACGCCCTGGTCAGCCAAGTAAATGGGGGGGGACTTGCATGGGCGGTGGCTTGCATGGCCGGTCTCTACAGAGCTGGCGGCAGTTGTTTGCAGCAAAATTCCCCTGTAGGGGGGAGTGCCTGGATCCATACGGGAGCCGGCGGCGGTGGCTTGCAGAAAACTCCCCTCAAGGGGAGTTCGGCCTTGGCCAAGTTGCGATAGCAACTCTCTATTCGGAAGGGAGAAGAATCCGGCCTTGGCACGGCCACGACACGACCCCGGCAATGGCTGGGGAATTGTCAAAATATTTCGACTATGTCACCCTGTAAGGGGGTGTAGGCCTTGCCGAATATTTTGCAAATACAACAAGGGTATTTTTAGTACCATAAGGGTACCAAGTTGAAATTCCCGAATTTTTTTTGAAAAATACGTTTTCAAAATCGCTTTTCCGCTGCAAAGTACTATAAGAGTACTGTTATTTGATAAAGTGATGGGGAAATATTGAAAGTTGTTCTAGATGGTGATTGGGATCGTAATGACTTTTCTGATTCTAGAACAACATCTTCAATATTTTTTGAAAGTAACTTATCAAATATAATAATATCATTCCAAGTGGGATTTTCCAAGTGGGAGTGATATTAAACTAGTCTGAAATTTCCACATTCGATTGATTCAGCATCTCAATGGATCATGATTCGGCCAGTGGTCTTTTGGACTAGTTTGTGGGACACCTCGGCTCTGTCTGGGGGTAGTGAACCATGGACTAGCCATTCCCCTGGTCGGTCCGCTGGCCGAGACTGCTGAATTATGAAAATGTCTAAAATGATGACTATAAATATGAAATTTATACAATATTTTTTGATCGAACCTTCTTTTTATATCTTTTGCAGCATTTTATAGCTAAAATGTCTTCTGCTTCCAAGAACATCGTCGCTGAGTTAAACAAAGGTGAAAAACTCAACGGCGATAATTACAAACTATGGTCCATGAAAATACAATATGTTCTAGAGGAGCAAGATGTGCTCGAAACTCTGAAGAACATAATGATTGAACCAGAGTTGGGCACTACGGCCCAACACAGAAGAGACAATGAAGCTTTCGATGCTTGGTCTCGGAAGAACAAGATTGCTCGCATTACGTTGTTGTCCAGTATGGCCGATGACATAATGCGCATCTTCCGAGAGCATGACCTAGCCATGGACATATGGTCCAAGCTAGAGGATAAGTTTGGTGGCACCTCGGTGTCCAAACTTCGTTCTTTAACTATAAGATTCGATTCGTACAAGAAACGTCCAGATCATTCCATGGGGAAGCATCTGCGACATATGGCGAATCTCATCTCAGAGTTAAAGGATGCAGGTCATGTGCTCACTGATGAGCAACAAATCCAAGCAGTTATATGTTCCCTACCAAATGGGTGGGACCAAATGAAGATGCATCTCACTCATAATGAGAGCATCAAGAACTTCAGCGATGTTTCTAAGCACCTCGAGTTAGAGGAAGAGCGGCTTGCGGCTGCCAAGCCAAGTGCAGAAGTGCACATAGTTGCTAGTTCCTCACAAGGGGGAAAGAAACGGAAAAATCGTTCGAAGTTTACTAATGAACGTAATAAGCAACCAGAGTCTAACAAGAAACTCAAACATAAGGGTGTGCACAAGAAATGGCACAAGAAGAAGGACTTGAAGAAGATCAAGTGTTTCAAGTGCAACAAGTTAGGTCACTATGCTCGTTCATGTACGAGTGGAGGTGACGAGGTAACTTGTAATAATACTAGTTACATATGTGTTTCTAGTTCAATATTTCTTGTAGAATCTAATCCTTTTTGGATAATTGATTCAGGTGCCACCGACCACATAGCAAGGGACAGACAGTCCTTTGTGGAGTATCATCGGATACCCCAAGGAACGAAGTGGATCTATGTAGGAAACAACACACGTGTTGAAGTGAAAGGCGTTGGGATGTGCAAGCTCGTCTTGGACAACGGCCGCACTATCCTACTTCATGATGTTCTCTTTTCTCCGGATATTCAAAGGAATATTATATCTGTGGTCGTTTTAATGGGTCTTGGTTATAGTTGGCTCTTTCATAGTTGTAAAGTGGACTTGTCTTGTAATAATTATTTAATTGGTTCTGGGTATGTTTTCAAAGGATTTGTTGTATTAAATACAATGTATGATTCCTCATTTTATAATGAAAATTTCCTTGTTGCAAATTCATCAAATTATGAGTTAGATGTAATTTGTTGGCATGCAAGGCTTGGTCACATTGGACCAACACGAATGGATAGACTTGCCAAACGTGGCCTTCTATCCAATGTTTCAAAGGTCGAAATGTCGACTTGCGAACATTGCCTTGTAGGGAAATCTTGTCGCAAGCCGTTTGGAACCGGCATAAGGGCCGAGGTTCCATTACAGCTCATCCATTCGGACATATTTGGTCCGATGAATGTCAAGACAAGACGCGGGAAGTCCTATTTCATCACTTTTATTGATGACTTCACCCGATTCGGTCATATCTATTTGATATCCCACAAAAGTGAAGCATTAACCTGCTTTAAAAACTATATGAGTTTGGTGGAAAATCAATTAGATCGTAAGATTAAGGTCTTGCGAACCGATAGAGGCGGTGAATACCAATCAACAAGTTTTAAGGAACTTTGTGATGAAAAAGGCATAGTTCATCAGGTAACTATGCCTTATACTCCGCAACAAAATGGTGTTACAGAAAGGAGGAATAGGACTTTAATGGAAATGGTCCGTTCAATGATGGCGCAAGCCAACTTGCCAATCACCTTTTGGGGTGATGCATTATTGACGGCCGCTTTCATTTTAAACCGCGTACCCTCGAAATCAGTTAGCTCCACTCCTTATGAGTTGTGTAACCAAAGGTCTCCTGACTTAAGCATTTTAAAACCTTGGGGATGTGCATCCTATGCACATATTTTCTCGCATAAGTATGGCAAACTTTGGCCAAGGGGGATGAAATGTATCTTTATACGATACGCAGAAAACTCCAAAGGTTATGTTTTCATTGGTCAGGAAGACAATGGAGGACTAATTGAATTTGAGTCGAGAGATGTCACTTTCTTGGAAAACGAGTTTCAAAGACAGGGCGAGACAAGTCAGGACTTATCTCTATTTGAGATTTATGATCAAGAAGGATTACCTCATTCGAGTGGGAGAATTCTTGGTGAAGACGAAAATACGTTTCAACCTTCACCAATGGATGATACGAATGATGTGAATCCTATTCCATACGGGAATAATGATCCAAGTGGGAGCATTTCTAACGACATTCCAAGTGGGAGTGATATTAGAATTGATCTAAATTTAAGTCAACAAGGACTTGAAGAATCTCAAATACGACGTAGTAGTCGTACAAGGTTAGCTCCTCTAAGATTTGAGGTTGAATTCCCACAAACCTTTATGACTTTACTACAAGAAGATGACGAGCCTGCTACTTTCAAACAGGCCGTATCATGCCCTGTAAAAGACAAATGGATAGAAGCGATGAAGGAGGAATTAGAATCCATGAAAGTTAACCAAGTCTGGGACCTGGTTGACTTGCCCAGAGGACGTAGAGCTATTGGGAACAAATGGGTTCTCAAGATCAAGCATAAGGCTGATGGCTCTATAGACAGATATAAAGCTCGCCTTGTCGCAAAAGGTTTTACGCAACAGGAAGGGATAGACTACGAAGAGACCTTCTCACCTGTTGTGCGTTTTACCTCGATTCGCTTGATTCTGGCTATGGTAGCTTGCTTAGACCTCGAATTACATCAAATGGATGTAAAGACTGCCTTTCTCAATGGAGAATTAGACGAGGAGATCTATATGGAACAACCAACAGGGTTTGTAAAAGAAGGAAACGAACATAGGGTTTGTAAACTTCGTTCGTCCATATATGGTCTTAAACAATCCTCGAGGCAATGGTATATACGATTTCAAGAAGTTGTCTTATCAAATGGGTTTTCCATGCTTGATGAAGATAACTGTGTATATATCAATTGGATTAAGAGCAAGTATGTTATTATGTCTCTATATGTAGATGACATTTTAATAGCCGGAAATGACAATGGCTTTGTGATGGATATCAAGGCTTGGCTTTCATCAATTTTTGAGATGAAAGACATGGGAGAAGCTGCATATATCCTTGGAGTTAATATTTCAAGGAATCGTTCGAAGAAACTTCTCTCTCTTTCACAAGAGACTTATATAAAGAAGGTTCTAGAACGTTTTAATATGCATGACTGCAAGTCCATTGATACTCCTATAAGCAAATGCGATAATTTAGGTCTGAAATCGTGTCCAAAGAATCAAAAGGAAAAGGAAATTATGGAAAAAGTTCCATATTCCAGTGCAGTTGGTAGTCTTATGTACGCTATGATGTGTACAAGACCGGACATCTGTTTTACCGTTGGAATGGTAAGTCGTTACCAATCCAATCCAGGGGAAGTACACTGGAAAGCTGTTAAGAGGATTATGTGGTATCTTAAAAGAACTGCAGACTATGCTTTATGCTATCAAGGAGATGCCTTGAGACTCGAAGGCTACACTGATGCTGATTGGGCGGGTGATCTCGATAAACGACGATCGACCTCAGGATATGTTTTTCTACTCGGATCTGGTTCAATATCCTGGAGTAGCAAGAAACAATCTTGCATCGCACTTTCAACTATGGAAGCCAAGTTTGCAGCATTTAGCATGGCAGTCCAAGAAGCTGTTTGGCTTAGGAAGTTCTTAGACAGGCTAATTGTTGCAAGTGACTCAGGTGTTGTACCAATACACAGTGACAGTCAAGCATCTATAGCCTATGTCAAAGATCCAAAATTCCATTGTAAGACCAAACACATTGATATCCGCTACAAATTTGCAAAAGACTATGATAAGACCAAGAAGGTAGACATTAGGTACATATCTACGCATGAGATGATAGCGGATCCGCTTACGAAGGCGATCCCCAGAGATGTGTTTTACAAACACTTGTCATCTCAAGGATTGCGTAAGAGCTGAGTTGTATCAATGTATATTCCCATGTCTATGAAAGATCAAATTTAATAAAAGAATACGTTCTTTTTTAACATTGCATATGAGTTTCTTAAAAATGTTTGTGTACATTTTTTTTAATCTCAACTATATTTTCTAGTATGTCGGACAGATTGAGGTTGGCTCTCTCACATGAGCAACCGCCTTTATTCTATCAGGCAGATAAGATAAAGATGAGACCTGTTTAAAGTCAAAATCATCAGACGGATGATTTAGAGTCATGACTTAAACAAAATGGTCGTATGAAAGATCTGCATCATATGGATGCTTACAAAGATCTAAGAAGATTTTTTAAATCTTATCTGTCTCATGCGGGATGTGGGTCCAGGAAATTACTGAGTAGTAAAAGGGACTCAAAGTCAGACATTGTGGTGTCTGATCATCATCCTTACAACATCAGTAAGACATACGCTCCCTGGGAAAGGAGTGATGTTGTAATACGTATTCATACTACGTATGCATTTGACCATTGGGTTAGAATAGTAATTGTGTTTACTATTATGTGAGACCCAAAGACCACATGGGTTTTAACTTCTTACCCTTATGGACTCTAATTGGTTCCTTTAGATTTGACTGGGTGATCGCTATCTTAGCATGTTGCTTATGGACTATGGTCAATTCGGTCCGGCGGGGCATGCTAGAAAAGCGAGTCAAGTCAAGATCGAAAGGATCACAAAAAGAGGAAGATTAATTTCATATTCACATTCGGACTTTAGAGATTCAAAGCTGGCCAGCCTATTGTAATCCAGATGGGATTCAATTGTTGAATATAAAGTATAAGAAATGTGAAGAAATAATCTAGGATAAAACATGCGTTAATCTACTCAACTTTGCACCCCAAAGAGTGTTGTGTATCTCTAACAAGTGCACAACAGCGGACTCTATGCGCATGACGGTCACACGGTCTATTTCTCGGTATGATAAATAGAAGAACTAAAGGAAAAGATGTTTTCCATACAATCCCCTCAAATGTGAGTGGGAGATGTTGGATATGGACGACATGTATACACCCATGAGGGGATGTATGAGGGTATACGGACCTCAGATGTCGCGTGCATGAAAGCATGTAGGAAGGGAACCTTTTCATGTGTGAAAAGGATCACTCGATAAGTGGAAAAAGTCACATTATAAGTGCATAAAGGCACTTGATAAGTGCATGAAGGAGAGGATAAGCAAGGGTATTAATATAAGCTAATAAGCTTATATATGGTTATTTCCTACAATAACTACCCCTAAAGCCTATAAATAAGACCCAAGGGTAAGGCATTTAAGGCTAATCTTTTATGCCATAAGTTTGCATAAGGCAAACCTTTTCCTCTTCTCCCTTCCATTAAGTTCTTCTTCCATTTAGAGATTTAGACGGTGGAAACACTGCTTCGATCCTCTGTGACGAAGTACTGACCGTTGTGGCGAATCCGAGGGCAAAGTTCAGAGACTACAGCGCCGCGTACGCTAACGTAAGTTCTCTTTCGATCCTTCATCATCGCGCGACGGGATTCAACATGCTAGGGCCCCCCAAGGGAACAAGAGGGTCTATTTCCTCGGCGATCGTGAGGTCGGGGTGTATGTGCAGAGTTTCAAGTTCAGGATGCGGTTCCTGCTCCACCCCTTTGTGGCAGTAGTCCTGAAGGCCATTGGCTCGGCCTGTGCCAGTTCTGCCCCAACGCCATTGGGTGCTTGGTGGGGTTCATCATGCTGTGCTTGCTTAAGGGAATCGAGCCAACCCTAGGGCTTTTTCACCCAGTTCTACCGTCTGAGCCACCATACGTCAGGCGCCTGGCTGTACATCACCTCCAGGAGATGACAGGGTCTGGTGTTGGGACTGTCGACCTCTTTGAAGCACTGAAAGGAGGATTATATATTCTTGACCCTTCCTGAGGAGGCAAACTTTCCTGTTCGTTGGGGGAATCCACCCTTGTTAACCCTCCCGCTGGGGAGCCTCAATGACATGGAACTTGCAGCGAGGGATAAGCCGGCTGCCATCCCTGTTGATGAACATGACATTCGGGTCCTCTTCAAGGATTACAACCTGAGAAAGACCGTATGGCCCGCTGGTAAGTCTCCCTTCTGGCTCCTTCTCTTGACCAATTTTTCGATTCTGGCTACCCTCTCACTTCTGCTCTGTTAGGTGCGCCCGTCCAAAGTCCTCCCACATGCCCTCTATCGACTCCCGTCCCAGACCCTACTTCGAGGAGGATGGATCATGTCTTCGACGTTCGGCCGAGGCAGCACGGCTGGACCTCTGGGGCTGGGGCAAGGAGGGCGAGGGAGACCACTGAGCATGATCTGGGAAGGACCGAGAGGAAGAAGGCCCGGGCACCTGCTGCTGGCAGGGACAAGTGGCCTTGGGGCAGTTTGCCTCCTTCCTACTCTAGCTTGCTTCCGACAGATTATGAGAGGTCCCTGGGTGTCTTTCGGTCGTCCGAGGCTGACCTGTCACAGTCTGAAGAAGAGTTGCTCGGCCGATTTCCTATGGGGTAGGAGTCTATCTTCTCAGACTGCGGGGTCGCGACTCGGCTGGCTGAGAACTGCTGCCTGCCCCAGGATCGATCAGTGCTGGATGGGGTGAGGGGCGACAGGCTTGCCACCTTCATGGTGCAGGTCGACCAGCAGGTATGGTCCTTTGAAGTATTTGTGTGCCGGCCTTCATGCTTGTTTCTAACTTGTCTTCCCTTTGGCGCAGCTGTCCTCGGTTGGCCTTTCGATGAGGCATTAATTCATCGTGCTCTCAAACGCGAAGGTGGGTCTCGCTGGGAAATCAGCGACAGTGGAGGGTGCTGATGAGGCGGCTCAGGAGGCCGAGGCACGCATGAATTCGATGGAGACCCGGATCGTCGTGCTCTCATCCGACCTGGAGAAGTCGAACACGGAGAGGGCATTGGCGCTGGCTGCTAGTCCAAGGCCGAGGAGAGGGTCGTCGAGCTAGAGAAGGCCGCCGAAATAAGGTAGTTCAGGCATCCTGCAGAGTGGACCAAGGCCAATGAGCTCGAAGAGCTAGTGGGGGTAGTGGAAGAGAGGGAGCACGCTCTCATGGTCGAGCTCGATAAAGTCTCCCATGAGAACAAGAAGGAGAGATCGAAGCTCCAGCTCCAAGTAGTCACCCTCAAGGCCCGGATTAAGGAACTGGAGGTGGTGGAACCTACTCGGATTGCTCGGGCGGTGGGGGACAAGTATGCAGAGACCTTCGTCACCTCGGGGATGTATAAGATGTTCGAGGAAGGGTTCCTCCACTGCTGGCACGAGATCGAGCGCAAATTCCCGTGCTCGGGAATTGCATTCGAGGAGATCGAGATGATCTCCAGGGACGAAGGGGGGTCGATGTGGACCGGCCAGAGGATGATCCAGACGTCGCCTCGGTTGCCCACCTCCCCTGGCCTGAAGGCATTATTCAGCCAGAGGATGCTCCTACCACCGCCTCGGTCATCCAGCCTGGAGCAGGGGCCTAGCCTCTTTTGTGTATTTTCCCGCTTTTTTTGTTGTAAACGGTCCATGGACTTGGCCAAGTTTTTGTGAACACTTATGCTCCTTTACTGAAAACACCTTTGATGTTTGTGATGTTGTGCCCACTCCCTCAATCCTGGTTGGGTTTGAGCGACCAGGTTTGGGGGATCTTTATTGATTTGTTGGTCGATGGGCTTGTAATGCCCTGATAGCTACTGCACAAGTACTAGAGGGGGGGGGGGGTGAATAGTACTTTAAAATAATCAAGAGTATAATTTCTAATTATCTTGCAAACTTAACCAACAATGCGGAATGAAAATCGACAAACAAGAATTAAGCAATGCAAACAAACGATGTAACGGGTTCGGATCCACCCAAGTCTCACCGACTTGTTCCCAGTGATCCTACGTCCCAAACACCCAGATCCCCTCTGGCTACTTGAGTTAGAATCCTCTAACCCAAGTTTTGCACTATGAAATTCTTGTAGAAACTACTACAAGATCAAATCATACACAAAACGAAATGTGACTCCCACAACCCGGGATCACGATCTTCTCTCACAACCGAGAGATACACTTAATAGCAAAGTAAATGAAACAATAAACAATTACTAACAAAATCCTATGCCTTGAGTAAACTTACAGATTTTAGGGCAATGAGGATTTTGAGGAAGAAGAAGTCACCAAACCCTAGCTCCACCAAGATGAACAGCGATCGTAGGCTAGGATGGAGTTGGTGAATTTGAATCAAGCTCTTGGCTTGAGAGGCTCACAATGAAGAGAATCTCTCTTGATGAAATTAGGGCTCAAGGAGTTTGGAAGAGATTCTTTGTGAGAAGAGAGAGCTTGGAAATGAGAATTGAATGCTTTCTCTTTGATTCTCTAAAACTCAATAATGGCAGCCTTGAATGCTAGGTTAGAAGCCCTTCAAGATTAAATAGGAGTGAGAGAAGCGAGAAGCAAATTCGTGGCATTAAATGCCCAACGGATCTATTTCTGAAGCAGTCTAATCGGTCTATGAAGGATCATTGACCGATTAGTTTTGCAACTAGTCGGTCGGTGATTCTTCTTGGACCGACTAGAAGGTAGACAGCCAAGAAGGTGAATTCAGGCGATAGAACTAGTCGGTCTAAGAAGACTTGCCAACCGACTAGTTTGACAACTAGTCGGTCGGTGCGTGTTCTTTGACCGACTAAGCAGATGAAATACAATAGGCTGATCAAAGGATAACTAGTCGGTCTAAGAACAAATTCCAACCGACTAGTTTCACAACTAGTCGGTCCATGGATGTTCTTTGACCGACTAACGAGTCAACAGTAGCTAGGCTGAAGAAATGAAGGTATAACTAGTCAGTCTAAGAAGGAATTCCAACTGACTAGTTTGACAACTAGTCGGTCGGTGAACCTTCTTGGACCGACTAATTGGTCAACAGTGAAGATGCTGAATTGAGCAAGGAAATCTAGTCGGTTCAAGAAGGATTCTTAACCGAATAGATGACAATCTAGTCGGTTGGTTCTTCTTCTTGAACCAACTAATATGCACTAGAAGCCGCGAAATGAAGCGTAAAGCTTCGGGAAAGTTTCTATGGGCTTCTAAGATAATCCTAGCTCTAAGATATGAGCGTTATGAAGATTATAATGTAAGACCTACTCAAGGCTTAACATTCTACGAAAAGAAGCTAGAAGACTATAAAATAAACTAGACGAACCGTCTTCAAAGCTTCAATCCGAATATCTTGACTTCAATAATGCTCCTTGGGCTTCAACGAAGCTTCACGCACACGATCACGCTCTTTAAGAAGTCTTGAGACGTCACTTTTGATGTACATAGAATTTTGGCGACGATCTCCATAACTGCGCTCACAAAGAGTTAGTTCACGATATTTATGTTTGTTCATCATCAAAACCAAATCCGGGGAATCAATACTCAACATTCTCCTCCTTTTTGGTGATGACAAACCAACATAAATAATAATCAATAATAATGAGTCAAATGAAATTTCTTACTCCCCCTGCATTGATGACACGTTAATTCCGTATTAAATAATAATCATACGCATCAAGCAGACGAGGAAAGTATAAAATGAACCCAATTATTGAAATTTAGGATCTAAACCAATTTTTATATCTTAACTCCCACTGAATCTAACATATCAAATTAGATTCATGGTAAATTACATTAAATTATCATTTAGCACATCGTCATTATTAATTCTCTCCCCCTTTGGCATTAGCAAAAAGAGCGGGAGGAGATCAGCGACAACAACAATGGCTAAAATAAAAGCACGGGAGTCGAAGAATACGACCACGGTCCAAATGACACCAATGTAAAATAACGAAGAAAATCAAAGCGTGCCAACGAGACCATAGTCGAAAATAGAAAAAAGAAATCATCAAAACTCAAATCAATTTCACGTATTGAGTTATGGAACATACTCTCCAATATCAACATTCTTAGTGAACTTAGTGCATGGAAAACAATTCTATGTTTTCATAGAAAGAATTCTATTTAATCAAAATAATCGTCGAGCGACGAAATTAACATCAGAGACAAAAAGAAATATAATGTGCACACTGAAGTAAATGGCAACATGATGTATATATATATAAATAATAGGATACATCAAAAAGTATACATCCGCCAACACAAATATAAACGATCAACAGATCGGTGCACAACATACAACACATGTCTCAACATACATCAAAACGAATATACATCAAAATGTATCATCAAAACATTCAAAAATACATCAAAAATACATAACCACCCAACTATCCTACCCCACTCTCTCACGTCAAAAAAATATCATCCAAATGCACATGGGAGAGTCCTCCAACGAAAGGTCAGGAGGCGGAGGCATGATCAACAGCAGCAGCAGGCTCTGCAGAAGAGGCGGTGGTCTCGGGAACGACAGGAGTGTCCACCGAAGGAAGGGTGGCAGTAGGAGTGCTCTCGGGAGCACCAGCAGAAGAAGTGCCAACAGAAGTACCCTCGGTGGCACGAGCTGGAGAAGCATCTCACTCCTCATCCTCATCAATGTCCATGGCTTCCTCATCAGAAAGCGTAGGAGGGACCTCAATGTCCATATGTTCGCAGATGTGAGCAAGCATCACCTCACATCAAGAAATACGAGACTCCTGACGGCTAAAGGAAGCAGAAAACTCAGAGAGTGAAGGAGGAGGAGGAGGAGGAGGAGCTGAAGGGGTAGTCCTCTGAACTTCGGTAGAAGACACGACTTCAGAATCAAGTTTAGGACCCACACATTCGGCTTGAAGGATTTCGATGGAACGCCAATCATGGCGGGAGGAATGACATGGAACATCTCGGCAAGCATCGACTGGTCAAGATCGTGGATATTATCCACGGAGATATCTGAAGGAAGAAGGCCAGAGGAGGAGACACCAATCAACTGCCCTAAGATCTCTGCAGTGAGGACAATAGGTGTCCCCAAGACAGTGGTCTCAATGCAGTGGGTGTCAGCATACTCACCCCGAACACGATTCGCATAGAAGAGTTTGACGAGTCAAGGATATGGATGAGGATTCGCCTTGGGATCATGGCGAAGATAATCTAGTAGGCCGCTATAGGAGAGGACATCTGTGAGCTGTGGAAAATCAGAAAACTGAACAAAGTGCTCGAGGATCAATGGATAGTGCTCGATACGGTTGTAAGCCGTAAAACACATCGGGTCATCGCGACACAACGAGATATCGACCACACTCGAAGGCATGGGAGCCTTCCCCTTAGATGGACGAGACGAAGTACGAGGAGGAGGAGTAGGAGCCTTCTCGGTAGGCTCAGTCTCCGGGATATACTCATCGTCGGAGTCAGAGGGTGGTGAGGGAGCACGGAAGGGGCCTGGAGTCAAAATCTTTTCTTTGGCCTTGGTCCGGGGCTTGGATTGAGACGTGGGTTTGGGTTGAGATTGAGATGTGGGTTTGGGCTTGGAAATGGTAGTCCTCTTCTTCTTAAGAGGAGGCGAGGAAGAGGATGGACGAGTGGTTTTAGCACGACGTTTGGGTTTAGGATTAGGGTCGGTTGATGAAGACTCGACGGTCATGGGAAACGGAGCAGTAGGACAGATAGGTATGCGAGTTCTCACCATGATATCGAGACAATAAATCGAAACGAGATCGAAACGAAATCGAACGAAGGAGAACTAGGTCGAAACCCTGATACGAATGGAATTGAAACTAAAGAAAAAACGAGCACGATTGAACCCTAAACAATGAGAGGGAGAGAGGAGATATACCCTGGAAGCCCTAAGACAGAGGAGAGATGGCCGACGGTGACAGTCGGCGGCCGAAAACGGCGGAGAGACGAGAGGAGTCGAAGGGTTAGGGTTTAGGAGTGATAACGCACCGATTTGAGTGAGTTCTAATCGGTGCGGGCGAGATATAAATCGATTCGGGATGCCAAAAGACACAACAGCCCCGGCGCAACTAGTCGGTCTAAGTTCAAGTGCTGACCGATTAGAACGCAATCTAGTCGGTCGGCCAATGAGTTTGGACCGACTAAGTGCAAACAGTAACAGATAGTCAAAACTAGGGCATGAATTAGTCAGTCTGAGTTCAATCACTGACCGACTAGAACTGAAACTAGTCGGTCGGCTATTGAACTTGGACCGACTAAGAGAGTCCAAAAATTTTAGAATTTGAAATTTTGAGTTCCCTCTAAAGAACACTTGAACGAAACATCGAAATACTCTCAAACATCATTATTCTACCCCATAAAACATAGAAAATCATAAATATGACGTGCAAATCGATAAACCAATCTTAAATCCAGAAAATCACAACAAATCTAGCATGAACATATAAAAATCATTATTATCATGCAGGATTATTGAAAATATGAATCCTAAATCTCGGATTCACCCATAATCCCCAATTCTCGACGTAACCACACAAAGGAATCTTCCTTGAGTGGTTTCGTGAAAATATCGGCGATTTGCTTCTGGGTTTCAACGTACACTAAAATGATGTCCTTTTTAGCAACATGATCATCTAGGAAATGGTGACGGACATCTATGTGTTTGGTACGGGAGTGGTGTACCGGATTCTTAGAGAGACATATTGCACTTAGGTTGTCCACCATGATAGGGCAAGTATCACAGTTTATACCGAAGTCTTTAAGAGTGTGTCTCATCCAAAGAACCTATGCACATGCAGCACCGGCGGCAATATATTCCGCCTCGGTGGTTGAAAGTGATACGGAATTCTGCTTCTTGGAAAACCAAGAGACAAGAGAATTTCCTATAAAATGGCAAGTGCCACTAGTACTTTTCCTGTCGGATTTGCATCCAGCATAATCTGCGTCACTATATGAGATTAACTCATATGTGCTAGACTTTGGATAGAATAATCCGTAATCGAGTGTGTAACTTAAATAACAGAAAATACGTTTACCTGCTATTAAGTGTGATTCCTTATGTTGTGATTGATAACGAGCACATACATATACAGCAAACATAATATCAGGCCGACTGGCAGTAAGATATAATAAACTACCTATCATACCCCTTGTTAGCAATACGTAATACGAAAAATAGTCGGGACGTGAATAAAACGTGTTTAATTCGGTCAATTTCAAAAGACGTTTGGTCAAAAATTCGGTCAAATATGCGTAATACGGGAATAATACGTAAACGTGTTAAAACGTGTTTAATTCGTTAACCCAGTTAAAAAATGTGACGAAAAATACGAATACTGTCAAGATATCATTCATCCAAATGAACCTAAAAATTAACAATATCAATATGAAATAAGAGTAAACTGAGTTCTATATTCATGAATTAAATTGTATTCATAGTTTTTAACCAAAATGACATGATCATACTATTATATTCCATGTAGTATGCACTAAACCAATGTATGATCATTGAATCATAGTTCAAAATGATTTAAAAGTGCCCCTAAAAACGAGTTTAAAACGCATAAAATGCGCAATACGGGAATAAAACGCGTTTTGTTCGTCAAACCCTAAAAAAGCGTGTATTTTTCTGAATAATTCAAATGGACGGTCGTTTAATACGGGAACCATTTTAGACGGATTTTAAACGTAAAAACATAAAAATTCGCGTTTTTTACTAACAAGGATCATACCTCGATATAGACAAATGTCTACTTCTTTGCCGCCCGAATCTTTATCAAGATGTGTAGTAGTGCTCATTGGAGTCTTCTTGCCAGAAGCATTCTCCATTCCAAATCGCTTTAGCAACTCCACTGTGTACTTGGTTTTGTGGATGAAGATTGCATCATTCATTTGGCGAATTTGGAGTCCTAATAAATATTTGAGCTCACCCATGTGGCTCATCTCAAATTGGTCCTTCATGACATTAGAAAACTCTTCGCAAAGAGTGAAGTTAGTAGCATCGAAAATGATATCATCAACATAAATTTGAACTAACATAATATCATGATTCGCATACTTAACAAATAGTGTAGAATCAACTTCACCCATTTTAAAACCCAAATCCAAAAGAAAGTTCTTTAGGCGGTCATACTAAGCTCTAGGAGCTTGTCTCAAACCATAAAGTGCTTTCTTAAGTTTGAAAACATGATTTGGAAATTTTTCATTTATAAAACCTGGAGGTTGAGAAACATAAACTTCATCAACGACATCTCCGTTTAAAAACGCACTTTTTACATCCATTTGAAAGAGTTTAAAATCTTTATGGCATGCAAAAGATAACAACAACCTAATAGATTCTAATCTAGCTACAGGAGCAAAGGATTCTTCGAAATCTATACCTTCCTCTTGCCTGTAGTCTTGAGCTACTAACCAAGCTTTGTTCCGGACGACGTTTTGGTTCTCGTCGGTCTTATTCTTGAAGATCCACTTCGTTCCTATAACGGTGTGGTTCTTCAAAGGCAATGGAACTAGCTCCCAAACCTCATTCCACTCAAACTGAATGAGTTCCTCCTCCATGGCTAGGATCCAAGCACTGTCTTCGCATTCTTCGTTAATATTCTTTGGCTCTACTGAAGAGGCAAAGGCACAATGAGCAAAGAAGTTGACTTGAGATCTCGTCTTGACACTATCAAGTATGTTGCCAATGACTTGCTCATGGGGATGGTCACGAACTGTATGAAGCCGTTTGGGAACTCCCTGATCAGTAGGAACATTCTCAAAAGAATTATAAGTAGGGTTAGTATCAATAGAATCAATAGAATTAGAATTACCAATAGAATCACATATAACTTCCATGGAGTCATCATCATTAGTAATTCTAGGAGGGACAAAATTTTCATTGAATGAAACATGAAGAGATTCCTCGATCATTGAGGTTCTTTTGTTGTATATCCGGTAGGCTTTGCTACGGGAGGAATATCCAACAATTATCCCCTCATCGGATCTTGGATCAAATTTGTCCAAACTACCATATGTGTTTTTAATAAAACATTTTGCACCAAAAAATCGAAAATGTTTAACTTGAGGCAATCTACCAAACAACAATTCATAACAAGTACGTTTGGTGCCGGGCCTCAAGAGTATTCTATTAAACACATAGCAAGCGGTATGTACTGCTTCCGCCCAAAATTGATTGCCTAGTTGGCTATCATCAAGCATTGTGTGAGCACATTCCACTAGCGTCCTATTCTGTCTCTCAACAACACCATTTTGAGGGGGTGCGCGAGGGAAAGAAAAGGTGTGAGTAATACCAACTTCATCACAAAAATTTGAGAAAGACTCATTCTCAAATTCCCCTCCATGATCACTACGAATAGTGACAATGGTGGTTCCAATGAGAATTTGTACTTTCTTCACAAATATTGTGAAGTTTTCAAAAGCATCATTTTTATTACTTAAAGAAAATACCCAAGTAAATCTAGAAAAGTCATCAACGATGACAAGTCCATATCGAGCATTCCCTAATGAAGCAACTCTAGTTGGCCCAAAAAGATCTGGATGTAAAAGCTCTAGAGGCCGCTTAGAGGATATGCTTTTCTTAGATTTGAATGACGACTTTGGAAGTTTGCCTCGTTGACACGAGTCACAAAAGCTTTTCTTTTAGAAAGTAAGCTTAGGAAATCCTTTAATAGAATTTAACTTGGATAGCTTAAAAAGTGTTCCAAAGTTCACATGACCAAAACGTCGATGCCATAAGTGTTGTTCACTTGTGTTGGCAATGAGACATTGTTCATGTGACTTGGGGAGATCTAGGATATATATATCCTTATGGCGTGTGCCAGAAAATAACAAATTATTATTATCTTTACTAAAAATATGACACATTCCTTTCTTAAAGCTAACTTTGTAATCCTTGTCACAAAGTTGGCTTATTGAAATGAGATTGTGATTTAAGCCTTTAACAAGGTAAACATCACTTATTAGAGGTTTAGATGGGTTACCAAATTTACCAACACCAATGATGGTTCTGCTCTCGTTGCCTCCAAAGACTACTCGGTTCCCATTCTCAATGTGCACCACTCTGGAGAGCAATTGAGCTTCACCCGTCATGTGTTTTGAACAC
Source organism: Scilla litardierei (assembly GCA_030789695.1). Taxonomy (NCBI): domain Eukaryota; kingdom Viridiplantae; phylum Streptophyta; class Magnoliopsida; order Asparagales; family Asparagaceae; genus Scilla; species Scilla litardierei. The sequence goes on along the minus strand of CM061133.1, from coordinate 312,198,087 downwards.
CCGCTTCGAGTATCCACCCATCCTTGGAGCTAAATTTGGATTTGTTGCTCCGTTTCTTTTTCTTGAGTACCTGACGATAAAACATATCGTATCATGGTACCCAAGGTCATTGGGTCCTAAAAGATTAGACCTTTGAAAGCCAAGTCCAAGTGGACTTAGACTTCCCAATATAATCATCATTATGCACTACATTCATGAAATAAGAATTTATATACGCTTGTTTTTCATGCATGCTAGTGTCCTTCGGGCCCCAAATAGTGAATGTCTTGGGAGCCCTATTCCTATTGGGAGCATGCATACGTTGTTGATGTCTACGTGATGCATGTTGTGGATAAGCATATGGCACATGATGAAATGGTGGTGGCATCATATGATAAGGTGTATGATGGTAATTGTTCATATGATAGTGATGTGGATGAATATATGCATGTGGAGGAACACGTGCGTGAGTGTGTCTCACTTGGTGTGCACGTGCTCGTGGACGTGGAGCATAAAAATCATCATATTTGTGAAACGGTGGAGTAGGATGTGTGTCCCTACGCGGCATAGTATTCGTGTACATGAATGCTTGACCCTTCTTTGGAGGTCCACCCAAAGTGGGTTTCTTTCCAAATGGGGGTGTGTACCTAGTGGAAGCACCATTGGTAGAAGAACTACCCATGGGCTGTTTACTCCCACTAGTTGAGGCATCGGAAGTTGGCCTTACAAAGGTGGTGGAAGATTTGGATGAATTTCCCATCTTATACCCCAAGCCAATACGATGATTGGCCGGAAGTAAGTCATTTAGGATATTATCCAAATGGTCCTTACCTTTATTGAATTTATTAATTCGTCCTAATGTGGACTCATACTTCTCGGTGAGAGAAAGTATTGAAGTATCCAAAGTTGACACTTGAGTTGTGAGTACACAAACACGAGACTTGAGATTCTCATTCTCAATACTCAAAGTTGATTTTCGAGAAATCAAATCCGCTATCTCGCGTTCATTCGAATTCTCAATGTGAACATGCTCAAGTTGAGATTTGAGATCTATAATCTCATTTATCAAACCTTCAACAACAGTGTCGTTGTTGATGGTGATAGGCTTATATGAGGTTTGGAGACTAGTTAGCTCATCTTTAGTCTTAGTATATCTATTTACTAGTTTAGAATATTTAGACCAAATTTGCTCGTTAGCTAATCTAAGGTCATCCATCGTTACCTCATCGCCTTCATCCTTGCTTTCATCGAAGGAGGACTCTTGATCATGTTCCTCTCCAGCCATGAAGCACATGTGTGCTTGCTCCACTTGTTCATCATCTGACTCTCCACTTGAGGAGTACTCGTCGGAGTCGGTGAATGTGCCGACAAGTCCTTTCTTGTACCCTTTCTTGTACTTTCGAGACTTGTCGAACTTTGGCGCCTTCCATTTCTCCTTTTGTTTGTTTTGAGGACACTCCGCTTTGATGTCCTGGCTTATTGCATTTAAAACATAAAGGAGCAGAGGCATTAGTAGAACTAAATTTAGATTTGTTCTTGAAGTTACCTTTCCGGAAGAATCGGTTGAACTTCTTTGCCATAAGGGCAATGGATTCTAAGTCCAACTCATCTTTCAATTCTTCATCATCGGTAGATATAGATGGAGCGGCCTTGAACGCAATCGCCTTTTTCTTCGGCTCGTCTTGCTTCAAGTACGACTTCATCTTGTTCTGCATCTTTATTTTACTGTCCTTGCGTACCTCATAAGACATCAAGGTGCCCATTAGTTGTACGACAGTATACTTATTCATATCATTACCTTCCTCGATGGCGAAGGTACGCTTTTCCCAACAAGAAGTAAGTCCGTCAATAATCTTTGAAACTTTCTCCTTTTGGGTGTAAGTCTTTCCAAGAGACTCCAACTCATTGGTAATGTTAACGAAGCGAGCATAGTACTCCTTCATCTTCTCACCCTGTTGCATGTGAAATAATTCGTAATCTTTATTTACAACAGTGAGTTTGGAGTTTCTTACCATACTCGTTCCTTCATGCAAGATGTGGAGTGAGTTCCAGATTTGATATGCACTCTTACATGTGCATATCTTGTTGAAGTCTTCGGGCTTCAACGCACATTGCAAGGCATTCATTGCCTTGGCATTGTTTACCTCCACGGCGACCTCCGCGGTAGTCCATTTAGTGAAGTCTGGTTCGGTAGGCTCGACAGACTCCGTCAACGTAGCTCTTCATAGTGAAGTACTCCGGAGGAACGTTTCCATCCGGCATTTCCAGTACCCATAATTGGCACCGTTGAAGTAGGGATGTCTAGTTGAGGAGTGTCCTTCCATCACCGAAGAAGCTCCTTCACGGTTCCTGAAGGTGCTATAGTTTGAAGGTGGACGAACGTTCTTGTTGTCGTTGGTATACATAGCTATGAACTTGGCTCTGATACCAAATGTAATGCCCTGATAGCTACTGCACAAGTACTAGGGGGGTGAATAGTACTTTAAAATAATCAAGAGTATAATTCCTAATTATCTTGCAAACTCAACCAACAATGCGGAATGAAAATCGATAAACAAGAATTAAGCAATGCAAACAACTGATGTAACGGGTTCGGATCCACCCAAGTCTCCCCGACTTGTTCCCGGTGATCCTACGTCCCAAACACCCGGATCCCCTCCGGTTACTTGAGTTAGAATCCTCTAACCCAAGTTTTGCATTATGAAATTCTTGTAGAAACTACTACAAGATCAAATTATACACAAAACGAAATGTGACTCCCACAACCCGGGATCACGATCTTCTCTCACAACCGAGAGATAAACTTAATAGCAAAGTAAATGAAACAATAAACACTTACCAACAAAATCCTATGCCTTGAGTAAACTTACAGATTTTAGGGCAATGAGGATTTTGAGGAAGAAGAAGTCACCAAACCCTAGCTCCACCAAGATGAACAGCGATCGTAGGCTAGGATGGAGTTGGTGACTTTGAATCAAGCTCTTGGCTTGAGAGGCTCACAATGAAGAGAATCTCTCTTGAGGAAATTAGGGTTCAAGGAGGTTGGAAGAGATTCTTTGTGAGAAGAGGGAGCTTGGAAATGAGAATTGAATGCTTTCTCTTTGATTCTCTAAAACTCAATAATGGCAGCCTTGAATGCTAGGTTAGAAGCCCTTCAAGATTAAATAGGAGTGAGAGAAGAGAGAAGCAAATTCGTGGCATTAAATGCCCAACGGATCTATTTCTGAAGCAGTCTAATCAGTCTAAGAAGGATCACTGACCGATTAGTTTTGCAACTAGTCGGTCGATGATTCTTCTTGGACCTACTAGAAGGTAGACAGCCAAGAAGGTGAATTCAGGCGATAGAACTAGTCGGTCTAAGAAGACTTGCCAACTGACTAGTTTGACAACTAGTCGGTCGGTGCGTGTTCTTTGACCGACTAAGCAGATGAAATACAATAGGCTGATCAAAGGATAACTAGTTGGTCTAAGAACAAATTCCAACCGACTAGTTTCACAACTAGTCGGTCGATGGATGTTCTTGGACCGACTAACGAGTCAACAGTAGCTAGGCTGGAGAAATGAAGGTATAACTAGTCGGTTTAATAAGGAATTCCAACCGACTAGTTTGACAACTAGTCGGTCGGTGAACCTTCTTGGACCTACTAATTGGTCAACAGTGAAGATGCCGAATTGAGCAAGGAAATCTAGTCAGTTCAAGAAGGATTCTTAACCGACTAGATGATAATCTAGTCGGTTGGTTCTTCTTCTTGAACCAACTAAGATGCACTAGAAGCCGCGAAATGAAGCGTAAAGATTCGGGAAAGTTTCTATGGGCTTCTAAGATAATCCTAGCTCTAAGATATGAGCGTTATGAAGATTATAATGTAAGACCTACTCAAGGCTTAACATTCTACGAAAAGAAGCTAGAAGACTATAAAATAAACTAGACGAACCGTCTTCAAAGCTTCAATCCGAATCTCTTGACTTCAATAATGCTCCTTGAGCTTCAACGAAGCTTCAGGCACACGATCACGCACTTTGAGAAGTCTTGAGACGTCGCTTTTGATGTACATAGAATTTTGGCGACGATCTCCATAACTGCACTCACAAAGAGTTAGTTCACGATATTTATGTTTGTTCATCATCAAAACCAAATCCGGGGAATCAATACTCAAAAGGGCTCGCTTGCAGTAGGTCAGACGACCGTTTTCCTAGTGGCTTCCCTTGGCATCCTGGTTGACCGGATGACCGGCCTGCTGGGGGAGTTGCCTCCAGCCTCACGGTCGGTCTAACGGGCGGCCTGCTGGAGGTTTGCCTCCAGGTTTATGGCCAATCTGACAATCGCTTGGCTGGCAGAGTTGTCCCCAGCCTCGTGATCGATGTGGTGTCGGCCTGCTGGGGGAGTTTTTCCCAGCCTTATGGTCGACGGGTCGGCCGGCTGGCTGGTGGAGCTACCCCTAGGCTTACAGTCGATCGAGTGATCGATCTACTGGGGGTGTTGCCCCCAGTCTTACGGTCGATCAAACTGTCGGCCTGCTGGGAGAGTTGACCCCAGCCTAACGGTCGACGGGTCGATCGGCATGCTGGGGGAGCTACCTGATTTGGCTTCAATATTACATATTTAACCTCCCATTTAGCCCTATTTTGTGCTCATGTGATGCTACATTGTTCTCTAATTCATACGTATTTTCTACACATTTATTTATTAGAGAAAACACACTATTTGAGCACAAAACAGCAATTAACGACATATTTCTGCACTTTTTATATTTTTCCTAGCATCGTCTCGATCTCACGATTCCAACGACTATTTATTTGTATTTTTCTGAGATCTGTGCTAATTACTGTGTATTTTTGAATGCAGAATACAATTTAAATGGGGAAATACGCTCGAAATACGAAAATACGGACGCTGCCCAATCAGATAGTGACACGTGGCATCATCTGAACCGCTCGCGCCCGATCCAACAGTTCCCAGCGCCCCAAACGTTATCACATATTACGGGCTGCGTGGTAATACGGAGACCGTTGGATCTCGATCCAACGGTCCAAAGAGATGCTCTCGAGTTCTAAATCCAAGGCGACGTGGCGTCCTCTGGACCGTCGATATAAGATCAAACGGGCACGATTTACCCAGACTGGGCTCCGGAAGGTGTTTCTCGTCAGGGCGACGTGGCCGCTTCAGAGCCACGCGATGATGATCCGACGGTCCGCGCTGGAGGAAATCGAGCGGCGACGTGGCTAGATCTAGACCGCAAAGACGCGATCGGACGGTCAACAATCAACCCGATCCGGATTAAGACGCTGCCGAAATAGAGGGCGACGCGGCATGCTCTCGATCATCTGATCCAAATCCAACGGCGTGCGTCGCAGCTAACGACGAGCGGAGCGGGCGTGGATCAATTGGATCCGATACGCGTGGACATGTGTCAGCGTGTGGTTAAATCCTGCACGGATGTACGGCTCTTGTTTGATCCGCTTTAGATCTGCGGCTGAGATCGATTCGGGTGCGAATTTATTGCGGGTGTGAACCCGTTAAGCAACCCAAACCCGCAATCTTATTATATAAGCGTATTTAGGGTTTTTGAGCGTATTCAAGCAGATTGGGGCGTATTTTGAGCGTATTGGAGGCTCTAGGAGCCGTATTCTCCCCCTGAAAAATTCTGTAAAATTCCAGAGGCTATTTTCTTATTTCCAGAGAGTTTTGATGTCTTTTCAAGGATATTTGGTGATGAATTCTTAACTTAAACTCCTTAATTAGTGCTTTTTCTACCGTATTTTGCTATATTCTTGATGTATTTGGCTATGGAACTTGTTTATTCTGAAATTATGAGTAGCTAAAACTTAATTGTGCTTGGTATGGAGTAGTTAGGGGCTGTAATTTGTGTTAGTTTGGTTGAAATTCCATGTGCTAAATCGTTAAACGTCGCTAAAATTGTAATCTTTGTCCGTAAATCGACTTTTTTAGATTCCAAAAGAATTAATTTAGTTGATGATCGCCCCAAAAGGGTGAGATTTAATCTCCCCAAAAGGGAGTTTCATACCGTAGTTTTGATCTCTCCAAAAGAGAGTTTCATATCGTATTATAACTTTAGCGACGATCTTATTGATTATTTTGCTTGAACCCCCAAAAGGGCATCTTCCGATGAATTGCTCCCAAAAGGAGAATTCATTGAGTTATATTGGGTATTTTCCAGTGAATTGCTCCCAAAAGGAGAATTCATTGCGTTGTACCTATCAACCAAATTAATACGAATCGTTGATCCTAACGAACCCATACCATTTGCATACTCTTTATAGATATTTTCGTACACGAATTTCTTTGTTCGCGTTTTTCACGTGTTCACATCACCATCACCGTCATCATTTGTGAAGTGGTTAGTCTCTTTCCGATAGATTTCTATTTGATTTGAATTGTGGTTGCAACAGATTTCTTCCCGTGGATTCGACATCTGGACTCCCAGATTTTACTACTTGTACGGACTCTTGCGCTTGAGAGAGAGCACCTTTCCGGTCCCACCAAGTTTTTGGCGCCGTTGCCGGGGAGGAATGGTTTGTGACTACGGTTTATTTCATTCAGAGGACCTTCGGTGAGATCTTTCCACTTTACTGTACATAAACTTTTTATTATTATTATTTTATTTTATTTTATTTCACTTTTTAAAAATGGAATATATGAACTTCTATTGCACAAACAATCTGTATGATGCAAGCTATGCTAACGCACACAAACATAGAATGGAGAAGCTCAAAATTGTCAATTTTAATCAAACGGACTGTGAAACTTTCTTTCAGGCCTGGAGGAGGTTCACAGACATTATATCGAGCTATCCGCAGCATGGGTACACAAATGAAGAGCTTATGGCGTTCTTCCTAGATGGACTACAACCGCAGCTGCAGGAATTATTGGGAGGCATGACGCCGACAGTGGCGTGGGAATACATGGAGTCTCTGCAAGAAAACGAAGAAACCGTGGAAGAGACTTCAGAGAGCGATTCAACGGAGCCTTCGTGCCTCGATCAAGAAGAGCAAAGCGTAGACGTACCTTTGCAATCCTTGAGAGAGGATGCTTACCTGACTATTCAGACACAGGAGGCCATATCCCTTCAATTCCAAGAGAATTTCCTTGATCGGAGTCGGCATATTCAAAATTCCATTGAAAATCTTAATTTGATTGCCGCTTGCTTAGAAGAAGGTAATACTTTTGAAACTCAATTTAAAGAATCTCATACGAGTTTATCTTCTATTACAGGGACATCGAGCGAGCCATGTCACGTTGAGGGCAAAAATAATATCTACATGGCAGAAAGCGTGTGCAAAAGAGAGGACGAGCTAGCAATTTTGGATGAACGAGAGGAGGAGACAGCTAGGGACAAGGGTTTTGAGATTATCGCCATGGAGTCAGAACCATGCCCTCCTCTAGTTTTGTCCCAAAATCATTTTCCCCTCTCCACAATGAACGAGCATCGTACAGAGAGTAGTGCAAATCTTTCAGGGAGTAGTCTTCAACTTATTTTAATTTCTTTCACTTATTTTGATGACTACATGTGGAATAATTTTATTTCGAAGAATTGTAAACTAAAATGGATTGACGTGACTCATCTCTTGCAGGACACAGGTGGACATCTTATAAAGATGCTGGGAGTTACGTTGCTGGAGTCCAATTTAGTCGTTGGAGGAAGAATAATCGCCGAGGAGCGCAAGGAGAAAATTGAACAACTTCCTCCACCATCAAAGATTCGGGATCCGCCATTTGATCACGGTGTGTTCTTTCCAGTAGTGTAGTTTTTATATGCTTTCTAGGTTGCTTGCTTGAATAAACTCGTACCTCTTCCGACATTGAGGACAATGTCCATCTTTAGTTGGGGGGTGTGTATGAGACCTTAGGACTTTTTTTTGTTTTTTTTGAGAAGAATAAATCACCAAATCTCATCTTTTAAAACCCCTTCCTATGCCTCAAATGCGGATGATTATACGTTAATTGAGTTCTAAAAATTGTTTATGGCTTGATTAATTATTTTTCCTTCATGGAATTGCCGTTAATATGCTATACATGAAAGTTTTCAATTTCCATGATTAATATCTCGAAATAGTTTGAATATATTTCATGCATGCTAATGTGATGAAAAAGCTTAAGTATACACGATTCATTAGAATAGTTTTCAAGTTGAAGAGGAATTTGGCCATGGTCGTTAATGTTTATGTTTGAAAAAAAAATGGGTGTTGAGTTGCTTACAAAGAAAAAAAAAGAGAATGAAAAGAAATGAAAATGAATGATGAAAAATGAATGAATAAGTATGTCACTAACAAATAACTTGGTTGGCTCGAGTAGTACAGTCCAAGGGGTCCTTCTTGGCCTAATGCCCTATGATCGTCTGATTTGGGAGCCATTGACCGAAAACTCACTCATTTGATGGAGCGATCCAAGTTATACTTTTTTCTACGAATGTTGCTTGATGCGCGTTACGCGGAACGAATAAAAGAAAAGAAATGGTGAATACACTAAGCAACTTCAATACCCATGTCTTGAATGATTATTGTGATAGGCCAATTCCTTGGAAACACGAAAACTAGGATATAACGACGTGTTATACTTTCGCTTGCGCAAAACGATGCTTGCATGTTATTTATTCATACTAAATTAGAAAAAATTTCATGTGATTGATGTTGTTCATGGATGTGTATATTGATGGCCAAGACCATGTTGGAATGCGTATTATTGAGCCACGCCATGAGCAATTTGAAAGAACTTATTGTTTTATTGATCGTCCGTATTTATCGCTCTTTTTGCTAGAGACTAGCAAATCGCTAGTTGGGGGGTGTGATTCGGGTTCAATATTACATATTTAACCTCCCATTTAGCCCTATTTTGTGCTCATGTGATGCTACATTGTTCTCTAATTCATACGTATTTTCTACACATTTATTTATTAGAGAAAACACACTATTTGAGCACAAAACAGCAATTAACGACATATTTCTGCACTTTTTATATTTTTCCTAGCATCGTCTCGATCTCACGATTCCAACGACTATTTATTTGTATTTTTCTGAGATCTGTGCTAATTACTGTGTATTTTTGAATGCAGAATACAATTTAAATGGGGAAATACGCTCGAAATACGAAAATACGGACGCTGCCCAATCAGATAGTGACACGTGGCATCATCTGAACCGCTCGCGCCCGATCCAACGGTTCCCAGCGCCCCAAACGTTATCACATATTACGGGCTGCGTGGTAATACGGAGACCGTTGGATCTCGATCCAACGGTCCAAAGAGATGCTCTCGAGTTCTAAATCCAAGGCGACGTGGCGTCCTCTGGACCGTCGATATAAGATCAAACGGGCACGATTTACCCAGACTGGGCTCCGGAAGGTGTTTCTCATCAGGGCGACGTGGCCGCTTCAGAGCCACGCGATGATGATCTGACGGTCCGCGCTGGAGGAAATCGAGCGGCGACGTGGCTAGATCTAGACCGCAAAGACGCGATCGGACGGTCGACAATCACCCCGATCCGGATTAAGGCGCTGCCAAAATAGAGGGCGACGCGGCATGCTCTCGATCATCTGATCCAAATCCAACGGCGTGCGTCGCAGCTAACGACGAGCGGAGCGGGCGTGGATCAATTGGATCCGATACGCGTGGACAGGTGTCAGCGTGTGGTTAAATCCCGCACGGATGTGCGGCTCTTGTTTGATCCGCTTTAGATCTGCGGCTGAGATCGATTCGGGTGCGAATTTATTGCGGGTGTGAACCCGTTAAGCAACCCAAACCCGCAATCTTATTATATAAGCGTATTTAGGGTTTTTTGAGCGTATTCAAGCAGATTGGGGCGTATTTTGAGCGTATTGGAGGCTCTAGGAGCCGTATTCTCCCCCTGAAAAATTCTGTAAAATTCCAGAGGCTATTTTCTTATTTCCAGAGAGTTTTGATGTCTTTTCAAGGATATTTGGTGATGAATTCTTAACTTAAACTCCTTAATTAGTGCTTTTTCTACCGTATTTTGCTATATTCTTGATGTATTTGGCTATGGAACTTGTTTATTCTGAAATTATGAGTAGCTAAAACTTAATTGTGCTTGGTATGGAGTAGTTAGGGGCTGTAATTTGTGTTAGTTTGGTTGAAATTACATGTGCTAAATCGTTAAACGTCGCTAAAATTGTAATCTTTGTCCGTAAATCGACTTTTTTAGATTCCAAAAGAATTAATTTAGTTGATGATCGCCCCAAAAGGGTGAGATTTAATCTCCCCAAAAGGGAGTTTCATACCGTAGTTTTGATCTCTCCAAAAGAGAGTTTCATATCGTATTATAACTTTAGCGACGATCTTATTGAATATTTTGCTTGAACCCCCAAAAGGGCATCTTCCGATGAATTGCTCCCAAAAGGAGAATTCATTGAGTTATATTGGGTATTTTCCAGTGAATTGCTCCCAAAAGGAGAATTCATTGCGTTGTACCTATCAACCAAATTAATACGAATCGTTGATCCTAACGAACCCATACCATTTGCATACTCTTTATAGATATTTTCGTACACGAATTTCTTTGTTCGCGTTTTTCACGTGTTCACATCACCATCACCGTCATCATTTGTGAAGTGGTTAGTCTCTTTCCGATAGATTTCTATTTGATTTGAATTGTGGTTGCAACAGATTTCTTCCCGTGGATTCGACATCTGGACTCCCAGATTTTACTACTTGTACGGACTCTTGCGCTTGAGAGAGAGCACCTTTCCGATCCCACCACTACCCCTAGGCTTACGGTCGGCCGAGTGATCGACATGCTGGGGGAGTTACCCCCAGCCTTACGGTCGATCGGATGATCAGAATGCTGAGGGAGTTGCCCCAGCCTTATGGTCGGTCGGACGATCGGCATGCTGGGGGAGTTTTCGCAGCCTTCCGGTAGATTGAACGATCGGCCTGCTGGGGGAGTTGCCCCCAGCCTTACGGTCGGTCGAACGAGCGGCCTACTGGGGGAGTTTCCCCCAGCTTTACGGTCGGTCAGATGATCGGCCTACTGGGGAGTTTCCCCCAGCCTTACGGTCGATCAGACGATCGGCCTGCTGGGGAAGTTTCCCCCAATCTTGCTGTCGGTTGGATGATCGGCCTGCTGGGGGAGTTACCCCTAGCCTTGCAGTCGGACTTAACCAATGGTGTGAGAGATTTCAAGATGTGGAAAGGGATATTTTATTTAAGATACTTTCCCTCCTTTCAGTACAAACATCTAGGCAGGGGTCTTACATTTGCTGGTACTATTTACGCAGGTGCTCCATGTTCCAGGTGTGAGTGAGTGCCTTCCCTCCTATAGTTGAGAGTCGGTACGTGGCTAGGCCGAGGACCTTAGTAACCACGTAGGGCCCCTCCCATTTGGCAACAAGCTTTCCTTTGTGTGTGACCTCTGTGTTAAAGATCACTTTTCTTAAGACCAGATCTTCTTGGTGGAAGCCACTCCCTTTGACACAGGAGTTGTAATAACGAGCCACGCGTTGTTTTTATCGGACGACTGAGACCAGATCTTGGTCATGCCGCTTGTTTATGAGCTCTAGGTTGATCTCCAGGCCTTTTGAGTTCCTTTCTTCGTTAAAATACCGGAGGGGAGTGATTCTTCGCCCACCTCGACGTGCACAACCGCCTCAGCCCCGTATGCGAGCATAAAAGGTTTCTCCCCCGTGTCCTCTTTGTGCGTTGTTCGGTATGACCAGAGTATTCCAAGAAACTCTTCCTGCCAGTCTCCATGTGCTTCCCCTACTTTCTTGCCAAGTGGTTCGAGGATGCACTTGTTGGCGGCCTCGGCTATCTCATTGGTCTGTGGGTGGGCGACGAAGGCGAATAGGAGCTTGATCTTACATTCCACGTAGAACTCCCTGAACCCCGCGCAATCAAATTGTTTCCTAGTCTACGACGATGGATCGAGGAATTCAGAACCGAAAAATGATGGATTTCCATACGAATCTTTTCGCCTTTTTCCAGGTGATTATGGCCAAGGTTTCAGCCTCGATCCACTTGGTGAAGTAGTCCACCGCCACGATCAGGTGCTTCCTCTGCCCCTTCATGGAAGCAAAGGGACCAAGGATACGAGCCCCCACTTGGCGAAGGGGATGGGGCTGATTATTGGTACAAGCTCAGCCAGGGGGTCGAGCCGATCTTTTCGAACCTTTGGCACACCGGGCATTTTCGAACATACTCGACCGAGTCGTGAACCAATGTCGGCCAATAGTAACCTTGCCTTATAATCTTCATTGCGATCGTCTTGCCCCCGTGGTGGTTCCTGTACAGCCCTTCGTGGACTTCCCGGATGACATAGTCGGCTTCAAGTGGTCTGAAGCACTTGAGGTAGGGGAGGACATCGGTCTTGGTCCACCACCTTCTGTACATCACACTTTCATGGAGCACGTATCAGAGTGCCTTCCGCTCAAGCGTCCGACACTCCTCTTGATCTGTAGGTGTCTCTCCGTCAGTGAGCTATCGAACGATTGGGTCCATCCAGGATGGTTTGGCGTCGATGACCATCAGCTCCTCCTCTTCCGTGCTGGGGTTCTGGAGGCTCTCGACATATATGGTGTGGCCCAACTCCTTGAGGGAGGAGAAGGCCAGCTTTGATAGGGCGTCTGTACGAGCGTTTTTCGACCTCGGCAGATGGAGCGTCTCGACGTGCTTGAACTTTGATAGCTCTGATTTGGTCGAGGATATGTAGCACTCCATCGCCTCTTCTCGGGCTATGTAGCCCCCCTGTAGTTGGCTGATGATGAGTCTGGAATCGCTAAGGAGGCGTATAGACTTTGCCCCCAGTGCTCTGGCCAGCTTCAGGCCATTGATGGTGGCTTCGTATTCAGCTATGTTGGTGGTGGTCGGGAACTCGAACCAGAGGGCGTACTCGACTGTGTTTCCGTCGGGGGACCGGATGATGATGCCGGCCCTGCTTCCTGCCTTCGTTGTTGATCCGTCCACATGGACTACCCAAGTGTCCTAGCTTTCTGTTCGATCTCTGTGAACGGTATCAGTCAAAAGGAGGGATAAAGGTTTGAGGCATTACCGTGTTTAGGCTCGTCACATCGGGACACGCTCCATTGTCAATGGTACATTCGGTAATGAAGTCTGCTAGCACATGTCCCTTGATGGCCATTTTTGGCTTGTATCTTAGGTCGAACTCACTCGGCTCTACTCCCCAGTTCAGTATCCTCCACATCCGATCGAACCTCTTAAGGTTTTGTTCGAGCTGGGAGTCGGTCGGGACCAGGATGGTGTGCGCTTGGAAGTAAGGATGGAGTTAGGGGGGTCGAACCTTGGTTCCGACCAAGTCCCCTCCGATGCCTAAGTCGGATAGGATCTGAGGGATGCCCGGTAGGATCGAGTGCAGTTCACGGAGAGACCAACACACGAATCCTCAGGCCGGGCTATGGAGGAGAATTATGAGGTGGAAGACAAGGTTTTAGGAGGAAGAATACCCGAGTGTAGAGTATTCAGAGTTCGGTCCCTTCGTCTTTTGATCTTCATGTCTTTTGTAGGGATTGAACCGCCCACGTCCCCCTCGTCCTCCCCCCATCTCGCCCCAAGCATCCGCCGCTTTGATCGTCCCTTGATGGGTCATCAAGTTTGGCATAATGTGGCTCTTGAAAGGTAATGAAGGTGGGCACAATTCGAAGGAGCGGTTACCTCAACCTACAAGGGTCAGCGGTTCCCTCCACGTCAGTCCAGGGCCGTCATGGATCAATGCCTTTGCGGGGCTCTTAGGCCGGGGCCTAATCCCGTCCTGGCCCATGGGCTCGGACAGTGGGCTCGACCCGTTCCGTCTTGGCCCGTTTTGGGTGGGTCGTATCAACAACTAATAATACTAGTAGCTATGACATAATTTTATGTATTCCACTAAATACTGTGACATTATCATTACTAATAATGATTTTAAAAATATTTAAAAATAGATTTATTATTAGACTAATTTTATAAAAATTAGCAAAGATATCAAGAAATAGGTAAAAATGTACACGTATAAAATACGGCCAAAAATACCTTGTACAATACCCGTACATAGGGAAACAGGGTATTACACGTGTCCTCAGAAGTAACTCCTTATCTCAAGCCTAATCAAAAAGCATAATAACATGCAGGAGAGAGTATTAATATAAACATCATAAATAGTTTATTCAATTTCAATATAGAACTAGAGTAAAAGGCATATGGTTCGAATTTGTAAAATACTATTATATGTCTAAGAATCCGCCACTATTTCAAAAATCAAAGGTATGGAAAAAAGAATCATATGAAGAATTTAAAATATGAGAAGGAATATAATAAAATAATGCATTAGTAACAGTGCCTTTTGGTCTTTTACTGCTTATTATGGTATGTAAGTGTGTCTTACTATATAAGCTAATGAAACATATAATTTCTATGAACCAATTATCTTTTTTTATAGATCATTATCTCATAATCCCTCTTTAGTTTCAACTAAACAAATTACTTTAACATGTTGGCACGTTATGACCAAAGGCATTTTTGATTGCTTTTTCAAACATACCTAAGTTCACACAAGAAGCATCCCTAATTTCAAAATCATATAGGTTAACCCATTAAGTATGCTTGAAAATCATGTGTGCCACTCAAAAATGCTTTGGGTGACCATTAAAATCTTTATGCTCAATCTACCTCATCACCAAAAGTACTATTTACATCATAAGAATGGACTGTATAAAAAATATATGATAATGTGTGTAATGCACGACTAGTGACTTGTTCTTAACAATATGAACCTTCCATTGGAGAATGTTTACTACTAAAATAATTATTGTAATTGTAATAGACATCTCGTTCGAAATGATAGTAAGATATTTGGTAATATTATCTGTGTAATCCTTTATGTCACTTTTGTTGTTGATGTTATGATGCATGGATAAAGTCCTATGACTTACGCGAGGAATGTTGGAATCATGATGAGATCATGAAAGTGAGGCTAATGTGTCGGCCAAACACCTATCCAGAAATGTTCCTAGTCAAAAGAATATCAAGATGGGATATTGATATTTCGGTTAAACCAATGTGGATTAATGTATACCATCAGATGGTAGTGACTGGTCTCATAACCACTCAGTGTGAAGACATCGATAGATAATGCACATGTGATTGTTGGAGAACTAGTGAAATCTTCAGTACAAGGAAAATTTTTGGATGACTATTTTTTATTATCAATTAAATGATGTTACTTTTCATCTACTTTAACATGGATTTTAAGGTATTCATATTAGGGATGTAAATGGATTCAGACCATTTTTATAGGATCCACATCAAGATCCTTTCAGATGCGGATGCATATATCAAAATTTTCTATTCAAGTGGATATTGATATATAAATCAAGCATGATATGTCGATTCAAATTTAACGTGACTTGAAATTTATTGCCTCTGATCAAATTGTATCCACATAAATGTGTCATTGGTAAAGCGACTTTATTTTTCAAAAAGGTACCTTGATTATATCAAAAAAATTTCCTGTATTATTTTTGCAATGAAAATAATTAAGCCCCATTATAAATCAAGGGCTTCGGAAAATAATAAATATATTAGTTTGGTAGGAAGTTATTATTATTGTTTATCAACACATTTTTTGCTTCTTTAAATCATTAATAAATTCTCATTGCTTAATCTTTTTATTACAGTGATTCATAATGACCAGAAACGTTTGGTATATTTTAAAAACAAAAAAATAAAATAACAACATAAAGTTATTACTACATGTACATAAATTTTAAAAAACTGCAAAAACAGGAAATTTTGGATGAATGGGTTTATAAGTTTAATTATCACAATTATTGACTTATTGCTTACTTTAATACTTTGGATAAATTTGTTCATTATCTTTGACTATCCTTCCTATAAATTGCCATATAAGTAATAGCCATTCACCTTAGGAAAAAAAAGAAAAAAAGCCACCACCCACACTAAACCGTTATTAAGATGGCTAAATGGTGCTTTATCATTCTACTACTTGGCATGCTTAACATGCATGTTATCTCACTAACATATGCAACAATCAGCATCTCTCCATCACCAACAAAAATTAACTCACCTAACAATTGTGAGCATCTTCAGAAACTAGTGGCTCCGTGCTATGATTTTTTTGCATCACTTGGAAAGAATCATGCTCCTATGAATTGCTGCAGCGGATTAAATGAGATGTTGGCGCTATCTCCTACAAACGAAGAGCTGAAAGGTTTATGCTCATGCAACCCTGATCCAAGCTTGCCAGTTAATGCATTTAATGGTGAAATGCTGGTAAAACTGTTATTACAGTGCAAGACAAAACGAGATCTGATTTTATCTACTTGGATCGACTCCTGCCCTTAAAACCCAAATTCAGTGTAGGTCACCAAAAAAATTAAGAAATAACAGATCAATCTTTATGAGAAACATTTTGACACTTGAAGAGCTAGCTGTTTCACGATCTATTTTAATCAAAATCTACGAGTTCAAAGAAAAAATTGGGAGAAATGGAATTACAGTATCTATCATTTTTTATTCACTTTATTTAATAAAGCAATGATATGTAAATAACTGAATAATGTCCCCGATCTGAAACCATTTGACCTATATTTGTAAAATACACTATTTGTCTAAGTATAAAATACACTATTTGTCTAAGTAGTAGATAATACAAACAGATATATACAAGAAAAGAGCAATATTTTTTAACATAAGAATATTGGATTGCTGAAAACAAATATATAAAGTATTAATATTTGGAGTGACATTGCCTGGGTTGGCAAACCAGGTGCATGAATATCACTGTCCTTCTCCTATGGCTGAACTACCTTAAAATGACAACAGTTGTGGTTATGATGTTTAATATCTATCTCTTAAATCATTCATATTTTGATATTAATTATTCAGTTTTTTGTAGTTGGAAATTATTCATTAATTAATGTGGTTTAAATTCAAGTATTTGAGGAAGAGTTTTCAAAATAGTTTAAGTTAGAAAAATCAGTCAAAAGGACTAACTTGATGTAATTTAAAAAGAAGATATTTGATGGATTATTTTTATAATATAAGATTTGAGGACTGAGATGAAAAGAACGATCAATTTAAGGAACATACATTAATAAAACCCCTTGTTGTTGCTGTTGATTTGCACACATTAATTAGTTCCATATAAAATTTTGTTTACTATTAAATGGAGAATGTTTGGTCCAACACGTTGAGTGGGCTAGCCTTCTCCATGCTATTTTTGATCTTCCATCTTGTTTCTGTTATAGCCTACAAAATTTTCGATGATCATTTGCAGAATGCAAGTGTATATGGCTAATATGTATTAACGTATGATACTTTGATAAGGATTTACTACACATAATTAGGGGATATTAGCCAGTTTTATGAGTAGGATTTACTAGCCATTTTTGGGGTTACTTGGCCATTTTTTAGAATAGGATTTTTATGTTTATCTTTTTATGTTTATCTTTTTTGTTTATTTCACTTATTTAATAGTAAGGCCATATCTTAATCTTAAATATTTGATCTTTCATTTTGCAACCCACCACTTTAACTATTGAGCCTCACGATAAGGTCTTGCTCTGCATATCAATCTATCACCACAAAAGAAATATTAATAAATTGCTGATTATGATCAAGAAAATCTATTTTTTTGGTCCGTTGGCAAAAAAACAAGTAATTGGATTAGCTATGAGATAAATAATAAAATTAGCATGAATGAATTTTTAGCAAAGTCCAGAAAAAGGCACTTCCTTAAACATAAATTTTTATCCATTGGAGATAATCTCAAATCAAGTCATGCTCAATACACTACACTTAAGAATTCAATAACCTCTAGTTTTGTAAGCATGGACTTACAAGTACAAAGCTATGTTGAATAGAATGTTTTCTTCCTTCTCACAAATTGAGAGTAGAAAGGGAAGAACATAAAGAATATTTGAGAAGATCAGAAATTTATTTATGTTTTTAATGTTATGTCAATGAATACCATTTATAGAAGAAGAATGAGTGTTAGAATTCTTGAAACAGTTGGATGTTGGATGTTGGCTGTTATAAGGATATTAGATGTATGAAAATCAATAGTCGTGTTAGGAAGATTAATAGATATCTACGCCAACTATTTTTAAAACGATTTTATTCTAACCGATAAAAATGAAACTACATGAATTTTTGGAAGAGCAATTACAAGATTAGAAGAAGACAAATAATTAGTTGCAGAATGATGCAAAACAAGGCCCAATTTGAATGCTCCTACAGGACCTAGATCTGACGTTTACACCAAGCATATGTATCATGTGCACACACATCCAATTAATGGGTTTTCGAATCAATCATCTAATTTTTACTTGCTGACTTAAGAGGGCTCGAGTTGTCATGCCACTTTCCCCAAAATTCGCAGAAATATGTATATTCCCGGTATTTGTAGAAATATGAAGTATGACAAGGCCGCAGTAGTATCCGGACTAGGATTTGACCCCTTGATTCCAAACAATACAAAGCGTAAATTGGGATTACTGAAAATTTCTTTTTCGCAGGCAACTGCGACAAACTGGAATAGTACAAATAAATAAAACAGGAAGTGCTCCAATACAGATTATAATCGACAGATAATAGCAGAGATTACAAAACATTTATTTATAAATTAATAAACAAAGTACTTTACATACCACAACTGTACAGGGGTACAAAAGAGATAACAGCAAAACTCTACAAGCCAATAAAAGAAAAAGTGTCCACACACGATACAACACATTCCATTAACTACCGCTGAGAACCCAACTGTACAAAGTTGCTCTATGTGGGCTTTGATACAACCCCAAAATAGGCCAGAGGTTGGCAGGCTAACAGCTAGGCCCAAAACCGTACCAGGCTCTGGTCCAAAGGGGCCCAAGAGGCCCAGGAGCGGGTCTGGGTGCAGCAGCCCAAGACCGCCATCCGACAGATGGTTGACCCCGTTCGAAGGGGAAACCACTCCCCAAATCACGCCCCCTTATCACCATTGAAGCCACCATTACGTTCGCCTTGATCTCCATTCAAGGGACCATCAATGCAGGCAGGTACGGAGGGAGAAATGATAAACGAAATGAAGGCGTTGACATGCGGGACTCCTATAAGAGCCCCGAAGAATAGAATGCAAAGGACCAAATCCTGGGAACTTGAGACCCAGGTATACCATCTCGACACACCTTTCTTCCACCTTACATTTCTCCTCGATATCTCGGCCCGAGAACTCACGATTGGTCTCTCTGTGAATTAAGCTCTTTTCCACCGAAGCACTTCTCAGTCAGGATCTGACTTAGGCATTAGATGGGACTTGGTCGGAACCAAAGTCCAACCCCCCCTGACGAGCTTCCTTGTTTTGTAGATTAGATGAGATGTCACAACACTGAAGTTTCCCTTTGGCATCCGATCGATCACCCTCAAGCGTCCTCGACAGAGGGACAGCTCGACTGATCCACCCCGGAGGCTGCTGACATGTCGAAGCTTCCCTTCATTGTGCTGTCGCTCAGATCCGCACATTCTCACCTTATAGATTGCATGTCCAATTGATTCTGAAGGTCTCCCATGCCATCCATGTCAGCACGGACCTTTAGACCTCCGTACTACCAATCAGCGGTGAGAAAACACCCTGAAACATTTGGCTATGTGGGAACGAGATCATCACCCACGTCGTCCACAACAACCAACATGGACCAGCACAACAACGGGGGCCCCACATGCCACACATCCACGAGGATGGCGACTACGTGCCGCCCAAGGCTGGACACAGCCGCTCTGCCGAAGAGACCGATTACTCGTGCTCGGTAACTTGCGAACAGTTCTACCTTTTCGCCAAGGAAATAAACACCAACTTCCAAACATTAGCAACGGCTGTTCAACAACTCGCAGGCCCACAACACCTCTTCGAGGAAAACTTGGCGGGGCTTACCAACCACCCTGGGGCACGCCCATACTGTGCTCGACCGTGGTTGCAAACCACGGTGGGAGAAGCCCGAACCGTGAGCGGACATTCACCTTACCGAACTTCTCTCCAACATGCTTTCAGACCTCCACCTCCCTCCAAAATGAGGGGAGACAAAGAGTAGGGTGGATTGGGGACAAGCCAACTGTGGCCTCGTCTAAGCAATCCTTCTCGACCCAGGGGCAGTCGTCCAGCCTCCCGGCCACTGAGGACCGACGGGGATGAAGCAGGAGCCTACGTTGAAAAAGGTAGAGGAGTCATAAGGAACGTCGTCGAAGAGAGAACTCTTGGCGGCCAATGTCGATTCCCAACCTGGACGGCCACATAGGCAGTCCATATCATGCCTTTGCCAATCTGCCTAAACCACCCGAACCCTAGGGCAAAACACCGCCGGCCAGGTCACCCTAGAAACCCCCGCGGACGACCACTGCCAATTGATGAGGAATATCACCTAGCGTAGGTATCCACCAGGTTCAAGGTCCCTACACTGGAGAAGTACGACGGCACGGGGGACCCCCAGGAGCACGTCCAAGATTACAAGGGGATCATGGAGTTCCAAGGGGCTGATGACGCCCTACTCTGCCGAGGCTTCTTATACTACCCTCCATATATCAGTAAGGGAGTGGTATAACAACCTCCCTGATCAGTCCATCGACAACTTTCGGGCCTGTCCCAGATCTTCTGCAACCAATTCATGGTGGGGCGAAGGAGAAAGCATATATGCTCATATTTTACACTTTATTTTTGCATTTTCCATCCCATAACGATTGCTCATATCGTGATTTTAACGATTATCTGATGTTTTAACGATATATTTCATTATTTCTTTGTTTCATCAGATTTTAGGAAATATGTAGCAATTGGAAGCGATTTGGAGCCACATGTGCTTACACGCGTGCCGGAGCGACATTGACGATGATATCGAAGAGCTAATGACGCTAGAGGATGAGTAAGAGAAGAAGGAAGGGAAAAGAAAAGACGAGCAAGTGAGAAGACTGATAAAAGCGTACCGAAACAGGTTACTCGACCGAGTGACGTAGCTCAATCGATCGAGTGAAGTAGCGCACTTGACCGAGTGAAGTTGACACGCCCAATCAGCCTGAAGAAGAGCCGTAATGTACTCGGTCGGGTGGGATTTTCCACTCGACCGAGTGAGAATCCCACTTGATCGATTGGAGATAAAACATGTGAAGAAATTATTTGGCACTTCTCTGTTTTTAAGAAAATCTACAGTAGGTACCACTCGACTGAGCAAGAATCTCACTCGACCGAGTGAGAAAACTACTCGGTCGAGTGGTCTGAATTTCCAGAACGCTGAAAATCCTTATTTCCTGTAGATTTCTCACTCGACCGAGTGAGCAGGTCACTCGACCGAGTGCGCCGTCGGCCAGCTTTCGAAAACTAGGGTTTGCAGCTGTTCAGGGAAAATCTGTCAGGATTTTCTGTCCTTTTTGGGCAGCTATAAATACCCAGTTTTATGGGCAGCCCAAGGAGAGACTGTTTAGAATAATTTTCTTAGTTTTAATCGAGTTCTAGTTTTCTTTTGGCGAAAGGATTGGAGAGAAGGATCTAAAATTTCTTATTCTTGAAGCTTGTATTCAAAATTGGGTTGTCTAAACTCTTGCAAGTTGATATTTTTATGCAATATTTTTTTCTAAATCTGAGTTTTGTGATGAATTCTATTGCACATCTTGTTTCTATTGTGATTTTTATGATGAATTCTGAGTAGTCTCTTTGCTCTAGGGCAAACGGATCCAAAGTATGATTTGTGAGATCTATTGAAGTGCTATATCGCTAAGCTTGTTAAGGGTTAGGTTGTGATTGATTTGCTACAAATAGCTAGGGATTTCTATTGGATCTTGAGAGCTCGAGAGAGGATCTTGATCTAAGGGAGGCCCTAGATATTCGATTTAGATCTATAATCGAGATTAACTAGAATTGGTGTGAGACAGATACCAAAGCTTGCATCTTTATTATATTTCTATAATTATATTCGTTTGTACGACGGTAAAATGGATACGAACTATCACGATCTAAATTTGAACTTGAGTTGCGTGAGAGCGAGCTTGAGTTGGAATTGGATATTATTGTCGATCTTAATGCTAATAGTTTTAACTAGGCTTGCGCGAGAGCGAGGCTCTAGTTTAGATTACTATAGCCTACAGCTTGCAGATCCCTAATGTACCAGAGGATGCTATCCGCTTGCAGCTTTTTCCCTTCACTCTTCAAGAAAATGCTTAATATTGGTTGAGGACGCAAGCACATGTCACATTTACTAATTGGGATGAGCTAGCAAGCGCATTCGTCAACAAGTTCTATCCACCTTTGAAGACCGTAAAGATACAGAATGCTTTGATGTCTTTCAGGCAGGGCCCCCAGGAATCGTTATATGAGGCAAGTGAGCGCTTCAAAGTTCTACAACATCACTGTCCCCACTACAACATAGACGATTGGGAGCTCGTGCATTGCTTCTACAATGGTTTGAAAGTGGATACGAAGATGATTATTGACGCCACCACTAATGGGGAGATATTACAAAAGACACCAGAAGATGCTACGGCGTTACTAGAGGAGATGACCTCTAACAATCAGCAGTGGGCTGATGAGAGGGGTCAAACATCATCATATATGAAGCTGGCTAGCATATATGAAGCCAAGGTAGTGGCAGAATTGGCGACAAAGTTTGACTCTCTATCTAGAGTGGTGGAGAGACTTGAGAAGAAGCAGACTGAGCCATATGTTGTGCCTGACACATCGACATCAAATGGGCACATAAATGATTGGCAAGGCTAAGTCTTGTACATTGGCGGCGAGGCACATGAGGACCTGTTGAGCAGGTTCATTATGTTTTTGATTACAAGCCAGGTGGAGCAAATATTGGGTCTTGGGTGAATCCAGCTTAGAAGTCTGATCGGTCCATATTTTACACCTTTTTAATGCATGTTTGCATATCATTTCAATCGCCCATATCGTGCTTTTCACGATTATTCGACGATATTACGTTACTTTTCACTATTTCTTGTTTTTGTCGGATTTTAGGAAATACGAAGTGATCAAGAGAAAAAATGAGCATAAAGGACTTGTACGCGTACTGAAGCATCACTCATGGCCTTATTGAGGAGCTAACGGCGCTGGACGATGAGCGGGAGAAGAAGAAGATTGATAGAATCGTCGAGGAGGTTGTTGAATATTGGACTCCCTGGATTTGGTTTTGATGATGAGCAAACATAAATAATTCATAAACTAACAATTTGTGAGCGCAGTATTGGAGATCGTCGCCAAATTCACGAGAACAATCAAAGCGACATCTCAAGACTTCTCAAAGCTCGTATTCATGCCTAAAGCTTCGTTGAAGCTCTTGCGCCGTTTTGGAAGTCATGAAGAATTAATCGAAGCTCTCGAAGACCATTCTTTAAGGTTTTATTTATAGTCTTTTAGCTTCGATATATAGAATGTTAAGCCTTGAGTATATCTTACGATTCTATCTTCATAACGCTCATATCGTAGCTCTAGGATCTTAGTACAAGTTCATTCTAACTTCCTCGAAGCGTCGCGCTTCGATTCGGACTTGTTTGTGCATGTTAGTTGGTACAAGAAGAAGTACTGACCGACTAGATGGTGATCTAGTCGGTCAGCAGAGCTTCTTGGACCGACTAGTTTGCTTCCTTAATTTCTTGCACCTTACTGTTTACAGTTAGTCGGTCTACGTTGACTCACCGACCGACTAGTTTGTGAACTAGTCGGTCAGTGATGCTTCTTTGACCGACTAGTTGTGACTTACTGTTCATACTAAATTTCTCCTAAGCTACTGTTTATCGTTAGTCGGTCTAAGAACGTTTGGTGACCGACTAGTTGACAATCTAGTCGGTCAACTTTTGTTCTTGGACCGACTAAGTCAATTCGTATTCAGACTATTTGTTTTTGCCTCTTAGTCGGTCTACGTTCACTGACTGATCGACTAGTTGTGAAACTAGTCGGTCAGAAAGTCTTCTTGGACCGACTAGATTTCTAGGTCTGAATTTCTATCTTTTCTCAGTTCTTCACTTAGTCGGTCCATGTTGTTTGACTGACCGACTAGTTGATGAACTAGTCGGTCAGTGGTTGTTCTTTGACCGACTAGTTGCCTCAGATTTCTATCCGTTGGGAATTGACCTAACTTGTTTTTATGGGACCCTATAAATATGAACCTAGGTCATTTCTCTCTAGGTTAGAGCTGCCATTAAGAGATTCATAGAGATAGAAAGAGATAGCCATTCTCACTCATTTCTAAAGCTCTCTTCCTCACAAGAAATCCATTCTCTCACATTCTAGATCTAGAATCCATCTTGAGAGAAGTTTGTTCTTGGTGAGCCCTTCAAGCTCTAGCTTGATTCAAGTCTCCAAATCACTCCTAGGCACCTATTGCTGGTCATTTCCTTGGTGCTAGGTCTTGGTGACTTCATCTTCCTCAAATCCTTCCTTTCATCTATTTGGTAAGAAAAACTCAAGGTATATGATTTTGTGGTAAGATTGTTTATTTCAATATAAACTCATTTATATTGCTTGTTGATTCTCTCGGTTGTGAGAGAAGGTTGTGATCCCGGGTTGTGGGATTCACTATTGCCATTGCATGTATGATTTGATCTTGTGAAGGTTTTTCACAAGATATTCATAGTGGAAATCTTGGGTTAGGGTTTCTAACCTAAGTATCCGGAGGGGATCTGGGTGGTTGGGACGTAGGATCACCGGGAACAAGTCGGGGAGACTTGGGTGGATCCGAACCCATTAACATCTCTTGTTAGCATTGTTAAATTTGTTGTTGTCATTCAATTTAAGCTTCCGCAAATTGTTTTGGTAGTTGTTTGCACTATAATTTGGAATTATACTCATTGTTATTTTTAAAGTACTATTCACCCCCCTCTAGTACTTGTGCAGTAGCTTGTAGGGCATTACATTTGGTATCAGAGCCGGATACTTAGCTATGTCTGCCAACGACAACAAGACCGTGCGTCCACCTTCCAACTATGACACCTTCAGGAACCGTGAAGGAGCATCTTCGGCGATGGAAGGACATTCCTCTACGAGGCCTCCTTTCTTCAACGGTACCAACTACGGGTACTGGAAATGCCGGATGGAAACCTTCCTCCGGAGTGCATCTTTATGGAGGACTACAATGAAGGAATACATCGAGCCCAAAGAAGAAGACTTTGAGAAATGGACTACCGCGGAGATCGCCGCGGAGGTAATCAATGCCAAGGTAATGAACGCCTTGCAATGCGCATTGGAGCCCGAGGACTTCAATAAGATATGCACATGTAAGAGTGCATATCAAATTTGGAACTCCCTCCTCATTCTACATGAAGGGACGAGTAGGGTAAGAGACTCTAAACTTGTAGTCGTAAACAAAGATTACGAAATGTTTCATATGCAATAGGGCGAGAAGATGAAGGAATATTACGCTCGCTTTGTTGACATAATAAACGAGTTAGAGGCCCTCGGCAAGTCCTACACTCAAAAGGAGAAGTGCTCAAAGCTTATCGAATGACTTCCTTCTTCTTGGGAGAAACGTACCTTCGCCATCGAGGAAGGTAATGACATGAATAAGTATACCGTAGTTCAATTGATGTGTACTTTGATGTCATACGAGGTACGCAAAGATAGCAAGGTGAAGTTACAAGAAAAGATGAAGTCCTATTTGAACCAAGACGTGCCTAAGAAAAAGGCGATTGCATTCAAGGCGGCTTCATCCACCTCTACCGATGATGATGACTCGGAAGAAGAAATGGACATGGAATCCATTGCACTCATGGCAAAGAAGTTCAATCGCTTCTTCCGAAAGGGTAACTTCAAACAAAAATCTAAATTTACTTCTACTAACGCCTCTCCACCTTTGTGCTTTAAATGCAATAAGCCAGGACACATCAAAGCGGATTGTCCTCAAAACAAGCAAAAGGAGAAGTGGAAGGCGCCGAAGTTCGACAAGTCAAAGAAGTACACAAAGGGGTACAAAAAGGGACTTGTCGGAGCAACATTCACCGACTCTGATGATTCCTCAAGCAGAGAGTCGGATGATGAGAAAGTGGAGCAAGCGCACATGTGCTTCATGGCAAGAGAGGAGCATGATCAAGGATCTTCCTCCTCCGATGATAGTGACGACGAAAGCGATGAGGTAACTATGGATGATCTTAGGGATGCTAACTCTCATTTATGGCCTAAATACACTAAATTAGTAAATAGATATACTAAAGTAAAAGATGACCTAGCTAGCATTCAAACCTCGCCTAAGACTATCATCACCAACAACGACACCGTTGTTGAAGAGTTAAGAAATGAGATTGTTAATCTCAAATCTAAACTTGAACATGTTAGCATTGATGATCCGGAAGAACATAGGATAGCGGATTTAACTTCTCAAAACTCGACTTTGAGTATTGAGAACGAGAATCTCAAATCTCGTGTTTATGTGCTCACATCGCAAGTATCAAACTTGGATACTTCTATGCGTTCTCTCAAAGAGAAATATGAGAACACATTAGGCCGAATTAATAAATTCAATAAGGGTAAGGACCATTTGGATAAAATCCTAAGTGACTTACTTCCGGCCAATCACCACATTGGTTTGGGGTATACGATGGGATGTCCATCCAAAGCGGCCACTACTTTTGTTAGGCCAACTTCCGGTGACTCTACGAGTGGTAGCAAACACTCTATTGGTAGTTCATCTACCAATGGTGCTTCCACCTCGTCCACACCCTCTTTTGGAAAGAAACCCACTTTGGGTGGACCTCCAAAGAAGGGGCATGCTTATATGTACACAAATACCATGCCACGTAGGAACACACGTCCTACTCCACCGTCTCACACATATGATGATTTTTATGCAACACATTCTCGGGCACGTGCACACTATGTGAGACACCCTCACGCACGTGTTCCCACACATGCATATGTTCACCCACCTCATCATATGAATAATTCTCGTCGTGCACCATTCCATCATGTTCCTTATACCCATCCACGACATGCATCACGTAGAAACCAACAACGCATGCATGCACCCAATAGGATGATGGCTCCCAAAATTTTCACTATTTGGAGCCCAAAGGACACAAGCATGGATGAAAAACAAGTGTATATGAATGCTTATTTTTCGGATGTTGTGCATAGTAGAAATTATGTGAGGAAGTCTAAGTCCAATTGGACTTGGCTTCTAAAGGTCTAACCTTTGAGGACCCAATGACCTTGGGTACCATGATATGAATGTTTCTATCTTTAGGTACTCAAGGAAAAGAAAAAGAAAAGGAGCAACAAATTTAAATTTAGCTCCAAAGGGAATTGGATACTCGATAGCGGGTGTTCAAAACACATGACGGGTGACGCTCAATTGCTCTCCGGAGTGGTTCCCATTGCAAATGGAAATCACGTCGTATTTGGAGGCAACGAGAGCGGAACCATCGTCGGTGTTGGTAAAGTGGGTAACCTGTCTAAACCCTTAATTAGTGATGTTTATCTAGTTGATGGCTTAAATCATAATCTTATTTCAATAAGCCAACTTTGTGACAAAGGTTACAAAGTTAGCTTTGCGAAAGGATTGTGTCATATTTCAAATGATAATAATAAATTATTATTTTTCGGCACACGCCATAAAGATATCTATATTTTGGATCTTCCTAAGTCATATGAACAATGTCTCGTTGCCGACACAAGTGAACAACACTTATGGCATCGACGCTTTGGACATGTGAACTTTGGAACACTTTATAAGCTTTCAAAATTAAATTCCATTAAAGGTTTTCCGAAGCTCGTTTTTGAAAAGAAAAGTTTTTGTGATTCTTTTCAACGTGGCAAGCTTCCTAAATCTTCATTTAAACCTAAGAAAAGCATTTCTACGAAACGGCCACTAGAGCTATTACATCTAGATTTATTTGGGCCAACTAGAGTTGCTTCCTTAGGAAATGCAAGATATGGACTAGTCATCGTTGATGATTATTCAAGATTTACATGGGTATTTTTCTTATGTAATAAAAATGAAGCTTTTGAAAACTTCACAATATTTGTGAAGAAAGTACAAAATCTCATCGGAACCACCATTGTCACTATTCGTAGTGATCATGGGGGTGAATTTGAGAATGAGTCTTTCTCAAATTTTTGTGATGATCTTGGAATTACTCACACGTTTTCTTTCCCTCGCGCACCTCCTCAAAATGGTGTTGTTGAGAGGAAGAATAGAACGCTTGTGGAGTGTGCTCGCACTATGCTCGAAGATAGTCAACTTGGTTATCAATTTTGGGCGGAAGCGGTACACACCGCTTGTTATGTGTTTAATAGAATACTTTTGAGGCCCGGCACCAAACAAACTTGCTATGAATTGTTGTTTGGTAGATTGCCTAAAGTTAAACATTTTCGTGTTTTCGGCGCAAAATGTTTTATTAAAAACACATACGATAATTTGGACAAGTTTGATCCGAGATCGGATGAGGGGATATTTGTTGGGTATTCCTCACGTAGCAAAGCCTACCGGATAAACAACAAAAGATCCTCTACGATCGAGGAATCACTTCATGTCTCTTTTAATGAGAATTTTACCAATTCTAGAATTTCAAATGATAATGATTCTATGGATGTTTTATGTGATTCGTTTGAAAATTCTAAGTCTATTGATTCAATTGATTCTATTGATACTAACCCGACTAATGAAGTTGTTGAGAATGTACCTAGTGATCAAGGTATTCCCAAGCGGCTTCATACCGTTCGTGACCATCCCCATGAGCAAGTCATTGGTAATATTCATGATAGTGTCAAGACGAGATCTCAAGTCCACCACTTCGCCAATTGTGCCTTTGTCTCATCGATAGAGCCAAAGAATATAGTTGAAGCGTGCGAAGATAGTGCTTGGATCCTTGCCATGGAGGAGGAACTCATTCAATTCGAGATGAATGAGGTATGGGAGCTTGTTCCTTTGCCATCGAAGAACCACACCGTCATAGGGACAAAGTGGATCTTCAAGAACAAAACCGACGAAAACCAAGTCGTCGTCCGGAACAAAGCTCGGTTAGTTGCTCAAGGCTATCGCCAAGAGGAAGGTATCGATTTCGAAGAATCCTTCGCTCCGGTAGCTAGATTAGAATCAATTAGACTTTTATTGTCTTATGCATGCCATAAAAATTTTAAGTTATTTCAAATGGATGTTAAAAGTGCATTTTTAAACAGAGATGTTGTTGAGGAAGTTTACGTTTCTCAACCTCCAGGCTTCATAAATGAAAAATTTCCAAATCATGTTTTTAAACTAAAGAAAGCTCTTTATGGTTTGAGACAAGCTCCTCGAGCTTGGTATGATCGCCTAAAGAATTTTCTTTTGGATTTGAATTTTAAAATGGGCGAAGCCGATTCTACACTTTTTGTTACGAACTGCAAAGGAAGCATGAACATATGGATGTTCAAAGTATGCTTTTGAATGCACAAGAGTTATATGGCAAGTGGTCTAGAGCTGCCAAAAGAGGAGGGAGGGGTGGGTTTACGGCTACTCTCTGACATTAACCATGTAGCTGGGGCTCGGCTCACATGGTGAATGCTAACTACTGAGGGTCTCTGGGCAACTTACATGCGTAATTACTATAGGGACTCAATAAGTCTTTATTCTGCTACAGGAAAAGCACCGCATTCTGGAACTTGGAAATTCTTCTTGCATTGCCGTCAATTCTCTAAGCATCTTATAAAGAGACAGGTTCGAGATGGGACTTCCACCCTATTTTGGCTAGATAATTGGTTGCCGTGTGGACCTCTAATTGATTTGCAGGATGTCCCAATAGAGGTTCGTAACAGGAAGGTGGTGGATTATTGGGCAGATAACGGCTGGATGGATAGCCAAGACATCAGCAATATTCAGCCTTTGTTGAGTCAATTCAACTGCAAATCCGGCTTGGATACCAAGGTGGCAGATGCGCTATCTCGCAGGGATGAGTGGTATGTGAATAATGATATTTTATTAGTTCAAATTTATGTTGATGATATCATTTTCGGTGCTACTAACTTCACACTTTGCGAAAAGTTTTCTAATGTTATGAAGGAACAATTTGAGATGAGCCACATGGGCGAACTCAAATATTTCTTAGGTCTCCAAATTTGCCAATTGAACGATGCAATCTTCATCCACCAAACGAAGTATACGGTGGAGTTGCTTAAGCGATTTGGAATGGAGAGTGCTTCAGGGAAAAAGACTCCAATGAGCACGACTACGCATCTTGACAAGGATACGGGCGGTAAGGATGTAAACATTCGTCTATATCGAGGTATGATAGGTAGTTTACTTTATCTTACCGCAAGTAGGCCCGATATTATGTTTGACGTATGCATATGTGCTCATTATCAGTCTCAACCTAAGGAGTCTCACTTAGTAGCGGTAAAACGTATTTTCCGTTATCTAAGTTATACACTTGATTTTGGATTACTTTATCCAAAATCTAGCACGTATGAGTTAGTCTCATATAGTGATGCGGATTATGCGGGATGCAAATCCGATAGGAAAAGTACTAGTGGCACTTGCCATTTTCTAGGAAATTCTCTTGTCTCTTGGTTTTCCAAGAAGCAAAATTCCGTATCACTTTCAACCACCGAGGCGGAATATATTGCCGCCGGTGCCGCATGTGCCCAGGTTCTTTGGATGAGACACACATTGAAGGATTTTGGTATTCATTGTGATACTAGCCCTATCATGGTGGATAACCAAAGTGCTATCTGTCTTTCAAAGAATCCGGTGCACCATTCCCGATCAAAACACATAGATGTCCGACACCACTTTTTACATGATCATGTTGCTAAAAAGGACATCATTTTAGTGTACGTTGAAACCCAAAAGCAAATCGCCGATATTTTCACGAAACCCCTAATGGAGGACTCCTTTGTGCGGTTGCGTCGAGAATTGGGGATTATGGGTGAATCCGAGATATAGGATTCATGTCTCATTCAATTATCTTGCATGCTTTTATATTTCGCGATATTTCGTTCATGCTAGATTTATTGAATTTTTGGGGATTTTATGTGATATGTTTGAATTTGTGCTCGAATTCGTATTTGAATGTCATATTTAAGATTTCGATGTTTTATGGGGGTAATTTAGATGACTAATGAGAGTGTTAAGATGTTTCATCCAAGTGTTTTTATGAAGAGAACTCATTTATCAACTTTTGGACTCTTCTAGTCGGTTTCAGTTCATTAGCCAACCGACTAGATGCTCATCTAGTCGGTCAGCTAGTGAACTCAGACCGACTAGATCAAGCTTTAATCTATCTAGTGTCATTTTCTTTCTTTAGTCGGTCACAGTACACTTACCGACCGACTAGATTGAAAACTAGTCGGTCAGTGAGTATACTGTGACCGACTAACTCTTGCACTAGAAATTTCTGTTTGCCTCTGTTTCGACTTAGTCGGTTCAAGCTCATTGACCGACCGACTAGATCGTAATCTAGTCGGTCAGTGCTTGAACTGTGACCGACTAAGTGCGTTAGGGCAAATGCGTCTTTTCGCATTCTCGACCGACTTACATCACTTTCTAACCGGCTACTCTTCATTTTAGTCGGTCTATTTCCATCTCCAGCCCGAAAAACTCCTTAACCCCGATCGAACCCCTTCATATTCCCGTCGACTCCGGCCATCTTTCCGGCCATCTCCGCCGTCCGTCGCCGTCGACCCTCTCTCCTAGGTATAACCCCCCTTCTAGATCTCGTTTTCCATTCCTAGGGTTTGATCTATATCGTGTTTTCACTTCCTAGGGTTCTAGGGTTTCGTTTCAGTTTTTCTCTATTAGGGCTTGTTGTAGGATTCTAGGGTTTGAGCAAGGGTGTTTGATCTTATCTTCGACATTTGATTGTACTCGTTGTGCCGAGATCATGGCACGAACGAGGATCCCGATTTCATCTTCCGGGGCATCCCCTATGACCGTAGAGGGTGCTACCGCTTCGACCCCTCCTAAACGTAGGGCCAAGACCACTCGTCCCCCCTCTTCGTCTTCGACTCCGTTGAAGAGGAAGAGGACGTCCAAGCCTAAACCTACCGGCCAATCGTCCAAGCCCAAGCCTAAGCCTAAAAAGTTCCATGCCCCCACACCTCCCGGTGAGCGTTCAGGTAGTGATTCCGAGGATTATACCGATGAGGAATACACCCCTGAACATCCCGAGATGGCACCCACTCCACCACCACCTCCTCCACCTCCTCCGAAGTCCCGTAAGGCTAAGGGTAAAGCTCCTATGCCAGTCGGCGGTGTAGACATATCGTTGTGCCGCGATGACCCTCAGTGTCTCGCAGTGTACAACCGTATAGAGCACTACCCACTGCTGTTAGAGCATTACGTTCAATTTTCTGATTTTCTTAGCCTTGCTGATCTTCTCTCCTATAGTGGCCTATTGGACTATCTTCGATTTGACGCTAAGGCGAACCCTAGACCATATCCTCGCCTGGTCAAATTATTTTATGCCAACCGTGTCCGGGGCCAGTACGACGAGTCTCACTCCATCGAGACTTCTGTTTTGGGGACTCCTATAGTCCTCACAGCAGAAATCTTGGGGGAGCTGATAGGTTGCTCGTCGTGTGGCCTCCTCCCTTCTGACATCTCTGTCGATGATATCTCCTCCTTAGATCAGCGGACCCTAGGCAAAATCTTCCAGGTTATCCCCCCCGCATTCATAGGAGTTCCTTCGAAATCATTCAAGCCGAATGCTTGGGTGATTAATCTGATCCTGAAATCATGCCTTCTTCCCAAGTATGGATCTTCATCTCTACCATCTCAGCCGTTTTTGAAACTGATTTACGCTTTGTTTATGGGTAGCGAGATTAATTGGGCTCGCATTATACTCGATAAGATGGATTCTTTCGAGTGTATTCGCAAGACCACTAAATCTGCGCATATCCCATATCCATGTCTCCTGACCTTGGTATTTCGTCGATTCGGTGTTCCCTTGCCCCCTGATGATGAGCGTCCCCTTGGTCCTCCTCTGAACGCGACGGCCGTTAAGAAATCTCTTGCGGCGCTTCGTCACGTGCAGAGGTCGACCACATCTGCTTCCCAGGCCACTCCCTCAGCTGCTTTAATGCCTCCTCCTTCAGCTGCTTCTGTGCCTCCTCCCTCAGCTGCTGCAGCCCCCACTCCGTCTGCCACATTAGATGATGTCGTACGCCTACTTCATCGGCACGAGTCGCGTTTGGCTCGTACCGAGGAGGTAGTTTGCCGTAGGGCTCGTCTGATGGGCATTGAGCTTCCTCCTTCCGTGTCTGAGGACGAGGAGATGGACGATGAGGAGTTTGATGAGCTTGTCACCTCCTTGGCTCGTGGCGATGAGGCCACCGCTGCTGCTGCTGCTGCTACCACATCTGCTCCTGGAGATGGCACCTCTTCCAGTGCTCCAGAGACTTCTGCACCAGTAGTTCAGACTTCTGAGGCTGCTGCTGCTCCTGTTGATGACCCTGCTCCTGTCTTGCCTGCTGATACTCCTGTTGAGACCCCTGCTGTTGAGCCCGACGTCGTCGTTTCTACTCCTGCCCCGACGATCCCGTCTGTTGACATGCCTCTCCTCCCTACAGAGCCTGAGTCCACTCCGTCGACTGGACCCATGGAGACTGCAGATCTAGCCACTTCCTCGTGATCGTCTGTTTCGAGGACTCTCCACTGCTCATTGGATGATGCATCTTATTGAGAGTATTTTGGGTTAGGATGGGATGGAGTTTGGGTGTTGATTTGTTGTATTTTGATATGTTGGATGTCGGTGTATTTGTTGTATTTTTTTGTTGTTGGATGTTGATGATGGTGTTCTGATGATGATGTTGTATCGATGATGTATGCTGTATTTCTTTTTGATGGGTATGTTGCATTTGATGTAGTCGATATCTTTTTGGATGTACTCATGATGTTTATATATATATACATCGATCTTCTCTTTGTATTATTTCGTCGTGCACATTTTAATTCTCATTCAATGTCCATGATATGTGAAATCGTCGCTCGACGATTGAAAAACTTGGTTAAATAGATTGAAATTCTATAATTGTATAGAATTGTTTTCCATGCACCAATTTAACCAAGAAAATTGAATATTGAAGAGTATGTTTCTTTATTCAAGAAATGAATAATAATTTGGTATTTTTGATGATTTTAATTATCGCTTTTTGATAATGGACAATTTGGCACACCTTGATTTGATTTCATCACTTTTCCCTTGGTGTCAATTAGTTCCATCGTCATTGTCTACGACTCCCGAAGTTGGATTTTCCATTTCCTAGTTGTTGTCATTGTATGCCCCCCATTTTTGGGATAATGCCAAAGGGGGAGAGATAATGATAATAAATAGGTCAAATGAAAATTTAACTCATTTTCCAAGAATCTAATTTGAAGTGTTAGATTCAGGGGGAGTTAAGATATATATAAGGATTTTCAAAATCCGATATTTCATAAATTGATTCTCTTTATTTATCTTACTCGTCTGATTGATGCAATTCATATATATTCATTTTGGAATTAACGTGTCATCAATGCAGGGGGAGTAAGTATTTTACATTTGAATCATTATTTTTGATTATTATTTATGTTGGTTTGTCATCACCAAAAAGGGGGAGAGTGTTGAATATTGGACTCCCCGGATTTGGTTTTGATGATGAGCAAACATAAATAATTCATAAACTAACAATTTGTGAGCGCAGTATTGGAGATCATCGCCAAATTTACGAGAACAATCAAAGCGACATCTCAAGACTTCTCAAAGCTCGTATTCATGCCTAAAGCTTCGTTGAAGCTCTTGCGCCGTTTTGGAAGTCATGAAGAATTAATCGAAGCTCTCGAAGACCATTCTTTAAGGTTTTATTTATAGTCTTTTAGCTTCGATATATAGAATGTTAAGCCTTGAGTATATCTTACGATTCTATCTTCATAACGCTCATATCGTAGCTCTAGGATCTTAGTACAAGTTCATTCTAACTTCCTCGAAGCGTCGCGCTTCGATTCGGACTTGTTTGTGCATGTTAGTTGGTACAAGAAGAAGTACTGACCGACTAGATGGTGATCTAGTCGGTCAGCAGAGCTTCTTGGACCGACTAGTTTGCTTCCTTAATTTCTTGCACCTTACTGTTTACAGTTAGTCGGTCTACGTTGACTCACCGACCGACTAGTTTGTGAACTAGTCGGTCAGTGATGCTTCTTTGACCGACTAGTTGTGACTTACTGTTCATACTAAATTTCTCCTAAGCTACTGTTTATCGTTAGTCGGTCTAAGAACGTTTGGTGACCGACTAGTTGACAATCTAGTCGGTCAACTTTTGTTCTTGGACCGACTAAGTCAATTTGTATTCAGACTATTTGTTTTTGCCTCTTAGTCGGTCTACGTTCACTGACTGACCGACTAGTTGTGAAACTAGTCGGTCAGAAAGTCTTCTTGGACCGACTAGATTTCTAGGTCTGAATTTCTATCTTTTCTCAGTTCTTCACTTAGTCGGTCCATGTTGTTTGACTGACCGACTAGTTGATGAACTAGTCGGTCAGTGGTTGTTCTTTGACCGACTAGTTGCCTCAGATTTCTATCCGTTGGGAATTGACCTAACTTGTTTTTATGGGACCCTATAAATACGAACCTAGGTCATTTCTCTCTAGGTTAGAGCTGCCATTAAGAGATTCATAGAGATAGAAAGAGATAGCCATTCTCACTCATTTCTAAAGCTCTCTTCCTCACAAGAAATCCATTCTCTCACATTCTAGATCTAGAATCCATCTTGAGAGAAGTTTGTTCTTGGTGAGCTCTTCAAGCTCTAGCTTGATTCAAGTCTCCAAATCACTCCTAGGCACCTATTGCTGGTCATTTCCTTGGTGCTAGGTCTTGGTGACTTCATCTTCCTCAAATCCTTCCTTTCACCTATTTGGTAAGAAAAACTCAAGGTATAGGATTTTGTGGTAAGATTGTTTATTTCAATATAAACTCATTTATATTGCTTGTTGATTCTCTCGGTTGTGAGAGAAGGTTGTGATCCCGGGTTGTGGGATTCACTATTGCCATTGCATGTATGATTTGATCTTGTGAAGGTTTTTCACAAGATATTCATAGTGGAAATCTTGGGTTAGGGTTTCTAACCTAAGTATCCGGAGGGGATCCGGGTGGTTGGGACGTAGGATCACCGGGAACAAGTCGGGGAGACTTGGGTGGATCCGAACCCATTAACATCTCTTGTTAGCATTGTTAAATTTGTTGTTGTCATTCAATTTAAGCTTCCGCAAATTGTTTTGGTAGTTGTTTGCACTATAATTTGGAATTATAATCCTTGTTATTTTTAAAATACTATTCACCCCCCCTCTAGTACTTGTGCAGTAGCTTGTAGGGCATTACAGAGGTGAGGAGGAGAATGAAGGATTCCAGAAACAGGCCACTCGGTCGAGTCACGCTAGTTTCTCGCTCGAGTGAAGCAGTGTACTCGGCCGAGTACGACTGATACGAAGAACATCTGCCTGACCTGAGTGCCACAATGCACTCGGTCGAGTGGTGAATTCCACTCGACCGAGTATAGAACTCCACTCGCCTGTTCTGAAGGAAGTCAAATCAGACTCTCTGGAATTCTGGGGAGCACAGTAGAAGACCCACTTGGCCGAGTGATGAATCACACTCGGCCGAGTGACGCAGAGCGCCAGAGTGCCCAAACCCTGACTTCGAAGCAGACTCTCTGGAATTTTGGGAGAACATCAGAAGACCCTACTCGGCCGAGTAGAGAAGTCCACTCACCCGAGTGAATAATCCCACTCGGCTGAGTGACGCCGATGACACGAGCGCCCAGATTTTCCGATAGCCTCCCACTCTTTTGAAATCTTCTATCATTCCAGTTGGCAAATTATTTTTCTAATATTTTTTATGGATAGTAGACTTCATGAAAGTTCTAATGCTGCCAAGAACATGCCAATCGGAGGTTGGATGAAATCTAGAGAATTTCTGCAAGTTGATGCTGCAGTGCTGGAATTCGCATATCAGTGTCACTCGGCCGAGTGACACTTTCACTCGGCCGAGTGAGCTTTCCACTCGGCCGAGTGACCAGTTTTGACAGTTTTTGACAGATGCTGTTTTTGGAGTTTCTGCAGGAATTCTCACTCAGCCGAGTGATCTTTCCACTCGGCCGAGTCGCTGCTGGCCTAGAGCTTAAGTTACACGCAGATCTGATTTTGGGCGCGGGTTTCAGAGGGGCTTTAGGGGTTTTTGCTAGGGTTTTGAGGGGGCTATATAAGATGTTTGTAGCCTTCATTAGAGGGAGGTTCCATGATGTTTTCTTAAGGATTATTTCAGAGGTTAGGCCATGCCCTAGGCCCCCTCTTGGATCAAAAAGCTGTATTTGGATTGGATTTCTTCATCAAAGCTAAGTATCATTGTTCTTATTATTTGAGTCTTTGATTTGATATCTTTTTGTATGCAAGTTATGTTTTTTATTGGTTCACATATCGTTATTGCTATGCTTGAGTAGATTCGCTGTTCTCGGGCATGTGGATGAACCCTATGGATTCAAGTTTAGAATTGTGATGAATGGGTTCATATGTTGCTAGAATTACTAAAGGGGTTAGATTGTGATTGATTTATCTCGGATAGCTAGGAATTTCCATCGATTTAGGGTTTGCAAGAGCTTCCTATCGATTGGCTGAAGGCCCATATCCAATTCATTTTTTCTCACCTAGTGGGCTTAAGCCCACATGGTTTGTGGGCTTTGGGCCACATGATACTTTTTTATTACTTGTGGGCCAAAGCCCACAATATGCTATAGGCTTCGGCCCATAGTTGAGAGGGCTATTATTATTATTATTATTATTATTATTATTATTATTATTATTATTATTATTATTATTATTATTATTATTATTTGATTTTGACTTGGGCCTTCGGCCCAAGTTTCACGAGTAGTAGGGGGCTGCAGCTAGGGTTGCTGATGCCACCCCCTATTGAGACAAGGCCCTATAACGGGGGGGGGGAATGTCACTGGGGGTACTGACGTGCGTTTATATTTCATATATTCACGCACTTTTTCTTTTGTGTTTCTCCGTGTTTTTCCGCCGTCTCTTATTCGTTTTCGTGTATTTTCCCGTTTTTTTCACTTTTCTTTGTTTATCCATGATTGCAGGGGATCGACCACGTAGGGGACGTTTAACGATGATATCCCAAGTCCCCAGAGCAACGGGAGAAGTCACGCGTGATCCAGGGGGTCAAACGCCAAAGAATTCATCTTTCAGCCCCTCACCCGGTCGGTTGGCCATCTCCAACCGATCGGGTGATGCACGCGTGCACCACCCGGTCTCTGCCGCAGCTCACAAAGAAGTCACCCGACCGGTTCGCAGACCGGTTCAGCGGGGGCTGTTCTCTGTCTTCTCAAAGCAAAGCGCCAACTGATCGGGTGACTCTCACCCGATCGGTTCATCTGTAGCTGAAGAAGAAGAGCTGAAGACACGGACGTCGAACCGATCGATTCACCCGACTGCTTCAAAGATCCAATCGGTCACTCAAGAACTCACCCGACCGGTTCATGTGATCGGGTGAAAGCTCGCCGTTTTCTGTTATTAATTTGTAACGGATCAACCGATCGGTTGACTTGTCAACCGATCGGTTGATGCGACGGTCTATAAATAGAACCCCAGGGTTCCAGAAACGGGAGCTGTTCTTTTTTCTACTGTTTTATTTCCTTGTGACTGCTGTAATTGTTACTCTTTTGTAAGTTTTCAGATCTTTCTAAAATTTTAGTATTGTCTTTATTACTCCATTACTTCCGCATTGCAATTTTCCGATTATGATTTCAACGGTTAAATTTCATTTAGATCGCTTTTTCATGAATTTTTGTGAGTAGTTCCCAAATCTGTGATTTTGGTGGAAACCCCTTCGGGGGCTCTTCCCGATGCGTCCATAGGGTTAGGAAATCGATAGGGAGTAGGAATCTAACGGTTACGCGGGGTGTTTCATTGTCATCGGCGGGAAAAAGACCGCCTTTGACCGTTGGGCCAAGGGGGAATAAACTTGGCGGTTGACTCCCTAGCCATAGCTCACGCCCTTAGCGTAGACACCGAATCCTAGCACGCGGGAGCGGCAGGATGAGACGTTGGGAGATATCGTTGCGGGCTTAGTGCTCCCGGGATCGATCAGTGTTAATGGACACGGGAGTGCCCACTGATCGAATCCGGGAAGTCCAGTGTATCATCCTGGGCACCGACCGGAATATCGGGCCCATGGGACGCCGGTACCACTTTCAGAGGCAACGTCTCACCATTGGACCCTAATCCCGATCGCTATCCATACCCGTAGGCCGTATCGGCGAGAGTCTCTTGTCGGGTTGGAAACCAAAGTCCCGGGTTTTCTTTCTTGTTGTTCATACCCTTTTATTTCCTTTCGTGACAACCATTCACCGATTCGGGCTAGCTCGCCCCCTCGGGGTGATTTAGGTCCTACCTGACCCAAGCACAACCTTGCCTCCCTGAGTTCGATATTCCCGCACCCTACACTAACCGTGAAACTTGCGGTAAACGACACCGCGCCGCCGTGACGCGAGCGGGGCGCCGGTCAAGTTTATGGCGCCGCTGCCGGGGAGGCAACATGCTTGTTATTTTAGGATCTCTTGAACCCTCGTGTCTAGCTCACATCCCTACCTCGCGATAATTTTCGCATTCTCCTTTTTCTTTTTCTTTTTTTGTTCTTCCTTATTTTTATTTCTTATTTTATCTGTTTCTTTCCCACTTGTCGCTTCACGGGTGTTTGTTGTTTTTTCATGCGCAGGAGTTCAAGGAGTCTTGACGACTTGATTCCCCTCGATCCAGAGATTAACGCCACCCTTAGGCGTTTGGCCGCCGAGAAGCGAAGAAGAGAAGATCCCGAATCCATGGAGGAGAACACCCCACCTCACAAGTCTCTGCTTGAGTACTCGATGCCATTCATCGAGTCTACTTCCACCATCCGATCTCCAGCTATTGCGGCCCAAAGCTTTGAGCTGAAGCCGTCTCTAGTGACATGGATCCAGCAGGACCAGTTTGCGGGTGCACCCATGGAGAGCCCGATCGAGCACCTGGACTCCTTCTTAGAGAAGTGTGACACCTTCCGGATTAATGGTGTCACGACAGAGGCTATCCGTCTGAAGCTGTTCCCCTTCTCTTTGCGAGACAAAGCCAAGCAATGGCTAAGGGGGAAGGACCCCAACACTTTCAACACCTGGGAGAAGCTCTCCAACGCTTTTCTGACGAAGTTCTTTCCTCCGGGGAAGACCATGAAGTTGAGGAGTGAGATCTCCTCCTTCTCCCAGGCCAGCCACGAGTCCTTGCATGAAGCTTGGACGAGATATAAAGAGATGCAAAGAAGATGCCCTCACCATGAGCTTCCGAAGTGGCAGATTATTAATCTGTTCTACAATGGGTTGAGGGATGACCTGAAATCTTCTATGGACGTCGCGGCTGGGGGTTCCTTCATGTCTAGAAGCGAGGAGGATGCCGGGCATATTCTGGAAAATATGGCATCCAACAATGAGCGGTGGTGTGACGAGAGAGCCACACCAAGATCCGGGGGTATACACAGAGTCGAGGACGTCGACAAACTTTCAAGCAAGTTCGACTTGCTTTCGACCCAGATCTCCGCACTAATGGTAGGAGCCGGTGTGGCCGGTACACAGCAAATTTCTGCGGTAGAGTCCGAATTCTTTGGGGAATTCGACGGTGGTGACATCTCACCACCGTTGGATCAGGCGAGCACACTATTTTACAACCCCACGGGAAATGCGCCGTATCCGCCAAGGACAAATTCCAACCGGGCCTACTCTCCAAACAACCGGAACCACCCGAACTTCAGTTACCGGCCACCATTTCAGCCCTCACCGCCTCAGCAGCCGCAGCAACAAACTTATCAGCCGGCTAGGCCACAGCAGCAACCATTTCAGCAACAAACTCAGCAACAATCTTACGCCCCAGGAATCAGCAGCCGTTCCAGCAGCAGCAGCAGTATGGCCAACAGAGGGCCGTCTCTCCGGTTGAGTCTCTCTTGACTCAATATATTACCAACCAGGAGAGGATCAACCAAACGCTGGAAATGGGTCAGCGGACCCTCACGGACCAAGTAACCCAGCTGGGGTTACAAGTGGCGAACCTTGCAAGGTCACAAAACCAATTACCGCCACAACCGGAGGTGAACCCGAGGGGAGCAACCCAAACATCGGCACTCGTGCACGAGCACGTAAATGTATCCGCTATCGTTCTGAGAAGCGGGACACAAATTCCTACTAGAGTGCCCCCTAACAACCCGGAAGCACCATTGGTCGTTGAGAAACCGATCGAAAAATCAAACGACGCCGGTGCTTCGTCATCAAACCCTATGACTCCGGAGGGAGTCTCTGAAGAAGAGAAGAAGAAGAAGGAGGAAGAGAGCCCGAAAGTGTATAAACCCGTTGTGCCATTTCCACAACGGTTGGCTCAGGCAAAAATTGATGAGAAATATGGCAAGTTCTTCGCCATGGTCAAGGACCTAAGCCTGCAAATCCCCTTCCTAGAAGCAATCGAAACAATCCCCTCCTATGCAAAATTCTTGAAAGATTTGGTGACGAGAGGGTCTAGAAAAGAGAAAGTGGTGTTGACGGTGGAGTGTAGCGCTCTTATCCAGAGGGCAAATCCGTCGAAACTTAAAGACCCGGGGAGCTTCTCAATTCCTTGCACGATCGGGGCAGTAAAGATTCATCGTGCACTCGTTGATCTCGGAGCGAGTGTAAGTTTGATGCCCTTGTCGATGTAAAAAAGGATAGGAATGGGTGATTTGGAGCCCACCGGCATGACCCTACAACTAGCTGACCGGTCGGTCAAATATCCGGTGGGAATTGTGGATGACCTCCCCGTGAATGTGAGAGGGGTGCATGTGCCCGTGGACTTTGTAGTCATGGACATGCCTGAAGACGCACACACCCCCATCATCCTGGGACGGCCTTTCATGACCACTGCTGGCGTTCTAATAGATGTGAAGAACGGAAAACTTTCTCTAAACGTCGGCGGAGAGAAAGTCGAATTTGATCTGGGGTTATCCATGAAGTACCCCGATCCCCCAGACGACCCTCGGTGTAATCTGCTGGAGATGGAAGAAGAAAAAGCTGTTGAAGAGAGCTCCTGGGAGATTCTCCTAAGAAACCCCCCCGATGACTTGGGGGATTCAGAAGATGGAGACGGCCCCGAGAACAAAGAAGCTGCTGGAGAACAGAGTGCAGCAAGAATGACCCCTCCCGGGTTCCCCAAGACTCCTCCTACGAGGAGAGCGGGGAAAGAACCCATGGACCTCACTAAAGACGAGGTCCGGATCCTGAAGAAGATGGCGGGAAGCGCCAACACCAAGGAAAAGCCCCCGGATCCCACGAACAAGGGGAGGGTAGTCGAGCAAGTATTTTTCCAGCCGCTGACTACTCCAAGTGCCTTCAGCTCCAATGAAAAAGAGATGCCGAGCTTCGGGCATCACCCGTATCGACCACCGTGAACATCTCCTGCGGTCGTCGAGCCAACGACGTTAAACACGTGCGCTTCATGGGAGGCAACCCATGTTCTAAACTTTTTCCCAACTTTTCAACGTTATTTTTGACTTTATTTTGTCTATTTTTATAAATAAAATCAGCCGCGAGAACATCCGTTCGGGGACTTAAACAATTCTATTGGTTTTTGCAGGAAACAAGCCCCAACCGATCGGATGACAACTCACCCGATCGGTTGGGATGTATCTGATACATGCCGAGATCTGCCGCCATATGACCTGATCGGTTGAGTAATGAAGAGACCGGGTGGCAGACCGGGTGAGCTGGGGAGAACTCTCGGAAATTTTTGGGGAATGTCAACCGATCGGTTGAGTTCTAGCGCGATCGGTTGACGCGACCGGGTGAGCAGCCCTAAGTTCTCGGGAAAATGAATGGAGCGACCAACCGATCGGTTGAAAAGTCAACCGACCGGTTCGCCTGTAGCATTTCTTCGGCAAGAATTTCGACCTAACCGTCAACCGATCGGGTGACAAGTCACCCGATCGGTTCGACTTAAAATCCTATATAAACCCCCCCGACACCCGTTCATTTCCATCCTCGCCCGATCGCCCAAACCGCCGCCGTTTCGACTCCTCTCGTGCGCCTTCCTACTTTCTTCCCCAAGATCAACCTCGATCGTCTTCCCCCACCATCTCCCTACCCGTCAACCATCGATTCCCCTCCATTCCCCCGCCATCTCCCTACACACAAAACCCTAAATCTCACCCATCCTCCCCAAACATCGAAACTTGTTGAAGAGATCGCTGCGGCTTCACAGCGTGCTCCAATCGAGTAGCATCGGGGCGTCTACGAGCAACTATCTTCATCTCATTTGGGTAAACTCGCTCCTTTGCTTAATTTTATTTTTACCCGAGATATTCCATTTGCTCGTTGGCCGTATTTCGTGTTTGTGTTGATTCATTGTACTTTTACATACTCGCGCACACACAAGACACCCGCACAATGCCTCCCCACCGTGTTAAACCCACCGACGCCAGCTCTTCGAACCCTAGGCCCAACCGTCGCGCTCGTCGCGCTCAGCCCCCCGCTCAGCCCACCACCTCCAACCCATCTGCCCCCGATCAAGACCAAGCCGATCGATTCATGGCCATGATCCTCCTAGCTGGGCAGGGTGGTCGGATAACCGAGGAGTCCGTCGACCGAGACCTCCCCTTTCTTCAAAGCTTCATTCGCCACATCCGTGAAGACCCACCCGACGTCTCCGAGCTCC
The DNA here is from genome assembly GCA_030789695.1 of Scilla litardierei. Classification (NCBI taxonomy): domain Eukaryota; kingdom Viridiplantae; phylum Streptophyta; class Magnoliopsida; order Asparagales; family Asparagaceae; genus Scilla; species Scilla litardierei. The sequence continues at coordinate 312,154,469 of CM061133.1, read as the reverse complement.
ACATTCCACCCCCCACGACCCCTGGTCCACAGCGCAGGCCCCCGTCACCACCTCCGGAGGGTGGTGCCCCTGCTTGATCTTCTTTCCCCCTTTTTGCCCCCCCCATATTTGTGCCCATCTGTCTTTTGGGGGCCCTGCTTTGTCTCTGTCAGAGGGGGGGGGGGGGGGGGGGGCATTCGCGTGTCGCTTTTTGATTTCACCTCTTTTGTTTTTGACTCCCCCTTGCACATCTCTGCATTTCATTGTGCACATCATTTCGCTAGCACTTTCTGGTCTAGCTTGGGGGACGTCTATTTTGGTGTGCTGTCGTGTTCTGTTTTTTTCTCATTTTTTTGTGTGTGTGTGCTTGTTTTTCATTTTTTGAGTGTCGTGTCGTGTGGTTTTATTTTTATTTTTATTTTTATTTTCGCATTGTTTGATTTTGATTTTGATCTTTCTTTCTTTTTCAGTTTTATCTATGTGTTTTCCTCGTTTTCATTTCTTTTTGTGTCAGTGCGTATTCCCCCCCATTTTCATTGCCCTCCCGTACTCACTCATATTGCATTGAGGGCAATGCAAACTTCAGCTTGGGGGAGTCGCACTGTGTGCGTCGTTTGAGTCCTTCTTTTTCGTTTTTTGTGTCGTTTTCATCGTGTTGTTATTTTTTTCTTTTCTTCTTTTTTAGCTCTTTCTCCTAGAGATGAATCCTATGATGAATCGCCACAAAGTCACACACACCTAGCATTGCATCGATAATCACACTCACTAACCCTAGGATTTCGAGTCCTCTTGCATTTCACGCATCGCGGGTCCACTTAGCTTTTTGTGAGTCGTGTGTCATGACTAGCATTTGGTGTGTTTCTGCCTTGTGATTTTACTTTATATACCTGTCCAGGAATGACCCCTAGATTATCATGCTCCGATTTGAATATGCGGTATTTGTTTCCACTATATGCATGCTATATTTGTATCGTATACTTCAATTCGCATGCGTCGGGATTCCACAACTAAGGACTAGGGTAACCCATTTAGCCTATGCTCTATTTAACGAGAATAGTTTCCTTTGCCCGAGTGTTTAGATTTCGACTTCTTTTTTGTTTTACTTGGTGCAAATCCCCTCGTCGTGTACCGTTCTCCCACTTGGGAGAGTACACATGTGTATAGCCAAAAATCCAAAAAAAGGAGAAAAGAAAAGAAAAACCCAAAAAGAAAAGAAAAGAAAAATTGTGTATAGCCCAAAAATCAAAAAAAAAAAATACAAATGCCCAAAACCCAAAAAAATTTCCGTGTGAATATTTTTTCATACTTGCCAAGAATAAAGGGACGGCGAGAATTTGCACAGAGTGTTCTTCTCCACATCATCTCAACCCCCGTTGTTATCGAAAACACTTGGCTTAGGAACTTTTTAGCTAGTATCTAGGCTATAGTGGCGTGATTTCCTTAACCCTAGTTGTGGAGTCCCCGATGCATGATACGCTTCTATTCTAACTCTTCTCATGCATGCTTGAACTTATATTCGCCGCTTAATTCAATTCGGATCGATATTTTGGGTGATATCTTGGATTTGTGTATATCGAGCCTCATAGCACATCGTAGAAAGCATCACCATTTGCTAGCACACGACCACGCTCACTCGCGCTTCACTGCGTGGACCCACGACACTTATTTGGACTCGCTTTCCTAGGTTTAGTGGTGTGATTTGGCGTTTGCTTGCTTGGTGTGTCGTTTTCGATTTTGGTGGCTCTGATGGACGATCTAGGGTTTAGAGTTTTCTTTTTCTTTCTTCCTCTCTATTTTTCCCTTCCAAGCTCCTACTCTCACTCGTCTTCCTCGAGGACGAGGAAGAGTTCAGCTTGGGGGATTTTGACGTGCGTTTATATTTCATATATTCACGCACGTTTTCTTTTGTGTTTCTCCGTGTTTTTCCGCCGTCTCTTATTCGTTTTCGTGTATTTTCCCGTTTTCTTTCACTTTTCTTTGTTTATCCATGATTGCAGGGGATCGACCACATAGGGGACGTTTAACGAAGATATCCCAAGTCCCCGGAGCAACGGGAGAAGTCACGCGTGATCCAGGGGGTCAAACGCCAAAGAATTCATCTTTCAGCCCCTCACCCGGTCGGTTGGCCATCTCCAACCGATCGGGTGATGCACGCGTGCACCACCCGGTCTCTGTCGCAGCTCACAAAGAAGTCACCCGACCGGTTCGCAGACCGGTTCAGTGGGGGCTGTTCTCTGTCTTCTCAAAGCAAAGCGCCAACCGATCGGGTGACTCTCACCCGATCGGTTCATCTGTAGCTGAAGAAGAAGAGCTGAAGACACGGACGTCGAACCGATCGATTCACCCGACTGCTTCAATGATCCAACCGGTCACTCAAGAACTCACCCGACCGGTTCATGTGATCGGGTGAAAGCTCACCGTTTTCTGTTATTAATTTGTAACGGATCAACCGATCGGTTGACTTGTCAACCGATCGGTTGATGCGACGGTCTATAAATAGAACCCCTAGGGTTCCAGAAACGGGAGCTGTTCTTTTTTCTACTGTTTTATTTCCTTGTGACTGCTGTAATTGTTACTCTTTTGTAAGTTTTCAGATCTTTCTAAAATTTTAGTATTGTCTTTATTACTCCATTACTTCCGCATTGCAATTGTCCGATTATGATTTCAACGGTTAAATTTCATTTAGATCGCTTTTTCATGAATTTTTGTGAGTAGTTCCCAAATCTGGGATTTTGGTGGAAACCCCTTCGGGGGCTCTTCCAGATGCGTCCATAGGGTTAGGAAATCGATAGGGAGTAGGAATCTAACGGTTACGCGGGGTGTTTCATTGTCATCGGCGGGAAAAAGACCGCCTTTGACCGTTGGGCCAAGGGGGAATAAACTTGGCGGTTGACTCCCTAGCCATAGCTCACGCCCTCAGCGTAGACGCCGAATCCTAGCACGCGGGAGCGGCAGGATGAGACGTTGGGAGATATCGTTGCGGGCTTAGTGCTCCCGGGATCGATCAGTGTTAATGGACACGGGAGTGCCCACTGATCGAATCCGGGAAGTCCGGTGTATCATCCTGGGCACCGACCGGAATATCGGGCCCATGGGACGCCGGTACCACTTTCAGAGGCAACGTCTCACCATTGGACCCTAATCCCGATCGCTATCCATACCCGTAGGCCGTATCGGCGAGAGTCTCTTGTCGGGTTGGAAACCAAAGTCCCGGGTTTTCTTTCTTGTTGTTCATACCCTTTTATTTCCTTTCGTGACAACCATTCACCGATTCGGGCTAGCTCGCCCCCTCGGGGTGATTTAGGTCCTACCTGACCCAAGCACAACCTCGCCTCCCTGAGTTCGATATTCCCGCACCCTACACTAACCGTGAAACTTGCGGTAAACGACACCGCGCCGCCGCGACGCGAGCGGGGCGCCGGTCAGGTACTACCTTCGGGGCAGAGGGAAAGGGTCTGAACCGCCTATGGGGCAGAGGGAGGGTTTGCACCGCCTTCGGGTGGAAGGCATTGGTCCGTACCGCCTACGGGGTAGAGGGAGGCTTCATACCGCCTTTGGGGCGGAGGGCCTTGGTCCGTACCGCCTATAGGGGTAGAGGGAGGCCTCGGCCTCGCGAAAGTGGGTAGATGGGGGGATCAGCAACGCGACAGTAGGCGGATGGGGGGTTTGGCACCGTGACAGCGGGCGGATGGGGCCTCGGCACCGCAACATCGGGCGAAGGAGAAACCTGCTGTTCGTGATATTTTTTATTCGTTGTATAAAAAAGCCCTAAAATAGGCTTTTATGATATAGATACTAGAATTGATGATATAAAAATCGTTGTTTTTAATCTAGGAAGGCAAAACGATTTCTAATCCGATCTTGCAAGATCGATGCATGTATCATGATCGAGATAAAAATAAATTTTTTGAAATAATACCTCTAGATCCGGCCTTCAGATCTAGCAAAAGTTGGCGAAGCCTATGCATGGAAGACGAATCCCGCGCGTGGAAGATGAACTCCGTGCGTGGAAGATGAAGTCCGTGCGTGGAAGACGAAGCCATGTGTGATGGATGTACCGCCTTCTCCTTGCATTTGCAACGAATGGGGTTTCCGAAAATTTTTGAGGCTCGCGCTGATAACGTGTTATGAAGCATCAACTCTGGGAGGAGACCCCCGTCCTTTATTTATAGTAGAGGGAGAGCCATACATGAATGAGATACAATTGATATGATTCTATCTTATAAATACGGTCCTATCTTATAGATATGATATATTCTTATCTATTTACAACACATGTATTATTTTTGAAATGAAAATAATTAAACCCCACTATAAATCAAGGGCTTCCAAAAATAATAAATATATTAGTTTGATATGAAGTTATTTTTATTGTTTATCAACACATTTTTCCTTCTCTAATTCATTAATAAATTCTCAACACTTAATCATTTAATTACTGTGACTCATAATAACCAGCAACATTCATTATTTTTTTAAAACAAAAAATAAAATAAAATAACAATATAATGTTATTATTACATGTACATAAATTTAAAAAAAACCGCAAAAACCCAAAATTTGGATGAATGATGTTATACGTTAAATTATCACATTTATTGACTTATAACTTACTTTAAAACTTTGGATAAATTTGTTCATTATATTTGATTATTCCTACTATAAATTGCCATATAGGTAATAGCCATTCAACTTAGAAAAATAAAAAGAAAAAAAACTACCACCAACACTAAACCTTTTATTGAGATGTCTAAATGGTGCCTTATGATTCTACTACTTTGCATGCTTAGCATGCATGTTATCTCACTAACATATGCAACAATCAGCATCTCTCCATCACCAACAACAATTAGCTCACCCAACAATTGTGAGCATCTTCAGAAACTAGTGGCTCCGTGCTCTGATTTTTTTGCATCACACGGAAAGAATCATGCTCCTATGAATTGCTGCAGTGGATTAAATGAGATGTTGGAGTTATCTCCTACAAACGAAGAGTTGAAAGGTTTATGCTCATGCAACCCTGATCCACGCTTGCCAGTTAATGCATTTAATGGTGAAATGCTTGTAAAACTGTTATTACAGTGCGAGACAAAACGAGATCTGATTTTATCCACTTGGATCAACTCCTGCACTTAGAACCCAAATTCAATGTAGGTCACCCAAAAAATTAAGAAATAAAAGATATATCTTTATGAGAAACATTTTGACACTTGAAGTGCTAGCTATTTCACAATCAATTTTAATCAAAATCTATGAGTTCAAAGAAAATAGATAGGGAGAAATGGAATTACAGTATCTATCATTTTTTAATTCACTATAATTAACAATGCAATGATATGTAAATAACAAAATATTGTCCCCCATTTGAAACGATTTGACCGATATTTGTAATATACACTATTTGTCTAAGTAGTAGATAATACAAACAGATATATACATGAAAAGAGCAATATTTTCTAACATGAGAATATTGAATTGATAAAAAAATATAGAAAGTATTAATATTTGGAGTGACATTGCCTCGGTTGGCAGACCAGGTGATGAATATCACCGTCCTTCTCCTATGGCCGAACAACATTAAAATGACAATAGTTGTGGTTAGGATGTTTAATATCTATCTTTTAAATCCTTCATATTTTGATAATAATCATTCAGTTTTTTGTAGTTGGAAATTATTCATTAATTAATGTGGTTTAAATTCAAGTATCTGAGGGATAGTTTTCAAAATATTTTAAGTTAGAAAAATCAGTCAAAAGGAGAATATTTGAGGGATTATTTTGGCTTCAACTGGTTGGTGTAATTTAAAAAGAAGAATATTTGTGGGATTATTTTTAAAATATAAGATTTGAGGGACTGAGACGAAGATTACGTTCAATTTAAGGAACATACATTAGGAAAACCCCTTGTTGTTGATGTTGATTTGCATACATTAATTAATTCCAAATAAACTTATGTTTAATATTAAATGGAGAATGTTGGGTCCAACATGTTGAGTCGCGCTAGCCTTCTCATGCTACTTTTAATCTTCTGTCTTGTTTCTGTTAGAGCCCACAAAAATTTTCGATGATCATGTGCATATTGCAAGTATATGTGACTAATAAATAATAACATATGATACATTGACAAGGATTTACTACACATTATTGGGGTATATAGCCAATTTTATGAATTGGATTTACTAACCATTTCTGGGGATACTAAGCCATTTTTGAGAATAGGATTTTTTATGTTTATCTTTTTATTTTTTTGATTTATTTATTAGTACGGCCATACCATAATCTTAAATTATGATCTTCCATTTTACAACCCACCACTTTAACTATTGAACCTCACTACAAGATCTTGCTCTGAATTGCAATCTATTACTAAAAAAGAAATATTAAGAAATTGTTGTGAAGGGATAATACCGAGTTGGTTAGTCGGTTGGGATCACGGCTTATCTTATAGATAAGACCGTATCTATTGTATCTTATCTGTATGCTCTCCTTTATATGTTATAAATACAGAGCTTGGGGTTCCTTCCCCAGATAATGATTCATAACACGTTATCAGCACGAGACTCCAATTAAAAATTTCCATGCAAAAGCAAAGGAAGGCGGGAGATCCACGTGCACGGCGTGATCCACATCAAATGAGCGTCGTCATCCGCCTGGGCTTCGTTCAACCGTCGCTTATTTGGAGGACAGATTTAGAGGTAAATCTCGCTAAAAATGTCATTTTTATCATACGTATGATAATTTTATTCATAGATCTCGTAAGATCGGAGTGGAAATCGGGCTAATCGCCTAAATTGACGATTTTTATCGTCTAAAATCATGTTTTAAAAATGATTTCAATCTGAAATTTATAATAAAATATGGTGTATCCCCTCTCATCATCGCCGGCCGCTGCTATTTCTCACCGCCCCATAGGCGCCGGATCCCCCCTCACGCTTGAAGCGAAAGCTGGGGGCATTGATGTCTGTGCCCCCTACCTAAAGCGGGGTTGCCGTTGTCTGTGCCCCCCACCTAAAGGGGGCGCCGCTGTCTGCGCCCCCGCCTGAACCTGGGGGGCCGTCGCTGTCCGTGCCCCCGCATGCCTCCCGCCTGAAGCGGGGGGCTTCCGCTATCCCTCGTTCCCTGCCTGAACGGTGGGGGGGGTGGCCGCCATCGTCCTTGCCCCCCGCCTAAACAGGGGGGGCGCTGCCCAGCCTGCCCCTGCCTCACAGCGAGAGGGGGCACCTCCCTGTCGACCCCCTGCACGGCAGCGGAGGGGGGACCGTCGTTCTCCCCTCCGCCTCACGGTAGAGGGCCCGACCCCTCTCCGGCTCCGCATCAGGGGGGAGAGGGGGCGACAGCGGTAACCCTAGCCGCCTGCCCCTCATTCACACTTAGGGATGGCAGTACTGACCTGGCCCAACCCGCCCGACCCGACCCGCCACGATTTTGACCCGCCCCGCCCCGGCCCGCAGACGGGTCGGGGCAAGCTTGGGCTTTGTATGCAACCCGGCCCGCCCCGGCCCGCCCCGATAAACTATTGAGGTTCTAAAAAACATTACTATTTTGATGCGAACCATGCAGTCTTCCCATATCACATAACTCATACTCTGTTCCAATGTTCTTCCAATTAGGCCAATTCCCAAGTCCAAATTACCAATAAATCACAATTCTCCCAAATCCCAAATAAAAATTTTATTTGGTATTCATATGGATGGCAGTGATGACCTGACTCGACTGACTCGACCCGGCCCGACCCGGTTTTGGTAAGAAATTACCCGACCCGCCCCCGGCTCGAGACCCGCCCCGCCCCGGCCTGCAGACGGGGCGGGGCAAGCTTGGGTAGTTAAATACCCGCCCCGCCCCGCAATATTGCCATTCCTATTCACACTAGGCCTAAGGCACGTGGGCACAAAAAAATACGGCTGTGCGGGCCTGAAGCCCGCAGCCAAGCTGCGGGCTTCAGGCCAGTAGGCCAATTTTTTGAAAAAAAAAACAGATTATATTTAAATGGGGAGGTGCTAAAATAAGCTTTAAAAAGGCTTTTAGGGGCTAAAAATAAGTTTAAAATGTTATGAATGAGGGAGGCCTTTGGCCTCCCCTCCTTCATTACCCATTCATTAGGTCCCCCATTACTTAGAGTAATGGGGACCCTTGGTCTACTAGAGACTCTTGGCCTCCCCACTATGAGATAAATAAATAGAGCACCATGGCTCTTGGCTATGGTTACTCCTTCTAAGCAATGAAATGATCTATCTCTCTCTCTCTCTTGAGTTCATTATCATCCAACACGTTATCAGCACGTGTTCTCCATTCTTGAGCAAAAATCTTCATCTACATTCATCCCTACGCGCAAGGAATCTAACGTTGCTGCGGCGGTTCGTTGGAGCGTTGCGGCATCCTAAAAGGGTTCGGGAGCTTGGATTATTATTTCTACGGATCATCGTCACGTTCTTCCCTAGATCATTGATCTAGAGGTAAAACCCTATAATCCTGTAGATAAAATTAGACTAAATAATTTTTACATTGTTTTAATATACAAGTAAAAAAAAATTTAGTCTAATAAAAGAAAAAAAATTTATCCCTATTACAAAGTTTTTTTTTTCTATGAAATTTTTTTTCCTTTTGCCATTAAAATTCTTCGGTGGGAAGAAGAACCGGAATGAAATCCTCCCCTCCCCCCTGACGGAGGAAGGGGCCTTCCCACAATGCCGACCATGCCCCCCCTGCAGTGGAGAGGGGGGCCTTCCGCGCCGCCGCCCCCCCCGCTGAAAGGGGGCAGCCTGAGGCCGAGGAAGAGCCCTGAGGCCGAGGCCGAGCCCTGAGGCCGAGGCCGAGCCCTGAGGCCGAGGCCGATGGCAGGCTGAGCCCTGAGGCCGAGGCCGAGCCCTGAGGCCGAGGCCGATGGCAGGCTGAGCCCTGAGGCCGAGGCCGAAGCCGAGCCCGAGCCCGAGGCCGAGCCCTGAGGCCGAGGCCGAGGCCGAGCCCGTGACCATGACCCGAGGCCGAGCCCGAGGCCGAGGCCGAGGCCCGAGCCCGAGGCCGAGGCCTGAAGCAGAGGCTAATTGTTTATTTTTGGCTCGAAGCCATAATAATTGCGACAAACAACTTTGCAGAACTGTGGAACGGGCCACAGGAGCTTATACTAAAAATAATTTTTGGCTCGAAGCCACAAAATTCTACAGAAATTCGGCTTCTTCATAATTTTAAAGAAGAATTAAATTTGCAAATTGAAATTTATGAGAAAAACTTTGTAAAATCAATAATTACATTTATATGTTCCTCTATTTATTTAAACATCTCTCTTGCAAATTATTATGTATGGTTTACTAGAATTTTTAAAAAATTATAATCATCTCAAAGATCCTGAGACCGCTCTGCCGTTAGGTAATTAACCTAACGGTGTATGACGTTTCCATGTGGTCTACGAGATAGTTATATTTTCTAGTTTACTTTTTCCATATTTTTTATGCTTGAGATATATGCGTGGATGTTTAATTTATGCCTGTAGCATATAAACTGCGCGGATGTTTAAAATAAGTAAAAATGTGTTTTTCGGGATCGGCCATTGTATACCTATTTACTTTCCTTGCACTTTTATTATCTTTTGAGAGAATTTGTAAGTGAGGAAATTTGTATTTAAAAGCCCAAGCTCGATACAACAGCACATAGAATTGATGAAAACTCCTTCAATGGATCATGATGTCGGTCAATGTGCTTGGCTAAGTTTGCTGGATCAACCTAGCTTGACTGGGTAACAAGTGGTCTTGGCTTAGTCAATTCCCTGGCCGCGTCCGCTGGACCGCAAGGAGTCGATTCATGACTGTGTAAGCCAAAGCTCGATGCAACAGCATAAGAAGACGGATGCAGAAATAGGGACCCACCCGGGGTTTCCAAAGTTGTATTTTTCAATCTCTTTTCTTTGGACTGTAATCGAACTTTGGACTGTTTATTATTTTGGGTATCTGGCCGATCCCCGCATTTTTACTTATTAATTTATGCATGGTTTGTTGAATTTATTTTAATTCATGATTATCTTTAAATTGCATAGATAAAATGGCTAAATTGGCAAGCGTCGATTTCGAGGTGCTCGATGCAGCTGGCAAGAATTACTTGAGCTGGCGAGTGGACCTAAAGTTCCACTTGCGCTCCATGGCACTCCTGCACTCCATTCTGGCCCCCGCAGTGGCCCAATCATCGGCTCCCGCAGCATCCGATGCATCTGCTAGCAAAGCCCCAGAAGCGGCCCTTTCAGCTGGCAGTACCTCTACCACTGTCTCTGACATGGATAAGGCGAAAGCCATTATCTATATCAGACGACACATAGATCGGACCCTGAAGGCCGAATACTTGACGGTAGAGGACCCTCTGGAGTTATGGACATCGTTAGAGGCACGCTACAGACATCAAATTGATGTCATACTCCCGCGTGCCAGCTATGAGTGGGAGAACATCCGACTTCAGGACTACAAGTCCGTTGCTGAGTACAACTCAGCACTTCACAACATCACCTCACGCCTGAAGTTGTGTGGTGAAGAAGTCTCGGAGCACCGCATGTTGGAAAAGACATTTACCTCGTTTCACGAGAAAGATGCTATCCTCATGCAGCAGTATCGTGAACGCAATTTCACGAAGTTCTCTGAACTGCTCTCTTGCCTCCTTAGGGCAGAGCAGAATAGAGACCTTTTACTGGCCACTCATAACCAACGCCTGGCAGGCTCAGCTCCTATTCCCGAAGCCCACAGTGTTCACCCCCCGAAGTGGAAGAACAAGAAGAGGGGCAGAAAGAACAAAGGAAATGCCCCTATAAAACCAGCCATTGCTCCTCCCCAAAGAAAGAATAACAAAGGGAAGAAAAACTTCACTTGGAAACGTAAGAACACTGATACAGTGTCAAATCCAAAGAAGACATGGGAGGACAAATGTCATCGTTGTGGCATGACTGGACATTGGTCCAGAAACTGTCGCACACCTCGCCACTTCCAGGAACTGTATCAGGCGAGCCAGAAGCCTCCGCCTGAAACAAACATGGCAAATGTGGAAAATCCGACGAAGTTCACTTCCAAGGATTTCGAAAATGACGACCTGCTCGATTGAGCCTCATCTTTATCTATGCTTTTCAAAGAATAAATTGTAGCTTCATCTCTAGTATGCTTAATAAAGACGATCTTTTATTTTGAATGTATGCATTTTACATTTCCATCAATAAATTTTCGTTTTTGGCTTATATAGATGATGTATGAGTGCATAGTGGACAGTGCCTCGACGCACACTATCCTTCGCGATGAATGCTATTTCAATAGCATAAGTAAATATGACGGTCCTGTCATTACAATTTCAGGACTGTCCAAAATAATCGAAGGATCTGGTGATGCAATATTATTGCTCCCAAATAACACAAGACTAAAAATTAATAATGCACTATTTTCTCCAAGATCAAATAGAAATCTCATAAGTTTCAAGGACATCCGTTTAAACGGATATTACTTAGAAACTAGAGATGAAAATAAGGTTGAATACCTGTATGTCTTCTTCGTAAAGATGGCCAGAAGACCATCTGCGAAATATTTAAGGGACTCCCGTCGGGTCTCTACCAAACATACATTCAACCAGTTGAAGCCAATATGACTGAGCACCAGACGTGCCAGCCAATGCCACCATTTCAACTATGGCATAACAGACTTGGTCACCCTGGATCCATTTTGATGCGACACATCTTATCTGAATCCCGCGGACATGATTTGAAGAACCAGAAGATTCTTCAGAAAGGTGAATTTCCTTGTCCCCCTTGTTTCAAGGGGAAACTAATAACGAGACCATCGCCCCTAAAAGTGGGTTTAGAGTCTCCTGGCTTCCTTGAGAGGATACATGGTGACATTTGCGGGCCTATTCACCCCGCAAGTGGCCATTTCGGTACTTCATGGTACTAATAGATGCATCCACAAAATGGTCTTATGTGTGCCTCTTGTCCACCCGTAACCTAGCTTTTCCAAATCTGTTGGCACAGATAATTAGGTTACGTGCTCATTTCCCCGATAACCATATCAAGAAACTACGTCTTGATAATGCAGGCGAATTCACATCTCAAGTCTTCGAAGACTATTGCCAGGCAACGGGTATAGAAGTTGAACATCCAGTAGCTCATGTTCACACCCAGAATGGATTAGCAGAGTCCCTTATAAAGAGACTCCAATGGATTGCACGTCCATTGCTTATGCAATCCCAATTACCGGTGGATGCTTGGGGGCATGCTATTCTGCATGCCGCATCTCTTATCAGGATACGCCCCTCTGGAGGCAATACATTATCTCCGATGCAACTAGCATACGGCTCAACTCCAGATATATCTCATTTGAGAATATTTGGTTGTGCGGTCTATGTTCCAATAGCACCACCTCAGAGGACCAAAATGGGTCCTCAACGTCGTTTAGGAATCTATATTGGATTTGATTCACCCTCGATTATTAGATACCTAGAACCCCTAACGGGGGACACATTTAAGGCACGTCTTGCTGATTGTGAATTCGATGAGAAAACTTTTCCAAAGTTGGGCAAACATTCCAAGAAGCCTGAAGCTTCGGAGACCATTAATTGGGAAAATAAGTCTTTGTCCTTTTATGATCCGTGTACAAATCTGTGTGAAGATGAGATCCTGAAGATCCTTCACATCCAGAATACAGTACACCAATTGCCGGATAAATTCACGGACAACCAGAAGATCGTTCGTTCACACGTCCCTGCTGCTAACACTCCAGCTAGGATTGACATCCCTATAAATGGATGCAATCCACCCGCAGCAGAAATGGTTGTACCTCAATTGAAAAGAGGACGGCCACCAGGTTCAAAAGATAAAGTTCCTCGAAAGAGGAAGATTCCTGGTGAAAATAAGATTATCCCTCCACAGGATACTGAGCTCAGGACAGCTACCTCTCCCCTCCTAATTTCCCCCGCAGAGGAAACATTAGGAGAAACATCATTAAACTTTGTACGTACTGGGGAGGTACTGGACCGACATAGCACAGTCGTCGACGACGATTTTGCGTTCACTATTGCCGTTCACGTCGCTGAATACGACGATGACGTCGAACCACTTTCTCTAGCGGATTGTAAACGCAGAGATGATTGGCCAAAGTGGGACGAGGCGATAAGAGTAGAGCTGGACTCACTCTCGAAACGCAAAGTTTTTGGACCTGTAGTCCAAACACCAGTAGGTGTAAGACCTGTGGGATATAAGTGGGTTTTCATTAGAAAAAGAAATGAACAAAATCTGATCGTCCGCTACAAGGCGCGTCTTGTAGCAAAGGGGTTTTCCCAAAGACCGGGTATCGATTATGAAGATACATACTCCCCGGTTAATGGACGCTATTACATTCAGATTCTTAATAAGCCTATCATCTCTGGCAAGCCTAGAAATGCAGCTCATGGACGTTGTGACTGCATATCTTTATGGCGATTTAGATAAAAAGATCTATATGAAACTACCAGATGGGTTTAACTTACCCACAGAGATGAAAGAGATACCTCGGGAGGTAGTCTCTGTTAGACTACATAGATCCGTGTATGGACTAAAACAGTCAGGCAAAATGTGGTATAACAGACTAAGTGATTTCCTTGCACAGCAAGGATTCACTAATAACGAAGTCTGCCCGTGCATCTTTATCAAAAGAACGGGAAAAGGATTCGTCATCATAGCAGTTTACGTTGATGACTTAAATCTCATAGGCTCTCCAGCAGAGATTAATGTGATATCTGCAAGGCTAAAGCAAACTTTTGAAATGAAAGACCTAGGTAGAACGAAGTATTGCCTTAGCTTACAGATTGAACACCTACGAGGTGGAATCCTCCTACATCAATGCAATTATACCAGGAAGCTTTTAAATAAGTTCCAAATGGATAACTGTCATCCTTTATGTACCCCTATGGTCGTGAGATCATTAGACGTACAAAAGGACCCCTTCCGGCCTCTGGAAGAGGGGGAGGAGATACTGGGTCCAGAAGTACCCTACCTAAGTGCCATTGGTGCACTTCTCTATCTGGCTAACTGCACGCGTCCCGATATAGCGTTTGCAGTCAATCTCCTAGCCAGACACAGTGCAGCGCCTACAAATCGCCACTGGAATGGAGTAAAGCATCTTCTGCGATACCTCCAGGGTTCCGTAGACCTTGGACTTTACTACCAGAGAGGTGCCTCCTCCCAGTTACTTGGTTATGCCGATGCAGGCTATCTTTCAGATCCGCATACGGCAAAATCACAGACTGGTTTTGTCTTTACCTACGGAGGTACTGCTATCTCCTGGAGATCGGTAAAACAAACCACTACTGCTACATCTTCTAACCATGCAGAGCTCATCGCGATCCATGAAGCGAGCAGAGAATGTTTTTGGCTACGCTCCGTCGTCTAACACATTCTCCAATCCACTGGCCTGAAGACCGGTGATCTGGAGCCTACTGCCCTATTCGAAGACAACGCCGCGTGCATTGCTCAGCTTCAGAAGGGCTACATCAAAGGCAACAGGACAAAGCACATTTCTCCCAAGTTTTTCTAGACGCACGAGCAGAAGAACAACAAGCAGATTGAAGTTCGACAGATCCAGTCATGCAACAACTTAGCTGATCTTTTTACTAAGGCATTGCCTAAATGTACTTTTGTAAAGCTTGTAAAGAACATTGGTATGCGACAGTTGAAAGACCTGCAAGCCTGAAGCTTGTACGGATCAGGGGGAGTAACCTGTGGGTTGCACTCTTTTTCCTTAAGCTGTTGGGTTTTCCCACTGGGTTTTCCACAGCTAAGGTTTTAACGAGGCAAACACACTTACTCTGGATCCAGAAGTATCCACCCCTTGCCTCAGTAGCTGAGACCGAAGTGATGAATGTGTAAGGGGGAGTGTTATGAATGAGGGAGGCCTTTGGCCTCCCCTCCTTCATTACCCATTCATTAGGTCCCCCATTACTTAGAGTAATGGGGACCCTTGGTCTACTAGAGACTCTTGGCCTTCCCACTATGAGATAAATAAATAGAGCACCATGGCTCTTGGCTATGGTTACTCATTCTAAGCAATGAAATGATCTATCTCTCTCTCTCTTGAGTTCATTATCATCCAACATAAAAAGGTTTCAAGGAGTTTAAAAATTCATGAAAAATCATGATAAAATATGGGACATTAAGGGGACATTTGTGGATAAATTAGGGATTATTTAAAAGGAAAACTACTTCCTTTTTCATGATGAATATGTCATTTTTGGGCTCGTTTCATATTTCTTTTTGAATAATCCCAACTAGCACAACCTTTGCAGTTTATGATACCTTTGTAGGATCATAATTATATGCTATGCATCATTTTTAATGGCTTATTTTATGGATAAACTGATATTTGGTTATGCAATAATAAACTTAATAATTAGGAAGATCTTGCGACTGCTCTGTCATTAGTCACCTAACCTAACGGTGTATGACGTAGCACAGTGGTCCAATAATTATTAAGAAACTAAATTGTTTATCCTTCTGTGAATATAAATGACTGTGATGCCTGTGATGAAAATGTTTGCTGAAAATGTTTGATGAGCACAAATTTTTGCATGGATGGCTAATTGCGGTTTTGGATCTGCTGTTTAAGTCCCAAATTTTATTTCTTGTACTTTTCTTTTACTTTTGAGAGAAATTGTAGTGAGGAATTTATGTAATGTCCAAGACCGAAGACTACTTTCCATGGAGACGGAGGCCACACTTGAAGCTGAATATCTTATATGGGACCCACGGGGTTTCCAAAGTTGTAATTTCTTTTTTAAAGCATTCATTTGTGTAATATAGACTGTAATGGACTTTGGACTTTTTATTTATGTGGGACTGGCCGATCCACGCAATTAGCTCTTCATATAAAAATTGCCTCCGCATGAAAATATTTATTGTTTAAATTATTAATTCATACAAATTTGTGATCTGCTAGATAAAATGGTTTAAATAGCAAGTGTCGATTTCGAAGTGCTGGATGCATCAAAAAGAAACTACCTGAGCTGGCAACTCGATGTGAAGTACCATCTGCGGGCTAAGTCCCTCATTTCTGTTGTGACTAAGAATGAAAATGTAAGCGGTATAGAAAAGGCACAAGCCATTATCTATATTTGCCGCCATGTAGACAAGACCCTAAAGGCTAAATACCTTACGGTCGAAGATCCATTTGAGATGTGGACCGCCCTTGAGGATTGATAAACATAAAAAGATGTTATACTACCAAGGGCATGATATGAGTGGGAGAACCTAAGATTGCGGGACTTTAAGTCCATAGCTGAGTACAACTCAGCTCTTTTTAGAATCATCTCACGCCTGAAGTTGTGTGGTGAAAAAGTCTCAGAAGATCGCATGCTGGAAAAGACATACACGTATTTCCTTGAGAAAGATGCGATACAAATGCAGCAATACCGTGAACGAAAGTTTACCAGATATTCTGAGCTGCTGTCATATTTACTCATGGCTGAACAAAACAGAGAGCTTCTCCTCGCCACTTACAACATACGCCCCTGGCACTGTCCCATCCTAGAAGCTCACAATGCATTTTATTCTAGAAAGAAGAGAGACAACAAAAGAAAAGAAAGACCACAGAAAGGGGGACAGAACAAAAGGGCTAGGGGCCAAGTCTAGCAACGAAGAAGTGAAGGAAAGTGCAAGTTCACATGGCACAGAAATGACAACAAGAAAAATGATGCACCCCCACCGAAGAGGGATTGGGAAGTCCAGTGCCATAGCTGTTGTTAGAAACTCACAACTCCTCATATGGTTTTGATGATACAAACATATTATCTTTGTACTAACTCTATCTATGCAGATGTTATAGTACAAATCAACTAAGACAATCATCAAGTATACAAGTTGCAAGAAGCATCTACTACAAGACGAAGCTTATCGATGATATTTTGTATCTTGTAAATGAGATGTAATCTTTATTTTTTCTCTTGCATTCACTTAGAATGTAAAAGCCTTGATGATATTCTTTCTTAGTTGTTTAGGATTCGTCTTCAAAAAATCACGTCAAAAATCCAATTAGTCGAACAATCCCTAGTGCTAGTCGACTAATTTAAATATTAAAATATTTATGTTCTAAAATTTTGTCAGACCTATTTTAGAGTCTCTAGAATCATTTTTTTTTCAAACTCCTAACTTTCGATATTTTAGTCGACTAAAAGACTTTGTTAGTCTACCAGTCTATTTTCAAATCCATTATTTTCAATGATTTATCATTTAAATAATATATTTTATTTTTGGAAGTTAGAACTGCCATAAATGACCAGGTTTTGTCAGTTTATATCCTTTTACAGAATCCACTTTCCGTTTTCGGAAGTTACTTGCTGAAAGGACACCTCAACAGCCAGAATCCTAGTCAGCAATTCTAATTAGTCGACCAGTCTCTCCTATTAGTCGACTAATGTGAAAAACTTCCCAGAATTTTTTTAAAATTTTAGGCAGTTGTCCAACGTTCATAAAATACCTTTTTGACTATAAATAGACCCCCAGACCCCTGCCTAAAAACACACAAAAATTCACTCTCTTTCTCTTTTCTTAAGTTTACTTTCTCTCTCTAGAAAGTGTATGATTTTCAGATTTCCATAGGTGAACCTCTGCAGAAATTTTGCCCCTTGAGGAAGTCCATTTTCTAAGAGTGTTCTACCATATTTCATATCAAGAACCTTGGAGAATCCATCACCAACCTTGCGTCATAATTCCATCAATTATCAAGGCTATAGGTGATATTGTTTCATACTCTTTCTTTACTCTATTTGGTGAATCTCTTGTTGAAGAGATTGTACAAGTTTGCAATATGGGGAGTGTTGGCATCTTTGTTTGTTGGTTACTTGCGAGGATCAAGTGTTTTAGTGGATTCAAATCTCTACGGGGTAGAGGACTGGACGTAGGATCACAAGGATCCCAACCAGGATAAAAATCTCTGTGTTTGCGTTTGGAATATTCTGGATTGTGTTCTTTTATTTCCAAAATCTTATTGCAATTTTCTATTAACTTTTAATTTTGCAATATCGTCGTGATTTATACTATTCACCCACTCTAGTGTATTTGGTGTGCCAGGAGATCCAATATTTGGTATCAGAGCCACATGGTTAAGATGGCATACACCTATCCGACAAACACTTCAACGTCTTCATCACAATTTCCAGAAGGGCACTCTACTACAAGGCCTCCACTATTCAATGGTTCCAGCTACTCCTATTGGAAGACAAGGATGACAATCTATCTTCAAAGCATCGACTACGAACTTTGAAACATGTTGGAAACTCAATACAACAAGCCTACAATTCCATATGCCCAATGGACCACTACTAACAAATCTACTGCAACCCACAACTCTAAAGCAATGAGTGCACTATTCTATGCCATGGACAAGAATGAATTCAATCGTGTCTCCCAGGCCAAATCAGCGTACGACATTTGGCATACACTCCAGGTTCCACATGAAGGAACTAATAAAGTTAAGGAAACTAAAATCTCTGTTCTTGTTCACTGGTTTGAGTTATTTAGAATGAAGGAGGATGAACCAATTGGAGAAATGATCACTCGGTTCATCAACATTGTCAACTCCTTAATAGCTCTTGGCAAAACCTATTCTTAAACGGAACAAGTAAGGAAGATTCTTTGTGCCTTAACGTCAGAATGGGAGAAGAAGACTACAGCCATAGAAGAAGCCAATGACTTGTCAACTCTCACCGTTGAAAGCTTGGTTGGTAACCTGATGGCCTACGAAGTACAATTTCAAGATCACAAAGAACAAGCAGATACAAAGAAGAAAATTCTTGCCTTCACCGCTTCATCAGACACCGATGATTCAGATATGGACGATGATGACATGGCACTTATAACAAGAAACTTTAAAAAGTTTCTACGACGAGGTAAGTTTAAAATTTTTAAGCCCAAAACTACTGATGCTTCTTTGTGTTTTCAATGTAACAGGCCTGGACATATGAAAAAGGATTGTCCACTTCTTAAGCCAAAAGAAAGGATATTCAACAACTTCAGAAAGAATAAGAAGTTCAAAAAGAAAAAGAAGGCACTAGCAATAACATGGGACTCTTCATCTTCAGATGAAGAAGAAGAAGTCAACGACCAATCTAATGAAGAGAATTCCCATATGTGTTTTATGGCACAAAGTGATAAAGAGGTAAGTAGTTTAGATAATGAAGAATTACTTAATACTTTTAATGAATTATATACAAGATTCAAGAAATTGAATTCTCAACATAGGGCATTAGTTCTTTCTCATCAAGAACTAACCTCCTCCTCCTCTTCAGTAGATAGTCTAAAAATTGAGAAGGAAACATTATCTTCTCAAAATGATAAACTGCTTCATGAAAATGAGATTCTCAAATCTGAGAACCATAATATGGTTTCATGCATTTCCATTTTAGATAAGGATATCTCTTATCTAAAATTGAAATATAATGATATGTCTTCTAACATTAGTAAGTTCAATAAAGGAAAGAATAATCTAGATGATTTACTTAGATTACAACATCCTGCTAATCATAGACAAGGTTTGGGATATAAGAGTACTCCCAAATCCAATATTCTTGGTAATATCATTTTAGAAAAGAAAAAGCATGTATTTATTAATGCAAAGAAATTGATTCTTCTAATAATATGAAAAAGGATACTATTCATATTCTAAAGAAAACCAATTTTCCTTCATCTTTTATGAAAACAATTATGCATAATATTTGGGTTCCTAAAGACATTTGCTTATATGATAAGGATTTATATATTTCTAACTTTATGCAAATTGTTATTCTTTCTTCTAATATTTGAAGAAACCAAATTCCACTTGGGTTTGGTTTCCTAAAGACTAATCATAAGGACCCATATAAAAAGGGTACCAATATTTACTGTTTATATTTTAGGTACCCATAAAAGAAAGATGAATACTAGATAGTGGTTGTTCTAAACACATGACCGGGAACATTAAACTTCTATCAACCGTACAATTCAAAGATGGTGGCACTGTTACTTTTGGTGATAATAACAAAGGTAAAGTGATTGACATCGGAACATTTGGTGATCCAACTAAGCTTATCATCGAAAACGTGCTCCTCGTTGACGGTTTGAAACATAATCTCTTATCTATTTCTCAATTATGCGATAAAGATTTTAAAATAGTTTTTGAAAAGAATGCATGCATTATATATGATTTTAATATGACTCATATTTTATTTCAAAGTAATCGTAAGAATAATATATATATTATACATGAACATATCTTCAAATGATCATTGTTTACTAGCATCCACAGATAACACATTATTATGGCATAAACGTTTTGGACATACTAACTTTAAGCACTTTGCACGTATTTCAAAACAAAAGTTAGTTTTCGGAATGCCTAATATATCTTTTACTCATACACAATTTTTTGATGCATATCAACAAGGAAAAATGCATAAAACCTCTTTTAAATTGAAAGATGCTATATCTACTAAAAGACCACTTGAACTTTTACATTTAGATTTATTTGGTCCTTCCAAAATAGCTTCTTTAAATGGCAATAAATATGCATTTTGTTGGATGAAAATAAACTCAAGAGAGAGAGAGAGATCATTTCATTGCTAAGAATGAGTAACCATAGCTAAGAGCCATGGTGCTCTATTTATTTATCTCATAGTGGGGAGGCCAAAAGCCTCTAGTAGACCAAGGGTCCCCATTACTCTAAGTAATGGGGGACCTAATGAATGTGTAATGAAGGAGGGGAGGCTAAAGGCCTCCCTCATTCATAACACTCCCCCT
Source organism: Scilla litardierei (assembly GCA_030789695.1). Lineage (NCBI taxonomy): Eukaryota > Viridiplantae > Streptophyta > Magnoliopsida > Asparagales > Asparagaceae > Scilla > Scilla litardierei. The sequence continues at coordinate 312,133,739 of CM061133.1, read as the reverse complement.
TACACATTCATCACTTCGGTCTCAGCTACTGAGGCAAGGGGTGGATACTTCTGGATCCAGAGTAAGTGTGTTTGCCTCGTTAAAACCTTAGCTGTGGAAAACCCAGTGGGAAAACCCAACAGCTTAAGGAAAAAGAGTGCAACCCACAGGTTACTCCCCCTGATCCGTACAAGCTTCAGGCTTGCAGGTCTTTCAACTGTCGCATACCAATGTTCTTTACAAGCTTTACAAAAGTACATTTAGGCAATGCCTTAGTAAAAAGATCAGCTAAGTGGTTGCATGACTGGATCTGTCAAACTTCAATCTGCTTGTCGTTCTTCTGCTCGTGCGTCCAGAAAAACTTGGGAGAAATGTGCTTTGTCCTGTCGCCTTTGATGTAGCCCTTCTGAAGCTGAGCAATGCACGCGGCGTTGTCTTCGAATAGGGCAGTAGGCTCCAGATCACCGGTCTTCAGGCCAGTGGATTGGAGAATGTGTTGGACGACGGAGCGTAGCCAAAAACATTCTCTGCTCGCTTCATGGATCGCGATGAGCTCTGCATGGTTAGAAGATGTAGCAGTAGTGGTTTGTTTTACCGATCTCCAGGAGATAGCAGTACCTCCGTAGGTAAAGACAAAACCAGTCTGTGATTTTGCCGTATGCGGATCTGAAAGATAGCCTGCATCGGCATAACCAAGTAACTGGGAGGAGGCACCTCTCTGGTAGTAAAGTCCAAGGTCTACGGAACCCTGGAGGTATCGTAGAAGATGCTTTACTCCATTCCAGTGGCGCTTTGTAGGCGCTGCACTGTGTCTGGCTAAGAGATTGACTACAAACGCTATATCGGGACGCGTGTAGTTAGCCAGATAGAGAAGTGCACCAATGGCACTTAGGTAGGGTACTTCTGGACCCAGTATCTCCTCCCCCTCTTCCAGAGGCCGGAAGGGGTCCTTTTGTATGTCTAATGATCTCACGACCATAGGGGTACATAAAGGATGACATTTATCCATTTGGAACCTATTTAAAAGCTTCCTGGTATAATTGGATTGATGTAGAAGGATTCCACCTCGTAGGTGTTCAATCTGCAAGCTAAGGCAATACTTCGTTCTGCCTAGGTCTTTCATTTCAAAAGTGTGCTTTAGCCTTGCAGATATCTCATTAATCTCTGCTGGAGAGCCTATGAGATTTAAGTCATCAACGTAAACTGCTATGATGACGAATCCTTTTCCCGTTCTTTTGATAAAGATGCACGGGCAGACTTCGTTATTAGTGAATCCTTGCTGTGCAAGGAAATCACTTAGTCTGTTATACCACATTTTGCCTGATTGTTTTAGTCCATACAAGGATCTATGTAGTCTAACAGAGAATACGTCCCGAGGTATCTCTTTCATCTCTGTGGGTAAGTTAAACCCATCTGGTAGTTTCATATAGATCTTTTTATCTAAATCACCATAAAGATATGCAGGCACAACATCCATGAGCTGCATTTCTAGGCTTGCCAGAGATGATAGGCTTATTAAGAATCTGAATGTAATAGCGTCCATTACCGGGGAGTATGTATCTTCATAATCGATACCCGGTCTTTGGGAAAAACCCTTTGCTACAAGACACGCCTTGTAGCGAACGATCAGATATTCTTCATTTCTTTTTCTAATGAAAACCCACTTATATCCCACAGGTCTAACACCTACTGGTGTTTGGACTACAGGTCCAAAGACTTTGCGTTTCGAGAGTGAGTCCAGCTCTACTCTTATCGCCTCGTCCCACTTTGGCCAATCATCTCTGCGTTTACAATCCGCTAGAGAAAGTGGTTCGACTTCATCGTCGTATTCAGTGACGTGAACGGCAATAGTGAACGCAAAATCGTCGTCGACGACTGTGCTATGTCGGTCCAGTACCTCCCCAGTACGTACAAAGTTTAATGATGTTTCTCTTAATGTTTCCTCTACGGGGGAAATTAGGAGGGGAGAGGTAGCTGTCCTGAGCTCAGTATCATGTGGAGGGATAATCTTATTTTCACCAGGAATCTTCCTCTTTCGAGGAACTTTATCTTTTGAACCTGGTGGCCGTCCTCTTTTCAATTGAGGTACAGCCATTTCTGCTGCGGGTGGATTGCATCCATTTATAGGGATGTCAATCCTAGCTGGAGTGTTAGCAGCAGGGACGTGTGAACGGACGATCTTCTGGCTGTCCGTGAATTTATCCGGCAATTGGTGTACTGTATTCTGGATGTGAAGGATCTTCAGGATCTCATCTTCACACAGATTTGTACGCGGATCATAAAGGGACAAAGACTTATTTTCCCAATTAATGGTCTCCGAAGCTTCAGGCTTCTTGGAATGTTTGCCCAACTTTGGAAAAGTTTTCTCATCGAATTCACAATCAGCAAGGCGTGCCTTAAATGAGTCCCCCGTTAGGGTTTCTAGGTATCTAATAATCGAGGGTGAATCAAATCCAATATAGATTCCTAGACGACGTTGAGGACCCATTTTGGTCCTCTGAGGTGGTGCTATTGGAACATAGACCGCACAACCAAATATTCTCAAATGAGATATATCTGGAGTTGAGCCGTATGCTAGTTGCATCGGGGATAATGTATTGCCTCCAGAGGGGCGTATCCTGATAAGAGATGCGGCATACAGAATAGCATGCCCCCAAGCATCCACCGGCAATTGGGATTGCATAAGCAATGGACGTGCAATCCATTGGAGTCTCTTTATAAGAGACTCTGCTAATCCATTCTGGGTGTGAACATGAGCTACTGGATGTTCAACTTCTATACCCGTTGCCTGACAATAGTCTTCGAAGACTTGAGATGTGAATTTGCCCGCATTATCAAGACGTAGTTTCTTGATATGGTTATCGGGGAAATGAGCACGTAACCTAATTATCTGTGCCAACAGCTTTGGAAAAGCTAGGTTACGGGTGGACAAGAGGCACACATAAGACCATTTTGTGGATGCATCTATTAGTACCATGAAGTATCGAAATGGGCCACTTGCCGGGTGAATAGGCCCGCAAATGTCACCATGTATCCTCTCAAGGAAGCCAGGAGACTCTAAACCCACTTTTAGGGGCGATGGTCTCGTTATTAGTTTCCCCTTGAAACAAGGGGGACAAGGAAATTCACCCTTCTGAAGAATCTTCTGGTTCTTCAAATCATGTCCGCGGGATTCAGATAAGATGCGTCGCATCAGAATGGATCCAGGGTGACCAAGTCTGTTATGCCATAGTTGAAATGGTGGCATTGGCGGGCACGTCTGGTGCTCAGTCATATTGGCTTCAACTGGTTGAATGTATGTTTGGTAGAGACCCGGCGGGAGTCCCTTAAATATTTCGCAGATGGTCTTCTGGCCATCTTTACGAAGAGTGACATACATGTATTCAACCTTATTTTCATCTCTAGTTTCTAAGTGATATCCGTTTAAACGGATGTCCTTGAAGCTTATGAGATTTCTATTTGATCTTGGAGAAAATAGTGCATTATTGATTTTTAGTCTTGTGTTATTTGGGAGCAATAATATTGCATCACCAGATCCTTCGATTATTTTGGACAGTCCTGAAATTGTAATGACAGGACCGTCATATTTACTTATGCTATTGAAATAGCATTCATCGTGAATGATAGTGTGCGTCGAGGCACTGTTCACTAGGCACTCATACATCATCTATATAAGAAAAAAACGATAATTTATTGATGGAAATGTAAAATGCATACATTCAAAATAAAAGATCGTCTTTATTAAGCATACTAGAGATGAAGCTACAATTTATTCTTTGAAAAGCATAGATAAAGATAAGGCTCAATCGAGCAGGTCGTCATTTTCGAAATCCTTGGAAGTGAACTTCATCGGATTTTCCACATTTGCCATGTTTGTTTCAGGCGGAGGCTTCTGGCTCGCCTGATACAGTTCCTGGAAGTGGAGAGGTGTGCGACAGTTTCTGGACCAATGTCCAGTCATGCCACAACGATGACATTTGTCCTCCCATGTCTTCTTTGGATTTGACACTGTATCAGTGTTCTTACGCTTCCAAGTGAAGTTTTTCTTCCCTTTGTTATTTTGTTTTGGGGAGGTGCATTGGCTGGTTTCATAGGGGCATTTCCATTGTTCTTTCTGCCCCTCTTCTTGTTCTTCCACTTCGGGGGGTGAACACTGTGGGCTTCGGGAATAGGAGCTGAGCCTGTCGAGCGCTGGTTATGAGTGGCCAGTAAAAGGTCTCTATTCTGCTCTGCCCTCAGGAGGCAAGAGAGCAGGTCAGAGAACATCGTGAAATTGCGTTCATGATACTGCTGCATGAGGATAGCATCTTTCTCGTGAAACGAGGTTACTGTCTTTTCCAACATGCGGTGCTCCGAGACTTCTTCACCACACAACTTCAGGCGTGAGGTGATCTTGTGAAGTGCTGAGTTGTACTCAGCAACGTACTTGTAGTCCTAAAGTCGGAGGTTCTCCCACTCATAGCTGGCACGCGGGAGTATGACATCAATTTGATGTCTGTAGCGTTCCTCTAACGCTGTCCATAACTCTAGAGGGTCCTCTACCGTCAAGTATTCGACCTTCAGGGTCCGATCTATGTGTCGTCTGATATAGATAATGGCTTTCGCCTTATCCATGTCAGAGACAGCGGTAGAGGTACTGCCAGCTGAAGGGGCCGCTTCTGGGGCTTTGCTAGCAGATGCATCGGATGCTGCGGGAGCCGATGATTGGGCCACTGCGGGGGCCAGGATGGAGTGCAGGAGCGCCATGGAGCACAAGTGGAACTTCAGGTCCACTCGCCAGCTCAAGTAATTCTTGCCAGCTGCATCGAGCACCTCGAAATCGACGCTTGCCAATTTAGCCATTTTATCTATGCAATTTAAAGATAAGCATGAATTAAAATAAATTCAACAATCCATGCATAAAGAAATTAATAAGTAAAAATGCGGGGATCGGCCAGATACCCAAAATAATACACAGTCCAAAGTCCGATTACAGTCCAAAGAAAAGAGAATGAAAAAAATACAACTTTGGAAACCCCGGGTGGGTCCCTATTTCTGCATCCGTCTTCTTATGCTGTTGCACCGAGCCTTGGCTATTTATACAATTTCCTCACTTACAAATTCTCTCAAAAAAAGAAAAAGTGCAGGAAATGTAAATATGTATGCAATGGCCGATCCCGAAAGACACATTTTTACTTATTTTAAACATCCACGCAGTTTATATGCTACAGGCATAAATTAAACAACCACGCATATATCTCAAGCACAAAAAAATATGGAAAAAGTAAACTAGAAAATATAATTATCTCGTAGACCACGTGGAAACGTCATACACCGTTAGGTTAGTTAACTAACGGCAGAGTGGTCTCAGGATCTTTGAGATGATTATATTTTTAAAAAAAGTTCTAGTAAACCATACATAATAATTTGCAAGAGAGATGTTTAAATTAATAGAGGAACATATAAATGTAATTATTGATTTTACAAAGTTTTTCTCATAAATTTCAATTTGCAAATTTAATTCTTCTTTAAAATTATGAAGAAGCCGAATTTGTGTAGAATTTTGTGTCTTCGGGCCAAAAATTATTTTTAGTATAAGCGCTTGTGGCCCGTTCCGCAGTTCTACAAAGTTGTTTGCCGCAATTATTATGGCTTCGGGCCAAAAATAAGCTATTAGCCTCGGCCTCGGGCCTCGGGCGCGGCCTCGGGCGCGGCCTCGGGCCTCGGGCTCGGGCCGCCCCCCTGCATCGGGGGGCGGTGACGCGGAAGGCCCCCCAGCTGCAGGGGGATCGGCATCGGGCCGCCCCCCTGCAGCGAGGGGCGGCGGCGCGGAAGGCCCCCCGCTGCAGGGGGGATCGGCCTCGGGCCGCCCCGCTGCAGGGGGGATCGGCCTCGGGCCGCCCCCATGCAGCGGGGGGCGGCGGCGCGGAAAGGCCCCCCGCTGCAGGGGGGATCGGCCTCGGGCCGCCCCCCTACAGCGGGGGGCGGCGGCGCGGAAAGGCCCCCCCCCGCTACAGGGGGGGATCGGCCTCGGGCCGCCCCCTGCAGCGGGGGGCAGCGGCGCGGAAAGGCCCCCCCCCCTCTACAGGGGGGGAGCGTGGTCGGCGTTGTGGGAAGGCCCCCTCCTCCGTCAGGGGGGAGGGGAGGATTTCATTTCGGTTCTTCTTCCCACCGAAGAATTTTAATGGCAAAAGGAAAAAAAATTTAAGAGAAAAAAAAACTTTGTAAAATGGAATTTTTTTCTTCTTCTTTTATTAGACTAAATTTTTTTTACTTGTATATTAAAACAATGTAAAAATTATTTAGTCTAATTTTATCTACAGGATTATAGGGTTTTACCTCTAGATCAATGATCTAGGAAGAACGTGACGATGATCCGTAGAAATAAAAATCCAAGCTCCCGAACGCTTTGAGGATGCCGCAACGCTCCAAAGAACCGCCGCAGCAACGTTAGATTCCTTGCGCGTAGGGATGAATTTAGATGAAGATTTTTGCTCAAGAATGGAGAACACGTGCTGATAACGTGTTGGATGAAAATAAACTCAAGAGAGAGAGAGAGAGATCATTTCATTGCTAAGAATGAGTAACCATAGCTAAGAGCCATAGTGCTCTATTTATTTATCTCATAGTGGGGAGGCCAAAAGCCTCTAGTAGACCAAGGGTCCCCATTACTCTAAGTAATGGGGGACCTAATGAATGGGTAATGAAGGAGGGGAGGCCAAAGGCCTCCCTCATTCATAACACATTTGTAATTGTTGATGATTATTCAAGATATACTTGGGTATTATTTTTGAAACACAAAAATAATGCATTTGGAGAATTTACAATATTTTATACAAGAATTCAAAAGTTAAAATCGTCATCCATTATTACTATTCGTAGTGATCATGGAGGAGAGTTTGAAAATGAATTATTTACGAAATTTTGTAATAACATGGTATAACACTTAATTTCTCTTTTCCTCGAGCCGCACCACAAAATGGTGTAGTTGAAAGGAAAATAGAAATTTACAAGAATGTGCTCGAACCATGTTATGTGATAGTTCTTTAGCAAAATATTTTTGGGCAGAAGCCGTTGCTACTGCATGTTATGTTTTGAGTAGAATTTTGGTAAGATCACAAATGAATAAAACTTGCTTTGAATAATTTTATGATCATATACCTCGTGTATCTTATTTTAAAGTATTTGGTTGTAAATGTTTTATTCTTAATACTAAGGATTCACTAGATAAGTTTGATTCTAAATCAGACGAAGGTAATTTTGTAGGATATTCTACACGTAGTAAAACATATAGGATTCAAAATAAAAGAACCTTATGTATTGAGGAATCTCTTCATGTAAATTTCGACGAGAATTCTACACCTATCCCATATTTAGATGAAGAAGACTCTATACCTATCTATGGTTCTTTAGAAAACACTAAGTTAGATGATAATGATTCTACTAATTCCATTCCTGAGATTATTCCTGAAAATACAAGTCTTCATTAAGCATTTGTTGAAATTCCTAATCATCCACATGATTTAGTTATTGGAGATATTTCTGATAGAGTAAGAACTAGATCTCAAATAGAACAAATGACTAATTGTGCATTTATATCATCCATCGAACCAAAGAATGTTATTGAAGCATGTAAAGATAGTTCATGGATTATAAAAACGCATGAAGAACTTAATCAATTCAAAAGGAACGATGTATGTGAATTAGTACTTAAACCTTCAGATCATCCTATTATTGGTACTAAGTGGGTATCTAAGAATAAATTGGATGAATCTGGACAAGTGATTAGAAATAAGGCTAGATTAGTTGCACAAGGTTATAATCAAGAAGAATGCATAGACTATGATGAAACTTATGCTCCTGTAGCAAGATTAGAATCTATTAGAATGCTTTTAGTATATGCATGTTACAAAGATTTTAAGTTATATCAAATGGATGTTAAAAGAGCATTTCTAAGTGGTATTATAAAGGAAGAAGTCTATGTAGAACAACCACCAGGATTTCAACAAGAAAGTTTGGATAATCATGTTTTCAAGTTAAAGAAAGCATTATATGGATTAAAACAAGCACCTCGTGATTGATATGAAAGACTAAAGTGATGGAAATTGAATTCCACCCCAAGTGATTTTGATGATGAGTACACCAAATGAAACTTAGTATACTAACTACACTACAATTAAGTGTGCATGATATGCGAAGCTTAACTCATACTCAAAGAAGCGCAATCTACGCTCAAAGACTAGGACGAACGTGGCTAAGATCGAATAATGAAGTTCAAAGCTCAAATAGAACAAGAAGCTCAAGTGAAGCTCACATCTACTTCATCAAACGGATCAAGCTTTCGAAGACGTGTCCTAAGTCTATAGTGAGTGTGTTGTGTCTTTTTAGGGTATTGTTAAAGCCAAATCATATAGACAAACACACACACACACAAACAATTTGAAAATATTTTTGAATATCTTTTAAATCATCTTCAAAAATGTTTTTGAGAGCTTTCTCTAGTCATCTTATAAATTCCGTAGTCAAACTCCACACACCCTGGAGTTAGCTACCTGTCTGACTAGCTGTGTCGCAGGAAAAACTCCTCTGGGAGTCGACTACCAAAGGTAGGGAGTCGACTACCAGCTGAGAAACAAGATTTCCTAAAACACACTGGGAGTCGACTACCACTCCTAGGGAGTCGACTACCAGCTGTCAAAGTTTGACGTTTTTAACTTGAATTTTGAAATATCGTTGAGCGATTTCTCCATAATTTTTGGGACAAAAGTCAAAGTATTTTTGAAATTCGAATTCTCAGTTTTGTCCTATAAATAGAGGACCGTTTTCATTGAGAAAAACACAACAAATATCGAATTCAAAATCTCTCGTGCAAACGCTCTAAAAGTTCTAAGCTCTCATTCTTTCTCTAGCCAATTCGATTTTATTTGTGATCTTGCAAAATTCTGTTATTATTTTTAAAAGATCATATTCTTGTTTTATTGGCTAACTGTTTTTCAAATCCGCATTACTTTTCTCTTGATTTTTGTTTAAAGGATTTTTGAAAAACATTAGATCTAGATCACAAAGAATTCATTCGTATCTTTGTGTGATCTAGAATCTCATTCTATCAAGCCACTACACACAATTTTGTCTTTCATTGTTTGGCTGGAGAATCTGGGTGTAAAACCAATCTCCACCAATTTATTGTGGTGAATTGGATATCATTTTTATTGTGTTGTTGTTGGAACACTAGACAAGTCTAGGTGTTGCCAGTTGGAAATCCTGGTCAAGACTAGGTCTTTGGAAATCCTAACGAGTGGAGTTAGGTACTTGTATTTGCCAAGGCAGATAGTGGAAAATCTCGTACCGGATTGGTCAGGGACTGGACGTACCCAAAAGTTGTGGGGCACCAAGATAAAAATCCTTGTGTCTACGATTGCATATCTGTGTTTGTTTATCTTTGCTCTTACTTTATTATTTGCTAATTGTTGTTCATCTATTGTAAAGATCAACTTACTTTTATCCGCTGTGAATATAATATTTGTATCACTTGCAATCTTATCTGTGCTTATAATATTCTGGGAGTCGACTACTGTTCATAGGGAGTCGACTACCTGCTGTGAATTTACTCCGTGTATTTTAAGATTATTTTGTTGATTAAGAACCAAGCGTAGATCGCTCTACTTGGTTTCTTAGGCAACATTAGAATGACGTTTATTAACAATCGAAAAAGTTTACTATTTGCACAACACTATTCAACCCCCCTTTAGTGTTGTTTGCCATCCACAGAATCCAACACTTGGTATCAAAGCAAGGCTACAAAGGTGATGGCGTCAATATCCTTTCACTCTGAAGGACTGAATACCATGCGACCACCACTGTTCAATGGAACCAACTACGCTAGCTGGAAGATCCGAATGAAGACTCACCTAGAGTCATTAGACATTGAAGCTTGGACCGTTACTAAAATCCCGTACATCGCACCTACCGACGTTGAGTTTGAGAAATGGTCTGTCGACGACAAGAAGAGAGCTAATCTCAATGCAAAAGCAATGAATGCACTATTTTGCGCCGTTACAGGAAACGAGTTCAATCGAGTCTCCCAATGTGAGACAACACACCAAATATGGCATACTCTTCAGGTAAGTCACGAAGGAACCGAAAAGGTAAAAGAATCCCGCATAAATGTTTTGCATTCAAAATTCGAATCTTTTAAAATGGAAGAAGGAGAGAGTATCACCGATGTGAATACTCGTTTTACTAATATTACAAATGAGCTCGTAGGATTAGGAAAGAAACTTTCCGAATATGAGCAGGTAATGAAGATACTAAGATCCCTCCGACCCGAATGGAAGGGAAAGACAACTGCCATTCGAGAAGCTCATAATGTAAAAGACCTCACCATTGAAGAACTAATGGGAAATCTCATGGCATATGAGATTGAGCTTGAAGAAGACAAGAAGATCGAAGAAAACCCAAAGAAGAAGAATATCGCGTTCAAAGCCCAAGAGGAAGACTCCGATTACACGGACAAAGAAGACCATATCGCGTTCATCTCAAAGAACTTTAAAGAGTTCATCACAAGTAAGTATGGAAAACGATCTTTTAGACCCACTAACGGTATTATTTGTTTTGGTTGCAACAAACCAGGGCACGTCAAGAGAGACGGTCCATTGGAGAGAAACAATCGTGATTCCAGAGATCGTGGGAAGAACAAAGACAATAATGAAAAACGAAACAATGGAAGAAACAAATTCCGATGACCAAAGAAGGAAGCTTACGCAGCCTTCGACCAGAGTGACGATTCCTCATCCGATGAATCCTCAGAAGAAGATACCGATGAAAGAAGAGAAATAGCACACATGTGCTTCATGGCATCCACATCCTCCAAGGTAAGCACGCATCATGATTCATCTAGCGACAATGATTCGTCATCAAGTGATGATGAAGACATGGATTATAGGAGAGCATATAAGGAGCTATGCAAAATGCATGAAAAGCTCATAAAAGAACATAGAAAAACACTTAGAAGTATTAAAAAGGATACTAAATAAAAAGAAGAAATCATTATAGAAAATAGTCTCCTTAAAGAAAAGAATGATTTTCTGCAAAAAGATATTTCTTTGGTAAATGAAAAGGTTGAGAATCTAAATAATCTTCTCGTATCTGTCAAAGATAAATACGACGCTACGATGAAAATTATTGAGAATTTCAACAAAGGAAAAGGAAAGCTAGATAGTATAATAAAAGATCAAAAAACCTCATCTAGCAAAACCAGACTCGGTTATGATTCACATCATACCAAGAAACAGGTTAAGCATACTAGGATACATCATTTTAACGATAATGTTTTGAGCATCTGGATACCTAAAGAATTATCTGGTCAACGAAGGAAAAGGTACGCTACCGACTTTGTTCAACAAATTCATTTAAACAAAAATTATAAATATGTTGTTCATGAAGGAACTAAACCATACTTGGTTTGGCTTCCTAAAGAATAACTCCTCGGACTCAAAAAAGAGTACCACAAACGTTTATTTTTTTAGGTACTCTAAAGAAACAAAGAGGAGAAATCAAGATCCAAACGACTGATAACTGGATCAGAACAAAAGCGCTCTTTTACAACTTAATCATTTTTTTAAATGTGTTTAAATAAGTTAATATTTTTATATGATTACGTTTTACTTCTAAAAAATTTCGTGTTCAGAAAACACACTCGACCTGGATCAAAAACCCCTCGGGATGAGAAAACGACTCAACCCAGTAGGGAGTTGACTACCTACATGAGGGAGTCGACTACCAGCGTGTATGCGAATTTCTGGGTTTGTTTTTGACTAACTCCTATTGGGTTCTATAGAGTTAATGGGTTCATATCCTCACATGCAACTTATACCCAATAAGCTAAAACTCTATCCTAACCATCCAACACTTGATCCTAAGGCCCTCATTGTTTACCATCTTTCATCACATGTTACAAACCCCCCAAGAGAAACCCTAGGGTAGCTGACTACCCCCTTTCATCTCTCTCTCTCTAGAAATTCATCTTGGTGCTTGGTTGCTTGGAGCTCTTTCAACTCCATCTCTTTCTCAAATTACTCAAGGTAAAATTTTTTTACTTCATAATCTTTACTTCATTATTCTTTTTCTCTTGCTTATCTAGCATTGTAAAAATATTGTTTTTACTCTATCTAGATGCCTCTCAAAGGAATATTTACCAAGAAAAGAAAAACCTCATCTGAAATTGACTCTAAGAAAGAAACCATTTTACCATATCTATTCAAGAACACCACATATGAACACGTCATCAAAATCTCTAAGAAACCCATCCTCCATGAACGTTGTGTTAATCTTGATGATGTTATAAATTATGGCATTGATAGCTTACTAGATTTTCAGAACTTGGCCAACCTATTTTCCTCTGAAAATACTTATCTTTGCTATCCCAGGGTCGTACATTTGTTCTATACTAATATGGATTACGATCTTGCTAAAAGCCGCTTTATAACCAAAGTCCTTGATACTAAGCTTGCCATTACTATCAAATCCCTAGGAGAAGCCCTAGGAATTCCTTATTCTGGCATGTTGCTTGATAAAATAGAAATGACTAAAGGAAGTATTCTAGAGAGAATGTATTTGCCAGGAAGACATTTTCAGACTAAACTTCCATGTAGCGCTCTTCGCTATCTGGCAAGAATTCTGGCAAATATATTATCCTTTAATATTACTCAAAAATCTGGAAGTCATTCTATCCTATCTGAGAAGCAGGCCAAATGTATCTATGCTATACTAGGTAACATCCGCATTAATTGGGCCAAAGTTATCATGGATTCTATTCTTGCTTCAGCTTCTTCTGATAAACCCTCATCCACCTTAGCTCATGGGCACTATCTCACTATCTTGTTTATTAGCTATAATGTGCCTTTGGATCATGAAACCTCAATTCTAGAACAGGCTCGAGTTTTTGATGTTCATGCACTTGGAAGAATGAATCTACACCATGATCTTGATGAGAACATTCCCGAAGAAAAGCTTGCCGCTGAAGGAGAATCATCATCCTCCAGGAGAGGTAAGAAAATTGTTGTTTCAGATTCTGAGGAGGAAGAACAAGGAGAAGAAGAAAGAGGAAGCGAAGAGGAAGAAGAAGAAGCACCGGCGTATATTCTTGAGCTTCAAGAAATGCTTCTAAAGAAGATTGGGAAATTGAAGATATCACAAGAGAAAGGCTTTGAAGACCTTAACCAAAAGGTAGACGACCTTAAGGAGCTCGTCATGAAAAGCAACAAAATGACGGAGGACACGCTTGTCAGGATCCTTGATGAGATCAAGGAACTGAAGAAGAACGGCGGTTATCCTTAGCTTTTCTTAAAAACAATGGTTTTTCAAACAATGGTTCTTAAAAACTATGTCTTTAAAACTTATGGTTTGTAATAACTTTAATTGTGTGATGCTTGCTACCATGAACTTATCCTCTATGCAATAAATTAGTTGCTCTTATAAAATAACATCTCTCTTGCAGGAATAGGAAATTAAATTCCCCTCCTAATCATATTATGATTCATATGTTTTAGTGCTTTGTCATTTTTTTGTTGATGACAAGGGGGATAAAAGATCTGAAATGCAAAAACGAAATCATATGTAGTGTATTGTTTTGCTAATGGCTTCGATGCAGGGGGAGAACCGCATCAAACCAGGGGGAGTAAGTATACTTTCATGTATTTTCAAATTTCAAACTTACTTCATTTTTCATTTGGGTGTCATCATCAAAAAGGGGGAGAGTGATGGAAATTGAATTCCATCCCAAGTGATTTTGATGATGAGCACACCAAATGAAACTTAGTATACTAACTACACACAATTAAGTGTGCAGGATATGCGAAGCTTTACTCATACTCAAAGAAGCGCAATCTACGCTCAAAGACTAGGACGAACGTGGCTAAGATCGAATAATGAAGTTCAAAGCTCAAATAGAACAAGAAGCTCAAGTAAAGCTCACATCTACTTCATCAAACGGATCAAGCTTTCGAAGACGTGTCCTAAGTCTATAGTGAGTGTGTTGTGTCTTTTTAGGGTATTGTTAAAGCCAAATCATATAGGCAAACACATACACACAAACAATTTGAAAATATTTTTGAATATCTTTTAAATCATCTTCAAAAATGTTTTTGAGAGCTTTCTCTAGTCATCTTATAAATTCCGTAGTGAAACTCCACACACCCTGGAGTTAGCTACCTGTCTGACTAGCTGTGTCGCAGGAAAAACTCCTCTGGGAGTCGACTAGTCGACTACCAGCTGAGAAACAAGATTTCCTGAAACACACTGGGAGTCGACTACCACTCCTAGGGAGTCGACTACCAGCTGTCAAAGTTTGACGTTTTTAACTTGAATTTTGAAATATCGTTGAGCGATTTTCTCCATAATTTTTGGGACAAAAGTCAAAGTATTTTTGAAATTCGAATTCTCAGTTTTGTCCTATAAATAGAGGACCGTTTTCATGGAGAAAAACACAACAACTATCGAATTCAAAATCTCTCGTGCAAACGCTCTAAAAGTTCTAAGCTCTCATTCTTTCTCTAGCCAATTCGATTTTATTTGTGATCTTGCAAAATTCTGTTATTATTTTTAAAAGATCATATTCTTGTTTTATTGGCTAACTGTTTTTCAAATCCGTATTACTTTTCTCTTGATTTTTGTTTAAAGGATTTTTGAAAAACATTAGATCTAGATCACAAAGAATTCATTCGTATCTTTGTGTGATCTAGAATCTCATTCTATCAAGCCACTACACACAATTTTGTCTATCATTGTTTGGCTATAGAATCTGGGTGTAAAACCAATCTCCACCAATTTATTGTGGTGAATTGGATATCATTTTAATTGTGTTGTTGTTGGAACACTAGACAAGTCTAGGTGTTGCCAGTTGGAAATCTTGGTCAAGACTAGGTCGTTGGAAATCCTAACGAGTGGAGTTAGGTACTTGTATTTGCCAAGGCAGATAGTGGAAAATATCGTACCGGATTGGTCGGGGACTGGACGTACCCAAAAGTTGTGGGGAACCAGGATAAAAATCATTGTGTCTGCGATTGCATATCTGTGTTTGTTTATCTTTGCTCTTACTTTATTATTTGCTAATTGTTGTTCATCTATTGCAAAGATCAACTTACTTTTATCTGCTGTGAATATAATATTTGTATCACTTGCAATCTTAGCTGTGCTTATAAATATTCTGGGAGTCGACTACTGTTTATAGGGAGTCGACTACCTGCTGTGAATTTACTTTGTGTATTTTAAGATTGTTTTGTTGATTAAGAACCAAGCATAGATCGCTCTACTTGGTTTCTTAGGCAACATTAGAAGGACGTTTATTAACAATCGAAAAAGTTTACTATTTGCACAACACTATTCAACCCTCCCTTCTAGTGTTGTTTGCCATCCACAGGATCCAACATAAAGAACTTTCTATTAAAGACGGGTTATTCTATTGGATAGACAGACTCTACCTTATTTACCAAACATATAGATTCTGATGTTATCATTATACAAATATATGTTGATGACCTAATTTTTGGTTCTACTAATGATTCTCTTTGTCAAGAATTTTCTAAGAAAATGCAGAATGAATTTGAGATGAGTCACATGGGAGAATTGACCTACTTCCTTGGACTTCAAATCAAACAAATGAAGGAAGGTATATTTATACATTAGAGTAAGTACACAAAGGAACTCATCAAAAGGGTTGGATTAGAGAATTCTGCAGAAAAGCTTACTCCAATGAGTACTTCTTCAAATCTTGACAAGGATCCAAATGGTAAGAGTGTTGATCAATCGTTATATCAAGGTATGATTGGATCATTACTTTATATTACCGCAAGTAGACCAGATATTATGTTTTCTGTTTGTATATGCGCTAGATATCAGTCTGATCCTAAATTTTCACATTTGGCTACTGTCAAAAGGATAATTAGGTATATCAAACACACATCTGATTTTGGTTTATATTATCCAAAATCAAACTCATTTGATTTAGTTTCATATAGTGACACAGATTTTGTTGGTTGCAAATCTGATTGTAAAATTACAAGTGGAACTTGTCACTTTTTAGGTAATTGTCACTTTTTAGGTTATGCATTAGTGTCATGGTTTAGTAAGAAACAAAACTCTGTTTCTTTATATACTACTGAAGCGAAATATATTACCGCTGGTTTAGCATGTGCACGGATTTTATGGATGAAACAAACAATACTAGATTATGACATTAAATGTAACACATGTCCTATTATATGTGACAATACTAGTGCTATAAATTTATCCAAAAATCCGGTACATCATGCATGCACTAACACATAGATATACGTCATCACTTCTTGGATGATCATGTCCAAAAAGGAGACATTATTCTTAAGTATATAGATACTAAGAATCAAACAGCAGATATCCTTACTAAGCCCCTTAAGGAAGAAACTTTTCTAAAACTTAGAAGAGAACTCGGCATTATTAGTAGGCTTGGCAACGGGCCGGGCCAGGCTCGGGCTTTTGCATGCCCAGTCCCGGCCCTATTTGGCAACGGGCTGGGCCGGGCCTGGGCTTGTGAGAGGCAGGCTTCCGAAATACCGGCCCGTTCGAGCCTCGGGTCGGACTCGAGCGGGCACCCACGGGCTCGGGATTTTTTGCCAATCCATTGCCAAACAAAAAATAACGATATGGACGTTAAAATATCTCATAAGGAAAATTTGTTAATATTGTTCATTCACAAAAAAAACTTGCTTTCTGCATTGTAAAAGAAAAAAATTATATCTCAGAGGGGGATCATTTTCCCCACAGAGTCACATGCATCATACATAACTGATACTCCACTTCTCTTTATTTTGCTCACAAAAAGTTTTGTGGGCTACATGGGTCATTGTCACTAGTGGAAATAGAAATCAATGCAGGCATACCAACACATATTAGCTTTAAAAAAATTAAGGTTAGTTGCAAGCACACAAGAGCAAATAGGATAATTGCATAAAATTATAAACTAACAAAAATGAGTTTATCAACAGATGACACGAGAGCTTGCCATGTTTTTGCAAATCTGACAAGGAGAACGAGAGCAGTTTCAATGAACCAATGAGCCATGACCAGCTGATGGTTAATATACATACCACCTTTGGTTGGTGCTTCGAGCAACATGTAGTCAAATTTCCATCATTTTACAACTCTCGTTTCCATTTTACTGATAACATGGAAACAAAATGTACCAGAAGTTTATTACACCACGAGATCTGTTGCAACAAGGATTTTTCAACAAAGTTTTACAAAAAAAGCAGTACTTTGAATCCAAAGCATTCAATCTAAATATAAGGCAATAAACACATTCATTTAATACAAACGAAAATTGCAGTCCACACAAGAAAATTTGCAGTTGCACCTCAAATGTGCATCCCAAATTTAAAAATATGAACAAAATGTGCATATTTTATTTAGACATGATTTATGAAAGATGGATTGTATTTAAGGGTATGCATAATTCATACTCCGAAACCGAACTTGAAACTTTTGAGCCGCATCAAAATCTTCTCAATTATCATCTATATGGTCTAGTTCAAATTCCCCTGATAATTCATCTGCATATAAAAATAATGGTATGAGCATTTATAATTATCTAAGTTTTAAAAATAATTAATTAATTCATAACCTTTAGCTTCGAAACCATTGTCTTCTTCGAGTATGGTGACTTGATCCATCATTGTCTTAGAAGTATCTGGAAAGATAAATGATATGCAATAAGTTAGAAACAATTAATTGAAACATTATAATCATGGAAATATATTCTAATTTCAAAAAAAACAATTTATATATTTACCATCCATATGACTCCATAGCCAACTTTTAGTGCACATCAACGCCTCCACGGTATTGAATTTAAGTCGACTTCGATGTGGGGTTATTATTCTACCACCTATACTGAATGCAGATTCAAAAGCAATAGTGGTAATTAGAATAACTAGCACATCTCTGGCAATTGCTTGTAACAGTGGATATTGCATTCCATTCAGCCTCCCCCACATAAAAATATCAAAGTTTGAGCAACTAGGTAAAACTTCCTCATCTAAATAATTATCCAACTCTGTCCTTAACACCGAAGTGCGAACCTTTTTATAACGACTTACATATAAATCATAATCGGTTTCAGTGTTGTTAGAGGAGTCACCGGCTGCAACTATTTGATGGGCACCCTAAGACTCTTTCTTGAATTTCCATTGATAATCAGAAACCAAATCTTAACAAAGTTGTTTGATCCTCTCTATTTTATTGTAACGACTGCTTTTCATGTATCTGGATATAATATAATATAATATATGTTTCGGTGGATTTTCTCCTCTTGTGTGATTTTCGTCTCCGTAGATTTCATTTTCGATCGATTCGTCGTATTTTCTCGTTTCTTCCTTAGGATTGTCGATTTCGAAGTATGTCATTCGTGACGGACTTCATAACGGTCGTATCTAACTATTAGATCAAGCCTAGGAGTCTTAGGAATCGATCCCGGGGCCCCGCGCTCCGTATCGGAACTTTTTGTGCTCATTAGCCGGTATAAGAAGGGGCACCGACCGACTAGATGACGATCCAGTCGGTCGGCAATCCTTCTTGGACCGACTAGTTAGCTTTCTAAATTTCTCAGGAGTTACTGTTTATCGTTAGTCGGTCTAAGAACGTTGGTTGACCGACTAGGTTGCAAACTAGTCGGTCGGCAATGCTTCTTTAACCGACTAACACATCATCTTAATTTTAGTTGAGTTACTGTTTACTCTTAGTCGGTCTAAGAACGTTCATCGACCGACTAGATGCCAAACTAGTCGGTCAGTATTTGTTCATGGACCGACTAACTCTAGAATCCTATTTTCGTTCAGGAGTTACTGTTTGCATTTAGTCGGTCTGTGTTGGTCGACCGACCGACTAGTTGCCAAACTAGTCGGTCAGTGGTTGCTCTTTGACCGACTAACCAGTGTTGAAACCCTAATTTCTGGGCAGCCGCCAGCCCATCCTATTTAAACCCAACCCAAACGATTTCATCTTCTCCAACACGACCCAAAACCCTAAAATCTTCCCCCTTGAGCCCCCATCTTCCTCCAAGCTTCATTTCTCCATTCCAAGCCCTAGAATCATCATCCAAACCATCCATCCACTCTATATACCTCTCATCTTCCCCAAAATCTCACCAAATCCATCAAAATCCCCAAATCCCGTAAAACCCTAGTTTCCCCAAACTTCTCCAATCTTTTCCAGATCTGATCCTAGGGTTCCCCGGAGTGTTTCTTCCGTCTCCTCTTGGTAAGAAATCGATCTACCGTTGTTTTCTTAACCTATTTATATTTTTATGAAACCCTAATATAATTTCATGTTGTTTGATGATTGTTCCCCCAAAACAGCGATTTCCCCGTAGATTGGCATCCGTGTGACGAAGTGGTCGTCATCCCCGGTGCTAGGCAAGTGAAACTTGCCACTTAGGGTTTAGGCCATGTTTTAGGCCATTTGCTTGTTGTAGGCGTAAAAGAGGCTAGGCGATGAAATGATACTCGCCTAGGCGCAAATTGGGGAACTAGCTTGACACCGAAGGTAGTTCCGACATTTAGCATGTTGCACAATTACCATGTCATGTTTACTTTTCATTAACGGTACGCAAATTAAATGTCATGTCATTGCATTCTTTAAGTGTTCTGTGATTGCGTAGCTTTGCTACAAATGCTTGTGTTCCTGGCACGTGTTCCAGAAGCGGGCCATGTGTTGGTTGATAGCCAATGCCCGAATTGCGTGTTTCCGGCTAGGTGCACCCCTACGCCAAATGTTTAATAATGCGAGCTCATGTGCGGGGCAACCCCAGGCTCACTAGCTGAGTTCATTGTGCGGGAACCCTGGCTCCATTACGTGTGGGTATTGGGGGTAAGAGTTAAGCGACCAATCAACTGGGAGTCTGCCCGATCAGCAACTGCAGTGGTAAGGCGTAAACTCTTGGGTTTGTGGTAGTTGTTAAGCAGCCACTCAGCGGATGTGAAACCATTCAGCTGTAAGGCGTAAACATCTACAAAACAACATGAATAGTGAATTGATTGAGATTGATAGTAGCGTGGCTACTCTTGTCTTGTCTTGTCTTGTCCCGATGATTGTTCTCTTGTACAAATTTTCTTGCCATGTTTCAATTGTGCACTCATGTTATAACTGCCATGTCATGCATACTAAACTGCTAGGTTGCTAGATGCCTTACTTTCAGTTTCCTTGCTCAAGTCTTTTAGACTTGCTGACATGTGCCCCTTTACTCTTTTGGGTGATACATGTTAGATCCTGAGCCTGAGTACCTCGTTGAGGACGAGGTGTTTGCTGACGCCGAGCCCGAGCTTGTGTTTGACGGGGAGTACGTAGACACTGGGGACCAGTCCTAGTGTCTTCGTTGTGTTTTACTTTTGTTAGACAGTTGTTTTGTTATCGGTGCGTAGTGCCCATACTTTGTTGTTGTCGTTGCTTTTGTTGGCCTTGTTCTGGGCCTTTAGACTCTTTCTTTTAGCCTGGTGGCTTTTCTGGATGTTGCACTTATTTTCTTGTTGGACAATGTATGAGATGTGAGATTTTATTTCAGTCTCTCCTTGTGTTATTATTGTTATTCCGTTGTGGTTACAGGGACCTGCTTATGTATTATTGACGCTTATCGGGTTTGGGGCTTCACAGCTCCACTCTCGTGCGGACCTTCTCACGTCTCGCCTCCATTTTAGGGAAGCGGGTCGTGACATTTATCCTCCTCATAACCAGTAAAATATATTTGTTTAAAATAATATTCTAGTAATACCAACTTATACCTAGGATCCAACACTGTTACGATCGCCATAATATTGTGCATGTCCTCCCAATAACTTTTAAACTTAAACCACATTCTTTCAGCCATTTTTCGAATCACCTCATGATCAGAATTTTCCATCCATTTACATATTGCTAATCTAATGTCACAAATCTTTGAGAAATAAATATTTGAAGTAGGGTATTTTGTACATGAAAACAGCTCAGTCAACGTATTAAACAGTTTCAATTTCTCACAAACTTTTGAAGCAAAGTCCCACTGTAAATTTCTAAGCAAACAAGTGTATTGAGAGTCACGTTTTTCAGTCTGACAAACACGTCCTTATATGCTATGGCAATGCTAAGCATCTTAAAAGTGGAATTCCATCTAGTTGGGCAATCTAAGCACAACTTCTCATTATAATTTATGTGTAATTGCCTAGCTGCATCTTCAAACTTCTCAGCTATTTTAGGAGTTGCATCCCAATAGGCAACACTATCTGGAATATTTTCCACCTCTTCTTTCACCACATCTAGGCCTTCTTTTACTATTAAATTCAATATATGGGCACACCAATGCACATGCAGCGAAAAACCATCTCTTAACAAGGAAGACCGCTGCAACTTATCCTTAATTCTATGAATCATGGAAGAATTTGTACTACAATTATCCAACGTTATTGAAGACAACTTTGTATTAATATTCCAATCCATAAGACAATCAACTAATGAATTTGATAATCTTTCACTTGTGTGAGGAGCAGGCACATAGATAAACCTAAAAAATATGTACATATATAAGTAACACATATTATGGATGATAAGCATCAAAGGAATATAAAGTTAAGAAATAAATGAATGTTACCTCAAAAGTTGATTTTGTAAGGTCCAATTGCTGTCAATATAATGTGCTGTTACAAACATGTATCCCCTCTTTTGGTGACCAGATGTCCACATGTCTGATGTTATAGCCACTCTACTTTCATTTTTCTCTAACAAGTTGAGAATACTTCTTTTCTCAGTCGCATAAGTTTCCAAAATCACTTTTTAATGGTATTCCTTGAAGGAACATTGAATAACGGTTGAAGTGCATTACAAATTCTTCTAAAACCAACATGATCCACTATTGAAAGTGGATATTCGTGCATAATAATTGTATTTGCAATTTCCTTCTTTGCCTTTTCTAAATCATAACTAGAAGTAACCATTTCTTTCACTTTCCCAATATTTGATGTGAGCACCTTCTGTCCTCATGTTTGATATTTTCGCATAAGGCATCCCTTTAGATGTCAATGCAAATGAGAAGTCCCACTGTTAGAACTCGCCTTATGCTTTGATTTGCAATATCAACATACGACCCTAACTTCTCCATTCATCATAACCCTGTCAAAATGGTTCCAAACTTCGCTTTTGAGTTTTTTGGTTGAAGAATCTATATTCTCATCTCTCGCCTCTGATGCCATAGTGTCATTTGGTGGTGCACCATTTTGACTAATTGGAATAGAGGCTTCACCCGGTGCAAACTTTTGAGGATTAGTTTCACTTTCTTCAGCCATATTAGATCTATACATAAAAAGCAACAAGAAACTTAAATTAAGTAACTCTTGTGTACAGTTTAAATTATAATAAATTAATTTACTAAAAAAATAAATTAACTTTTATAACCTGCAGTGAACAAATAAATGTAATGCCCTACCAGCTACTGCACAAGTACTAGAGGGGGGGGGGGGTGAATAGTACTTTAAAATAATAAGGCGTATAATTCCAAATTAAATTGCAAACAACCACCAAATCAATTTGCGGAAGCTTAAATTGAATGACAACAATGAAATTAACAAAGCAAACAAACGATGTTAATGGGTTCGGATCCACCCAAGTCTCCCCGACTTGTTCCCGGTGATCCTACGTCCCAACCACCCGGATCCCCTCCGGATACTTGAGTTAGAAACCCTAACTCAAGATTTCCACTATGAATATCTTGTGAAAAACCTTCACAAGATCAAATCATACATGCAATGGCAAAGTGAATCCCACAACCCGGGATCACAAACTTCTCTCACAACCGAGAGAGCCAATAAGCAATATAAAGAGTTTAAATGAAATAAATACTCTTACCACAAAATCCTATACCTTGAGTTTTTCTTACCCAATAGGTGGAATGAAGGATTTGAGGAAGATGAAGTCACCAAGCCCTAGCACCAAGGAAATGAGCAGCAATGGGTGCCTAGGGAAGAGTTGGAGACTTGGATCAAGCAATAGCTTGAAGAGCTCACCAAGAACAAGCTTCTCTCTAGATCTAGAAATGTGAGAGAATGGGTTTCTTGTGAGGAAGAGAGCTTTAGATTTGAGGGAGAATGGCTATCTCTTTAGAACTCAATGAATCTCTTAATGGCAGCTCTATTTTTTTTGGATAGAAATGACCTAGGTTCGTATTTATAGGAACCCAAAAACATAAGTTAGGTCAATCTCCAACGGAAAGAAATCTGGGAGAATTAGTCGGTCAAAGAACAATCACTGACCGACTAGTTCATCAACTAGTCGGTCAGTCACAAAGCATGGACCGACTAAGAGCAGATCTGAGAAGAGATAGAATTTCAGACCTAGAAAACTAGTCGGTCCAAGAACACTGTCTGACCGACTAGTTTCACAACTAGTCGGTCATCCAATGAACGTAGACCGACTAAGAGGCAAAACAACATAGTCTGAAGGCAAGTTGACTTAGTCGGTCCAAGAACAAAAGTTGACCGACTAGATTGTCAACTAGTCGGTCATCAAACGTTCTTAGACCGACTAACGGTAAACAGTAGCTTAGGAGAATTTTAGAGTGAACAGTAAGTCACAACTAGTCGGTCAAAGAAGCATCACTGACCGACTAGTTCACAAACTAGTCGGTCGGTGAGTCAACGTAGACCGACTAACTGTAAACAGTAAAGTCCAAGAAATTAACTGACAGAAACTAGTCGGTCCAAGAACAGTGGCCGACCGACTAGATCACCATCTAGTCGGTCAGTACTTGTTCTTGTACCAACTAACATGCACAACAAAGTCCGAATCGAAGCGCGACGCTTCGAGGAAGTTAGAGTGAACTTGTGCAAGAATCCTAGAGCTACGAAATGAGCGTAATGAAGATAGAAACGTAAGATATACTCAAGGCTTAACATTCTATCAATCGAAACTAAAAGACTATAAATAAAACCTTAATAAACGGTCTTCAATAGCTTCGATTGAATCTTCATATTTTCCAAAGCGTCGCAAGAGCTTCAACGAAGCTTTAGGCATGAATATGAGCTTTTGGAAGTGTTGAGATGTCGCTTTGAATATTCTCGTGAAATTGGCGACGATCTCCAATACTGCGCTCACAAATTGTTAGTTCATGAATTATTTATGTTTGCTCATCATCCAAAACCAAATCCGGGGAGTCCAATATTCAACATTCTCCCCCTTTTTGGTGATGACAAACCAACATAAATAATAATCAAGGATAATAATACAAATGTAAAATACTTACTCCCCCTGCATTGATGATACGTTAATTCCAAAATGAATATAAATGAATTGTATCAAGCAGACGAGTAAGATAAACAGAGTGAATTGATTTTTGAAATATCGGATTTTGAAAAATCCTTATATGTATCTTAACTCCCCCTGAATCTAACATATCAAACTAGATTCTTGGAAATTGAGTTAAATTTTCATTTGCGCTATTTATTATCATTATCTCTCCCCCTTTGGCATTATCCCAAAAATGGGGGGCATATAACGACAACAATTAGGAAATGTAAAATCCAACATCGGGAGTCGTAGACAAAGACAATGGACCAACTTGACACCAAGGGAAAATTGTGGAAATCAAAATAAGGTGTGCCAAATTTTCCATTATCAATAAAAATCAATGATAAGCAAAATCATCAAAAATACCAAATGTTTATTCATTTCTTGAATAAAGAAACATACTCTTCAATATTCAATATTCTTGGTTAATATTCAATTATAGAATTTAAATCTATTTAACCAAGTTTTTATGCGTCGAGCGACGAAGTAACATTTCGAATGAATTCAACGAATATTCAAATTTGCACGACGAATAAAAGACAAAGTGAACGATGATGAACATATATATATATATAGACAACATGAGTACATCCAAAAAATATCACATCGAATATATGAGATACATCATATCAAGCGCTACAGATCATCAAAAAGAAATACATCATCATCATCATAAAATCCAACACCGACAACCAGAAAGCACAAAAAAAAATACATCAAAGCATCTCTGAACCCCATCCTAACCCAAAACACTCTCACTAAACATATATCATCCAGAATGCAGTGGAGAGTCCTCGGAACAGACGATCACGAGGAGGAGGCAGGATCTGCAGCGTCCGTGGGTCCAGTCGACGGAGTGGACTCAGGATCTGCAGGGAGAAGAGGTGTCTCAACTGATGGAATCGTCGGGGCAGGAGTCGAGA
The DNA here is from genome assembly GCA_030789695.1 of Scilla litardierei. Classification (NCBI taxonomy): domain Eukaryota; kingdom Viridiplantae; phylum Streptophyta; class Magnoliopsida; order Asparagales; family Asparagaceae; genus Scilla; species Scilla litardierei. Next base: position 312,108,525 of record CM061133.1, on the reverse strand, counting down.
TCTCAGCAACAGGCGCAACAGCAGCATGAGTCTCGACAGAAGCAGCAGCAGCAAATACATGAGCAGGCTCGGAAACTGGGTCAGCAGCAGGCTCAGAAGGCTGAAGAACTGCAGCAGATGGCTCTGGAACACCGGAAGAGGTGGCAACTCCAGGAGCCGAAGAGGAAGTACCAGCAGCAGCAGTACCAGCAGAAGTGCCCTCGGGGGCACGAGTCGAAGCACGACAGAGCTCCTCAATGTCCTCCTCAGCCATCTCATCAAACTCCTCATCCTCAGACACGGAAGGAGGAAGCTCAACACCCATCTGACGAGCCATACGGCAGACTACCTCCTCGGTACGAGCCAAGCGGGACTCGTGACGACGAAGTATCCGTAGGACATCATCAAGGGTGGCAACGGGAGTGGCAGAGGCACTGGCAGAGGCAGGGACAGACGCAGAAGGTGTCGTCCTCTGAACGTGACGAAGAGCCGCAAGAGATTTCTTGACGGCCGTCGCATTCAGGGGAGGACCGAGGGGACGCTCATCGTCACGAGGCAATGTGACACGAAAATGACGAAACACGAGGGTCAACATGCATGGGAATGGGATATGAGCTGATTTATTGGAATTTCGAATACACTCGAAAGAGTCAATCTTATCGAGTATAATTCGAGCCCAATTAATCGAGCTCCCCATGAAGATCGCATAGATAAGCTTCAAAAATGGCTGGGAAGGTAAAGATTAGGAGCCGTACTTGGGAAGCAAGCACGACTTCAGAATCAGATTGATGACCCACGCATTAGGCTTGAAAGATTTAGAAGGCACGCCAATCATGGCAGGAGGGATCTGATGGAAAATCTCTGAAAGCATATCCTGATCAAGAGAAGAAATATCATCTATCGAAATATCAGACGGAAGAAGGCCAGACGAAGAGATACCCAAAATCTCTCCTAAGATTTCCGCAGTGAGGACTATAGGAGTCCCCAAAACGGTCGTCTCAACAGAGTGGGTCTGATCGTACTGACCCCGGATCCTATTCGCATAGAAAAGCTTCACTAATCCAGGGTAGGGGTGAGGATTCGCCTTCGGGTCATATCGAAGGTAATCGAGAAGACCCGACGACGACAGAAGATCAGCTAACCCTATGAAGTCGCTAAACTGGACGAAATGCTCCAGAAGCAGCGGGCAATGTTCGATACGGTTATACGCCGCGAGACACAAAGGGTCATCGCGACATAAGGAAATATCGACACCGCCCACCGGCATCGGACCCTTTCCCTTAGGCTTTCGAGTAGACGAACGAGGGTGGGTGCTAGACTCGGGATGACTAGGAGGAGTGGGTTCCCTATGAGTCTCAGTCTCGGGGTTATACTCCGTATCGGAATCGGTAGGAGTATGAAACGAAGATGCAGAAGCAAGAATTTTGGCCTTGGGCTTAGGCTTGGGTTTGGGTTTCGGTTGACCTCTAGGTTTAGCGGTCGTCGTCCTCTTCTTCTTGAGAGGAGGCGAAGACGACGAAGGATGGGTGGTCTTGGCTCTACGCTTCGGAGGGGTTGGATGCTCGGGATCCGAAGAGATTGGATCAACGGTCATCGGAGAGGGGCTAGAGGGAGTGATCGGAATGCGTGTTCTTGCCATAGTCGAAGCAAGACACGGGACAAGGAGATCAAACGAAGAAGCCCTAGCCGAAAAAAAATAAACAAACCCTAAGAACCCTAAGAACCCGAGCAAGCCCTAGCTCTAGGAAATGAAATCTAACCCTAGGAGGAGAGGAGATCACCTAGAATGAGGGGCCGACGGAGGAGATCGACGGAGATGGCCGGAAAAATGGCCGGAGATCGATCGGAAGTCGAAGGGTTTCAAGGGAGGTCGGGGTTTTGAGCGGAGAGAGAAAAGATTTCGATCGATTAGAATGAAAATCGATCGACTAAACTGAGTTTAAGTCGGTCGATTTCGCAAAAGACCAAACAGCCCCTGGCACAACTAGTCGGTCACAGTTCAAGCACTGACCGACTAGATCACGATCTAGTCGGTCGGTCAATGAGCTTGAACCGACTAGTTGCAAACAGTGGCTGAATCCAAGAGTTACTGACAAGATTTAGTCGGTCTGTGTTCATTTACTGACCGACTAGATCTCAATCTAGTCGGTCGGTCACTGAGCATGAACCGACTAAAGAGTTCAAGATGGAAAGGAAACTCAATAAGCTTGAGTTAGTCGGTGTAAGTTCTTCTACTAACCGACTAGATGAACATCTAGTCGGTTGGTGGTTGAACTGATACCGACTAACAAAGTCCAAAAAAATGATAATCAAGTTCTCTCCTCAAAACACTTGGACGATATATCGTAAAACTCTCAATACTCATCTAAACTACCCCATTAAACGTCGAAATCTTAAATAGACATTGAGATACGATTTCGATCATAAATTCAAACAAATCACATAAAATTCTCAAAAATTCTATAAATCTATCATGATTGAAATAACGCGAAATATAGAAGCATGCAAGATAATTGAATGAAATATGAATCCTATATCTCGGATTCACCCATAATCCCCAATTCTCGACGCAACCGCACAAAGGAGTCCTCCTTTAGGGGTTTCGTGAAAATATCGGCGATTTGCTTTTGGGTTTCAACGTACACTAAAATGATGTCCTTTTTAGCAACATGATCATCTAAGAAATGGTGTCGGACATCTATGTGTTTCGATCGGGAATGGTGCACCGGATTCTTTGAAAGACAAATAGCACTTTGGTTATCCACCATGATAGGGCTAGTATCACAATGAATACCAAAATCCTTCAATGTGTGTCTCATCCAAAGAACCTGGGCACAAGCGGCACCGGCGGCAATATATTCCGCCTCGGTGGTTGAAAGTGAAACCGAATTTTGCTTCTTGGAAAACTAAGAGACAAGAGAATTTCCTAGAAAATGGCAAGTGCCACTAGTACTTTTCCTGTCGGATTTGCATCCCGCATAATCAGCGTCACTATATGAGACTAACTCATATGTGCTAGATCTCGGATAAAGTAATCCAAAATCTAATGTGTAACTTAGATAGCGAAAAATACGCTTTACCGCTACTAAGTGAGACTCCTTAGGTTGAGACTGATAACGAGCACATATACATACGGCAAACATAATATCGGGCCTACTTGCGGTAAGATAAAGCAAACTACCTATCATACCTCGATATAGACGAATGTCTACATCCTTACCGCCCGTATCCTTGTCAAGATGCGTAGTCGTGCTCATTGGAGTCTTTTTCCCGGAGGCATTCTCCATTCCAAATCGCTTTAGCAACTCCACCGTGTACTTCGTTTGGTGGATGAAGATTGCATCGTTCATTTGGCGAATTTGGAGACCTAAGAAATATTTGAGTTCGCCCATGTGGCTCATCTCAAATTGTTCCTTCATAACATTAGAAAACTCTTCGCAAAGAGTGAAGTTAGTAGCACCGAAAATGATATCATCAACATAAATTTGTACTAATAATATATCATTATTCGCATGCTTAATAAAAAGTGTTGAATCGGCTTCGCCCATTTTCAAATTCAAATCCAAAAGAAAATTCTTTAGGCGATCATACCAAGCTCGAGGAGCTTGTCTCAAACCATAAAGAGCTTTCTTTAGTTTAAAAACGTGATTTGGAAATTTTTCATTTATGAAGCCCGGAGGTTGAGAAACGTAAACTTCCTCAACTACATCTCCGTTTAAAAATGCACTTTTAACATCCATTTGAAATAGTTTAAAATTCTTATGGCATGCAAAAGACAAAAGTAATCTAATTGATTCTAATCTAGCTACCGGAGCGAAGGATTCTTCGAAATCAATACCTTCCTCTTGTCGATAGCCTTGAGCTACTAACCGAGCTTTGTTCCGGACGACGACTTGGTTTTCGTCGGTTTTGTTCTTGAAAATCCACTTTGTCCCTATGACGGTGTGGTTCTTCGATGGCAATGGAACGAGCTCCCATACCTCATTCCTCTCGAATTGAATGAGCTCCTCCTCCATGGCTAAGATCCAAGCGCTATCTTCGCATGCTTCATTAATATTCTTTGGCTCTATCGATGAGACAAAGGCACAATTTGCGAAGTGGTGAACTTGCGATCTCGTCTTGACACTATCATAGATATTGCCAATGACTTGCTCATGGGGATGGTCACGAACCGAATGAAGCCGTTTGGGAATACCTTGATCACTAGGAACATTCTCAACAACTTCATTAGTTGGGTTAGTCTCAATAGAATCAATAGAATCATTAGACTTAGAATTATCAAACGAATCACATAAAACATCCAAAGAATCATTATCATTTGAAATTCTAGTTGGAACAAATCCTTCATTAAATGAGACATGAAGCGACTCCTCGATCGTTGAGGTTCGTTTGTTGAATATCCGGTATGCTTTGCTACGCGTAGAGTATCCAACAAAGATCCCCTCATCGGATCTTGGATCGAATTTGTCCAAACAACCATATGTGTTCTTAATAAAACATTTCGAACCGAAAACACGAAAATGTTTAACTTGAGGCAACCTACCAAATAACAATTCATAACAAGTTTGTTTAGTGCCGGGCCTCAAAAGTATTCTATTAAACACATAGCAAGCGGTGTGTACCGCTTCCGCCCAAAATTGATGGCCAAGTTGGCTATCATCAAGCATAGTGCGAGCACACTCCACTAGCGTCCTATTCTTTCTCTCAACTACACCATTTTGAGGAGGTGCACGAGGGAAAGAGAAGGTGTGAGTAATACCAACTTCATCACAAAATGTCTCAAAAGACTCATTCTCAAATTCACCTCCATGATCACTACGAATAGTGACAATGGTGGTTCCTAAGAGATTTTGTACTTTCTTAACAAAAATTGTGAAGTTTTCAAAAGCTTCATTTTTATTACACAATGAAAATACCCAAGTAAATCTTGAATAGTCATCTACGATGACAAGTCCATACCTTGCATTTCCTAAGGAAGCTACTCTAGTTGGCCCAAATAAATCTAGATGTAATAGCTCTAGTGGCCGTTTTGTAGAGATGCTTTTCTTAGGTTTAAATGAAGATTTAGGAAGCTTGCCGCGTTGACAACAATCACAAAAACTTTTCTTTTCAAAAACAAACTTCGGAAAACCTTTAATAGAATTCAATTTTGAAAGCTTATATAGTGTTCCAAAGTTCACATGTCCAAAGCGTCGATGCCATAAGTGTTGTTCACTTGTGTTGGCAACGAGACATTGTTCATATGACTTAGGAAGATCCAAAATATAAATGTCTTTACGACGAGTTCCGGAAAATAATAATTTTTCATTATCCTTTCTTAAAATATGACACAATCCTTTCGCAAAGCTAACTTTGTAACCTTTGTCACAAAGTTGGCTTATTGAAATGAGATTATGATTTAAACCACTAACAAGATAAACATCACTAATTAGGGGTTTAGAAGGGTTACCGACTTTACCAACACCTATGATGGTTCCGCTCTCGTTGCCTCCAAATACGACGCGGTTTCCATTCGCAATGGGAACCACTCCGGAGAGCAAACGTGCGTCACCCGTCATGTGTTTGGAACACCCGCTATCGAGTATCCAATTCCCTTTGGAGCTAAATTTAAATTTGTTGCTCCTTCCCTTTTTCTTTTCCTTGAGTACCTAAAGATAGAAACTTCCATATCATGGTACCCAAGGTCATTGGGTCCAAGGGATTAGACCTTTGGAAGCCAAGTCCAAGTGGACTTAGACTTCCCCACATAATTCTTACTATGCACAACATCCGAAAAATAAGCATTCATATATATTTGTTTTTCGTCCATGCTTGTGTCCTTTGGGCTCCAAATAGTGAAAACTTTGGGAGCCATCATCCTATTGGGTGCATGCATGCGACGTTGATTTCTACGTGATGCATGTTGTGGATAGGCATACGGGACATGATGGAATGGTGCACGACGAGAATTATTCATATGATGAGGTGGGTGTACATAAGCATGTGTGGGAACACGTGCGTGAGGGTGTCTCACTTGGTGTGCACGTGCCCGGGAATGTGTTGCATAAAAATCATCATAAGTGTGAGACGGTGGAGTAGGACGTGTGTTCCTACGTGGCATGGAATTGGTGTACATAAAAGCATGCCCCTTCTTTGGAGGTCCACCCAATGTGGGTTTCTTTCCAAAAGAGGGTGTGGACGAGGTGAAAGCACCATTGGTAGATGAACTACCAATAGAGTGTTTGCTCCCACTCGTTGAGGCTTCGGAAGTTGGCCTAACAAAAGTAGTGACCGACTTGGAAGAATTTCCCATCATATACCCCAAGCCAATGTGGTGTTTGGCCGGAAGTAAATCTTTTAGGATATTATCCAAATGGCCTTTACCCTTGTTGAATTCGTTGATTCGGCCCAATGTGTTCTCATATTTCTCTTTGAGAGAACGCAAGGAAGTATCCAAAGTGGATATTTGCGAAGTGAGCACATAAACACGAGATTTAAGATTCTCGTTCTCAATACTCAAAGTCGAGTTTTGAGAAGTTAAATCCGCTATCTCATGTTCTTCCGCATCCTCAATGCTAACATGTTCAAGTTTAGATTTGAGATTTACAATCTCATTTCTTAACTCTTCAACAACGGTGTCGTTGTTGGTGATGATAGTCTTAGGCGATGTTTGAATGCTAGCTAGGTCATCTTTTACCTTAGTATATCTATTTACTAACTTAGTATATTTTGACCAAAGTTGAGTGTTAGCATCCCTAAGATCATCCATCGTTACCTCATCGCTTTCTTCATCACTATCATCGGAAGAGGAGGATCCTTGATCGTGCTCCTCTCTTGCCATGAAACACATGTGTGCTTGCTCCACGTGCTCATCGTCCGACTCTCCGCTTGAGGAATCCTCGGAGTCGGTGAAGGTAGCTCCGACAAGTCCCTTCTTGTTTCCTTTCGTGTACTTCTTGGACTTGTCATACTTTGGCGCCTTCCACTTCTCCTTTTGCTTGTTTTGAGGACAATCCGCTTTGATGTGTCCTGGCTTATTGCATTTAAAGCACAAAGGTGGAGAGGCGTTAGTAGATGTAAACTTAGAGGAATGTCCTTCCATCACGGAAGATGCTCCTTCACGGTTCCTGAAGGTGTCATAGTTGGAAGGTGGACGCACGGTCTTGTTGTCGTTGGCAGACATAGCTGAGAATCTGGCTTTGATACCAAATGTAATGCCCTACCAGCTACTGCACAAGTACTAGAGGGGGGGGGGGGTGAATAGTACTTTAAAATAATAAGGCGTATAATTCCAAATTAAATTGCAAACAACCACCAAATCAATTTGCGGAAGCTTAAATTGAATGACAACAATGAAATTAACAAAGCAAACAAACGATGTTAATGGGTTCGGATCCACCCAAGTCTCCCCGACTTGTTCCCGGTGATCCTACGTCCCAACCACCCGGATCCCCTCCGGATACTTGAGTTAGAAACCCTAACTCAAGATTTCCACTATGAATATCTTGTGAAAAACCTTCACAAGATCAAATCATACATGCAATGGCAAAGTGAATCCCACAACCAGGGATCACAAACTTCTCTCACAACCGAGAGAGCCAATAAGCAATATAAAGAGTTTAAATGAAATAAATACTCTTACCACAAAATCCTATACCTTGAGTTTTTCTTACCCAATAGGTGGAATGAAGGATTTGAGGAAGATGAAGTCACCAAGCCCTAGCACCAAGGAAATGAGCAGCAATGGGTGCCTAGGGAAGAGTTGGAGACTTGGATCAAGCAATAGCTTGAAGAGCTCACCAAGAACAAGCTTCTCTCTAGATCTAGAAATGTGAGAGAATGGGTTTCTTGTGAGGAAGAGAGCTTTAGATTTGAGGAAGAATGGCTATCTCTTTAGAACTCAATGAATCTCTTAATGGCAGCTCTATTTTTTTTGGATAGAAATGACCTAGGTTCGTATTTATAGGAACCCAAAAACATAAGTTAGGTCAATCTCCAACGGAAAGAAATCTGGGAGAATTAGTCGGTCAAAGAACAATCACTGACCGACTAGTTCATCAACTAGTCGGTCAGTCACAAAGCATGGACCGACTAAGAGCAGATCTGAGAAGAGATAGAATTTCAGACCTAGAAAACTAGTCGGTCCAAGAACACTGTCTGACCGACTAGTTTCACAACTAGTCGGTCATCCAATGAACGTAGACCGACTAAGAGGCAAAACAACATAGTCTGAAGGCAAGTTGACTTAGTCGGTCCAAGAACAAAAGTTGACCGACTAGATTGTCAACTAGTCGGTCATCAAACGTTCTTAGACCGACTAACGGTAAACAGTAGCTTAGGAGAATTTTAGAGTGAACAGTAAGTCACAACTAGTCGGTCAAAGAAGCATCACTGACCGACTAGTTCACAAACTAGTCGGTCGGTGAGTCAACGTAGACCGACTAACTGTAAACAGTAAAGTCCAAGAAATTAACTGACAGAAACTAGTCGGTCCAAGAACAGTGGCCGACCGACTAGATCACCATCTAGTCGGTCAGTACTTGTTCTTGTACCAACTAACATGCACAACAAAGTCCGAATCGAAGCGCGACGCTTCGAGGAAGTTAGAGTGAACTTGTGCAAGAATCCTAGAGCTACGAAATGAGCGTAATGAAGATAGAAACGTAAGATATACTCAAGGCTTAACATTCTATCAATCGAAACTAAAAGACTATAAATAAAACCTTAATAAACGGTCTTCAATAGCTTCGATTGAATCTTCATATTTTCCAAAGCGTCGCAAGAGCTTCAACGAAGCTTTAGGCATGAATATGAGCTTTTGGAAGTGTTGAGATGTCGCTTTGAATATTCTCGTGAAATTGGCGACGATCTCCAATACTGCGCTCACAAATTGTTAGTTCATGAATTATTTATGTTTGCTCATCATCCAAAACCAAATCCGGGGAGTCCAATATTCAACAATAAAAACTAAATTAACTCAATGTGATTGTAATATGAAGTTTTGATTTAATAAGTCTCATGGTAATTTATTAATAGAAAAGATGATAAAAAGATTTAAAACAACAACATTGAACTCACTCATTATCTGCATTCAAATCACAAATCAAACAAATTTCTAAGAACTGGGCATATCAAATTGAAGTATACATTCCTAGCTTATCAAATACATTAAGGTTCACAAGGGTAACCTGCTACATAATCTGGTTATGATGTTCCTTTTGGATTCAAAAATGTGAGCAAATAACATACATCAATATCATTATACAGAATAGTTCTTAAGGTAACTGATTTTTAAAGCAACAAAATCTAGAGTAAGCACTCTACAGAACAGTTCTGAAACAAAATCAACCATCCTTACATAAAAACCAACTAAATAATAAGATAGTAATTACCCAAGCATGCATTTTTCCATACTGTCAATAAGATCAAGCTTAAACTACAGCAACTTATTTATTGGCAATCAAAAGCATTTGTATCATAAATGCATAACTGCAACAAATATAGTAAAAATGGAATAAATGGTTAAAAAACCTCATATGCTTCCTTTTCCCCATTAGAACTGAAAACATTTGCATGAAAATGCAGTTTTCATATACAAACAGAATATGGAAATTTCAAATTTACATTTTTCATTTACATTGTAAACCAAAGCAAAATAATCAATTATAAATATTTAACGGGGATACATGTGCATTACCCGTATGGAAAAATATCATTCACTTTTTAACATGATTTCCTCGGACTAAATATTTCCATGGACATTGATTTTATAAAAATCAGTTATCATGCACATTGATGTTATAAATACCAGTTCTCGATGTATTATTTCCATGGACTAAATATCAGTTTTCATGCACATTGATTTTATGAACAGGTCTCGATGTATTAGGGTAAATGACTGGAAAATACCCTAACGTTTCAGCGTTTCTCACAAATATACCCTATCGTTTATTTTGGGACATATTGGTCCAAACGTTTGGCAAAAATTGACAACGTTGTACCCTTTTTGAGTTTGCCGTCAGAAAAGGTCTTCAAAATACCCTAACGTTTCAGCTTTTCTCACAAATATACCCGAACGTTTCAGCGTTTCTCAAAAAAATATCCTAACCTTTCAACGTTTCTCATAATAATACCCTAACGTTCGGGTATTTTTGTGAGAAAAGCTAAAACGTTAGGGTATTTTTGTGAGAAAAGCTGAAACGTTAGGGTATTTTGAAGACCTTTTCTGACGGCAAACTCAAAAAGGGTACAATGTTGTCATTTTTTGCCAAACGTTTGGACCAATATGTCCCAAAATGAACGATAGGGTATATTTGTGAGAAACGCTGAAACATTAGGGTATTTTCCAGTCATTTACCCGATGTATTATTTTAAGCAAAATAATCAAATTCTAATTAGTCCATGGAAATATCATTCACTTTTTACGGGGCCATCAAATTCTTAGCAATCTAATTCTAACCACACAATTTCAATTTTTGATAATCAATTATGAATATTTAGTCCATTAAATTATGCAAGACAAACCAAGTGAAGGAAATCAGATGCTTCGGTCCCCTGCATAAATGCATACTGCATCAAATTCTCATTAGTACACCAACAATTAACTTACCAGTAATTAGAATTCAACAGGCAAACCAAGTGAAGGGAATCAGATGGATACCTGAAACAAAGAACTGAATAAGAATGAAGACTGCACAATGAATGGCATTTCAATGCTTTGGTCCGCGGAGAAAAGTAGAAATATGAGATTTTTATTGTTTCTCCACTGAATAGCCAATGCGAGAATTATGCAGGGCTCTCCGCAAGTCGTGGAAGGAAGAGATTCTGGATTAGGGGGGTTTAAAAACCTGATTACATTTATACACAAATAGTAAGTTTTACACTTACCGGGCCGGGCCTAGTGGGTAAATGGTGTGGCCAGGCCAGGCCCGAGCCCGCCAAAAATGACACGGGCCGGGCTTAAGCCCGGCCCGAAGCCCGACCAGAGCAAAAAAGCCCGATCCCATCGGGCCGGGCACCTGTGGGCCTGGGATTTTTTGCCAAGCCTAATTATTAGTGAATTGACATTTTAACTATATATTACAGTTATATATTATGTTAGTATCATTTTATGATTTTTCTGGATTTTTCTGATTTAATTCATATTTTAATTAGTCGACCAATATTTGATACTAGTCGACTAATCCTCCAGAATTAATTATTATATAGATATAGATATTAATCTTAAATATATATTTTTTATAAAAATATTTTTTATTCTATTTTATTCGGTCAAAACTGAATTCCCTCATTCAAATTTTTTTAATGTTCAAATTCCCTCTCAAAAGTACTTTACAAGTACTAGAGGGCTTGGCTTCTCACTTACACCCTCTTACATACTAAGTACAATAGTACTTACTTTATGGTCAACCATTTTTCAAAAATTTGTTCATTCCCAAGGCCATAACCAATCAGTTCTTCCTTTGACCGAAATATTTTTTATTAATAAAATTTTGAACTTTCGAACAATGCCCAAACCGCTCAGAATTTACACCCGATTGGTGGACCAATACTGAAAACTAGTCGACTAATCACTGTAAACTTCCGAAGAACATCAGTTTCTGAACGTTGTTTGCACGATTTCTTGCTAGATTTCCCTCTCAAAAACGTTGCAGAAGTTCCCAAAACGGCTTAGGAGTTATTAGGAAGTTTTTAATTCGGTTTCTTGATTCAAAATTCGAATGTCCCACTCAAATTATCTATTTAAACGCCATGGGTCTTTCTTCTTCACCATGAGAAAACCCAAGGCCCAATATAGCCGAAAATCATCTATTTTTTGAGTGAGATCACAAAAATTCTCTATTGGAGCACTTCATCCTTCTTCAATGATTCCTTATTCGAATCCACGTTCATCTCGTCGATCCACTCCGGCCGAAGACGCATGCGCCAAATATGCCACCATGGAATTCACTCAATTCTATCCCGAACAATCAATTGATTTTAGTGATCATACAAACCAAAACTTCAATCTCCACCATCTTCTCGATAATGTCTCTCTTTTTCACCTTTGGTGTGAAGACATTCCATATTATCCTTTCCCTGTGAAACAATTTTACTCTAATATGGTTGTTTATTAAGATGGTGGAAACATCTATTTTGACACAAAAGTTCAAGGTGTAGATATGCATCACACCTTTGGCACTCTTACCGAATGTCTTGGCTTCCCTCGATCCAATGATCAACATCTCGGATTTCCCATGGTTCAGTGACACACTCTTGATTTACTTAGTCCCAATTTTCAACCTTCCGGTATGCTTGCCATGAACTTACATCCAACTCCTGCCTTCTCCTAAAGATCCTAACTTATAACCTTCTTCCAACAATATCATTACATTACATTGATGAAACTCGCCTCCGCGTTCTCTATGCCATTATGCATGGTATAAAAGTCGATTGGTCCATCTCTCTCATGTTAGCCTTAGTAAAACACATTTCAAACAACATCTTTCTACCATGCACGATCACACGTATTCATCAACATTTTGAAATTCCTCTTGACGATGAAGTGGCCATTTATAATCCACTATGCTTTGATCATTTCTTCTTGATTCACATGGAACTTCAACCGCTTCCACATGTTGAAGAAGAGCAACTGATCAAATCACCACCTCGTCGTTGCAAGATTACCATGACCCCTCATGTTCACTATCAACCATCTCGGTTCTCCCTCCACGAACAAATTCATCATCTTCAAAATGATATGAATGTCGGTTTCACAGGAGTCCAAGCACATTTAAGTGTTTTTGATACTAGTCTTGCGCAAATTCGGCATGACATAGATATGGACTTTATCAATATGCAAGGCACTCAAGCACAAATTCTGAGTCTTTTAGAACAATGGGCTCCTTACTCTCCCTCCACATCACACCGCGCTTCTAGGCCTCCTCCACCGTATTAGGATCCGGACGTTTTGGTTTTTGGTCGACCAGGAAGATCAGCTGGTCGACTAGTGGTCTTTGTTGTTTGTATGTTTGGTGATCATCATGTTTGCTTTATGTTGTTTTATGTTTTTTTAGATTGTATCTTTCCCTATGGTTTGTAAGCATCCTACTATGTACTGTTGTTATTCTCTATTAATGCATTTCACTTTGCCTCGAAAAGTCTCTCCTCTATTTTTCTGCTATCTGAATTTTCCTGCAGTTAGTCGACCAGCATATACTATTAGTCGACTAATATACTAAATTGTCATACTTACCCCATTTTTGATAATTTCCCAGGGGGAGAATTAATATAATAAATGTGCTAATATTCAAGGGGAGATATAATATTCAGGGGGAGATATGCTATATAAGAAATATACATGATGCACTAACATTATATATTTCTAATTTTCACATTTCATGTTAACATTCATGTAATTTCATTGCAAAAATTTCTTATAACATCATATATGGCTATACGAATTAAAAGTTTCATATATTGTTTATAAGGCATATATTAAGGATGAGCAAATAACATATCTTAGCACTAACATTTTTTTGCAATAACATTTTTTAATAATATTATATTCAATGTTTGTAAAATCATCAAAAAGGGGGAGAATGTTGGAAACCCACAACTCCTCATAAGGTTTTGATGATACAAACATATTATCTTTGTACTAACTCTATCTATGCAGATGTTATCGCACAAATCAACTAAGACAATCATCAAGTATACAAGTTGCAAGAAGCATCCACTACAAGACAAAGCTTATCGATGATATTTTGTATCTTGTAAATGAGATATAATATTTATTTTTTTCTCTTGCATTTACTTAGAATGTAAAAGCCTTGATGATAATCTTTCTTAGTTTTTTAGGATTCTTCTTCAAAAAATCATGTCAAAAATCCAATTAGTCGACCATCCCTAGTACTAGTTGACTAATTTAAATATTAAAATATTTCTGTCCTAAAATTTCGTCAGACCTATTTTAGAGTCTCTAGAATCATTTTTTTTCAAACTCCTAACTTTTGAAATTTTAGTCGACTAAAAGACTTTATTAGTCTACCAGTCTATTTTCAAATCAGTTATTTTAAATGATTTATCATTTAAATAATATATTTTATTTCTGGAAGTTAGAACTGCCATAAACGGCTAGTTTTTGTCAGTTTATATCCGTTTACAGAAGTTACTTTCTGTTTTCGGAAGTTACTTTCGGAAAGGACACCTAAACAGTCAGAATCCTAGTCAGCAGTTCTAATTAGTCAACCAGTCTCTCCTATTAGTCGACTAATGTGAAAAACTTCTCAGAATTTTTTAAAAATTTAGGCAGTTGTCTTACGTTCAAAAACTACCTTTTGGGACTATAAATAGACCCCCAGACCCCTGCCTGAAATCATATGAAAATTCAATGTCTTTCTCTTTTCTTAAATTTACTTTCTCTCTCTAGAAAGTGTTTGATTTTCAGATTTCCATAGGGAAACCTCTGTAGAAATTTTGCCCCTTTAGGAATTCCATTTTCCAAGAGTGTTCTACCATGTATGTAACATCTCAAGAAAAAGGAGTAAAATCCTTACTTGAACGTTTTGAGAGCCTTTCATCAGGCCTCTATCATACGAAGATTCGGAGAGAGGAAGCTAACTTGAAGGAGCACCTGAAGTGCCCGACATCAGCTAATTTTTTAACTTTGGCATGATAGACTTGGCCACCCTGGCTCTGTGATGATGCACCGTATTTTATCACAGTCATATGGGCACACCCTGAAGAACAAGAAGATTCTTCAGAAGGGAGAATTCTCGTGCATCCCTGCTTCAAGGGGAAATTAATAACAAGGCTGACGTGCGTGTATATTTTATATATTCGCACACGTTTTCTTTTGTGTTTCTCTGTATTTTTCACCGTCTTTTATTCGTTTTCTCGTATTTTCTCGTTTTCTTTCACTTTTCTTTGTTTCTCAATGTTTGCAGGAGATTGACCACGTAGGGGATGTTTAACGACGATATCTCAAGTCCTCGGGGCAACGGGAGGAGTCACGCGTGATCCAGGGGGTCAAACGTCAAAGAATACATCTTTCAGCCCCTCACCCGGTCGGTTGGTCATCTCCAACCGATCGGGTGATGCACGCGTGCACCACCCGGTCTCGGCCGGAGCTCAAGCAAAAGTCACCCGACCGGTTCACAGGTCGGTTCAGTGGGAGCCTGTTCTCTGTCTTTTCGATCCAAATTCCAACCAATCGGGTGACTCTCACCCGATCGGTTCATCTGTAGATGATGCTGAGGAGTTGAAGACACGGGCACCCAACCGATCACTTCACCCGATGGCGCCAAGATCCAACCGGTCACTCCAAGAACTCACCCGACCGGTTCATATGACCGGGTGAAAGCTCACAGTTTTCTGTTCATTATCTGTAACGGATCACCCGATCGGTTGACTTGTTAACCGATCGGGTGATACAAGAGTCTATAAATAGAACCCATAGGGTTCCAGAAACGGGGGAGCTGCTAGTTTTTACTGTTTTCTCCTATTGTGACGGCTGTAATTTCTGTTCTTTTGTAAGTTGTCGGATCTTTCTCAAATTTTAGTATTTTCTTAATTACTCTATTACTTCCGCATTCCTATCGTCTGATTATGATTCCAATGGTTCATTTTCATTTAGATCGCTTTTTAATGAATTTTTGTGAGTAGTTCCCAAATCTGGGATTTTGGTGGAAACCCCTTCGGGGGCTCTTCCCGATGCATCCATAGGGTTAGGAAATCGATAGGGATTAGGTTTCTAACAGTTACGCGGGGTGTTTCATTGTCATCGGCGGGAAAAAGACCACCTTTGACCGTTGGGCCAATGGGGAATAAACTTGGCGGTTGACTCCCTAGCCATAGCTCACGCCCTTAGTGTAGACGCCGAATCCTAGCACGCGGGAGCGGCACGATGAGACGTTGGGAGTTATCGTTGCGAGCTTAGTGCTCCCGGAATCGATCAGTGTTAATGGACACGGGAGTGCCCACTGATCGAATCCGGGAAGTCCGGTGTATCATCCTGGGCACCGACCGGAATATCGGGCCCATGGGATGCCGGTACCACTTTCAGAGGCAACGTCTCACCATTAGACCCTAATTCCGATCGCTATCCTACCCGTAGGTCGTATCGGGGAGAGTCGCTCGTTGGAGTGGAAACCAAGATCCCAGGTTTATTTTCTTATTGTTCATACCTTGAATTCCTATATCATGACAACCATCAACCGATTCGGGCTAGCTCGCCCACGGGGTGATTTTGGTCCTCCTTGACACAAGCACATCCTAGCCTCCCTGTGTTCAACCCCCAAGCCACACTACAACACCGTGCGCTTGCGGTTACAAATATTTAAACCCCTTGCCTGCCACACGGTGGGCACCGGTCAAGTTTATGGCGCCGTTGCCGGGGAGGCAACGTGCTTGTTATTTCAGGATCTCTTGAGCCCTAGTGTCTAGCTCTCATCCCTACCTTGCGATAATTTTCGTATTCTCATTTTTCCTTTTTATTTTTCTTATTTTTATTTCTTATTTTATCTGTTTCTCTCCCACTTGTCGCTTCACGGGTGTTTGTTGTTTTTCATGCGCAGGAGTTCAAGACGTCTCGATGACTTGATTCCCGTCGATCCAGAGATTAACGCCACCCTTAGGCATTTGGCCGCCGAGAAGCGAAGAAGAGAGGATCTCGAATCCATGGAGGAGAACACCCCGCCTCGCAAGTCTCTACTGGAGTACTCGATGCCATCTATCGAGTCCACTTCCGCCATCCGTCCTCCAGCTATTACGGCCCAAAGCTTTGAGCTAAAGCCGTCTTTGGTGACATGGATCCAGCAGGATCAGTTTTCGGGTGCACCCATGGAGAGCCCGATCGAGCATATAGACTCCTTCTTGGAGAAATGTGACACCTTCCGGATTAATGGTGTCACGACTGAGGCGATCCGTCTGAAGCTGTTCCCCTTCTCGTTGCGAGACAAAGCCAAGCAATGGCTTAGGGGGAAGGACCCCAACACTTTCAATACCTGGGAGAAGCTCACCAACGCTTTTCTGACGAAGTTCTTTCCTCCGGGGAAGACCATGAAGTTGAGGAGTGAGATCTCCTCCTTCTCCCAGGCCAGCCACGAGTCCTTGCATGAAGCTTGGACGAGATAGAAGGAAATGCAAAGAAGATGCCCTCACCATGAGCTTCCGAAGTGGCAGATTATTAATCTGTTCTACAATGGGCTGAGGGATGACCTGAAATCTTCTATGGACGCCGCGGCTGGGGGTTCCTTCATGTCAAGGAGCGAGGAAGATGCCGGACATATTCTGGAAAATATGGCATCCAACAATGAGCGGTGGTGTGACGAGAGAGCCACACGAAGGTCTGGGGGTATACACAGAGTCGAGGACGTCGACAAACTTTCGAGCAAGTTTGACTTGCTTTCGACCCAGATCTCCGCACTAATGGTAGGAGCCGGTGGGGCCGGAACGCAGCAGATTGCAGCGGTAGAATCTGAAATTTTTGGGGAATTCGACGGTGGTGACGTCTCACCACCGTTGGATCAGGCTAGCGCACTATTTTACAACCCCATGGGAAATGCGCCGTATCCACCAAGAACCAATTCCAACCCGGCCTACTCTCCAAACAACCGGAACCACCCTAACTTTGGTTACTGGGCGCCATTTCAGCCCTCGCCACCTCAGCAGCCGCAGCAACAAACATATCAGCCGGCTAGGCCACAACAGAGTCAGTTTCAGCATCAACAATATCAGCAGCAGCCTCAACAACAATTTTACGCCCCAAGGAATCAGCAGCAGCAGCAGTATGGCCAACAGAGGGCCGTCTCTCCGGTTGAGTCTCTCTTGACTCAATATATAACCAACCAGGAGAAGATCAATCAAAAGCTGGAAATGGGTCAGCGGGCCCTCACGGACCAAGTAACCCAGCTGGGGTTACAAGTGGCGAACCTCTCAAGGTCACAAAACCAATTGCTGCCACAACCGGAGGTGAACCCAAGGGGAGCAACCCAAACATCGGCACTCGTGCACGAGCACGCAAATGTGTCCGCTATCGTTCTGAGAAGCGGGACACAAATTCCTACTAGAGTGCCCCCTAACAGACCGGAAGCACCATTGGTCGTCGAGCGACCGATCGAAAAATCAAACGACGCCGGTGCTTCGTCATCAAATCCTACGACTCCGGAGGGAGACTCTGAAGAAGAGAAGAAGAAGAACGAGGAAGGGAGCCCGAAAGTGTTCAAACCAGTTGTGCCATTTCCACAACGGTTAGCTCAGGCCAAAATCGACGAGAAATATGGCAAGTTCTTCGCCATGGTCAAGGACCTGAGCTTGCAAATCCCCTTCTTAGAAGCAATCGAAACAATCCCCTCCTATGCAAAATTCCTGAAAGATTTGGTGACGAGAGGGTCTAGAAAGGAGAAAGTAGTGTTGACGGCGGAATGTAGCGCTCTCATCCAGAGGGCAAATCCGCCAAAACTTAAAGACCAGGGGAGCTTCTCAATTCCTTGCACGATCGGGGCAGTGAAGATTCATCGTGCACTCGTCGATCTCGGAGCGAGTGTAAGTTTGATGCCCTTGTCGATGTATAAAAGGATAGGAATGGGTGATTTGGAGCCCACCGGTATGACCCTACAACTAGCTGACCGGTCAGTCAAATATCCAGTGGGGATTGTTGATGACCTCCCCGTCAATGTAAAAGGGGTGCATGTGCCAGTGGACTTTGTGGTCATGGACATGCCTGAAGACGCACACACCCCCATCATCCTGGGACGGCCTTTCATGGCCACTGCTGGCATTTTGATTGATGTGAAGAACAGAAAAATTTCTCTAAACGTCAGCGGAGAAAAAGTTGAATTTGATCTGGGGTTAACCATGAAGTACCCCGATCCCCCAGACGACACTTGATGTAATTTGCTGGAGATGGAAGAAGAAAAAGCTGTTGAGGAGAGCTCCTGGGAGATTCTCTTAAGAAACCCTCCCGATGACTTGGAGGATTCAGAAGACCAAGACGGCCCTAAGAACAATGATGCTGCTGGGAGAGCGAACGCAGCAAGAACGACCCCTCCCAGGTTCCCCAAGGCTCCTCCTACAAGGAGAACGGGGAAAGAACCCATGGGCCTCACCAAAGACGAGGTCCGGATCCTAAAGAAGATGGCGGTAAGCGCCAATACGAAAGAGAAGCCCCCGGATCCCAAGATCAAGGAGAGGGTAGTCGAGCAAATCTTTCTCCAGCTGCTGACTGCTCTAAAGGCCTTAAGCTCCGATGAAGAAGAGATGCCGAACTTCGGGCATCATCCGTATCAACCACCGTGAACATCTTTTACGGGCGTCGAGCCAACGACGTTAAACAAGTGCGCTTCATGGGAGGGAACCCATGCTCTAAACTTTTGCCCCGCTTTTTAGTGTTATTTTTGACTTTATTTTATCTATTTTTATAAATAAAATCAGCCGCGAGAACATCCGTTCAGGGACTTAGACAATCTGTTGGTTTTTGCAGGAAAAAAAGCCCCAACCGATCGGTTGATAACTCAACCGATCGGTTGGGATGTATCAGATACAAGCCGAAATCTGTCCCCAAATGAACCGATCGGTTGAAGAATGGAGAGATCGGGTGACAGACCGGGTGAGCTGGGGAGAACTCTCGGGAAATTTTTGGGGAATATCAACCGATCGGTTGAGTTCGAGCGCGATCGGTTGAGGCGACCGGGTGAGCAGCCCTCAATTCTCGGGAAAATGAGTGGAGCGGCCAACCGATCGGTTGACAAGTCAACCGACCGGTTCGCCTGTAGCACTTCTTCGGCAAGAATATTTGACCTAACCATCAACCGATCGGGTGACAAGTCACCCGATCGGTTTGACTTAAAACCCTATAAATACCCCCGATCGCCCGTTCGATCCGCACTCGACATTTTCGAATCCAGAACCGCCGTTTCGCCTCTTCCTCGTGCGCATGCCCTCTTTCTTCCCTAAAATCAACCTCGATCGCCTCTCCCCCCATCTCCCTACCCATCCACCATCGATTTCTCTCCATTCTCCTCGATTCCACCCAAACACAAAACCCTAACCTCCACCCGTTTTCCCCAATTTCGAAACTTGCTGAAGAAATCGCTGCGGCTTCACAGCGTGCTCCTATCGAGTAGCATCGGGGCGTCTACGAGCAACGATCTTCATCTCATTTGGGTAAACTCGCTCCTTTGCTCAATTTTAATTTTACCCCAGATATTCCATTTGCTCGTTGGTCGTGTTTCGTGTTTGTGTTGATTCATTGTACTTTTACATACTCACACACACGCCCGACACCCGCACAATGCCTCCCCGCCGTGTTAAGCCAACCGACGCCAGCTCTTCGAACCCTAGGCCCACCCGTCGTACCCGTCGCGCACAGCCCCCCGCTCAACCCACCACCTCCAACCCATCTACCACACCACGCACCACTTCCCCACCTCACGTTTACGATCCCGAATAAGGGATGCAATTCCAAACCGACAACCATGCCGACCGGTTCGCGGCCATGGTCCTCCTAGCTGGATAGGGTGGTCGGATAACCGAGGAGTCCGTCGACCGAGACCTCCCCTTTCTTCAAAGCTTCATTCGCCACATCCGTGAAGACCCACCTGACGTCTCCGAGCTCCACATTCCACCCCCCACGACTCCTGGTCCACAGCGCAGGCCCCCGTCACCACCCCCAGAGGGTGGTGCCCCTGCTTGATTTTATTTCCCACTTTTCCCCCCATCTTTGTGCCCATCTGTCTTTTCGGAGCCCTGCTTTGTTTCTGTCGGAGGGGGGGACCATTTGACGTGCGTTTATATTTCATATATTCACGCACGTTTTCTTTTGTGTTTCTCCGTGTTTTTCCGCCGTCTTTTATTCGTTTTCTTGTATTTTCTCGTTTTCTTCCACTTTTCTTTGTTTATCCATGATTATAGGGGATTGACCACGTAGGGGACGTTTAACGATGATATCCCAAGTCCCCGGAGCAACGAGAGAAGTCACGCGTGATCCAGGGGGTCAAACGTCGAAGAATTCATCTTTCAGCCCCTCACCCGGTCGGTTGGTCATCTCCAACCGATCGGGTGATGCACGCGTGCACCACCCGGTCTCAGCCGGAGCTCACATGGAAGTCACCCGACCGGTTTGCAGACCGGTTCAGCGGGGGCCTGTTCTCTGTTTTCTCGAGCAAAATGCCAACCGATCGGGTGACTCTCACCCGATCGGTTCATCTGTAGCTGAAGATGAAGAGCTGAAGACACGGGCGCCAAACCGATCGCTTCACCCGACGGCTCCAAGATCCAACCGGTCGCTCAAGAACTCACCCGACCGGTTCATGTGATCGGCGGGAAAACGGATCAACCGATCGGTTGACTTGTCAACCGATCGGTTGATGTGAGAGTCTATAAATAGAACCCCTAGGGTTCCAGAAATGGGGGCTGCTAGTTTTTTACTGTTTTCTCACTTTGTGACGGCTGTAATTGTTACTCTTTTGTAAGTTTTCAGATCTTTCTCAAATTTTAGTATTGTCTTATCTACTCTATTACTTCCGCATTGCAATTGTCCGATTATGATTCCAACGGTTAATTTTTATTTAGATCGCTTTTTCAGGGATTTTTGTGAGTAGTTCCCAAATCTGGGATTTTGGTGGAAACCCCTTCGGGGGCTCTTCCCGATGCGTCCATAGGGTTAGGAAATCGATAGGGAATAGGAATCTAACGGTTACGCGGGGTGTTTCATTGTCATCGGCGGGAAAAAGACCGCCTTTGACCGTTGGGCCAAGGGGGAATAAACTTGGCGGTTGACTCCCTAGCCATAGCTCACACCCATAGCGTAGGCAGGATGAGACGTTGGGAGTTATCGTTGCGGGCTTAGTGCTCCCGGGATCGATCAGTGTTAATGGACACGGGAGTGCCCACTGATCGAATCTGGGAAGTCCGGTGTATCATCCTGGGCACCGACCGGAATATCGGGCCCATGGGACGCCGGTACCACTTTCAGAGGCAACGTCTCACCATTAGACCCTAATCCCGATCGTTATCCATACCCGTAGGCCGTAACGGTGAGAGCCGCTCGTTGGAGCGGAAACCAAAGTCCCGGGTTTATTTCTTTATTGTTCATACTCTTTATTTCTTTCCGTGACAACCATTTACCGATTCGGGCTAGCTCGCCCCTCGAGGTGATTTAGGTCCTACCTGACCTAAGCACAACCTCGCCTCCCTGAGTTCGATATTCCCGCACCCTACACTAACCGTGCACTTGCGGTAAACCGACACCGCGCCCACACCGCAGACAGCTGGGGCGCCTGTCAAGTTTATGGCGCCGTTGCCGGGGAGGCAACGTGCTTGTTATTTTAGGATCTCTTGAACCCTCGTGTCTAGCTCTCATCCCTACCTCGCGATAATTTTCGCATTCTCCTTTTTCTTTTTCTTTTTCTTATTTTTATTTCTTATTTTATCTGTTTCTTTCCCACTTGTTGCTTCACGGGTGTTTGTTGTTTTCATGCGCAGGAGTTCAAGGAGTCTTGACGACTTGATTCCCCTCGATCCAGAGATTAACGCCACCCTTAGGCGTTTGGCTGCCGAGAAGCGAAGAAGAGAAGATCCCGAATCCATGGAGGAGAACACCCCACCTCACAAGTCTCTGTTGGATTACTCGATGCCATCCATCGAGTCGACTTCCGCCATCCGTTCTCCAGCTATTGCGGCCCAAAGCTTCGAGCTGAAGCCGTCTTTAGTGACATGGATCCAGCAGGACCAATTTGCGGGTGCACCCATGGAGAGCCCGATCGAGCACCTGACTCCTTCTTGGAGAAATGTGACACCTTCCGGATTAATGGTGTCACGACAGAGGCTATCCGTCTGAAGCTGTTCCCCTTCTCTTTGCGAGACAAAGCCAAGCAATGGCTTAGGGGGAAGGACCCCAACACTTTCAACACCTGGGAGAAGCTCTCCAACGCTTTTCTGACGAAGTTCTTTCCTCCGGGGAAGACCATGAAGTTGAGGAGTGAGATCTCCTCCTTTTCCCAGGCCAGCTACGAGTCCTTGCATGAAGCTTGGACGAGATATAAGGAAATGCAAAGAAGATGCCCTCACCATGAGCTTCCGAAGTGGCAGATTATTAATCTGTTCTACAATGGGTTGAGGGATGACCTGAAATCTTCTATGGACGCCGCGGCTGGGGGTTCCTTCATGTCTAGTAGCGAGGAAGATGCCGGACATATTCTGGAAAATATGGCATCCAACAATGAGCGGTGGTGTGACGAGAGAGCCACACCAAGATCCGGGGGTATACACAGAGTCGAGGACGTCGACAAACTTTCAAGCAAGTTCGACTTGCTTTCGACCCAGATCTCCGTGCTAATGGTAGGAGCCGGTGGGGCCGGTACACAGCAAATTTCTACGGTAGAGTCCGAATTCTTTGGGGAATTCGACGGTGGTGACATCTCACCATCGTTGGATCAGGCGAGCGCACTATTTTACAACCCCACGGGAAATGCGCCGTATCCGCCAAGGACCAATTCCAACCCGGCCTACTCTCCAAACAACCGGAACCACCCACACTTCAGTTACCGGCCACCATTTCAGCCCTCGCCGCCTCAGCAGCCGCAGCAACAAACTTATCAGCCGGCTAGGCCACAACAGAGTCAGGTTCAGCAGCAACCATTTCAGCAGCAACCTCAGCAACAATTTTACGCCCCCAGGAACCAGCAGCCATTCCAGCAGCAGCAGCAGTATGGCCAACAGAGGGCCGTCTCTTCGGTTGAGTATCTCTTGACTCAATATATTACCAACCAGGAGAAGATCAACCAAAAGCTGGAAATGGGTCAGCGGACCCTCACGGACCAAGTAACCCAGCTGGGGTTACAAGTGGCGAATCTTTCAAGGTCACATAACCAATTGCCGCCACAAGCGGAGGTGAACCCGAGGGGAGCAACCTAAACATCGGCACTTGTGCACGAGCACGCAAATGTGTCCGCTATCGTTCTGAGAAGCGGGACACAAATTCCTACTAGAGTGCCCCCTAGCAAACCGGAAGCACCATTGGTCGTTGAGAGACCGATCGAAAAATCAAACGACGCCGGTGCTTCGTCGTCAAATCCTATGACTCCGGAGGGAGTCTCTGAAGAAGAGAAGAAGAAGAAGGAAGAAGGGAGCCTGAAAGTGTTCAAACCCGTTGTGCCATTTCCACAACGGTTAGCTCAGGCCAAAATTGATGAGAAATATGGCAAGTTCTTCGCCATGGTCAAGGACCTGAGCCTGCAAATCCCCTTCCTAGAAGCAATCAAAACAATCCCCTCCTATGCAAAATTCCTGAAGGATTTGGTGACAAGAGGGTCTAGAAAAGAGAAAGTAGTGTTGACGACGGAGTGTAGCGCTCTTATCCAGAGGGCAAATCCGTCGAAACTTAAAGACCCGGGAGCTTCTCAATTCCTTGCACGATCGGGGCAATAAAGATTCATCGTGCACTCGTCGATCTCGGAGCGAGTGTTAGTTTGATGCCCTTGTCGATGTACAAAAGGATAGGAATGTGTGATTTGGAGCCCACCGGTATGACCCTACAACTAGCTGACCGGTCGGTCAAATATCCGGTGGGAATTATGGATGACCTACCCGTTAATGTAAGAGGGGTGCATGTGCCAGTGGACTTCGTAGTCATGGACATGCCTGAAGACGCACACACCCCCATCATCCTGGGACGGCCTTTCATGGCCACTGCTGGTGTTTTGATTGATGTAAAGAACGGAAAACTCTCTTTAAACGTCAGCGGAGAAAAAGTTGAGTTTGATCTGGGGTTGTCCATGAAGTACCCCGATCCCCCTGATGACCCTCGGTGTAATTTGCTTGAGGTAGAAGAAGAAAAGGCCGCTGAAGAGAGCTCCTGGGAGATTCTCTTACGAAACCCCCCCGATGACTTGGGGGATTCAGAAGACCAAGACGGCCCCAAGAACAAAGAAGCTGCTGGAAAAGCGAGTGCAGCAAGAACGACCCCTCCCGGGTTCCCCAAGGCTCCTCCTACGAGGAGAACGGGAAAAGAGCCCATGGACCTCACTAAAGACGAGGTCAGGATCCTAAAGAAGATGGCGGGAAGCGCCAACTCGAAAGAGAAACCCCCGGATCCCAAGAACAAGGAGAGGGTAGTTGAGCAAATATTTCTCCAGCCGATGACTACTCCAAGGGCCTTCAGCTCCAATGAAGAAGAGATGCTGAACTTCGGGCATCACCCGTATCAACCACCGTGAGCATCTCTTGCGGGCGTTGAGCCAACGACGTTAAACAAGTGCGCTTCATGGGAGGCAACGCATGTTCTAAACTTTTTCCCCAATTTTTAGCGTTATTTTTGACTTTATTTTATCTACTTTTATAAATAAAATCAGCCGCGAGAAGATCCGTTCAGGGACTTAGACAAATCTGTTGGTTTTTGCAGGAACAAAGCCCCAACCGATCGGTTGATAACTCACCTGATCGGTTGGGATGTATCTGATATATGCCGAGATCTGTCCCCATATGACCCGATCGGTTGAGGAATGAAGGGACCGGGTGACAGACCGGGTGAGCTGGGGAGAACTCTCGGAAATTTTTGGGGAATATCAACCGATCGGTTGAGTTCGAGCGCGATCGGTTGACGCGACCGAGTGAGCAGCCCTAAGTTCTCGGGAAAATGAGTGGAGCGGCCAACCAATCGGTTGGCAAGTCAACCGACCGGTTCGCCTGTAGCATTTCTTCGACAAGTATTTCGACCTAACCGTCAACCGATCGGGTGACAAGTCACCCGATCGGTTCGACTTAAAACCCTATATAAACCCCCGACCACCCGTTTGATCCGCACTCGCCATCTTCGAATCCGGATCCGCCGTTTCACCTCTCCCTCGTGCGCCTGCCCTCTTTCTTCCCTTCAATCAACCTCAATCGCCTTTTCCCCCATCCCCTTACCCATCCACCATCGATTTCTTTCCATTCTCCTCGATTCCACCAATACACAAAACCCTAACCTCCACCCGTTTTTCCCTAATTTTGAAACTTGCCGAAGAGATCGCTGCGGCTTCACAACGTGCTCCAATCGAGTAGCATCGGGGCGTCTACGAGTAACTATCTTCATCTCATTTGGGTAAACTCGCTCCTTTGCTTAATTTTAATCTTACCCCAAATATTCCATTTGCTTGTTGGTCGTATTTCGTGTTTGTGTTGAATTCATTGTACTCTTACGCACCTACACGCACGAACGACACCCACACAATGCCTCCCCGCTGTGTTAAGCCCACCGACGCCAGCTCTTCGAACCCTAGGCCCACCCGTCGTACCCGTCGCACACAGCCCACCACCTCCAACCCATCCACCACACCACGCACCACTTCCCCACCTCATGTTTACGATCCCGAATATGGGATGCAATTCCAAACCGATGACCATGCCGACCGATTCGCGGCCATGGTCCTCCTAGCTGGTCAGGGTGGTCGGATAACCGAGGAGTCCGTCGACCGTGACCTCCCGTTTCTTCAAAGCTTCATTCGCCACATCCGTGAAGACCCACCCGACGTCTCCGAGCTCCACATCCCACCCCCCACGACTCCTGGTCCTCAGCGCAGGCCCCCGTCACCACCCCGAGAGGGTGGTGCCCCTGCTTGATTTTTCTCTCCCACTTTTGCCCCCCCATATTTGTGCCCATCTGTCTTTTCGGGGCCCTGCTTTGTCTCTGTTGGGGGGAACTATTTGCGTGTTGCTTTCTGAATTCACATCTTTTGTTTTTGACTACCCCTTGCATATCTCTGCATTTCATTGATCATATCATTTTGCTAGCACTGTCATGTTTAGCTTGGGGGACGTCTACTTTTGTGTGCTGTCGTGTTTTGTTTGTTTTTCTCATTTTTGTGTGTGTGCTTGCTTTTCATTTTTTAAGTGTCGTGTCGTGTGGCTTTATTTTTATTTTTATTTTCGTGTCGTTTGATTTTGATTTTGATCTTTCTTTCTTTTTCAGTTTCATCTATGTGTTTTCCTCGTTTTCATTTCTTTTTGTGTCAGTGCGTATTCCCCCCCCACTTTCATTGCCCTCCCGTGCTCACTCATATTGCATTGAGGGCAATGCAAACTTCAGCTTGGGGGAGTCGCACTGTGTGCGTCGTTTGAGTCCTTCTTTTTCGTTTTTTGTGTCGTTTTCATCGTGTTTTTATTTTTTATTTTCTTCTTTTTAGCTCTTTCTCCTAGAGATGAATCCTATGATGAATCGCCACAAAGTCACACACACCTAGCATTGCATCGATAATCACACTCACTAACCCTAGGATTTCGAGTCCTCTTGCATTTCACGCATTGTGGGTCCACTTATCTTTCTTGTGAGTCGTGTGTTGTGCCTATCTAGTTGGTGTGCTTCTGCTTTGGGATTTTACTTTATATACCTGTCCAGGAATGACCCCTAGATTATCATGCTTTGATTTGAATATGCGGTATTTGTTTCTACTATATGCATGCTATATTTATATCGTATATTTCAATTCGCATGCGTCGGGATTCCACAACTAAGGACTAGGATAACCCATTTAGCCTATGCTCTATTTAGCGAGAATAGTTTCCTTTGCCCGAGTGTTTAGATTTCGACTTCTTTTTTGTTTTACTTGGTGCAAATCCCCTCGTCGCGTACCGTTCTCCCACTTGGGAGAGTACACATGTGTATAGCCAAAAACCCAAAAATCCAAAAAAATATAGAAAAAGAGAAAAAGAAAAGCCCAAAAAGAGAGAAAAAGAAAAATTTGTTATAGACAAAAAGCCAAAAAAAAATACAAATGCCCAAAACCCAAAAAAATTTCCGTGTGAATATTTTCTCCTACTCACCGAGAATAAAGGGAAGACGAGAATTTGCACCGAGTGTTCTACTCCACATCATCTCAACCCCCATCATTATCGAAAACACTTGGCTTAGGAACTTTTTAGCTAGTATCTAGGCTATAGTGGCGTGATTTCCTTAACCCTAGTTGTGGAGTCCCCGATGCATGATACGCTTCTATTCTTACTCTTCTCATGCATGCTTGAACTAATATTCACCGCAATTTCAAATTCGAATCGGTATTTGGGTCATTTCCTGGATTTGCGTATATGAGCTCATAGCACATTGTAGAAAGCGACACCATTTGCTAGCAGACGACCGCACTCACTCGCGCTTCACCGCGTGGGCCCATGACACTTATTTGGACTCGTTTTCCTAGGTTTAGTGGTGTGATTTGGCGTTTGCTTGCTTGGTGTGTCGTTTTTGATTTTGGTGGCTCTGACAGACGATCTAGGATTTAGAGTTTTCTTTTTCTTTCTTCCTCTCTATTTTTCCCTTCCGAGCTCCTACTCTCACTCGTCTTCCTCGAGGACGAGGAAGAGTTCAGCTTGGGGAATTTTGACGTACGTTTATATTTCATATATTCACGCACGTTTTCTTTTGTGTTTCTCCGTGTTTTTCCGCCGTCTTTTATTCGTTTTCTTGTATTTTCTCGTTTTCTTTCACTTTTCTTTGTTTATCCATGATTGCAGGGGATTGACCACGTAGGGGACGTTTAACGATGATATCCCAAGTCCCCGGAGCAACGGGAGAAGTCACTGTAATGCCCTACCAGCTACTGCACAAGTACTAGAGGGGGGGGGGGTGAATAGTACTTTAAAATAATAAGGCGTATAATTCCAAATTAAATTGCAAACAACTACCAAATCAATTTGCGGAAGCTTAAATTGAATGACAACAATGAAATTACCAAAGCTAACAAACGATGTTAATGGGTTCGGATCCACCCAAGTCTCCCCGACTTGTTCCCGGTGATCCTACGTCCCAACCACCCGGATCCCCTCCGGATACTTGAGTTAGAAACCCTAACTCAAGATTTCCACTATGAATATCTTGTGAAAAACCTTCACAAGATCAAATCATACATGCAATGGCAAAGTGAATCCCACAACCCGGGATCACAAACTTCTCTCACAACTGAGAGAGCCAACAAGCAATATAAAGAGTTTAAATGAAATAAATACTCTTACCACAAAATCCTATACCTTGAGTTTTTCTTACCCAATAGGTTGAATGAAGGATTTGAGGAAGATGAAGTCACCAAGCCCTAGCACCAAGGATATGAGCAGCAATGGGTGCCTAGGGAAGAGTTGGAGACTTGGTTCAAGCAATAGCTTGAAGAGCTCACCAAGAACAAGCTTCTCTCTAGATCTAGAAATGAGAGAGAATGGGTTTCTTGTGAGGAAGAGAGCTTTAGATTTGAGGGAGAATAGCTATCTCTTTAGGGCTCAATGAATCTCTTAATGGCAGCTCTATTGAAGATAGAAATGACCTAGGTTCCTATTTATAGGAACCCAAAAACATAAGTTAGGTCAATCTCCAACGGAAAGAAATCTGAGAGAATTAGTCGGTCAAAGAACAAACACTGACCGACTAGTTCATCAACTAGTCGGTCAGTCACAAAGCATGGACCGACTAAGAGCACAACAGAGAAGAGATAGAATTTCAGACCTAGAAAACTAGTCGGTCCAAGAACACTGTCTGACCGACTAGTTTCACAACTAGTCGGTCATCAAATGAACGTAGACCGACTAAGAGGCAAAACAACATAGTCTGAAGGCAAGTTGACTTAGTCGGTCCAAGAACAAAAGTTGACCGACTAGATTGTCAACTAGTCGGTCATCAAACGTTCTTAGACCGACTAACGGAAAACAGTAGCTTAGGAGAAATTTGGCATGTACAGTAAATCACAACTAGTCGGTCAAAGAAGCATCACTGACCGACTAGTTCACAGACTAGTCGGTCGGTGAGTCAACGTAGACCGACTAACTGTAAACAGTAAAGAACAAAGATTTAACTGACTGAAACTAGTCGGTCCAAGAACAGTGGCCGACCGACTAGATCTCCATCTAGTCGGTCAGTACTTGTTCTTGTACCAACTAACATGCACAACAAGGTCCGAATCGAAGCGCGACGCTTCGAGGAAATTAGAGTGAACTTGTGCAAGAATCCTAGAGCTACGAAATGAGCGAAATGAAGATAGAAACGTAAGATATACTCAAGGCTTAACATTCTATCAATCGAAACTAAAAGACTATAAATAAAACCTTAATAAATGGTCTTTGAGAGCTTCGATTGAATCTTCATTATTTCCAAAGCGTTGCATGAGCTTCAACGAAGCTTTAGGCTTGAATACGAGCTTTTGGAAGTGTTGAGATGTCGCTTTAAATATTCTCGTGAAATTGGCGACGATCTCCAATACTGCGCTCACAAATTGTTAGTTCATGAATTATTTATGTTTGCTCATCATCCAAAACCAAATCCGGGGAGTCCAATATTCAACATTCTCCCCCTTTTTGGTGATGACAAACCAACATAAATAATAATCAAAGATAATAATTCAAATGTAGAAATACTTACTCCCCCTGCATTGATGACACGTTAATTCCAAAATGAATATAAATGAATTGTATCAAGCAGACGAGTAAGATAAATAAAGTGAATTGATTTTTGAAATATCGGATTTTGAAAATCCTTATTTGTATCTTAACTCCCCCTGAATCTAACATATCAAACTAGATTCTTGGAAATTGAGTTAAATTTTTCATTTGCGCTATTTATTATCATTATCTCTCCCCCTTTGGCATTATCCCAAAAATGGGGGGCATACAACGACAACAATTAGGAAATGTAAAATCCAACATCTGGAGTCGTAGACGAAGACAATGGACCAACTTGACACCAAGGGAAAAAATGTGGAAATCAAAACAAGGTGTGTCAAATTTTCCATTATAAAAAAAAAATCAACGATAATCAAAATCATCAAAAATACCAAATGTTTATTCATGTCTTGAATAAAGAAACATACTCTTCAATATTCAATATTCTTGGTTAATTTTGAACATGGAAAACAATTCTATAAAATCCATTTAACCAACTTGTTATGCGTCGATTCGATATCACATTTCAAATATATGCAACGAATATTCAATTTGCACGACGTATAAAAGATAAAGTGATCGATGATGAACATATATATACATGGAGACAACATGAGTACATCCAAAAGATATCACATCGAATATAAGAGATACATCATATCAAGCGCTACATATCATCAAAAAGAAATACATCATCATCAATATATCATACAATCCAACACCAACAACCATAAAGCACAAAAACAATGTAACAAGGCATCTCTCAACCCCATCCTAACCCAAAACTCTCTCACAAGAATACATCATCCAAAGTGTATATGGAGAGTCCTCGGAACAACGATCACGAGGAGGAGGCAGGATCTGCAGCGTCCGTGGGTCCAGTCGACGGAGTGGACTCAGGATCTGCAGGGAGTAGAGGTGTCTCAACAGATGGAATCGTCGGTGCAGGAGTCGAGATCTCAGCAACAGGCTCAGCAGCAGCAGGAGTCTCGACAGAAGCAGCAGCAGCAGATACAAGAGCAGGCTCGGAAACTGGGTCAACAGCAGATGACTCTGGAACACCTGAAGAGGTGGCAGCTCCAGGAGCAGAAGAGAATGTACCAGCAGCAGCAGAGGTGCCCTTGGGGGCACGAGTCGAAGTACGACAGATCTCCTCAACGTCCTCCTCATCCATCTCATCCATCTCCTCTCCCTCAGACACGGAAGGAGGAAGCTCAACACCCATCTGACGTGCCATACGGCAGACCACCTCCTCGGTACGAGCCAAGCGGGACTCGTGACGAAGAAGTATCCGGACGACGTCATCAAGGGTGGCAACGGGAGAAGCAGAGGCAGAGGCAGAGGCAGGGACAGACGCTGAAGGAGTCGTCCTCTGAACGTGACGAAGCGCCGCAAGAGATTTCTTGACGGCCGTCGCATTCAGCGGAGGACCGAGGGGACGCTCATCGTCACGAGGCAATGTGACACGAAAGTGACGGAACACGAGGGTCAACATGCAAGGAAAAGGAATATGAGCTGATTTATTGGACTTTCGAATACACTCGAAAGAATCAATCTTATCGAGTATAATTCGAGCCCAATTAATCGAGCTCCCCATGAAGATCGCATAGATAAGCTTCAGAAATGGCTGGGAAGGTAAAGATGAGGAGCCGTACTTGGGAAGCAAGCACGACTTCAGAATCAAATTTAGGACCCAAGCATTAGGCTTAAAAGATTTAGAGGGCACGCCAATCAAAGCAGGAGGAATCTGATGGAAAATCTCTGAAAGAATGGTCTGATCAAGAGAAGAGATATCATCAACCGAGATATCAGAAGGAAGAAGGCCAGACGAAGAGATACCCAGAATCTCTCCTAAGATTTCCGCAGTGAGGACTATAGGAGTCCCCAAAACGGTCGTCTCAATAGAGTGGGTCTGATCGTACTGACCCCGGATCCTATTGGCATAGAAAAGCTTTACTAATCTAGGGTAAGGACGAGGATTCGCCTTCGGGTCAAATCGAAGATAATCGAGAAGACCCGACGACGACAGAAGATCAGCTAGCCCTATGAAGTCGCTGAACTGGACGAAATGCTCCAGAAGCAGCGGACAATGTTCGATACGGTTATATGCCGCAAGACACAAAGGGTCATCGCGACATAAGGAAATATCGACACCGCCCACCGGCATCGGAGCCTTTCCCTTAGGCTTTCGAGAAGACGTACGAGGGTGGGTGCTAGACTCGGGATGACTAGGAGGAGTGGGTTCCCTATGAGTCTGGGTCTCGGGGTTATACTCCGTATCGGAATCGGTAGGAGTATGGAACGAAGAACGAGAGGCAAGAACTTTGGCCTTGGGTTTAGGTTTGGGCTTTGGTTGACCTCTAGGCTTGGCGGTCGTCGTCCTCTTCTTCTTGGGAGGAGGCGAAGACGACGAAGGATGGGTGGTCTTGGCTCTACGCTTCGGAGGGGTTGGATGCTCGGGATCCGAAGAGATTGGATCAACGGTCATCGGAGAGGGGTCAGAGGAAGGGATCGGAATGCGTGTTCTTGCCATAGTCGAAGCAAGACACGAGATCAAATCAACGAATCCTAGCACAACCCTAGAAATCCGAAACCCTAGAAATTTAGAAATTTGAAACCCTAGAGAAACCTAACCCTAGAGCAGAAAACAAAACCCTAGAGAGGAGAGGGAGGAGGTAGGTTTACCCTAGGAGGAAGAGCGACGGCCGGTGACGGCGGGGATGGTCGGAAATAGGCCGGAAGTCGATCGGAAGGGGAAGGGTCGGGGTTTTGAGCGGAGGAGAAAGAGTTTTCGATCGATTAGAATGGAAATCGATCGATTAAATCGAGTTTAAGTCGGTCGATTTCCCAAATGACCAAACAGCCCCTGGCACAACTAGTCGGTCACAGTTCAAGCACTGACCGACTAGATCACGATCTAGTCGGTCGGTCAATGAGCTTGAACCGACTAGGTGCAAACAGTGGCTGAATCCAAGAAGACTGACAAGATTTAGTCGGTCTGCGTTCAAGCACTGACCGACTAGATCTCAATCTAGTCGGTCGGTCACTGAACATGAACCGACTAAAGAGTCAAAAACTTGAAAATCAAGTTCTCTCCATCATACGCTTGGATGATAAATCTCAAAACTCTCAATGGACATCTAAACTACCCCATTAAACATCGAAAAACAGAAATTTGACGATTACGCACAAATCGAACGAAAAATTAAGATATCACTTAAAATTCCCGAAAAATCCAATAATTCTAGCATGAATGAGATATTGTCAAGAATAATAGCATGCAAAATTATTGAATGAAACATGAATCCTATATTTCGGATTCACCCATAATCCCCAATTCTCGACGCAACCTCACAAAGGAGTCCTCCTTTAGGGGTTTCGTGAAAATATCGGCGATTTGCTTTTGGGTTTCAACGTACACTAGAATGATGTCCTTTTTAGCAACATGGTCATCTAAAAAGTGGTGGCGGACATCTATGTGTTTCGAACGGGAATGATGTACCGGGTTCTTGGAAAGACATATTGCACTTTGGTTGTCAACCATGATAGGGCAAGTATCACAATTTATACCAAAGTCTTTAAGAGTGTGTCTCATCCAAAGAACTTGAGCACACGCGGCACCGGCGGCAATATATTCCGCCTCGGTGGTTGAAAGTGATACGGAATTTTGCTTCTTGGAAAACCAAGAGACAAGAGAATTTCCTATAAAATGGCAAGTGCCACTAGTACTTTTCCTGTCGGATTTGCATCCCGCATAATCGGCATCACTATATGAGATTAACTCATATGTGCTAGATCTCGGATAAAGTAATCCAAAATCTAAAGTGTAACTTAGATAGCGGAAAATACGCTTTACCGCTACTAAGTGAGACTCCTTAGGTTGAGACTGATAACGAGCACATATACATACGGCAAACATAATATCGGGCCTACTTGCGGTAAGATAAAGCAAACTACCAATCATACCTCGATATAAACGAATGTCTACATCCTTACCGCCCGTATCCTTGTCAAGATGCGTAGTCGTGCTCATTGGAGTCTTTTTCCCGGAGGTATTCTCCATTCCAAATCGCTTTAGCAACTCCACCGTGTACTTCGTTTGGTGGATGAAGATTGCATCGTTCATTTGGCGAATTTGGAGTCCTAAGAAATATTTGAGTTCGCCCATGTGGCTCATCTCAAATTGTTCCTTCATAACATTAGAAAACTCTTCACAAAGAGTGAAGTTAGTAGCACCGAAAATGATATCATCAACATAAATTTGAACTAATAAAATATCATTATTCGCATGCTTAACAAAAAGAGTTGAATCGGCTTCGCCCATTTTAAAATGCAAATCCAAAAGAAAATTCTTTAGGCGATCATACCAAGCTCGAGGAGCTTGTCTCAAACCATAAAGAGCTTTCTTTAGTTTAAAAACGTGATTTGGAAATTTTTCATTTATGAAGCCCGGAGGTTGAGAAACGTAAACTTCCTCAACGACATCTCCGTTTAAAAATGCACTTTTAACATCCATTTGAAATAATTTAAAATTCTTATGGCATGCAAAAGACAAAAGTAATCTAATTGATTCTAATCTAGCTACCGGAGCGAAGGATTCTTTGAAATCAATACCTTCCTCTTGTCGATAGCCTTGAGCTACTAACCGAGCTTTGTTCCGGACGACGACTTGGTTTTCGTCGGTTTTGTTCTTGAAAATCCACTTTGTCCCTATGACGGTGTGGTTCTTCGAAGGCAATGGAACAAGCTCCCACACTTCATTCCTCTCGAATTGAATGAGCTCCTCCTCCATGGCAAGTATCCAAGCACTATCTTCGCATGCTTCAACTATATTCTTTGGCTCTATTGATGAGGCAAAGGCACAATTGGCGAAGTGGTGAACTTGCGATCTTGTCTTGACACTATCTTGAATATTGCCAATTACTTGCTCATGGGGATGGTCGCGAATGACATGAAGTCGCTTGGGAATACCTTGATCACTTGGAACATTCTCAACAACTTCATTAGTCGGGTTAGTCTCAATAGAATCAATAGACTTAGAATTATCAAATGAATCACATAAAACATCCATAGAATCATTATCATTTGAAATTCTAGTTGGAACAAATCCTTCATTAAATGAGACATGAAGCGATTCCTCGATCGTCGAGGTTCGTTTGTTGAATATCCGGTAGGCTTTGCTACGCGAAGAATATCCCACAAAAATCCCCTCATCGGATCTCGGATCGAATTTGTCCAAACTACCATATGTGTTCTTAATAAAACATTTCGAACCAAAAACACGAAAATGTTTAACTTGAGGCAACCTACCAAACAACAATTCATAACAAGTTTGTTTAGTGCCGGGCCTCAAAAGTATTCTATTAAACACATAGCAAGCGGTGTGTACCGCTTCCGCCCAAAATTGATGGCCAAGTTGGCTATCATCAAGCATAGTGCGAGCACACTCCACTAGCGTCCTATTCTTTCTCTCAACTACACCATTTTGAGGCGGTGCACGAGGAAAAGAGAAGGTGTGAGTAATACCAACTTCATCACAAAATGTCTCAAAAGACTCATTCTCAAATTCACCTCCATGATCACTACGAATAGTGACAATGGTGGTTCCTAAGAGATTTTGTACTTTCTTAACAAAAATTGTGAAGTTTTCAAAAGCTTCATTTTTATTGCACAAGAAAAATACCCAAGTAAATCTTGAATAGTCATCTACGATGACAAGTCCATACCTTGCATTTCCTAAGGAAGCTACTCTAGTTGGCCCAAATAAATCTAGATGTAATAGCTCTAGTGGCCGTTTTGTAGAGATGCTTTTCTTAGGTTTAAATGAAGATCTAGGAAGCTTGCCGCGTTGACAACAATCACAAAAACTTTTCTTTTCAAAAACAAGCTTCGGAAAACCTTTAATAGAATTCAATTTTGAAAGCTTATATAGTGTTCCAAAGTTCACATGTCCAAAGCGTCGATGCCATAAGTGTTGTTCACTTGTGTTGGCAACGAGACATTGTTCATATGACTTAGGAAGATCCAAAATATAAATGTCTTTACGACGAGTTCCGGAAAATAATAATTTTTCATTATCCTTTCTTAAAATATGACACAATCCTTTCGCAAAGCTAACTTTGTAACCTTTGTCACAAAGTTGACTTATTGAAATAAGATTATGATTTAAACCACTAACAAGATACACATCACTAATTAATGGTTTAGAAGGGTTACCGACATTACCAACACCTATGACGGTTCCGCTCTCGTTGCCTCCAAATACGACGCGGTTTCCATTCACAATGGGAACCACTCCGGAGAGCAATCGAGCGTCACCCGTCATGTGTTTGGAGCACCCGCTATCGAGTATCCAATTCCCTTTGGAGCTAAATTTAAACTTGTTGCTCCTTTTCTTTTTCTTTTCCTTGAGTACCTAAAGATAGATAAGTTTCATATCATGGTACCCAAGGTCATTGGGTCCAAGGGATTAGACCTTTGGAAGCCAAGTCCAAGTGGACTTAGTCTTCCCCACATAATTCTTACTATGCACGACATCCGAAAAATATGCATTCATATATATTTGTTTTTCGTCCATGCTTGTGTCCTTTGGGCTCCAAATCGTGAAAACTTTGGGAGCCATCATCCTATTGGGTGCATGCATGCGACGTTGATTTCTACGTGATGCATGTTGTGGATAGGCATACGGGACATGATGGAATGGTGCACGACGAGAATTATTCATATGATGAGGTGGGTGTACATATGCATGTGTGGGAATACGTGCGTGAGGGTGTCTCACTTGGTGTGCACGTGCCCGGGAATGTGTTGCATAAAAATCATCATAAGTGTGAGACGGTGGAGTAGGACGTGTGTTCCTACGTGGCATGGAATTGGTGTACATATAAGCATGCCCCTTCCTTGGAGGTCCACCCAATGTGGGTTTCTTTCCGAAAGAGGGTGTGGACGAGGTGGAAGCACCATTGGTAGATGAACTACCAATAGAGTGTTTGCTCCCACTCGTTGAGACTTCGGAAGTTGGCCTAACAAAGGTAGTGACCGACTTGGAAGAATTTCCCATCATATACCCCAAGCCAATGTGGTGTTTGGCCGGAAGTAAATCTTTTAGGATATTATCCAAATGGCCTTTACCCTTGTTGAATTTGTTGATTCGGCCCAATGTGTCCTCATATTTCTCTTTGAGAGAACGCAAGGAAGTATCCAAAGTGGATATTTGCGAAGTGAGCACATAAACACGAGATTTAAGATTCTCGTTCTCAATACTCAAAGTCGAGTTTTGAGAAGTTAAATCCGCTATCTCATGTTCTTCCGCATCCTCAATGCTAACATGTTCAAGTTTAGATTTGAGATTCACTATCTCATTTCTTAACTCTTCAACAACGGTGTCGTTGTTGGTGATGATAGTCTTAGGCGATGTTTGAATGCTAGCTAGGTCATCTTTTACCTTAGTATATCTATTTACTAACTTAGTATATTTTGACCAAAGTTGAGTGTTAGCATCCCTAAGATCATCCATCGTTACCTCATCGCTTTCTTCATCACTATCATCGGAAGAGGAGGATCCTTGATCGTGCTCCTCTCTTGCCATGAAACACATGTGTGCTTGCTCCACGTGCTCATCGTCCGACTCTCCGCTTGAGGAATCCTCGGAGTCGGTGAAGGTAGCTCCGACAAGTCCCTTCTTGTTTCCTTTCGTGTACTTCTTGGACTTGTCATACTTTGGCGCCTTCCACTTCTCCTTTTGCTTGTTTTGAGGACAATCCGCTTTGATGTGTCCTGGCTTATTGCATTTAAAGCACAAAGGTGGAGAGGCGTTAGTAGATGTAAACTTAGATTTGTGTTTGAAGTTACCCTTTCGGAAGAAGCGATTGAACTTCTTTGCCATGAGTGCAATGGATTCCATGTCCATTTCTTCTTCCGAGTTCTCATCATCGGTAGAGGTGGATGAAGCCGCCTTGAATGCAATCGCCTTTTTCTTAGGCGCATCTAGGTTCAAATATGACTTCATCTTTTCTTGTAGCTTCACCTTGCTATCTTTGCGTACCTCATATGACATCAAAGTACCCATTAGTTGAACTACGGTATATTTGTCCATGTCATTACCTTCCTCGATGGCGAAGGTACGTTTTTCCCAAGAAGAGGGAAGTCCTTCAATAAGCTTTAAGCACTTCTCCTTCTGAGTGTGGATTTTGCCGAGGGCCTCTAACTCGTTTATTATGTCAACGAAACGAGCGTAATATTCTTTCATCTTCTCGCCCTGTTGCATATGAAACATTTCGTAATCTTTGGTTACGACTACGAGTTTAGAGTCTCTTACCCTACTCGTCCCTTCGTGTAGAATGAGGAGGGAGTTCCAAATTTGATATGCACTCTTACATGTGCATATCTTATTGAAATCCTCGGGCTCCAATGCACATTGCAAGGCGTTCATTGCCTTGGCATTGCTTACCTCCGCGGCGACCTCCGCGGTAGTCCATTTCTCAAAATCTTCTTCTTCGGGTTCAATATACTCCTTCATTGTAGTTCTCCATAAAGATGCACTTCGGAGGAAGGTTTCCATCCGACACTTCCAGTACCCGTAGTTGGTACCGTTGAAGAATGGAGGCCTCGTAGAGGAATGTCCTTCCATCACGGAAGATGCTCCTTCACGGTTCCTGAAGGTGTCATAGTTGGAAGGTGGACGCACGGTCTTGTTGTCGTTGGCAGACATAGCTGAGAATCTGGCTCTGATACCAAATGTAATGCCCTACCAGCTACTGCACAAGTACTAGAGGGGGGGGGTGAATAGTACTTTAAAATAATAAGGCGTATAATTCCAAATTAAATTGCAAACAACTACCAAATCAATTTGCGGAAGCTTAAATTGAATGACAACAATGAAATTACCAAAGCTAACAAACGATGTTAATGGGTTCGGATCCACCCAAGTCTCCCCGACTTGTTCCCGGTGATCCTACGTCCCAACCACCCGGATCCCCTCCGGATACTTGAGTTAGAAACCCTAACTCAAGATTTCCACTATGAATATCTTGTGAAAAACCTTCACAAGATCAAATCATACATGCAATGGCAAAGTGAATCCCACAACCCGGGATCACAAAC
The DNA here is from genome assembly GCA_030789695.1 of Scilla litardierei. NCBI lineage: Eukaryota > Viridiplantae > Streptophyta > Magnoliopsida > Asparagales > Asparagaceae > Scilla > Scilla litardierei. The sequence goes on along the minus strand of CM061133.1, from coordinate 312,069,093 downwards.
TTCTCTCACAACTGAGAGAGCCAACAAGCAATATAAAGAGTTTAAATGAAATAAATACTCTTACCACAAAATCCTATACCTTGAGTTTTTCTTACCCAATAGGTTGAATGAAGGATTTGAGGAAGATGAAGTCACCAAGCCCTAGCACCAAGGATATGAGCAGCAATGGGTGCCTAGGGAAGAGTTGGAGACTTGGTTCAAGCAATAGCTTGAAGAGCTCACCAAGAACAAGCTTCTCTCTAGATCTAGAAATGAGAGAGAATGGGTTTCTTGTGAGGAAGAGAGCTTTAGATTTGAGGGAGAATAGCTATCTCTTTAGGGCTCAATGAATCTCTTAATGGCAGCTCTATTGAAGATAGAAATGACCTAGGTTCCTATTTATAGGAACCCAAAAACATAAGTTAGGTCAATCTCCAACGGAAAGAAATCTGAGAGAATTAGTCGGTCAAAGAACAAACACTGACCGACTAGTTCATCAACTAGTCGGTCAGTCACAAAGCATGGACCGACTAAGAGCACAACAGAGAAGAGATAGAATTTCAGACCTAGAAAACTAGTCGGTCCAAGAACACTGTCTGACCGACTAGTTTCACAACTAGTCGGTCATCAAATGAACGTAGACCGACTAAGAGGCAAAACAACATAGTCTGAAGGCAAGTTGACTTAGTCGGTCCAAGAACAAAAGTTGACCGACTAGATTGTCAACTAGTCGGTCATCAAACGTTCTTAGACCGACTAACGGAAAACAGTAGCTTAGGAGAAATTTGGCATGTACAGTAAATCACAACTAGTCGGTCAAAGAAGCATCACTGACCGACTAGTTCACAGACTAGTCGGTCGGTGAGTCAACGTAGACCGACTAACTGTAAACAGTAAAGAACAAAGATTTAACTGACTGAAACTAGTCGGTCCAAGAACAGTGGCCGACCGACTAGATCTCCATCTAGTCGGTCAGTACTTGTTCTTGTACCAACTAACATGCACAACAAGGTCCGAATCGAAGCGCGACGCTTCGAGGAAATTAGAGTGAACTTGTGCAAGAATCCTAGAGCTACGAAATGAGCGAAATGAAGATAGAAACGTAAGATATACTCAAGGCTTAACATTCTATCAATCGAAACTAAAAGACTATAAATAAAACCTTAATAAATGGTCTTTGAGAGCTTCGATTGAATCTTCATTATTTCCAAAGCGTTGCATGAGCTTCAACGAAGCTTTAGGCTTGAATACGAGCTTTTGGAAGTGTTGAGATGTCGCTTTAAATATTCTCGTGAAATTGGCGACGATCTCCAATACTGCGCTCACAAATTGTTAGTTCATGAATTATTTATGTTTGCTCATCATCCAAAACCAAATCCGGGGAGTCCAATATTCAACAGTCACGCGTGATCCAGGGGGTCAAACGTCGAAGAATTCATATTTCAGCCCCTCACCCGGTCGGTTGGTCATCTCCAACCGATCGGGTGATGCACGCGTGCACCACCCGGTCTCAGCCGGAGCTCACATGGAAGTCACCCGACCGGTTCGCAGACCGGTTCAGCGGGGGCCTGTTCTCTGTTTTCTCGAGCAAAATGCCAACCGATCGGGTGACTCTCACCCGATCGGTTCATCTGTAGCTGAAGATGAAGAGCTGAAGACACGGGCGCCAAACCGATCGCTTCACCCGACGGCTCCAAGATCCAACCGGTCGCTCAAGAACTCACCCGACCGGTTCATGTGATCGGGTGAAAGCTCGCCGTTTTCTGTTATTATTTTGTAACGGATCAACCGATCGGTTGACTTGTCAACCGATCGGTTGATGCGAGAGTCTATAAATAGAACCCCTAGGGTTCTAGAAACGGGGGCTGCTAGTTTTTTACTGTTTTCTCACTTTGTGACGGTTGTAATTGTTACTCTTTTGTAAGTTTTCAGATCTTTCTCAAATTTTAGTATTGTCTTATCTACTCTATTACTTCCGCATTGCAATTGTCCGATTATGATTCCAACGGTTAATTTTTATTTAGATCGCTTTTTCATGGATTTTTGTGAGTAGTTCCCAAATCTGGGATTTTGGTGGAAACCCCTTCAGGGGCTCTTCCCGATGCTTCCATAGGGTTAGGAAATCGATAGGGAATAGGAATCTAACGGTTACGCAGGGGTGTTTCATTGTCATCGGCTGGAAAAAGACCGCCTTTGACCGTTGGGCCAAGGGGGAATAAACTTGGCGGTTGACTCCCTAGCCATAGCTCACACCCATAGCGTAGACGTCGAATCCTAGCACGCGGGAGCGGCAGGATGAGACGTTGGGAGTTATCGTTGCGGGCTTAGTGCTCCCGGGATCGATCAGTGTTAATGGACACGGGAGTGCCCACTGATCGAATCCGGGAAGTCCGGTGTATCATCCGGGGCACCGACCGGAATATCGGGCCCATGGGACGCCGGTACCACTTTCAGAGGCAACGTCTCACCATTAGACCCTAATCCCGATCGTTATCCATACCCGTAGGCCGTAACGGCGAGAGCCGCTCGTTGGAGCGGAAACCAAAGTCTCGGGTTTATTTCTTTATTGTTCATACCCTTTATTTCTTTCCGTGACAACCATTTACCGATTCGGGCTAGCTCGCCCCTCGGGGTGATTTAGGTCCTACCTGACCCAAGCACAACCTCGCCTCCCTGAGTTCGATATTCCCGCACCCTACACTAACCGTGCACTTGCGGTAAACCGACACCGCGCCCACACCGCAGACAGCTGGGGCGCCGGTCACCATTCGCGTGTCGCATCGATTTCACCTTGTTTGTTTTTGACTCCCCCTTGCATATCTCTGCATTTCACGGTCACATTTTATTTGCTAGCACTGTCATGTCTAGCTTGGGGGACGTCTATTTTGCTGTGCTGTCGTGTTTTGTTGTTTTTCTCATTCTTGTGTGTGTGCTTGTTTTTTCCCCTTTCGAGTGTCGTGTCGTGTGGTTTTATTTCCATTTTCGTGTCGTTTGATTTTGATTTTGATCTTTCTTTATTTTCAGTTTCATCTTTGTGTTTTCCTCGTTTTCATTTCTTTTTGTGTCAGTGCGTATTCTCCCCCATCTTCATTGCCCTCCCGTACTCACTCATATTGCATTGGGGGCAATGCAAGCTTCAGCTTGGGGGAGTCGCACTGTGTGCGTCAATTGAGTCCTTATTTTTCGTTTTTGTGTCGTTTTCATCGTGTTTTTTTCTTTTTCTTTTTCTTTTCTTCTTTTTATCTCTTTCTCCTAGAGATGAACCCTATGATGAATCGCCACAAAGTAACACACACCTTGCATGGCATCGATAATCACAATCACTGACCCTAGGATTTCGAATCCTCTTGCATTTCACGCATCGTGGGTCCACTTAGCTTTTTGTGAGTCGTACGTCGTGCCTAGCTATTTGGTGTGCTTCTACTTTGTGATTTTATTTTATATACCTGTCCAGGAATGACCCCTAGATTATCGTGCTTCGATTTGAATATGCGGTATTTGCTTCTACTATATGCATGCTATATTTATATCGTATATTTCAATTCGCATGCGTCGGGATTCCACAATTAAGGACTAGGATAACCCATTTGGCCTATGCTCTATTTAGCGAGAATAGTTTCCTTTGCCCAAGTGTTTAGATTTCGACTTCTTTTTTGTTTTGCTTGGTGCAAATCCCCTCGTCGTGTACCGTTCTCCCACTTGGGAGAGTACACATGTGTATAGCCAAAAACCCAAAAATCCAAAAAAAAGGAGAAAAGAAAAGAAAAACCCAAAAAGAAAAGAAAATAAAAATTTTGTATAGCCAAAAAGCCAAAAAAAATACGAATACCCAAAACCCAAAAAAATATCTATTGTGAATATTTTTCCTACCTACCGAGAATAAAGGGAAGGCGAGAATTTGCACCGAGTGTTCTTCTCCACATCATCTCAACGCCCGTCGTTTTCGAAAACACTTGGCTTAGGAACTTTTTAGCTAGTATCTAGGCTATAGTGGCGTGATTTCCTTGACCCTAGTTGTGGAGTCCCCAATGCATGATACGTTTCACTTCTTATACTCTTCTCATGCATGCTTGAACTAATATTCACCGCAATTTCAAATTCGAGTCGGTATTTGGGTCATTTCCTGGATTTGCGTATATGAGCTCATAGCACATTGTAGAAAGCGACACCATTTGCTAGCACACGACCGCACTCACACGCGCTTAACCGCGTGGGCCCACGACACTTATTTGGACTCGTTTTCCTAGGGTTAGTGATGTGATTTGACGTTTGCTTGCTTGGTGTGTCGTTTTTGATTTTGTTGGCTCTGACGGATGATCTAGGATATAGAGTTTTCTTTTTCTCTCTTTCTCTCTATTTTCTCCCTCCGAGCTCCTACTCTCACTCGTCTTCCTCGAGGACGAGGAAGAGTTCAGCTTGGGGGATTTTGACGTGCGTTTATATTTTATATATTCGCGCACGTTTTCTTTTGTGTTTCTCCGTATTTTTCGCCGTCTTTTATTCGTTTTCTCGTATTTTCTCGTTTTCTTTCACTTTTCTTTGTTTCTCAATGTTTGCAGGAGATTGACCACGTAGGGGACGTTTAACGACGATATCTCAAGTCCCCGGAGCAACTGGAGGAGTCACGCGTGATCCAGGGGGTCAAACGTCAAAGAATACATCTTTCAGCCCCTTACCCGGTCGGTTGGTCATCTCCAACCGATCGGGTGATGCACGCGTGCACCACCCGGTCTCGGCCGGAGCTCAAGCAAAAGTCACCCGACCGGTTCACAGGTCGGTTCAGCGGGAGCCTGTTCTCTGTCTTTTCGATCCAAATTCCAACCGATCGGGTGACTCTCACCCGATCGGTTCATCTGTAGCTGATGCTGAGGAGCTGAAGACACGGGCACCCAACCGATCACTTCACCAGATGGCGCCAAGATCCAACCGGTCACTCCAAGAACTCACCCGACAACTCACCCGACCGGTTCATATGACCGGGTGAAAGCTCGCCGTTTTCTGTTCATTATCTGTAACGGATCACCCGATCGGTTGACTTGTCAACCGATCGGGTGATACGAGAGTCTATAAATAGAACCCATAGGGTTCCAGAAACGGGGGAGCTGCTAGTTTTTACTGTTTTCTCCTATTGTGACGGCTGTAATTTCTGTTCTTTTGTAAGTTGTCGGATCTTTCTCAAATTTTAGTATTGTCTTAATTACTCTATTACTTCCGCATTCCTATCGTCTGATTATGATTCCAACGGTTCATTTTCATTTAGATCGCTTTTTAATGAATTTTTGTGAGTAGTTCCCAAATCTGGGATTTTGGTGGAAACCCCTTCGGGGGCTCTTCCCGATGCATCCATAGTGTTGGAAATCGATAGGGATTAGGTTTCTAACGGTTACGCGGGGTGTTCCATTGTCATCGGCGGGAAAAAGACCGCCTTTGACCGTTGGGCCAATGGGGAATAAACTTGGCGGTTGACTCCCTAGCCATAGCTCACGCCCTTAGCGTAGACGCCGAATCCTAGCACGCGGGAGCGACAGGATGAGACGTTGGGAGTTATCGTTGCGAGCTTAGTGCTCCTGGAATCGATCAGTGTTAATGGACACTGGAGTGCCCACTGATCGAATCCGGGAAGTCCGGTATATCATCCTGGGCATCGACCGGAATATCGGGCCCATGGGATGCCGGTACCACTTTCAGAGGCAACGTCTCACCATTAGACCCTAATTCCGATCGCTATCCTACACGTAGGTCGTATCGGGGAGAGTCGCTCGTTGGAGTGGAAACCAAGGTCCCGGGTTTATTTTCTTATTGTTCATACCTTGAATTCCTATATCGTGACAACCATCAACCGATTCGGGCTAGCTCGCCCACGGGGTGATTTTGCTCCTCCTTGACACAAGCACATCCTAGCTGTAGGGATATATGCCCTCAGATCATTTGTATTTGATGCAAATGATAATTTAAGCTTAGATAGGGACTATTTTGCATTTGATGCAAAAGCGATTAAATGTGTAGTAAATTGTTTAATACAATATTTAATAAAATAAACGCAAGGAAAAGTTCACGGGTAAGATGGGAATGTCCCGGTCTAGACCCAGGTTCGAACGGCGTCCAAATCGGACACCAAATGCTCAAGTTAGAGCCAAAACAGCCCAAAGGATCAGACCAGGCCAGGCCCAGTAAATGCAAGGCAGAACAGGCTGCCTGGGCTAGCCAGGCACAAGCCTGGGCTCTGCCCAGGCGCCTGGGTAAATCCCAAGGTGCGGGCCTGGGTGCGCCCAGGCGCCTGGGCGAGCCCAGGCGCGGCCTGGGCTCTGCCCATGCGGATTTTTTGTGCGCGCTGGATGCGTGGGGCCCATCCGTGGGCCCCACAACTAGGGTTTCGAACCCTAAGTGTGCAGATTTAATTGACGGCTCAGTTTTTGTGAAAAACTAGCCTTGGGCTGATCTTTGGACACTCAATTGGAGGGTCAAACGAACTCCGATTGACGAACGGTTTTTTCCTATGCGTTCACCGTTGAACGCTTGTCGTATTGATGGTTGTATCAATCTTGAAGCTCAACGGTGAGTGAGTTAAAATTCACGGAAGTTTGCACTTTGTGAAGTGCAAACTAACTTGATTTTAATTAACTCATTATTTAGTCCCACATCGGATTTTGAGAAAAGGGGAGAGTCCGCCGCCTATATAAATAGGGGTCTCCCCCCTTCCTCAAAACTCGTCCCAAGCTCTAGATCTGAGCGGCTCTCGTAAATGTTGGAGCACGCTCGGATCTAAGCTTAAATAAATATTTCTCCTCTCCCTATAAATTTCTGCCTTACTCCTGCGGGCTCTAGCAAAGCCGCAAAGGAGTTCCGATTCTGGATCCGAAATCTAGGCGGAGGTTTCACTCGCATGAAACTTTCTTCGGCGGTGGGTGGCTCGGCGACACGGGGATTGATCGCCTCGGGATGCGGAGCGGTTCGAGGAGCGGTTCGGGGAGCGGTTCAAGGAGCGGCTCGGCGTGAGACGGGAGCAGCTCGGAAGACGGCGCGGAACATCTCGCCTTCCCCAGGGCTGAGATTCCGGGTATGTGTTTAAGTTTTCATTTAATTATTCGCAGTAGTTAGATCCCTCTTGGGGTGGTCAGATCCACCCCAAGTTGGCAGAGATCCTGGCTAATAGGGTCTGGTTCCTTAGGGTTGCATGTTAATTAGATTAACATAAAATTTTTTCCGCTGCATTTCTGTCTATGTTCCGTCCGACTTAGGACGGGACTAGAGTTTTTGTGCCCTAAGGGTCCCAGAAAACCCTTCATTGGTATCAAAGCCATCTCTGTATGCTGATCTTGGACTGCGAATTTATTATTTGAATGCTTTTACAGAAAAATGTTTTCTTTAAATTTATGCGATAAATTTAATTTTTTTTTGTTTAAAAAATTTATATGATAAATTTTAAACATGAAAGTTTTAAAATGGAATTTTTAAATTTATGTGATAAATTTTAAAATTGTTTTAAAGCTTTAAAACTTTATGCGATAAGTTTAAAATGTTGTTTAAAATTTTATGTGATAAATTTTAAACATGGAATTTTTTAAATGATGTTTTAAATTTATAAGATATTTTTAAAAACTGATTATAAATGTTTAAAATTTTTATGCGATAAATATTTTAAAGAAGCATGCAAATGTTATGATTTTTAAAACAAGCTTTTACTTTATGAGATAAAATAAAATGTTTTAAAAATCGTATTTTTAAATTTAAATGTTAAATTTAAGTATGCATGCTAAAATTGTTTATGCGATAAACTTTAGTCTATTTAATTGTTAAATAGTTGTACACTTTTTATGCGATAAAATTAGTGTAAATGTTTAATGGATATGTCTTCTTGTCCCTTATTTGATAACACAAGACAACCCTTTAGGTTAGCCATTAAAAATGATTAAAATTTATTTACTTGAATTTTAATGACATGCTATGTTTTAATAAAATATTAACAACCCCTTAAGACCTAATTCCTGATTAGGGTAGTCCTTTTAATGATTTCTTAATTCTAATTGTTATTATTAATTCTCATTAAAGGACTTCGCTTTTAGCGTTGGTTAATAATTTTATTAAAATCCTAATAACGATTAGGATAGCACGTGAACCTTATAGTTGATAAGGACTTAATAAAAGTTATTAAACAAATCCTAAAATTTTGAATTTAAGGATGCAACTAGTTGATAGGATTAATTAGTTGTTAATAAAAGCTGTTTAGTCTATGGCACACATACAAAAATGACAAGCTTCATTCAATGGACCATGATCCAGTCAATGTGCTTGGCTAAGAGTTCTGGGTCAACCCTTGCTAGTACAAGGGGCAGTGATCCTGGCTTAGTCAATTCCCTGGCTGTGTTCCGCTGGACCGCAATGTCGTGAATCATGATTGTATGACACTCTGGACTATATCTAGTCAATGCGTTATAAATCTTATTAAAGATTAATTTGTATCCCTCCTTGATTTTGGAGCTTGGTAACTCAAAGAAGACAATTATAGTTGTTGAGTCTCCTCAAGCTGTGACTTGTTTTTCTTTAAGGAATAAACTCCAACATACATGTGATGTAGTCTAGACTTGACCCAAATCGATGCGTCTGGTCTCCTCGAGTATCGATGTAAGACAAATCTGGACACGAAATCAAGGGTCTGACTAGACCAGTCATTATGATTTGTTGAGTCTCCTCAAGATCATAAGTGACTGTGGGTAAAAATCGACATGGAATCACATGTGATGTGATTGACCAAGAGTTAGTCTACCAGTCATGGAACCAATCAACTTGTTGAGTCTCCTCAAGGTTGTGAGGTTCGGGATGATTGGATCCCTCTTTCACTAATTTTTAAATTCGATTAAATCGTTCGTTATTAAGCTTTAAAACGATTGTAAAAATAGTGGGAGGATATAGATAGATGAAAGCCAATCTACCTATATTTAATATTGAACATATGCAAAAACTAGGGCAAGACTATGTTTACCGAAGGAATCAAAATATAATATTGGAATAAGTTAACTGGTCAAATAGTTGATTAATTGAATATCAAGTTAAATTCTAATTGATGGAATTAAACTATATTCTTGTTGACATTAAATGACCTTCTAAAGAACAGACTTAAGAAATATGATTTCATTAAGTTCTGGGTCCAACAAATAAATTAAAGCTACATGTCACTCTTCTCTATATGAGGCAGCTTGAACATATAGGGTATTCGAAGTATGTTTCTCCCTACAACTTGTCGAGCTACCCTCAAGGTTGTATGGACAAACAATTCCGATCCGCAAAGTTCGAGAATTCGATCAAACCGTTTGAGTCGAATATGAGTGCATGAGCGGTGCAAGACTATGTATCCCAACCGGATCTTGAGACAAGCAACTTCTTGAGCTAAACTCGAGATTGCAAAGCTCAAGCGTTTGGATACATAAGATGCTTGCATAGCTATTTATGTTGGGTTAATTAATATCTAAATGTGATTTAGAAAAGCAAGAAGGCACTCCGGAAAGTCAATTGAGAAAGTTAGTTTAATTTATCATTAGTACATGCATAAGTAGGAGGAAATGAAAATGTGATATATTTTGATGTCACGATTTCAGAATAAATAGTTATACAAAAACGTCTAACACATTTTTTTGACGAATGTCGTCACCTTGCTTCGGAAGCAATGTTTTGTGTTAAGTAATTTGTAATAACTATATATATATATTAAATGTTAATATATAAATACACAAGATAGTAGCAAACCTATATGGTAAAATAGACTAGACCATGTCGAGAGACTAAGCTTCACAAGTCACATAAAGAGGGGTCTGACCTCTTGTATTATGAAGTCTACGGACACTTGTGAATCTTATCCTCTCAGATATAATGGCTAAAAACCATCTGTAAGACAGTGGAAGAATGAGTTGTCGAACTCAGTCTCGTACATACTGATGTACCCGAGTCTATTTTAACAAAAATAAGTTATTCGTATATTTTATTAAGACACGTGTTCTTGATGAAACACAAGTCTGATAAAATAAAGAACGAAAAGCAGAAAGTATTTAAACTGTTTCGATTAGATCGAATGGTCAAATACTTAGCTACATAAAATCTTGTGTAATTAAAAGAAAATGTGATTTTCTCTCAGGTCAAGTCTGTTAACACATCCGTGTGTTAAAATGTATGAATCACACTTAGTGAGACTTGGTGCGATACATAGTAAGTGACTCTGAGTTAAGTCTTCTCTCTGGGTTAAGTCCCAGATCGTAATGCCTAGGTTTTGATAATGTCCTATGAGGACATTGTCAATAAGATATTCATTAAATCGATCATTAAAGAAGTTGTATAATTACTCGAATTTCGTGAGACGAATTGTCGAGTTAGACATCATAACTGATGATGACTTAGTCAACTTCCGGGATGAAATTCGGAGTAGTAACTCCGATTTAAAACTTGATGCAATCAAAATAGGTCCGTGTGCGTAAATAAATTTGAGAATTTAGTTTACGTACCCAAGGAAAATGTTTCCTCACTTTCTGCAAGTAAATCTTTAAGTTGAAAGATTGGTGCAGAAAGAGAATAGTAAAGTACAATCTTGTTGATCGAAAACGGGTTTCACCCTAATTTCTTTAAAACGGATTAGTTGAAATCGTCTCGCCAACAGATGTGTACAGATCTACTCGGACCAAATCCGATGTAAAACGCTCATGTTGACCATGAAAATTGGAGCATTCACTTATAAGTTCGTTTTTCTAAATATGATTTAGACGGACCAACTTATATGAATTAGCCAGAGAGTTTTCAAGGTCAGTGGGAGCGTATAAATTACATGCAAGGCATCAAAGAGATGGAACATATATTTTGATTAAGTAATCAAAGAGTTTGATACTTTATCAGAAATAGATATGAGCCATTTGAAATGACCATTAACAAATTTAAATTATTATCGTAATGTACGATGAGCTAGATAAGATCCATGTTTATTAAATATTACAGATTCCGATAGACCAAGTGAATTATTTGAATGAGATTCAAATGGTTGGTCTAACATGAACATAAAAACCCCTTGAGTCTATAGTGTAAACGGTTTTAGCAGATCCACTCACGAAGGCTCTACCACATGAAGTCGAGAAAACTTATGTGTAAAAACGGTATAAGATACCGGGATAAATGGGCCTCAGTGCAAGTGGGAGATGTTGAGAGAAGATACCTTCGAGGCAATCTATCTCTGTGTGTGAATAGCACAAACGTCTTGTTCGAAATAACAGTAAGCTGTTTGGTAATAATTTATCTAAAGTTATGTTATAATGTAGTTAACATTAGATATTAACTTAGGTAAAGTCCTGTGACTTTATGCGAGGTCAAACAGGTATCGAGAAGAGTATCTCGATCATGGAGAAATGTTTGACCGTCTGTATCATAATTCTAAAAGGGTTCGTGGTCGTAGATGTTTCGAGACAAGGATATCGAAACATCGGATAGACCATTGTGTCTTAGTCTTCACCATTTAGCGGTATCGATGATCTCATGATCGCTTGACTTGGCGAAGTCAAAGACGAGACACAGGTGCTCATTAGAGAATGAGTTCACTGAACGATCCACAAGAGTTATCATATGGTTATATTGACCAATCTGTCAGTGATAACTCTTAGTGATGATAGGCTAGTTGGTCTTTTGACTTGAGGTCATTTTGACAAACCTATGCGTGAATGGTGCCACTTAGATCAACTGACCTAGCTTCGAGGCAAGGCCTGTCGAAAGGTCTTTGATTGGGTGACACTTGAAGCGTCTGAGGAGAGTAATGACCAAGAGAGGATTCGTCTCTCCCGGTCAATGGGAGTTAGTGTCGTAGGGTTAGTTCGGTCTTTAGTAAAAACTCTGGCCAGAGTATGTTGGAAGAATTCCAACATTTTTGACTAAAAGATCGATAGAAACTAACCGGAGTCAAGTTATTGGGGTTGACAGTTTGACCGTACCCTAGACTTGATCTACACGACATAGTTTAGACGAAGAGACTATAACTGCGGAATTCATCACGGAAACAGTCAGGGTGGTCCCGACAATACTCATGACGATGAGTTAACCACATAATGATGATTCCTAAAGCAGGGACGACAGCCACTGCTCGTGGTCATTGCCGTATAGGGCTTCGAGCCCAACTTGTTGTAAGGGTCAGGCTGTAGGGTCTCACACAGAGTGCGATCTTTCGTCTAGTAATAGGTAGAAATAAGTTAGGGAGAATAATTTGCATTTGATGCAAGGGATAAAATATTGCAAAAGATGTTTGCAATAATCTCCAGCATTCGGAATAAATGATCCTGAGTGCAAGTGGGAGATGTAGGGATATATGCCCTCAGATCATTTGTATTTGATGCAAATGATAATTTAAGCTTAGATAGGGACTATTTTGCATTTGATGCAAAAGCGATTAAATGTGTATTAAATTGTTTAATACAATATTTAATAAAATAAACGCAAGGAAAAGTTCACGGGTAAGACGGGAATGTCCCGGTCTAGACCCAGGTTCGAACGGCGTCCAAATCGGACACCAAATGCTCAAGTTAGAGCCAAAACAGCTCAAAGGATCAGACCAGGCCAGGCCCAGTAAATGCAAGGCAGAACATACTGCCTGGGCTAGCCCAGACGCTGCCTGGGCTAAGCCCAGGCTCGGCCTGGGATAGCCAGGCACAAGCCTGGGCTCTGCCCAGGCGCCTGGGCTAAGCCCAGGCGCGGGCCTGGGCGCGCCCAGGCGGATTTTTTGCGCGCGCTGGATGCGTGGGGCCCATCCGTGGGCCCCACCACTAGGGTTTCGAACCCTAAGTGTGCAGATTTAATTGATGGCTCAGTTTTTGTGAAAAACTAGCCTTGGGCTGATCTTTGGACACTCAATTGGAGGGTCAAACGAACTCCGATTGACGAACGGTTTTTTCCTATGCGTTCACCGTTGAACGCTTGTCGTATTGATAGGTTGTATCAATCTTGAAGCTCAATGATGAGTGAGTTAAAATTCACGGAAGTTTGCACTTTGTGAAGTGCAAACTAACTTGATTTTAATTAACTCATTATTTAGTCCCACATCGGATTTTGAGAAAAGGGGAGAGTCCGCCGCCTATATAAATAGGGGTCTCCCCCCTTCCTCAAAACTCGTCCCAAGCTCTAGATCTGAGCGGCTCTCGTAAATGTTGGAGCACGCTCGGATCTAAGCTTAAATAAATATTTCTCCTCTCCCTATAAATTTCTGCCTTACTCCTGCGGGCTCTAGCAAAGCCGCAAAGGAGTTCGGATTCTGGATCCGAAATCTAGGCGGAGGTTTCACTCGCGTGAAACTTTCTTCGGCGGTGGGTGGCTTGGTGACATGGGGATTGATCGCCTCGGGATGCGGAGCGGTTCGAGGAGCAGTTTGGGGAGCGGTTCAAGGAGCGGCTCGGCGTGAGACGGGAGCAACTTGGAAGACGGCGCGGAACTTCTCGCCTGCCCCAGGGCTGAGATTCCGGGTATGTGTTTAAGTTTTCATTTAATTATTCGCAGTAGTTAGATCCCTCTTGGGGTGGTCAGATCCACCCCAAGTTGGCAGAGATCCTGGCTAATAGGGTCTGGTTCCTTAGGGTTGCATGTTAATTAGATTAACATAAAATTTTTTCTGCTGCATTTCTGTCTATGTTCCGTCCGACTTAGGATGGGACTAGAGTTTTTGTGCCCTAAGGGTCCCAGAAAACCCTTCACTAGCCTCCCTGTGTTCGACCCCCAAGCCACACTACAACACCGTGCGCTTGCGGTTACAAATATTTAAACCCCTTGCCTGCCACACGGCGGGCACCGGTCAAAGGCCATCATCACTAAAAGTGGATATCGAGTCTCCAAGCTTCCTCGAAAGAATACATGGAGAATATGTGGACATATCCACCCCCTAGTGGGCCATTTTGGTACTTTATAATATTGATTGATGCATCTTTAAAATATTCGTATGTGTGTCTACTATCAACCCTCAACTTAGCTTTTTCAAAGCTACTGGCACAAATTATAAAGTTGCGAGCGAATTTTTCAGACAACCATATAAATAATATACGTCTGGATAATGCTGGAGAATTTACCTCCCGGTCATTTCAAGAGTACTGCCAGGCAACAGGAATAGAAATTAAACATCCAGTGCCGCATGTTCATACCCAGAATGGGTTGGCAGAATCACTGATAAAAATACTCCAACGGATTGCACGTCCATTGTTAATGAAATCCCAGTTGTCGGTGGATGCATGGGGACATGTAATTCTGCATGCTGCATCGTTAATAAAAATAAGACCATTTGGAGGTCAAAGTCTCTCTCCAATGCAACTTGCATATGGAGGGCCACCAAACATTTCTCATTTTAGAATCTTCGATTGCGTAGTTACATCCCCATTGCATCACCACAGAGGACAAAAATGGGTCCTCAACGTCGCCTAGGTATCTATGTAGGGTTTAACTCACCTTCAATTATAAGATACCTAGAACCCCAGACGAAGGGATGCATTTAAGGCACGTCTTGAAGACTGTGAATTTGATGAGACAATTTTCCCCAAAATAGGCCCAGACACTGAGAAATCTGGTGTGAAACACATCATAACGTGGGATACAAAAAAGTTTGACCCACTATGATCCGGTAACAAAATAATGTGAAGATGAGATCCTGAAGATCTTCTACATTCAGGACATTGTCCACCGATTACCGGACTAATATACTGACAACCAGAAGATTGTCAAATCACACATCCCTGCTGCAAATACTCTAGTTAGGATTGACATCCACGAGAATGGATGCAATCCACCAGCAGTAGAAGTGGCTGCACCTCAATAGAAAAGAGGCAGATCACCAGGCTCCAAGGATAAAAATCCAAGAAAAAGAAAGATATCCAGAGACCTTTGGATAATACCCCCATAGAGAAATGAGCTCATGTCCATACCCTCATCCCTCCCGGAATCCACTACAGAGGAACTGTCAGGAGAAACTGAAATATCATTAAATTATGTATGTACAGGGGAGGTGTTGGATAGAAAGAGTACAGTCGTCGACGATGACTTTGCATTTCATATTGCTATTCACGTTGTCGGAAGCGACGATGATCATGATCCACATTCCGTTGCTGAATGCAAACATAGAAATGATTGGCCAAAGTGGAATCAGGCAATAGAAGCTGAGCTAGACTCACTTAAGAAACACAAAGTCTTTGGGCAAATAGTCCAGACACCTACTGGTGTCAAACCTGTGGGATACAAATGGGTATTCATGGGAAAAAGAAATGAAAATAATGAGATCGCATGCTACAAAGCATGGCTTGTAACGCAAGGATTTTTTCCAAAGATCGGGTATTGACTATGAGGAAACATACTTCCTGGTCATGGATGCAATCACTTTCCGATTCCTGATAAGCTTAACAGTAAAGGAAGGTTTAGATATGCAGCTAATGGATGTTATGACTGCATATCTATATGGTAATCTCGATAAGGAGATATACATGAAACTTCATGATGGCTTTTCAATGCCTGCTGAATTAAAAGATAAACATCGGGATGTCTACTCTGTTAAGCTTCAAAGATCATTATTTGGTCTTAAACAATCGGGACTGATGTGGTATAGCAGACTAAGTGAATTTCTTGTACAACAAGAATTCAACAATAATGAAGTCTGCCCTTGCATCTTTATAAGAGCAAAGGGAAAAGAATTCGTCATAATAGCAGTCTACGTAGATGATTTGAATCTCATTGGATCTCCTGAAGAGATCGCTGAGATATATGTAAGTATGACAAAAGAATTCGAAATAAAAGACCTAGGCAAAACAAAATTCTACCTTGGCTTATAGATTGAACATTTAAAAGATGGAATCCTATTACACTAAGCCACATATACGAAGAAAATGTTGCAAAGATTTCATACGGACCAATGTCATACACTTAGTACATCTATGGTGGTACAATCTCTGGATGCATATAAAGACCCCTTCCGGCCGCTGGAAGAGGGGGAGGATATACTTGGTCCAGAAGTCCCTTATCTGAGTGCTATTGGAGCACTTCTATATTTGGCCAACTACACGCATCCCGATATAGCGTTCACAGTAAATTTACTAGCCAGATACAGTGTAGCGCCTACGCAATGCCACTGGATCGGGGTAAAGCACCTTCTGTGCTACCTCTAAGGGTCTACAGAATTGGGACTCTTTTACAAAAATGGATTATCCTATGAACTTATTGGTTATGCTGATGTAGGTTACAGGTCTGATCCCCACGATGCAAAGTCACAGACATGGTACATGTTTACCCATGATAGGACAGCCATTTCCTAGAGATCCGTTAAGCAAACCATGATGGTGACCTCATCCAATCACTCAGAGATCATCGCCATCTATGAATCAAGCAGAGAATGTGTCTGGCTACGGTCAGTTGTAAATCACATCCTGGTGACGACTGGATTGAAGTCTGGGGACCTTGAACCTACAAAAATGTTCAAGGATAATGCTGCATGCATAGCTCAGCTACGAGGTAGCTACATCAAAGGCGACAGAACGAAGCATATTTCTCCCAAATTCTTCTGGACGCACGATCTACAGAGAGATGGTGTGATCGACGTCAGACAAGTACAATCATGTGACAACCTGGCAGATTTGTTCACTAAAGCCCTTCCTACTGCTACTTTTAGGAAGTTTGTACAGAAAATTAGGATGAGGCGCCTATAAGATCTGAAAGCCTGAGTGCTTGGACAGATAAGTGGGAGTTAGAGTGTGTCTGCACTCTTTTTCCTTAACTATGGTTTTTCCCACAGGGTTTTCCATAGCTAAAGGTTTTAACGAGGCAAACCTCACCAACTCAAGATCCTAAAGTATCCACCTCATGTGAGGCTCCTCCTACACTCAGAATCCTGAAGTATTCATGAGCAGAGTCCACACCTATGGCTGGATAAGGAGGAGTGTTGTGAAAGGATAATACCGAGTTGGTTAGTTGGTTGGGATCATGGCTTATCTTATAGATAAGACCGTATCTATTGTATCTTATCTATATACGCTCCTCTATATGCTATAAATAAAGAGCTGCTGGTTCCTCCCCCAGATGATGATTCATAACAGAAATTGTTTATTATGCTAAAAAATCTATGTTTTGGTCCGTTGGCATAAAAATACATGTAATTTAATTATCTATTAGATAAATAATAAAATTAACAAGGATGAAGTTATAGCAAAGTAAAGAAAAATGCACTTATCTTGGCCGAGACTTACTAGGCACTATCCTTTATCCATTGGAGATAATCTCAAAGCAAGTCATGCTCAATACACTACACATAAGAATTCAACAACCTCTAGTTTTGTAATAAGCGACTTACAAATACAAAGCTATGGTGAATAGAAATCTTTTCTCCTTCTGACAAATTGAGAGTAGAAAGGTAAGAGCATAAAGAATATTTGAGAGGATCGGAAATTTATTTATGTTTTTAATGTTATGTCAATGAATACCTATTATAGAAGAAGAATGAGTGTTAGAATTCTTGAAGCAGTTGGTTGTGGAATGTTGGTTAATATAATGATATTAGATGTATGAAAATCAATAGTCATGTCAGTAAGATCAATATATATATCTATGCTAACTATTTTTAAAACAATTTTATTCTAACCGATACAAATGGAAGTGCTGGAATTTTCTGAAGAGCAATTACAAGATTAGAAGATTAGAAAGATGCAAAACAAGGCCAAATTTGAATGCTCCTACACGACCTAGATCTGAGATTTGCACCATGCATGTGTATCATGTGCACACGCATCCAATTAATGGGTCTTCAAATCAATTATCCAAATTTTACATTACCAACTTATGAGGGCTCGTGTTGTCATGCCCCATTCTCCAAAATACGCAGAAATATGTATATTGCAGGTATTCATATAGATACAAAGGGTAACAAGGCCGTAGTAGTATTTAGACTCTAGGATTTGACCCCTTGATTCCGAATACTATAAAGCGTACATTGTGATTACTGAAAATTTCTTTTTGCAGGCCACTGTGACAGATTAGAACAGTACAAATAAATAAAACAGGAAGTGCTCCAACACAGAATATAATTCACAGACGATAGCAGAGATTACAAAATATTTATACATTAATAAACAGAGTACTTTACATGCCACAACTATACATGGGTACAAAAGAGATAACATCAAAACTTCACAAGCCCACAAAAAGAAAAAGTGTCCATACACGGTACAACACACTCCCTAGACTACCCCTGAGAACCCAACTGTACAAAGTCACTTTTTGTGGGCTTCACCTCTATCTCGAAGCTCGGTGTGTTCTTTGGAATCGAATCCTGCTTCATCTGCACTGTCTCTAATCCTGGGTAAAAGTGAGATGAGACACATCAATGCTTGACCCAGTAGGAAATCTAACTATGCTATGTAGAGGACAGTCTCAGAACTATTCTACCAAATTAAGGGCCTGGCTACTAGTGATAACCAAGGCAACACAATTAAATGCATAAGGTAAAAGACAGAAACATCATAGGCATGTACTGCACGTAAAAAGAAAGTACGGCAAACTGATATGAATAAAGAGAAGCAAACATCCATGCATGAATATCCACAAATGATAGTTCAAAGAGAATAATAATGCATTAATCTTCAAGTTCTGCCATTATAGTTTAATATTTGGAAAACATGGGTAAATAGAATGTAAGGAACTGGACTTCACCCAGTGTGGGTGAAACAGTGGTACACCACCAGTGGAGCACGAGCACTGTTCATTATAACGGGGCCTCTCGTAACTCCCTGGTTTCAGGAGAGAGAATAGTGTCTACCTTATTGTACATTACGAGTACACCAAGGGCCTCTCCAACTCTGTCCAACTCCCCCTGATGGGAGTGCGAGTAAGATACATATATCGTCCAATCCTTACGACTGAATTTTACACGTGGTTCCCCTACCCAATGTCTAGAATCTCACATGTCTCAAGATAGACCGAGAGTTCTAGGTGTTGTTTACACTCAATTCCTCACTCTCAGCTAATCAGCCAATTCCTCATTTCTTTCATAACTCGATGGTCTCATTTATCGTATTCACATTTCCATTCCTTTCATTTCCACCGATGACGTGATTGACAATGACTATCACATTTATTCATCATAAAGAACATTGCATGATTCCATTAAGGTGCTATTCATCATCATCATATGACCACATGGAGAATTATATATCATCAAATACATGCTCCTTGTCTTTAAACATGGCAAATTTTCATTGAAAGTAATACAATTTTCATGCTA
This sequence comes from Scilla litardierei, assembly GCA_030789695.1. Lineage (NCBI taxonomy): Eukaryota > Viridiplantae > Streptophyta > Magnoliopsida > Asparagales > Asparagaceae > Scilla > Scilla litardierei. The sequence goes on along the minus strand of CM061133.1, from coordinate 312,049,865 downwards.
GCATAATTGGACAAATGAACATAGAATAACATGCTAGAACACTACAACTTGCATACTAGCATAAATTACAAATTAACATAGAAGAACATGCTAGATCGTTACAACTTGTATTCTAGCTTAAATGAAAAATTAACACAACACAATATGCTAGAATACTACAACTTGCATGACAAACAAGGCAGATTCAGAATTTGCTCTGTGGCTGGCCTCTGGAAAGATTAACTAATATCAGGCCTTTACATCCATAATCAGATTTATGGTTCAATATGAAAGTTGGAGATAGGTTAATAATATTTCCAAATTCTCTAAGAATTAATAATTTGGACAACCATGGAGATAGTTATGACATGTAACCCCACAGGGAGAAAGAACATACCCAAAATGGACATATAGTTGAATATCAGCAATTATAAGCTATTCACAGTTTAGATCTGAGGTTAGACCCTACATGAAAGTTGGAGGTAAATTAAGAAGATTTCTAGATTATCTCAAATCATCATGTTTAGATTAGTCTACTAATAGTTATGGCATACGAATCATGGGGTGCTCAAACTGTCCTGACACTGGAATTTATAGCAGTATAAATCAATTAATTTCAGTTCTCTGTAGTTCATAATTATGGCATGTGCTCAACACAAAATGTGTACATAATTCAGTTAGCATTCCAGATTGCCTTAAATCAAATTATTTGGATATCTAGAAGGGAAGTTATACTATGTTGACCAACATGGTGCAGAATCTGCCAAAACATGACAATCTGACAGATATCATCAATTATAGTCTAATTACAAGGTGAATATGGATTTAGTCTCATAAAAAATTTGTAGATAACTTAACATGCTTTTCAGATTATATTGATTCATAATTTTCAGAGAAGTATACTAAATGTTATGCTCAATTCAATTAGCAGCAGAGACTGAAAACAGAACACAACTACATCAACAAGTAGAAGATAGAATAACATGCTAGACAATTAACATAAAAAACATGCTAGGAAAAGTCCTAAGACCGACACCTAACTAGAGTTGTTAGAATTTCCTACCTTCAAGGTCTCCTAAGCTCCTTTCCTCAGTCAAGCTCCTTCTTCTTTCTTCTTCAAGCTCCAAGTGTACCAATGTATTAGTGGGTCAAAAGGACGAGGAGAGGGTGGCGGTGTTGGTGGTGGGAGAGGAGAGAGGATGATACACTTGTTTTCCTTTTCTCCTTTTCTTTTCATTTTTCTTTTCCCTTATGTTTTTATTTTCTCCTTTAAATTTTTCATCCAAAGTCAAATCACCATGACAAGAGCTAAGGGAGTGCCAAGTGGTGGGTTAGGTGTCATGAAACATAAGGGGCTAAGGTGTCAGACCATAGAAATTAGGTTTTGTAATTTTTGAAAAAGAAATATACAAGTGTTTCGGGGTGTTTGCTCACCACTATTTGATAGTCTCGAGGGTCAGAGGCCAACACAGTTGTGCTAGATACGTGCGTCCTCGGAGATCGGGTAGCAGCGCATTCGCTCAGTCAGAAATGCACGGATCTGTGCGTTGGTATCCCGTAGGGTAGCTTCGAGAATATGATGTCCTCCCAATGTGAAGAGACGAATGGGCTCGGGGTCGAGATCGCTCGGTTCCGATGAATGATGTACCGAAGGGTAGCTCTGGCGAGGTGAAGTCTCCTTAACATGTGCGGATGAGAAAGATCATCATGGGGGTCGGACCTTGGTTCCGACCAAGTCCCCTCTGATGCCTAAGTCAGATATGATATGAGGGATGCCTGGTGGGATCGAGTGCGGTTCACAGAGAGATCGACACACGAATCCTCATGCTAGGATATGGAGGAGAATTATGAGGTGGAAGACAAGGTTCTAGGAGGAAGAATACCTAAGTATAGAGTATTCACAGTTCGGTCCCTTCGTCTTTCGATCTTCGGGTCTTTTGTAGGGATTGAACCGCCCACGTCCCCCTTGTCCTCCTCCCATCTTGCCCCAAGCATCTGTCGCTTTGATTGTCCCTTGATGGGTCATCAAGGTGGGCATAATTGGGCTCTTGAGAGGTAATGAAGGTGGGCGCAATTCGGGGGAGCGGTTACCTCAACCTACAAGGGTCAACGGTTCCATCCATGTCAGTCGGGGGCCGTAATGGCTCGAGGCCTTTGTAAGGCTCTTAGGCCGGGGCCTAATCCTGTCCTAGCCCATGGGCTCGGGCTATGGGCTCGGCCCGTTCTGTCTGGGCCCGTTTGGGAGGGTCGTATCAATTGCCCCCATCGCTTGATCCGTTTGGATTCTAACGGTTCGATTCGAGGGATGTGATTTGTGTGGATTGTATGGGTGCGTCAGTCGAGGCGACACAATAAATGAAGGGCATCATGGCGCTGGATGCCGAGAATCCTCTTCCCCTTTGGGTGCAAGATTCAGAGATCCGTCCTGTGCAGGATTTTGACACGTGTGCATGAGTGAACGGCTGGCGATGGAGCCGGGGGGTTTGGGGGGAGAAGTATAAATGAGGCAGTTGCCCCTTGGGTGAAGGCTCTGCTCTTTTAGTGCTATCCCTCCCTCCCTTGCTTTCGTACCAGATATTTACACTCGTCGGTGCTCCAGCATGTGTCCTTCATCGTCTTCTTCTGCTGCCTCCGGGGAGGGCGTCCGGCGTCTTCGGTTGCACCCATCCCACCTCCTGGGACGGGGGCCAGGATTCAGCTAGCCGGGGCGATTCTTCTGGTGTGCCTCGGGACGTGATGGGGAGGCAGTTAGAGACCTACGCCACCACCAAAGGGCCACTCCGCTCCAAGTATCTCCTCCATCCTTACCGTGCCAGGCCCCCCAAGGGAACGAGAGGGTCTGTTTCCCCGGCGATCGTGAGGTCGGGGTGTATGTGCAGAGTTTCAAGTTCAGGATGTGGTTCCTGCTCCACCCCTTCGTGGCAGTAGTCCTAAAGGCCATTGGCTCGGCCTGTGCCAGTTCAGCCCCAACGCCATCGGGTGCTTGGTGGGGTTCATCATGCTGTGCTTGCTTAAGGGAATCGAGCCAACCCTTGGGCTTTTTCGCCCAGTTCTACTGTCTGAGCCACCATACGTCAGGCGCCTGGCTGTACATCACCTCCAGGAGAGGACATGGTCTGGTGTTGGGACTGTCGACCTCTTTGAAGCACTGAAATGAGGATTATATATTCTTGACCTTTCCTGAGGAGGCAAACTTTCCTGTTCGTTGGGGGAATCCACCCTTGTTAACCCTCCCGCTGGGGAGCCTCAATGACATGGAACTTGCGGCGAGGGATAAGCCGGCTGCCATCCCTATTGATGAACATGACATCCAGGTCCTTTTCAAGGATTACACCCTGAGGAAGACCGTGTGGCCCGCTGGTAAGTCTCCCTTCTGGCTCCTTCTCTTGACCAATTTTTCGATTCTGGCTACCCTCTCACTTCTGCTCTGTTAGGTGCGCCCGTCCAAAGTCCTCCCACATGCCCTCTGTCGACTCCCGTCCCAGACCCTACTTCGAGGAGGATGGAACATGTCTTAGACATTCGGCCGAGGCAGTACGGCTGGACCTTTGGGGCCGGGGCAAGGAGGGCGAGGGAGACCACGGAGCATGATCTGGGAAGGACCGAGAGGAAGAAGACACGTGCCCCTGCTGTTGGCAGGGACAAGTGGCCTTGGGGCAGTTTTCCTCCTTCCTACTCTAGCTTGCTTTCGACAGATTATGAGAGGTCCCTAGGTGTCTTTCGGTCGTCCGAGGCTGACCTGTCGCAGTCTGAAGAAGAGTTGCTCGGCCGATTTCCTGTGGGGTAGAAGGTGTCTATCTTCTCAGACTGTGGGGTCGCGACTCGGCTGGCTGAGAACTGCTGCCTGCCCCAGGATCGATCAGTGTTGGATGGGGTGAGGGGGGACATGCTTGCCACCTTCATGGTGTAGGTCGACCAGCAGGTATGGTCCTTGAAGTATTTGTGTGCCGGCCTTCATGCTTGTTTCTAACTTGTCTTCCCTTTGGCGCAACTGTCCTCGGTCGGCCTTTCGATGAGGCATTAATTCATCATGCTCTCAAATGCGAAGGTGGGTCTCGCTGGGAAATCAGCGGCAGTGGAGGGTGCTGATGAGGCGGCTCAGGAGGCCGAGGCACGCATGAAGTTGATGGAGACCAGGATCACCGAGCTCTCATCCCACCTGGAGAAGTCGAACACGGAGAGGGCATTGGCGCTGGCTGCTAGTCCAAGGCCGAGGAGAGGTTCGTCGAGCTAGAGAAGGCCGCCGAAATAAGGTAGTTCAGGCGTCTTACAGAGTGGACCAAGGCCGAGGAGCTCGAAGAGCTAGTGGGGGCGGTGGAAGAGAGGGAGCACGCTCTCATGGTCGAGCTCGATAAAGTCTCCCATGAGAACGAGAAGGAGAGTCGAAGCTCCAGCTCCAAGTAGTCACCCTCAAGGCCCGGATTAAGGAACTGGAGGCGGTGGAACCTACTCGGATTGCTCGAGCGGTGGGGGACAAGTATGCAGAGACCTTCGTCGCCTCAGGGATGTATAAGACGTTCGAGGAAGGGTTCCTCCACTGCTGGCACGAGATCGAGCGCAAATTCCAGTGCTCAGGAATTACATTCAAGGAGATCGAGATGATCTCCAGGGACGAAGGGGGGTCGATGTGGACCGGCCAGAGGATGATCCAGAAGTCGCCTCGGTTGCCCACCTCCCCTGTCCTGAAGGCATTGTTCAGCCAGAGGATGCTACTACCACCGCCTCGGTCGTCCAGCCTGGAGCAGGGGCCTAGCCTCTTTTGTGTATTTTCCCGCTTTTTTTTGTTGAAAACGGTCCATGGCCTTGGCCAAGTTTTTGTGAACACTTATGCTCCTTTACTGAAAACACCTTTGATGTTTGTGATGTTGTGCCCACTCCCTTAATCCTGGTTGGGTCTGAGCGACCAGGTTTGGGGGAGCTTTATTGATTTGTTGGTCGATGGGCTTGTAATGCCTTGATAGCTACTGCACAAGTACTGGAGGGAGGGTGAATAGTACTTTAAAATAATCAAGAGTACAATTCCTAATTATCTTGCAAACTTAACCAACAATGTGGAATGAAAATCGACAAACAAGAATTAAGCAATGCAAACAAACGATGTAACAGGTTCGGATCCACCCAAGTCTCACCGACTTGTTCCCGGTGATCCTACGTCCCAAACACCCGGATCCCCTCTGGCTACTTGAGTTAGAATCCTCTAACCCAAGTTTTGCACTATGAAATTCTTGTAGAAACTACTACAAGATCAAATCATACACAAAACGAAATGTGACTCCCATAACCCGGGATCACGATCTTCTCTCACAACCGAGAGATAAACTTAATAGCAAAGTAAATGAAACAATAAACACTTACTAACAAAATCCTATGCCTTGAGTAAACTTACAGATTTTAGGGCAAGGAGGATTTTGAGGAAGAAGAGGTCACCAAACCCTAGCTCCACAAAGATGAACAGCGATCGTAGGCTAGGATGGAGTTGGTGACTTTGAATCAAGCTCTTGGCTTGAGAGGCTCACAATGAAGAGAATCTCTCTTGATGAAATTAGGGCTCAAGGAGTTTGGAAGAGATTATTTGTGAGAAGAGAGAGCTTGGAAATGAGAATTGAATGCTTTCTCTTTGATTCTCTAAAACTCAATAATGGCAGCCTTGAATGCTAGGTTAGAAGCCCTTCAAGATTAAATAGGAGTGAGAGAAGCGATAAGCAAATTTGTGGCATTAAATGCCCAATGGATCTATTTCTGAAGCAGTCTAATCGGTCTAAGAAGGATCACTGACCGATTAGTTTTGCAACAGTCGGTTGGTGATTCTTCTTGGACCGACTAGAAGGTAGACAGCCAAGAAGGTGAATTCAGGCGATAGAACTAGTCGGCCTAAGAAGACTTGCCAACCGACTAGTTTGACAACTAGTCGGTCGGTGCGTGTTCTTTGACCGACTAAGCAGATGAAATACAATAGGCTGATCAAAGGATAACTAGTCGGTCTAAGAACAAATTCCAACCGACTAGTTTCACAACTAGTCGGTCGATGGATGTTCTTGGACCGACTAACGAGTCAATAGTAGCTAGGCTGGAGAAATGAAGGTATAACTAGTCGGTCTAAGAAGGAATTCCAACCGACTAGTTTGACAACTAGTCGGTCGGTGAACCTTCTTGGACCGACTAATTGGTCAACAGTGAAGATGCTGAATTGAGCAAGGAAATCTAGTCGGTTCAAGAAGGATTCTTAACCGAATAGATGACAATCTAGTCGGTTGGTTCTTCTTCTTGAACCAGCTAATATGCCCTAGAAGCCGCGAAATGAAGCGTAAAGCTTTGGGAAAGTTTCTATGGGCTTCTAAGATAATCCTAGCTCTAAGATATGAGCGTTATGAAGATTATAATGTAAGACCTACTCAAGGCTTAACATTCTACGAAAAGAAGCTAGAAGACTATAAAATAAACTAGACGAACTGTCTTCAAAGCTTCAATCCGAATCTCTTGACTTCAATAATGCTCCTTGGGCTTCAACGAAGCTTCACGCACACGATCACGCGCTTTAAGAAGTCTTGAGACGTCGCTTTTAATGTACATAGAATTTTGGCGACGATCTCCATAACTGCGCTCACAAAGAGTTAGTTCATGATATTTATGTTTGTTCATCATCAAAACCAAATCTGTGTAATCAATACTCAACATTCTCCTCCTTTTTGGTGATGACAAACCAACATAAATAATAATCAATAATAATGAGTCAAATGAAATTTACTTACTCCCCCTGCATTGATGACACATTAATTCCGTATTAAATAATAATCATACGCATCAAGCTGACGAGGAAAGTATAAAATGAACCCAATTATTGAAGTTTAGGATCTAAACCCATTTTTATATCTTAACTCCCACTGAATCTAATATATCAAATTAGATTCATGGTAAATTGCATTAAATTATCATTTAGCACATCGTCATTATTAATTCTCTCCCCCTTTGGCATTAGCAAAAAGAGCGGGAGGAGATCAACGATAGTCAAACTAGGGCATGAATTAGTCGGTCTGAGTTCAATTACTGACCGACTAGAACTGAAACTAGTCGGTCGGCTATTGAACTTGGACCGACTAAGAGAGTCCAAAAATTTTAGAATTTGAAATTTTGAGTTCTCTTAAAAGAACACTTGAACGAAACATCGAAATACTCTCAAACATCATTATTCTACCCCATAAAACATAGAAAATCATAAATATGACGTGCAAATCGATAAACCAATCTTAAATCTAGAAAATCATAATAAATCTAGCATGAACATATAGAAATCATTATTATCATACAGGATTATTGAAAATATGAATCCTAAATCTCGGATTCACCCATAATCCCCAATTCTCGACGTAACCACACAAAGGAATCTTCCTTGAGTGGTTTCGTGAAAATATCGGCGATTTGCTTCTGGGTTTCAACGTACACTAAAATGATGTCCTTTTTAGCAACATGATCATCTAGGAAATGATGACGGACATCTATGTGTTTGGTACGAGAGTGGTGTACCGGATTCTTAGAGAGACATATTGCACTTAGGTTGTCCACCATGATAGGGCAAGTATCACAGTTTATACCGAAGTCTTTAAGAGTGTGTCTCATCCAAAGAACCTGTGCACATGCAGCACCAGCGGCAATATATTCCGCCTCGGTGGTTGAAAGTGATACTGAATTCTGCTTCTTGGAAAACCAAGAGACAAGGTAATTTCCTATAAAATGGCAAGTGCCACTAGTACTTTTCTTGTCGGATTTGCATCCAGCATAATCTGCGTCACTATATGAGATTAACTCATATGTGCTAGACTTTGGATAGAATAATCCGTAATCGAGTGTGTAACTTAAATAACGGAAAATACGTTTACCCGCTATTAAGTGTGATTCCTTAGGTTGTGATTGATAACGAGCACATACACATACATCAAACATAATATCAGGCCGACTGGCAGTAAGATATAGTAAACTACCTATCATACCTCGATATAGACGAATGTCTACATCTTTGCCGCCCGAATCTTTATCAAGATGTGTAATAGTGCTCATTGGAGTCTTCTTGCCAGAAGCATTCTCCATTCCAAATCGCTTTAGCAACTCCACCGTGTACTTGGTTTGGTGGATGAAGATTGCATCATTCATTTGGCGAATTTGGAGTCTAAGAAATATTTGAGCTCACCCATGTGGCTCATCTCTAATTGGTCCTTCATGACATTAGAAAACTCTTCGCAAAGAGTGAAGTTAGTAGCACCGAAAATGATATCATCAACATAAATTTGAACTAAAATAATATCATGATTCACATACTTAACAAATAGTGTAGAATCAACTTCACCCATTTTAAAACCCAAATCCAAAAGAAAGTTCTTTAGGCGGTCATACTAAGCTCTAGGAGCTTGTCTCAAACCATAAAGTGCTTTTTTAAGTTTGAAAACGTGATTTGGAAATTTTTCATTTATAAAACCCGGAGGTTGAGAAACATAAACTTCCTCAACGACATCTCCGTTTAAAAACGCACTTTTTACATCCATTTGAAAGAGTTTAAAATCTTTATGACATGCAAAAGATAACAACAACCTAATTGATTTTAATCTAGCTACAGGAGCAAAGGATTCTTCGAAATCTATACCTTCCTCTTACCTGTAGCCTTGAGCTACTAACCGAGCTTTGTTCCGGACGACGTTTTGGTTCTCGTCGGTCTTATTCTTGAAGATCCACTTCGTTCTTATAACGGTGTGGTTCTTCGAAGGCAATGGAACTAGCTCCCAAACCTCATTCCACTCAAACTGAATGAGTTCCTCCTCCATGGCTAGGATCCAAGCACTGTCTTCGCATGCTTCGTTAATATTCTTTGGATCTACTGAAGAGGCAAATGCACAATGAGCGAAGAAGTTGACTTGAGATCTCGTCTTGACACTATCAAGTATGTTGCCAATGACTTGATCATGGGGATGGTCACGAACTGTATGAAGCCGTTTGGGAACTCCCTGATCACTAGGAACATTCTCAAAAGAATCATAAGTAGGGTTAGTATCAATAGAATCAATAGAATTAGAATTACCAATAGAATCACATATAACTTCCATATAGTCATCATCATTAGTAATTCTAGGAGGGACAAAATTTTCATTGAATGAAACATGAAGTGATTCCTCGATCGTTGAGGTTCTTTTGTTGTATATCCGGTAGGCTTTGCTACAGGAGGAATATCCAACAAATATCCGCTCATCGGATCTTGGATCAAATTTGTCCAAACTACCATATGTGTTTTTAATAAAACATTTTGCACCAAAAACTCGAAAATGTTTAACTTGAGGCAATCTACCAAACAACAATTTATAACAAGTATGTTTGGTGCCGGGCCTTAAGAGTATTCTATTAAACACATAGCAAGCGGTATGTACTGCTTCCGCCCAAAATTGATGGCCTAGTTGGCTATCATCAAGCATTGTGTGAGTACATTCCACTAGCGTCCTATTCTGTCTCTCAACAACACCATTTTGAGGGGGTGCGCGAGGGAAAGAAAAGGTGTGAGTAATACCAACTTCATCACAAAAATTTGAGAAAGACTCATTCTCAAATTCCCCTCCATGATCACTACGAATAGTAACAATGGTGGTTCCAATGAGATTTTGTACTTCTTCACAAATATTGTGAAGTTTTCAAAAGCATCATTTTTATTACTTAAAGAAAATACCCAAGTAAATCTAGAAAAGTCATCAACGATGACAAGTCCATATCGAGCATTTCCTAATGAAGCAACTCTAGTTGGCCCAAAAAGATCTAGATGTAAAAGCTCTAGAGGCCGCTTAGAGGATATGCTTTTCTTAGGTTTGAATGACGACTTTGGAAGTTTGACTCGTTGACACGAGTCACAAAAGCTTTTCTTTTGGAATGTAAGCTTAGGAAATCCTTTAATAGAATTTAACTTGGATACCTTAAAAATTGTTCCAAAGTTCACATGACCAAAACGTCGATGCCATAAGTGTTGTTCACTTGTGTTGGTAATGAGACATTGTTCATGTGACTTGGGGAGATCTAGGATATATATAACCTTATGGCGTGTGCCAGAAAATAACAAATTATTATTATCTTTACTAAAAATATGACACATTCCTTTCGCAAAGCTAACTTTGTAACCCTTGTCACAAAGTTGGCTTATTGAAATGAGATTGTGATTTAAGCCTTTAACAAGGTAAACATCACTTATTAGAGGTTTAGATGGGTTACCAAATTTACCAACAACAATGATGGTTCTGCTCTCGTTGCCTTCAAAGACTACTCGGTTCCCATTCTCAATGGGCACCACTCCGGAGAGCAATTGAGCTTCACCCGTCATGTGTTTTGAACACCCGCTTCGAGTATCCACCCATCCTTGGAGCTAAATTTGGATTTGTTGCTCCATTTCTTTTTCTTGAGTACCTGACGATAAAACATATCGTATCATGGTACCCAAGGTCATTGGGTCCTAAAAGATTAGACCTTTGAAAGCCAAGTCCAAGTGGACTTAGACTTCCCAATATAATCATCATTATGCACTACATTCATGAAATAAGAATTTATATACGCTTGTTTTTAATGCATGCTAGTGTCCTTCGGGCCCCAAATAGTGAATGCCTTGGGAGCCCTATTCCTATTGGGATCATGCATACGTTGTTGATGTCTACGTGATGCATGTCGTGGATAAGCATATGGCACATGATGAAATGGTGGTGGCATCATATGATAAGGTGTATGATGGTAATTGTTCATATGATAGTGATGTGGATGAACATATGCATATGGAGGAACACGTGCGTGAGTGTGTCTCACTTGGTGTGCACGTGCTCGTGGACGTGGAGCATAAAAATCATCATATTTGTGAAACGGTGGAGTAGGATGTGTGTTCCTACGTGGCATAGTATTCGTGTACATGAATGCATGACCCTTCTTTGGAGGTCCACCCAAAGTGGGTTTCTTTCCAAATGGGGGTGTGTACCTAGTGGAAGCACCATTGGTAGAAGAACTACCCATGGGGTGTTTACTCCTACTAGTTGAGGCATCGGAAGTTGGCCTTACAAAGGTGGTGGAAGATTTGGATGAATTTCCCATCTTATACCCCAAGCCAATATGATGATTAGCCGGAAGTAAGTCATTTAGGATATTATCCAAATGGTCCTTACCTTTATTGAATTTATTAATTCGGCCTAATGTGGACTCATACTTCTCGGTGAGAGAAAGTATTGAAGTATCCAAAGTGGACACTTGAGTTGTGAGTACACAAACACGAGACTTGAGATTCTCATTCTCAATACTCAAAGTTGAGTTTCGAGAAATCAAATCCGCTATCTCGCGTTCATTCGAATTCTCAATGTGAACATGCTCAAGTTGAGATTTGAGATCTATAATCTCATTTCTCAAACCTTCAACAACGGTGTCGTTGTTGATGGTGATAGGCTTATGTGAGGTTTGGAGACTAGTTAGCTCATCTTTAGTCTTAGTATATCTATTTACTAGTTTAGAATACTTAGACCAAATTTACTCGTTAGCTAATCTAAGGTCATCCATCGTTACCTCATCGCCTTCATCCTCGCTTTCATCGGAGGAGGACTCTTGATCATGTTCCTCTTCAGCCATGAAGCACATGTGTGCTTGCTCCACTTGTTCATCATCCGACTCTCCACTTGAGGAGTCCTCGTCGGAGTCGGTGAATGTACCGACAAGTCCTTTCTTGTACCCTTTCTTATACTTTCGAGACTTGTCGAACTTTGGCGTCTTCCATTTCTCCTTTTGTTTGTTTTGAGTACACTCCGCTTTGATGTCCTGGCTTGTTGCATTTAAAACACAAAGGAGCAGAGGCGTTAGTAGAACTAAATTTAGATTTGTTCTTGAAGTTACCTTTCCGGAAGAATCGGTTGAACTTCTTTGCCATAAGGGCAATGGATTCTAAGTCCAACTCATCTTTCAATTCTTCATCATCGGTAGATGTAGATGGAGGGGCCTTGAACGCAATCACCTTTTTCTTCGGCTCGTCTTTCTTCAAGTACGACTTCATCTTGTTCTGCATCTTTATTTTACTGTCCTTGCGTACCTCATAAGACATCAAGGTACCCATTAGTTGTACGACAGTATACTTATTCATATCGTTACCTTCCTCAATGGCGAAGGTACGCTTTTCCCAATAAGAAGGAAGTCCGTCAATAATCTTTGAAACTTTCTCCTTTTGGGTGTAAGTCTTTCCAAGAGCCTCCAACTCATTGGTAATGTCAACGAAGCGAGCATAGTACTCCTTCATCTTCTCACCCTGTTGCATGTGAAATAATTCGTAATCTTTATTTACATCAGTGAGTTTGGAGTCTCTTACCATACTCGTTCCTTCATGCAAGATGAGGAGTGAGTTCCAGATTTGATATGCACTCTTACATGTGCATATCTTGTTGAATTCTTCGGGCTCCAACGCACATTGCAAGGCATTCATTGCCTTGGCATTGTTTACCTCCGTGGCGACCTCCGTGGTAGTCCATTTAGCGAAGTCTGGTTCGGCGGGCTCGACATACTCCGTCAACGTAGCTCTCCATAGTGAAGTACTCTGGAGGAACGTTTCCATCCGGCATTTCCAGTACCCATAATTGTCACCGTTGAAGTAGTTGAGGAGTGGCCTTCCATCACCGAAGAAGCTCCTTCACGGTTTCTGAAGGTGCTATAGTTTGAAGGTGGACGAACGTTCTTGTTGTCATTGGTAGACATAGCTATGAACTTGGCTTTGATACCAAATGTAATGCCCTGATAGCTACTGCACAAGTACGAGGGGGTGAATAGTACTTTAAAATAATCAAGAGTATAATTCCTAATTATCTTGCAAACTCAACCAACAATGCGGAATGAAAATCGATAAACAAGAATTAAGCAATGCAAACAAACGATGTAACGGGTTCGGATCCACCCAAGTCTCCCCGACTTGTTCCCGGTGATCCTACGTCTGGATCCCCTCCGGCTACTTGAGTTAGAATCCTCTAACCCAAGTTTTGCACTATGAAATTCTTGTAGAAACTACTACAAGATCAAATTATACACAAAACGAAATGTGACTCCCACAACCCGGGATCACGATCTTCTCTCACAACTGAGAGATAAACTTAATAGCAAAGTAAATGAAACAATAAACACTTACCAACAAAATCCTATGCCTTGAGTAAACTTACAGATTTTAGGGCAAGGAGGATTTTGAGGAAGAAGAAGTCACCAAACCCTAGCTCCACCAAGATGAACAGCGATCGTAGGCTAGGATGGAGTTGGTGACTTTGAATCAAGCTCTTGGCTTGAGAGGCTCACAATGAAGAGAATCTCTCTTGAGGAAATTAGGGTTCAAGGAGGTTGGAAGAGATTCTTTGTGAGAAGAGGGAGCTTGCAAATGAGAATTGAATGCTTTCTCTTTGATTCTCTAAAACTCAATAATGGCAGCCTTGAATGCTAGGTTAAAAGCCCTTCAAGATTAAATAGGAGTGAGAGAAGAGAGAAGCAAATTCGTGGCATTAAATGCCCAACGGATCTATTTCTGAAGCAGTCTAATCGGTCTAAGAAGGATCACTGACCGATTAGTTTTGCAACTAGTCGGTCGGTGATTCTTCTTGGACCTACTAGAAGGTAGACAGCCAAGAAGGTGAATTCAGGCGATAGAACTAGTCGGTCTAAGATGACTTGCCAACTGACTAGTTTGACAACTAGTCGGTCGGTGCGTGTTCTTTGACCGACTAAGCAGATGAAATACAATAGGCTGATCAAAGGATAACTAGTCGGTCTAAGAACAAATTCCAACCGACTAGTTTCACAACTAGTCGGTCGATGGATGTTCTTGGACCGACTAATGAGTCAATAGTAGCTAGGCTAGAGAAATGAAGGTATAACTAGTCGGTCTAAGAAGGAATTCCAACCGACTACGTTGACAACTAGTCGGTCGGTGAACCTTCTTGGACCGACTAATTGGTCAACAGTGAAGATGCTGAATTGAGCAAGGAAATCTAGTCAGTTCAAGAAAGATTCTTAACCGACTAGATGACAATCTAGTCGGTTGGTTCTTCTTCTTGAACCAACTAAGATACACTAGAAGCCGCGAAATGAAGCGTAAAGCTTCGGAAAAGTTTCTATGGGCTTCTAAGATAATCCTAGCTCTAAGATATGAGCGTTATGAAGATTATAATGTAAGACCTACTCAAGGCTTAACATTCTACGAAAAGAAGCTAGAAGACTATAAAATAAACTCGACGAACCGTCTTCAAAGCTTCAATCCGAATCTCTTGACTTCAATAATGCTCCTTGAGCTTCAACGAAGCTTCAGGCACACGATCACGTGCTTTGAGAAGTCTTGAGACGTCGCTTTTGATGTACATAGAATTTTGACGACGATCTCCATAACTGCGCTCACAAAGAGTTAGTTCACGATATTTATGTTTGTTCATCATCAAAACCAAATCCGGGGAATCAATACTCAAAAGGGCTCGCTTGCAGTAGGTCAGACGACCGGTTTCCTAGTGGCTTCCCTCGGCCTCCTGGTTGACCGGACGACCGGCCTGCTGGGGGAGTTGCCTCTAGCCTCACGGTCGGTCTGACGGTCGGCCTGCTGGAGGTTTGCCTCCAGGTTTATGGCCAATCTGACAATCGCTTGGCTGGCAGAGTTGTCCCTAGCCTCGTGATCGATGTGGTGTCGACCTGCTGGGGGAGTTTTTCCCAGCCTTATGGTCGATGGGTCCGTCGGCTGGCTGGGGGAGCTACCCCTAGGCTTACAGTCGATCGAGTGATCGATCTGCTGGGGGAGTTGCCCCCAGTCTTACGGTCGATCGAACTGTCGGCCTGCTGGGAGAGTTAACCCCAGCCTAACGGTCGACGGGTCGATCGACATGCTAGGGGAGCTACCCCCAGGCTTATGGTCGGCCGAGTGATCGACATGCTGGGGGAGTTACCCCCAGCCTTACGGTCGATCAGATGATCAGAATGCTGAGGGAGTTGCCCCAGCCTTACGGTCGGTCAGACGATCGGCATGTTGGGGGAGTTTTCGCAACCTTCCGGTAGATTGAACGATCAGCTTGCTGGGGGAGTTGCCCCCAGCCTTACGGTCGGTCGAACGAGCGGTCTGCTGGGGGAGTTTCCCCCAGCTTTACGGTCGGTCAGACGATCGGCCTACTGGGGAGTTGCCCCCAGCCTTACGGTCAGTCGGACGATCGGCCTGCTGGGGAAGTTTTCCCCAACCTTGCGGTCGGTTGGATGATCGGCCTGCTGGGGGAGTTACCCCTAGCCTTGCAGTCGGACTTAACCAATGGTGTGAGAGATTTCAAGATGTGGAAAGGGAGATTTTATTTAAGATACTTTCCCTCCTTTCAGTACAAACATCTAGGCAAGGGTCTTACATTTGCTGGTACTATTTACGCAGGTGCTCCATGTTCCAAGTGTGAGTGAGTGCCTTCCCTCCTATAGTTGAGAGTCGGTACGTGGCTGGGCCGAGGACCTTAGTAACCACGTAGGGCCCCTCCCATTTGGCAGCAAGCTTTCCTTTGTGTGCGACCTCTGGGTTAAAGATCACTTTTCTTAAGACCAGATCTTCTTGGTGGAAGCCACTCCCTTTGACACAGGAGTTGTAATAACGAGCCACGCGTTGTTTTTATTGGATGACTGAGACCAGATCTTGGTCACGCCGCTCGTTTATGAGCTCTAGGTTGATCTCCAGGCCTTTTAAGTTCCTTTCTTCGTCAAAATACTGGAGGGGAGTGATTCTTCGCCCACCTCGACGTGCACGACCGCCTCGGCCCTGTATGCGAGCATAAAGGGTTTCTCCCCCGTGTCCTCTTTGTGTGTTGTTCGGTATAACCAGCGTATTCCAAGAAACTCTTTCTGCCAGTCTCCATGTGCTTCCCATACTTTCTTGCCAAGTGGTTCGAGGATGCACTTGTTGGCGGCCTCAGCTATCCCATTGGTCTGGGGGTGGGCGACGAAGGCGAATAGGAGCTTGATCTTACATTCCGCGTAGAACTCCCTGAACCCCGCTCAATCAAATTGTTTCCTATTGTCTACGACGATGGACCGAGGAATTCAGAACCGAAAAATGATGGATTTCCATACGAATCTTTTCGCCTTTTTCCAGGTGATTGTGGCCAAGGTTTCGGCCTCGATCCACTTGGTGAAGTAGTCCACCGCCATGATCAAGTGCTTCCTCTGCCCCTTCGTGGAAGCAAAGGGACCAAGGATATGAGCCCCCACTTGGCGAAGGGGATGGGGCTGATTATTGGTACAAGCTCAGCTAGGGGGTCGAGCCGATCTTTTCGAACCTTTGGCACACCGGGCATTTTTGAACGTACTCGACCGAGTCGTGAACCAATGTCGGCCAATAGTAACCTTGCCTTATAATCTTCATTGTGATCGTCTTGCCCCCATGGTGGTTCCTGCACAGCCCTTCATGGACTTCCCGGATGACATAGTCAGCTTCAAGTGGTCTGAAGAACTTGAGGTAGGGGAGGACGTCGGTCTTGGTCCACCACCTTTTGTACATCGCACTTTCATGGAGCACGTATCAGAGTGCCTTCCGTTCAAGCGTTTGACACTCCTCTTGATCTGTCAGGGTCTCTCCGTCAGTGAGCTATCGAACGATTGGGTCCATACAGGAAGGTTTGGCGTCGATGACCATCAGCTCCTCCTCTTCCGTGCTGGGGTTCTGGAGGATCTCGACATATATGGCGTGGCCCAACTCCTTGAGGGAGGAGAATGCCAGCTTTGATAGGGTGTCTGTACGAGCGTTTTTCGACCTCGGCAGATGGAGCGTCTCGATGTGCTTGAACTTTGATAGCTCTGATTTGGTCGAGGATAGGTAGCACTCCATCGCCTCTTCTCGGGCTATGTAGTCCCCCTGTAGTTGGCTGATGATGAGTCTGGAATCGCTAAGGAGGCGTATAGACTTTGCCCCCAGTGCTCTGGCCAGCTTCAGGCCATTGATGGCGGCTTCGTATTCGGCTATGTTGGTGGTGGTCGGGAACTCGAACCAGAGGGCGTACTCGACTGTGTTTCCGTCGGGGGACCGGATGATGATGCTGGCCCTGCTTCCCGCCTTCGTTGTCGATCCGTCCATATGGACTACCCAAGTGTCCTAGCTTTCTGTTCGATCTCTGTGAACGGTATCAGTCAAAAGGAGGGATAAAGGTTGAGGCATTACCGTGTTTAGGTTCGTCACATCGGGACACGCTCCATTGTCAATGGTACATTTGGCAATGAAGTCTGCTAGCACATGTCCCTTGATGGCCATTTTTGGCTTGTATCTTAGGTCGAACTCGCTCAGCTCTACTCCCCAGTTTAGTATCCTCCACATCCGATCGAACCTCTTAAGGTTTTGTTCGAGCTGGGAGTCGGTCGGGACCAGGATGGTGTGCGCTTGGAAGTAAGGATGGAGTCAGGGGGGTCGAACCTTGGTTCCGACCAAGTCCCCTCCGATGCCTAAGTCAGATAGGATCTGCGGGATGCCCGATAGGATCGAGTGCGGTTCACGGAGAGACCGACACACGAATCCTCAGGCCGGGCTATGGAGGAGAATTATGAGGTGGAAGACAAGGTTTTAGGAGGAAGAATACCCGAGTGTAGAGTATTCAGAGTTTGGTCCCTTCGTCTTTTGATCTTCATGTCTTTTGTAGGGATTGAACCGCCCACGTCCCCCTCGTCCTCCCCCCATCTCGCCCCAAGCATCCGCCGCTTTGATCGTTCCTTGATGGGTCATCAAGTTTGGCATAATGTGGCTCTTGAAATGTAATGAAGGTGGGCACAATTCGAAGGAGCGGTTACCTCAACCTACAAGGGTCAGCGGTTCCCTCCACGTCAGTCCGGGGCCGTCATGGCTCAATGCCTTTGCGGGGCTCTTAGGCCGGGGCCTAATCCCGTCCTGGCCCATGGGCTCGGACCGTGGGCTCGACCCGTTCCGTCTTGGCCCGTTTTGGGTGGGTCGTATCAACAACTAATAATACTAGTAGCTATGACATAGTTTTATGTATTCCACTAAATACTGTGACATTATCATTACTAATAATGATTTTAAAAATATTTAAAAATAGATTTATTATTAGACTAATTTTATAAAAATTAGCAAAAATATCAAGAAATAGGTAAAAATGTACACGTATAAAATACGGCCAAAATACCTTGTACAATACCCGTACATAGGGAAACAGGGTATTACACGTGTCCTCAGAAGTAACTCCTTATCTCAAGCCCACTCAAAAAGCATAATAACATGCAGGAGAGAGTACTAATATAAATATCATAAATAGTTTATTCAATTTCAATATAGAACTAGAGTAAAAGGCATATGGTTCGAATTTGTAAAATACTATTATATGTCTAAGAATCCGCCACTATTTCAAAAATCAAAGGTAAGGAAAAACGAATCATATGTAGAATTTAAAATATGAGAAGGAATATAATAAAATAATGCATTAGTAACAGTGACTTTTGGTCTTTAACTGCTTATTATGGTATGTAAGTGTGTCTTACTATATAAGCTAATGAAACATATAATTTCTATGAACCAATTATCTTTTTTTTATAGATCATTATCTCATAATCCCTCTTTAGTTTCAACTAAACAAATTACTCTAACATGTTGGCACGTTATGACCAAAGGCATTTTTGATTGCTTTTTCAAACATACCTAAGTTCACACAAGAAGCATCCCTAATTTCAAAATCATATAGGTTAACCCATTAAGTATGCTTGAAAATCATGTGTGCCACTCAAAAATGCTTTGGGTGACCATTAAAATCTTTATGCTCAATCTACCTCATCACTAAAAGTACTATTTACATCATAAGGATGGACTGTATAAAAATATATGATAATGTGTGTAATGCACGACTAGTGACTTGTTCTTAACAATATGAACCTTCCATTGGAGAATGTGTACTACTAAGATAATTATTGTAATTGTAATAGACATCTCATTCGAAATGATAGTAAGATATTTGGTAATATTATCTGTGTAATCCTTTATGTCACTTTTGTTGTTGATGTTATGATGCATAGATAAAGTCCTATGACTTACGCGAGGAATGTTGGAATCATGATGAGATCATGAAAGTGAGGCTAATGTGTCGGCCAAACACATATCCAGAAATGTTCCTAGTCAAAAGTATATCAAGATGGGATATTGATATTTCGGTTAAACCAATGTGGATTAATGTATACCATCAGATGGTAGTGACTGGTCTCATAACCACTCAGTGTGAAGACATCAATAGATAATGCACATGTGATTGTTGGAGAACTAGTGAAATCTTCAGTACAAGGAAAATTTTTGGATGACTATTTTTTATTATCAATTAAATGATGTTACTTTTCATCTACTTTAACATGGATTTTAAGGTATTCATATTAGGGATGTAAATGGATTCAGACCATTTTTATGGGATCCACATCAAGATCCTTTCAGATGCGGATGCATATATCAAAATTTTCTATTCAAGTGGATATTGATATATAAATCAAGCATGATATGTCGATTCAAAATTAACAGGACTTGAAATTTATTGCCTCTGATCAAATTGTATCCACATAAATGTGTCATTGGTAAAGCGACTTTAGTTTTCAAAAAGGTACCTTGATTATATCAAAAAAATTTCCTGTATTATTTTTGCAATGAAAATAATTAAGCCCCACTATAAATCAAGGGCTTCGAAAAATAATAAATATAATAGTTTGGTAGGAAGTTATTATTATTGTTTATCAACACATTTTTTGCTTCTTTAATTCATTAATAAATTCTCATTGCTTAATCTTTTTATTACAGTGATTCATAATGACCAGAAACGTTTGTTATATTTTAAAAACAAAAAAATAAAATAACAACATAAAGTTATTATTACATGTACATAAATTTTAAAAAAACTGCAAAAACACGAAATTTTGGATGAATGGGGTTATAAGTTTAATTATCACAATTATTGACTTATTGCTTACTTTAATACTTTGGATAAATTTGTTCATTATCTTTGACTATCCTTCCTATAAATTGCCATTTAAGTAATAGCCATTCACCTTAGGAAAAAAAGAAAAAAGCCACCACCCACACTAAACCGTTATTGAGATGGCTAAATGGTGCTTTATCATTCTACTACTTGGCATGCTTAACATGCATGTTATCTCACTGACATATGCAACAATCAGCATCTCTCCATCACCAACAAAAATTAACTCACCTAACAATTGTGAGCATCTTCAGAAACTAGTGGCTCCGTGCTATGATTTTTTTGCATCACATGGAAAGAATCATGCTCCTATGAATTGTTGCAGCGGATTAAATGAGATGTTGGCGCTATCTCCTACAAACGAAGAGCTGAAAGGTTTATGCTCATGCAACCCTGATCCAAGCTTGCCAGTTAATGCATTTAATGGTGAAATGCTGGTAAAACTGTTATTACAGTGCAAGACAAAACGAGATCTGATTTTATCTACTTGGATCGACTCCTGCCCTTAAAACCCAAATTCAGTGTAGGTCACCAAAAAATTAAGAAATAACAGATCAATCTTTATGAGAAACATTTTGACACTTGAAGAGCTAGCTGTTTCACGATCTATTTTAATCAAAATCTACGAGTTCAAAGAAAAAATTGGGAGAAATGGAATTACAGTATCTATCATTTTTTATTCACTTTATTTAATAAAGCAATGATATGTAAATAACAGAATAATGTCCCCTATCTGAAACCATTTGACCTATATTTGTAAAATACACTATTTGTCTAAGTATAAAATACACTATTTGTCTAAGTAGTAGATAATACAAACAGATATATACAAGAAAAGAGCAATATTTTTTAACATAAGAATATTGGATTGCTGAAAGCAAATATATAAAGTATTAATATTTGGAGTGACATTGCCTAGGTTGGCAAACCAGGTGCATGAATATCACTGTCCGTCTCCTATGGCTGAACTACCTTAAAATGACAACAGTTGTGGTTATAATGTTTAATATCTATCTCTTAAATCATTCATATTTTGATATTAATTATTCAGTTTTTTGTAGTTGGAAATTATTCATTAATTAATGTGGTTTAAATTCAAGTATTTGAGGAAGAGTTTTCAAAATAGTTTAAGTTAGAAAAATCAGTCAAAAGGACTAACTTGATGTAATTTAAAAAGAAGATATTTGATGGATTATTTTTATAATATAAGATTTGAGGACTGAGATGAAAAGAACGATCAATTTAAGGAACATACATTAATAAAACCCCTTGTTGTTGCTGTTGATTTGCACACATTAATTAGTTCCATATAAACTTTTGTTTACTATTAAATGGAGAATGTTAGGTCCAACATGTTGAGTGGGCTAGCCTTCTCCATGCTATTTTTGATCTTCCATCTTGTTTCTGTTATAGCCCACAAAATTTTCGATGATCATTTGCAGAATGCAAGTGTATATGGCTAATATGTATTAACGTATGATACTTTGATAAGGATTTACTACACATTATTGGGGGATATTAGCCAGTTTTATGAGTAGGATTTACTAGCCATTTTTGGGGTTACTTGGCCATTTTTGAGAATAGGATTTTTATGTTTATCTTTTTATGTTTATCTTTTTAGTTTATTTCACTTATTTAATAGTAAGGCCATATCTTAATCTTAAATATTTGATCTTTCATTTTGCAACCCACCACTTTAACTATTGAGCCTCACGATAAGGTCTTGCTCTGCATATCAATCTATCACCACAAAAGAAATATTAATAAATTGCTGATTATGATCAAGAAAATCTATTTTTTTGGTCCGTTGGCAAAAAAACAAGTAATTTGATTAGCTATGAGATAAATAAAAAAATTAACATGAATGAATTTTTAGCAAAGTCCAGGAAAAAGGCACTTCCTTAAACATAAATTTTTATCCATTGGAGATAATCTCAAATCAAGTCATGCTCAATACACTACACTTAAGAATTCAATAACCTCTAGTTTTGTAAGCATGGACTTACAAATACAAAGCTATGTTGAATAGAATGTTTTCTTCCTTCTCACAAATTGAGAGTAGAAAGGGAAGAACATAAAGAATATTTGAGAAGATCAGAAATTTATTTATGTTTTTAATGTTATGTCAATGAATACCTTTTATAGAATAAGAATGAGTGTAAGAATTCTTGAAACAGTTGGATGTTGGATGTTGGATGTTATAATGATATTAGATGTATGAAAATCAATAGTCGTGTTAGGAAGATAAATAGATATCTACGCCAACTATTTTCAAAACGTTTTTATTCTAACCGATAAAAATGAAACTACATGAATTTTTGGAAGAGCAATTACAAGATTAGAAGAAGCCAAATAATTAGTTGCAGAATGATGCAAAATAAGGCCCAATTTGAATGCTCCTACAGGACCTAGATCTGACGTTTACACCAAGCATATGTATCATATGCGCACATATCCAATTAATGGGTTTTCGAATCAATCATCTAATTTTTTACTTGCTGACTTAAGAGGGCTCGAGTTGTCATGCCACTTTCCCCAAAATTCGCGGAAATACGTATATTCCCGGTATTTGTAGAGATATGAAGTATAACAAGGCCGCCGTAGTATCCGGACTAGGATTTGACCCCTTGATTCCAAACAATACTAAGCGTAAATTGGGATTACTGAAAATTTCTTTTTCGCAGGCAACTGCGACAAACTGGAATAGTACAAATAAATAAAACAGGAAGTGCTCCAATACAGATTATAATCGACAGATAATAGCAGAGATTACAAAACATTTATTTATAAATTAATAAACAAAGTACTTTACATACCACAACTGTACAGGGGTACAAAAGAGATAACAGCAAAACTCTACAAGCCAATAAAATAAAAAGTGTCTACACACGATAAAACACATTTCATTAACTACCGCTGAGAACCCAACTGTACAAAGTTGCTCTATGTGGGCTTTGATACAACCCCCAAATAGGCCAGAGGTTGGCAGGCTAACAGCTAGGCCCAAAACCGTACCAGGCTCTGGTCCAAAGGGGCCCAAGAGGCCCAGGAGCGGGTCTGGGTGCAGCAGCCCAAGACCGCCATCCGACAGATGGTTGACCCCGTTCGAAGGGGGAAACCACTCCCCAAATCGTGTGCCCTTATCACCATTGAAGCCACCATTACGTTCGCCTTGATCTCCATTCAAGGGACCATCAATGCAGGCAGGTACGGAGGGAGAAATGATAAACGACATGAAGGCGTTGAAATGCGGGAATCCTATAAGAGCCCCGAAGAACAGAATGCAAAGGACCAAATCCTGGGAACTTGAGACCCATGTATACCATCTCTACACACCTTTCATCCACCTTACATTTCTCCTCGATATCTCGGCCCGAGAACTCACGATTGGTCTCTCTGTGAATTAAGCTCTTTTCCACCGAAGCACTTCTCAGTCAGGATCTGACTTAGGCATTAGATGGGACTTGGTCGGAACCAAAGTCCGACCCCCCTGACGAGCTTCCTCGTTTTGTAGATTAGATGATATGTCACAACGCTGAAGCTTCCCTTTGGCATCCGATCGATCACCCTTAAGCGTCCTCGACCGAGAGACAACACGACTGATCCACCCCGGAGGCTGCTGACATGTCGAAGCTTCCCTTCATTGTGTTGTTGACGTGCGTTTATATTTCATATATTTGCGCATGTTTTCTTCCGTGTTTTTCCGTATTTTACCGCCGTCTTATATTCGTTTTCTCGTGTTTTCTTGGTTTCTTTCACTTTTCCGTGTTTTCCGTATTTTGCAGTAGTTTACTGGCATAAGGGACATAAAACGACGATATCGCAAGTCCCCGGAGCAACGGGAGGAGTCACGTGTGATCCAGGGGGTCAAACGACGATGATATCATCTTTCAGCCCCTCACCCGGTCGGTTGGTCATCTTCAACCGATCGGGTGATGCACGTGTGCACCAACCGAACGCAGCTTGGAGCTCACAAGAAGTCGCCCGGTCGGTTCAGTGACCGGGTCAAAAGCCCAAACTCTCTGGAATTCGAAGCCGATTGCCAACCGATCGGGTGACCTTCACCCGATCGGTTCACCTGTAGCTGAATCTCAAAAGCCAAGACACGAAGATCCAACCGGTCTCCTCACCCGGTCGGCACCAAGATCCAACCGGTCACATCCATGCTTCAACCGACCGGTTCATCCTGACCGGGTGAAGTCCCGCATCTCGCTGCCGAAGTTTTAAGCAGGTCACCCGATCGGTTGACTTGTCAACCGATCGGGTGATATCTTTTCCTATATATAGAACCCTAGGTTTTCCAGAAACGGAAGTTGGTTATTTTTTACTGTTTTCTTCATTTTGTGACGGCTGTAATTTCCCAGTTTTTGTAAGTTTTCAGATCTTTGTGAAACTTTAGTATTATCTTAATTGCTTTACTACCATTGCATTTCTATTGTCTGATCATGATTTTTACGGTCGATTTCTGTTTAGATCGATTTTTACTAAATATGTGTGAGTAGTTCCTGAATCTGGGATTTTGGCGGAAACCCCTTCGTGGGTTCTCCCTGATGCATCCATAGGGTTAGGAAATCGATAGGGATTAGGAATCTAACGGTTACGCGTGGTGTTTTATTGTCATCGGCGGGAAAAAGACCTCCTTTGACCGTCAGGCCAAGGGGGAATAAACTTGGCGGTTGACTCCCTAGCCATAGCTCACGCCCTTAGCGTAGACGTCGAATCCTAGCGTGCGGGAGCGGCATGATGAGACGTTGGGAGTTATCGTTGCGAGCTTAGTGCTTCCGGAGTCGATCAGTGTTAATGGACACGGGAGTGCCCACTGATCGAACCCGGGAAGTCCGGCGTATCATCCTGGGCACCGACCGGAATATCGGGCCCATGGGACGCTGGTACCACTCTTAGAGGCAACGTCTCACCATTAGACCCTAATTCCGATCGCTATCCTACCCGTAGGCCGTATCGGCGAGAATCGCATGATAGGGTGGAAACCAAAGTCCCGGATTTTTCCTTTATATTGCATATACCTTGCATTCCATTTACCGTGACAACCATTTACCCGATCCGGGCAAGCTCGCCCATGGGGTGAATTTGATCCTCTTTGACACAAGCACATCCACGCCTCCCTGAGTTCGACCCCCAAGCCACACTACAACACCATGCGCTTGCGGTTACAAATATTTAAATCTCACGCCCCCGATCTTATCGTTGCATACAACGAGAACACGCACAACCGGGGGGCGTCAGCTGTCGCTCGGATCCGCACATTCTCACCCTATAGATTGCCTGTCCAATTGATTCTGAAGGTCTCCCATGCCATCCATGTCAGCACGGACCTTCAGACCTCCGTACTACCAATCAGCGGTGAGAAAACACCGCGAAACATCTGGCTATGTGGGAACGAGATCATCACCCACGTCATCCACAACAACCAACATGGACCAGCACAACAACAGGGGCCCCACATGCCACACATCCACGAGGATGGCGACTACGTGCCGCCCAAGGCCGGACACAGTCGCTCTGCCGAAGAGACCGATGACTCGCGCTCGGTAACTTGCGAACAGTTCTACCTTTTCGCCAAGGAAATGAACACCAACTTCCAAACATTAGCGGAGGCTATTCAACAACTCGTAGGCCCACAACACCTCTTCGAGGAAAACTTGGCGGGGCTTACCAACCACCCTGGGGCACGCCCATACTGTGCTCGACCGTGGTTGCAAACCACTGTGGGAGAAGCCCGAACCGTGAGCGGACATTCACCTTACCGAACTTCTCTCCAACATGGTTTCAGACCTCCACCTCCCTCTGAAATGAGGGGAGACAAAGAGTAGGGTGGATTGGGGACAAGCCAACTGTGGCCTCGTCCAAGCAATCCTTCTCGACCCAGGGGCAGTCGTCCAGCCTCTCGGCCACTGAGGACTGACGGGGATGAAGCAGGAGCCTACGTTGAAAAAGGTAGAGGAGTCATGAGGAACGTCGTCGAAGAGAGAACTCTCGGTGGCCAATGTAGATTCCCAACCTGGACGGCCACATAGGCAGTCCCTCTCATGCCTTTGCCAATCTGCCTAAACCACCCGAACCCTAGGGCAAAACACCGCCGGCCAGTTCACCCTAGAAACCCCGCGGACGACCACTGCCAACTGATGAGGAATATCACCTAGCGTAGGTATCCACCAGGTTCAAGGTCCCTACACTGGAGAAGTATGACGGCACGGGGGACCCCCAGGAGCACGTCCAAGATTACAAGGGGATCATGGAGTTCCAAGGGGCTGATGACGCCCTACTCTGCCGAGGCTTCTTATACTACCCTCCAGATATCAGTAAGGGAGTGGTATAACAACCTCCCTGATCTGTCCATCGGCAACGTTCGGGACCTGTCCCAGATCTTCTGCAACCAATTCATGGTGGGGCGAAGGAGAAAGCTGATATGCTCATATTTTACACTTTATTTTTGCATTTTCCATCCCATAACGATTGCTCATATCGTGATTTTAACGATTATCAGATGTGTTAACGATATATTTCATTATTTCTTTGTTTCATCAGATTTCAGGAAATATGTAGCAATTGGAAGCGATTTGGAGCCACATGTGCTTACACGCGTGCCGGAGCGACATTGACGATGATGTCGGAGAGCTAATGGCGCTAGAGGATGAGTAGGAGAAGAAGGAAGGCAAAAGAAAATACGAGCAAGCGAGAAGACTGATAAAAGCGTACCGAAACAGGTTACTCGACCGAGTGACGCAGCTCAATCGATCGAGTGAAGTAGCGCACTCGACCGAGTGAAGCTGACACGCCCAATCAGCCTGAAGAAGAGCCGTAATGTACTCGGTCGGGTGGGATTTTCCACTCGACCGAGTGAGAATCCCACTCGATCGATTGTAGATAAAACATGTGAAGAAATTATTTGGCATTTCTCTGTTTTTAAGAAAATCTGCAGTAGGTACCACTCGACCGAGCAAGAATCTCACTCGACCGAGTGAGAAAACTACTCGGTCGAGTGGTCTGAATTTCCAGAACGCTGAAAATCCTTATTTCCTGCAGATTTCTCACTCGACCGAGTGAGCAGGTACTCGACCGAGTGCGCCGTTGGCCAGCTTTCAAAAACTAGGGTTTGCAGCTGTTCAGGGAAAATCTGTCAGGATTTTCTGTACTTTTTGGGCGGCTATAAATACCCAGATTTATGGGCAGCCCAAGGAGAGACTGTTTAGAATAATTTTCTTAGTTTTAATCGAGTTCTAGTTTTCTTTTGGCGAAAGGATTGGAGAGAAGGATCTAAAATTTCTTATTCTTGAAGCTTGTATTCAAAATTGGGTTGTCTAAGCTCTTGCAAGTTGATATTTTTATGCAATATTTTTTCCTAAATCTGAGTTTTGTGATGAATTCTATTGCACATCTTGTTTCTATTGTGATTTTTATGATGAATTCTGAGTAGTCTCTTTGCTCTAGGGCAAACGGATCCAAAGTATGATTTTTGAGATCTATTGAAGTGCTATATCGCTAAGCTTGTTAAGGGTTAGGTTGTGATTGATTTGCTACGAATAGCTAGGGATTTCTATTGGATCTTGAGAGCTCGAGAGAGGATCTTGATCTAAGGGAAGCCATAGATATTCGATTTAGATCTATAATCGAGATTCCCTAGAATTGGTGCGAGAGAGATACCAAAGCTTGCATCTTTATTATATTTCTATAATTATATTCGTTCGTACGACGGTAAAATGGATACGAACTATCACGATCTAAATTCGAACTTGAGTTGCGTGAGAGCGAGCTTGAGTTGGAATTGGATATTATTGTCGATCTTAATGCTAGTAGTTTGAACTAGGCTTGCACGAGAGCGAGGCTCTAGTTTATATTACTATAGACTTGCGTAGCACGAGAGCATGCATTGGTTCCCAATTTTATTGCGACAAGTTCACCCTAAATCAAGAATAGTACCATAGAGATTCGTGTTTCACGTTGATTGCTTGAAATCTTAGTGGGAATTCCCAAGCCCTAGACATTCTAATAAATTGAATTTACAACTAACACTTTGAACGATTGTGACACCAATATTTCTTTGCCTCCATTTCACAATAGCTTAGTAATCCATATAGATACCAATAGTTCCTCCTCATGATTCGATACCTGTTCGCTACTTAACCGTGCGCTTGCGGTAAAACTATATTGTTTTCGTTGTTACTATCCGGGACGACCAAGGTTTTGGCACCGTTGCTGGGGAGGCGACGATATTCTATAACTTTACTTAGCTATTTTTTCTATTTTATTTCCGTTTTTCTTTTATTCCTATATTATGCTAACACTTCTTTGAAGATTCTCTTTTTCTGTGCATGTACACACGATCGAGGGTAACCGAGGAAGATATATTATTTGATCCTAAGATCGAGCTTACAGCAAGGAAATTAAGAGCAGAAAAGAGGCAAACTGTTGGATCCTGCCAAAACAGAGTTAGGATCGATAAATAAAGTTGAGACTTACGCTTGCGTATGCGGAACGGTAGTCTCGGAACTTTGCCTTCGGATTCGCCACGACGGATCGAGTCTTCTCACGAACGGAGTAAGGCTACTAAATCCACAATCTAAATCTCTACTTTAGATTAAGAACTTGGATAAAGAGAGAGGAAGTATTTCGGCAGAGCTTCGCTAGAATGAAAATGCATGCAAGAATGCCATGCTAAAGTGTAAGAAAATGGCTAACCCTTGGGTCTTATTTATAGCCCCCAAGGTAGTTATTTTAGGATAAATTGTTCCTTTGGAACAATTTAACTAAGGTGTACCATCGTACATGGCATATTATAAGCTTAAGTTGTACCATATGCATGGTACAATATAAGCTTAAGATATTACCCCTTTATTAGCCATATGTCGCATGCACTTATGCACATATAATGCGACTTTCCCATCAATCTAGAGATCCTCTCCGCAAGGGAACATATTCCCTTTGCGTACGACTTCGTGTCCGCGACGTTCGACGTCCGTATTCCCTCGTACATCCCCTACAAGGGTGTACTAACGTCTTCCATATCCAACATCTCCCACTCACACTTGAGGGGATTGTAAGAGAACGTCTTTCTCTTAGTTCTTTCATCTATCATACCAAGAAATAGACCGTGCGACCGTCATGCGCGTAGAGTCTGTTGTTGTGCACTTGTTAGAGATACACAACGACCTCGAAGGTGCAAAGTTGAGTAGTTCAACGCATGCTTTACCCTAGATTATTTCTTCACATTTCTTATACTTTACATTCAACAATTGAATCCCATCTGGATCACAATTGGCTGGCCAGCTTTGAATCATTAAAGTCCAAATGTGAATATGAAATCAATCTTCCTCTTCTTGCGAACCTTCTGATCTTGACTAGACTCGCTTTTCTAACGTGCCCCTCGAGCCGAATTATCATAGCCCATAAGTAACACGCTAAGATAGCGATCATCTCGTCAAATCTAAAGGAACCAATTGGAGTCCTTGAGGGTAAGAGTTAAGGCCCATATGGCCTTTGAGTCTCACATAATAGCAAACACTATTGCTACTAACTCAGTGGTCGAAATGCATACGTGGTATGAACATGTATTACAACATCGCTCCTTTCCCAGGGAGTGTATGTCTCAATGATGTTGTAAGGATGATGATCAGACACCACAATGTCTGACTTTGAGTCCCTTATTCTACTCAAATAATCCTTCGGACTCACATCCCGCATTTAGACAGATAGGATTTTAAAAAAATCCTCTTAGATCTTTTGTAAGCATCCATATGATGCAGATCTTTCATGCGACCATTTTGTTTAAGTCATGACTCTTAAATCATCCGTCTGATGATTTTGAATTCAAACAGGTCTCATCTCTATTCCATCCATCTGATAGAATAAGGCGGTTGCTCATGTGAGAGAGCCAACCTCAATCTGTCCGACATACTAGAATTCAGCTGAGATTTGAAAAATGTACACAAACATTTCTTAAGAAATTCATATGCAATGTTTGAAAAAGAACTTATTCTTTTATTAAATTTGATCTTTCTTAGACATGGGAATATATATTGGTACAACTCAGCTCATACGCAATCCTTGGGATGATAAGTGTTTATAAAACACATTTCTGGGGATCGCTTTCGTAAGCTGATCCTCTATCATCTCATGCGTAAATATGTACCTTATGTCTTCCTTCTTGGTTTTATCATAGTCTTTTGCAAATCTGCAGTTCCTTTAAGATACTGCATTATCCTCTTAACCGCTTTCCAGTGTTCTTGCCCTGGGTTGGATTGGTAACGACTTACCATTCCAACGGCAAAACAGATGTCCAGTCTTGTATGCATTATAGCGTACATAAGACTATCAACTGTACTGGAATATGGAACTTTTTCCATAATTTCCTTTTCCTTTTGGTTCTTTGGACATGATTTCAGATATAAATTATCGCATCTGCTTATAGGAGTATCAATTGGACTTACAGTCCTACATATTAAACCGTTCTAGAACCTTCTTTAAATAAGTCTCTTGTGAAAGAGAAAGAAGTTTCTTCGAACGATTCCTTGAAATCTTAATTCCATGGATATATGTGGCTTCCCCATGTCTTTCATCTCAAAACTGATGAAAGTCAAGCCTTGATATCCATCACAAAGCCCTTGTCATTTCTGGTTATTAAAATGTCATCTATATATAGAGACATAATAACATGCTTGCTTTTAATCCTCTTGATATATACGTAGTTATCTTCATCAAGTATGGAAAATCCATTTGATAAGACAACTTCTTGAAATCGTATATACCATTGCCTCGAGGATTATTTAAGACCATATATGGGCTTACGAAGTTTACAAACCTTATGTTCGTTTCCTTCTTTTACAAACCCTGTTGGTTGTTCCATATAGATCTCCTCGTCCAATTTCTCCATTGAGAAAGGCAGTCTTTACATCCATCTGATGTAATTCGAGGTATAAGCAAGCTATCATTGCCAGAATCAGGCGAATCTAGGTAAAACGCATAACAGGTGAGAAGGTCTCTTCGTAGTCTATCCCTTCCTGTTGCGTAAAACCTTTCGCGACAAGGCGAGCTTTATATCTATCTATAGAGCCATCAGCCTTATGCTTGATCTTGAGAACCCATTTGTTCCCAATTGCTCTATGTCCTCTGGGTAAGTCAACTAAGTCCCAGACTTGGTTAACTTTCATGGATTCTAACTCCTCTTGCATCGCTTCCATCCATTTGTCTTTAGCAGGGCAAGATACGACCTGTTTGAAAGTAGCAGTCTCGTCATCTTCTTGTAGTAAAGTCATAAAGGTTTGCGGAAATTCATCCTCAAATATTAGAGGAGCCAACCTTGTACAACTACTACGTCGTATTTGAGATTCTTCAAGTCCTTGTTGACTTGAGTTTAGATCAATTCTAATATCTCTCCCACTTGGAATGTTGTTAGAATTGCTCCCACTTGGATCATTATTCCCGTTTGGAATAGGATAATCGTCATTCGTATAATCCATTGGTGAAGGTTGAAACGTATTTTCATCTTCACCAAGAATTCTCCCACTCGAATGAGGTAATCCTTTTTGATCATAAATCTCAAACAGAGATAAGTCCTGACTTATCTCGCCCTGTCTTGGGAACGTGTTTTCCAAGAAAGTGACATCCCTCGATTCAAACTCGATTAGCCCACCATTGTCTTCCTGACTAACATAAAACATAACCTTTGGAGTTTTCTGCGTATCGTATAAAGATACATTTCTTTTCCCTTGGCCCAATTTTGCCATACTTATGGGAGGAAATATGTGCGTAGGATGCACAACCCCAAGGTTTCAAAATGTTTAAGTCAGGAGACCTTTGGTTCCACAACTCATAAGGATTGGAGCTAACTGATTTCGAGGGTACGCGGTTCAAAATGAAAGCGGCCGTCAATAATGCATCACCCCAAAAGGTGATTGGCAAGTTAGCTTGCGCCATCATTGAACGGACCATTTCCATTAAAGTCCTATTCCTCCTTTCTGCAACACCAATTTGTTGAGGAGTATAAGGCATAGTTACCTGATGTACTATGCCTTTTTCATCACAAAGTTCCTTTAAACTTGTTGATTGATATTCACCGCCCCTATCGGTTTTCACGACTGTAATCTTGCGATCTAATTGATTCTCCACT
This sequence comes from Scilla litardierei, assembly GCA_030789695.1. Classification (NCBI taxonomy): domain Eukaryota; kingdom Viridiplantae; phylum Streptophyta; class Magnoliopsida; order Asparagales; family Asparagaceae; genus Scilla; species Scilla litardierei. The sequence goes on along the minus strand of CM061133.1, from coordinate 312,017,792 downwards.
TAACTCATATAGTTTTTAAAGCAGGTTTAGTGCTTTCACTTTTGTGGGATATCAAATAGATATGACCGAATCGGGTGAAATCATCAATAAAAGTGATGAAATAGGACTTCCCGCGTCTTGTCTTGACATTCATCGGATCACATATGTCCGAATGGATAAGCTGTAATGGAACCTCGGCCCTTGTGCCGGTTCCAAACGGCTTGCGACAAGATTTCCTCACAAGGCAATGTTCGCAGGTCGACATTTCAACCTTTGAAACATTGGATAGAAGGCCACGTTTGGCAAGTCTATCCATACGCGTTAGTCCAATATGACCAAGCCTTGCGTGCCAACAAATTATATTAGACTCATTAGTCAAAGAATTTGTCACAAGGAAATTTTCATTACATGAGGAATTATACATTGTACTTATTACAATAAATCCTTTGAAATACAAACCCAGTACCAATAAAGGAATTATTACAAAAATAGGTCCATATTATAATCATGAAGGAACCAACTATAACCAAGACCCATTAAATTGACCACAGTTTTAATATTCCTTTGAATATGTGGAATGAAGAGAACATCATGAAGTAGGAGAGTGTGGCCGTTGTCCAAGACTAGCTTGCGAGTCCCAACTCCTTTCACTTCAACACGTGTGTTGTTTCCTACATTGATCCACTTCATTCCTTGGGGTATCCGGTGATACTCCACGAAGGACCATTTGTCCCTTGTTATATGGTTGGTGGCACCTCGTCACTTCCACTCGTACACGAACGAGCATAGTGACCGAGCTTGTTGCACTTGAAGCACTTGATCCTTTTCAAGTCTTTCTTCTTGTGCCATTTGTTGTGCCCACCCTTATGTTTGGGTTCCTTGGTAGACTCAGGTTGCTTATTAAGTTCATTAGAAGACTTCGAACGATCTTTACGTTTCTTTCCCCCGTGTGAGAAACTAGCAACCATGTGCACTTCTGCACTTGGCTTGGCAGCCGCAAGCCGCTCTTCCTCTAATTCGAGGTGCTTGGAAACATCGTTGAAGGTCTTGATGCTCTCATTATGAGTGAGATGCATCTTCATCTGATCCCACCCATTTGGTAGAGAACGTATGACTGCTTGGATTTGTTGCTCATCTGTGAGCACATGACCTGCATCCTTTAACTCCGAGATAAGGTTCGCCATATGTCGCAGATGTTTCCCCATGGAATGATCTGGACGTTTCTTATATGAATCGAACCTTATAGTTAAGGAGCGAAGTTTGGACACCGATGTGCCACCGAACTTCTCCTCTAGCTTGGACCATATGTCCATGGCTAGGTCATGTTCTCGGAAGATGCGCATTATGTCATCAGCCATACTGCTTAATAACGTAATGCGCGCTATCTTGTTCTTCCGAGACCAAGCATCAAAAGCTTCCTTGTCTCGTCGGTGTTGGGCCGTAGTGCCCAACTTTGGTTCAATCATAACGTTCTTTAGAGTTTCGAGCACTTCTTGCTCCTCTAGAACGTATTGTATCTTGATGGACCAAAGTTTGTAATTATCGCCGTTGAGTTTTTCACCTTTGTTTAACTCAGCGACGATATTCTTTGAAGCGGAAGACATTTTACTTTTAAAATGCTGCAAAAGACACAAAACCGAAGGTCTGATCAAAACATTGCATAAAAATTCTTAAAATATAACTCCCACTTGAAATGATAATAGAATATCCCATTTGGATAGTTCTAAAAATTCAAATCCCACTTGGAATTATATTATATTTGATAAGTTACTTTCGAAAAATATTGAAGATGTTGTTCTAGAATCGAAAAGGTCTCTATGATTCCAATCACCATCTAGAACAACCTTCAATATTCCCCCATCACTTATCAAACAATCGTACTCTTATAGTACTTCGCAGCGGAAAATCACTTTTGAAAAACATATCTTTCAAAATGGAATAGGTGAGAGTTTGCGCAAAGAATTTTAGCGCAACAATTGCCAAGCCACGAGACCTGTTCTACACACCCATGTGTTAGATAACCATGGCCGGATCGTGGTAGGACTTGGAATTCTAAATTGCGCTATCCCGATTAAGGACGGGACATAACCTATTTGAAAATACCTTTTTCAAAAATTTGAAAACACATTGGCTAATCTCCGTAGAGTAGAGCTCAACGTTATAAGTTCATTGGCTAATCTCTGTAGAGTAGAGCACAATGACATGGCTAATCTCGCATGAAGTAGAGCATTACGGATAATCTTCAAGGAGTAGAGCACTACGGCTAATCTCGCATGAAGAAGAGCACTACGGCTAGTCTTCAAGGAGTAGAGCCTTTAGACACCCCGTATGGGCTAGTCGGCATGTTCAAATTCGACCAAGGCCTTCTGCCGGATTGGTCGACCAAAACAACAAAATTGGTCGACCAATAATTTGGTCTTCAACTTCTCTCGGCCAGGGCCTCTGCCCTGGCCGAGGCTTGGCCAAGGGCCGGCCAGGGCCTCTGCCCTGGCCGGCCAGGGGCCCTGGCCCCCTCGGCCAGGGCCTCTGCCCTGGCCGAGGCCGGCCAAGGCCGGCCAGGCCCTGGCCTCTGCCAGGGCCGGTTAGGCCCTGGCAGTGGCCAGGGCGCCGGCCCTGGCCTCTGCCAGGGCCGGGCAGGCCGGCCATTGCCGGCCTGGCCTTGGCCGGCCACTGCCGGCCTGGCCATGGCCGGCCATCTTGGCCATGGCCATGGCCAAGGCCATTTTTGCCTTGGCCGGCCATGGCCCTTTGGCCATGGCCGGCCTCCCCTTGTGTGGGGTGGCCGCACACCCCCGCCGATGGGGGTTGCCGCGGTGGTTATTGGCCGTAGCCAACTCCTTCCGCATGGGGAGGGGGGTGCATGGCATTCATAGCCCATTTGGCCATGGTGTACATGCACTAAAATTCATCTTCCCCGATGGGAATAACCACCACCTTCTTCCTCGATGAAGCACTCGTTCGTCGATGAAGCACCCGTTCGTCGAGAAAGTGGTTATTTTCTAATGGCCGTGTGCCAAAAATGAAAAATAACATACTACGTGAACGGTCGGTTCTTCCCGTCACGGAGAGTTCCTACCATATCCATAATGATAGGATACCCTAACGTGAAAAGAACAACCGCTGCGTTCTCTCCGTCACGAAGCGTTCCTACCATATCCGTAATGGTAGGATACCCATTCGTGAAAAAGACAACGACTCGTTCATAATTTTGACGGGGCGACGGTCTGACCGGAGCGAACCCGTATGGCTCTGATACCAATGTTGGATCCTGCCAAAACAGAGTTAGGATCGATAAATGAAGTTGAGACTTACCCTTGCGTATGCGGAACGGTAGTCTCGGAACTTTGCCTTCGGATTCGCCACGACGGATCGAGTCTTCTCACGAACGGAGTAAGGCTACTAAATCCACAATCTAAATCTCTACTTTAGATTAAGAACTTGGATAAAGAGAGAGGAAGTATTTCGGCAGAGCTTCGCTAGAATGAAAATGCATGCAAGAATGCCATGCCAAAGTGTAAGAAAATTTCTAACCCTTGGGTCTTATTTATAGCCCCCAAGGTAGTTATTTTAGGATAAATTGTTCCTTTGGAACAATTTAACTAAGGTGTACCATCGTACATGGCATATTATAAGCTTAAGTTGTACCATATGCATGGTACAATATAAGCTTAAGATATTACCCCTTTATTAGCCATATGTCGCATGCACTTATGCACATATAATGCGACTTTCCCATCAATCTAGAGATCCTCTCCGCAAGGGAACATATTCCCTTTGCGTACGACTTCGTGTACGCGACGTTCGACGTCCGTATTCCCTCGTACATCCCCTACAAGGGTGTACTAACGTCTTCCATATCCAACACAAACTTTAGAGGAAAATCAAATGGCGGAAGAAAATATTCCACGACGAACTGCTAGGCTTATTTCCATCAGGGATAGGCTTACTCCAAACAACTCGGCTACTTCATCCATACTTATGCCGGAGTTACTGCCAAAGAAGAATTTTGAGCTAAAAACGGGACTTGTTGTACTGATGCAACAAGATCCCTTCCATGTGAATGCACATGAAAATCCGCATTACCATATCCAGATGTTCTTGGTGAAGTGCGTGTAATGCCCTACGTAGCTACTGCACAAGTACTAGAGAGGGGGTGAATAGTACTTTAAAATAATTAAGAGGATAATTCCTAATTATCTTGCATACCTCAACCAACAATGCGGAAATGCGGAAATGTAAATATAGACAACAATTAAAAGCAATCGCAAACAAACGAATTAACGGGTTCGGATCCACCCAAGTCTCCCCGACTTGTTCCCGGTGATCTTACGTCCCAAACACTCGGATCCCCTCCAGATACTAGAGTTAGAAACCTCTAACCCTAGATTTGCACTATGAAATTCTTGTAGAAAAACCTCTACAAGACCAAATCATACACAAAGTAATTGTGACTCCCACAACCTGGGATCACAAACAATCTCTCACAACCGAGAGAAAAACACTCGTTATATCAATGTAAATGAAATACAAACTTACCGACAAAATCCTATGCCTTGAGTAAAACTTACGATTTAGGGCAAAACGGATTTTGGGGAAGATGAAGAGGCACCAAACCCTAGCTCCAAGTAGATGACCGGCAATGGAGTCCTAGGTGGATGTTGGTGACCTAGAATCAAGCACTTGGCTTGGAAGGCTCACAATCAATGAATCTCTCTTTTGAAATAAGAGTGAGGGAGAGATTCTTGAAAGGAAATGAAAGAGCTCTGAATGAGATTTAATGCTTCTCTTTTGATCTCTAAACTTCACTTAATATCAGCCTTGAGTGCAATGAATGCAGCACTCCAAGTATATATAGGATAGAGGAAAGAGAGAGCAAAAATCGTGGCATTTAATGCTCCAACGGCTCTATTCTGAAGCAAACTAGTCGGTCAAAGAAGGATGGCTGACCGACTAGTTCATCAACTAGTCGGTCGGTCAATCAACATGAACCAACTAAGAGGTGAACAGCCAAATGTATAAGTTCAGACTTAAAGAACTAGTCGGTCCAAGAAGACTTGCCAACCGACTAGTTTCACAACTAGTCGGTCGGTGAGTGTTCATAGACCGACTAACAGAAGAAATAGAATAGTCTGAATACAAGTTGAATTAGTCGGTCTAAGAGCAAATGCAGACCGACTAGTTTATCAACTAGTCGATCGACAAATGTACATAGACCGATAAACAGTAAGTTAGGCTGTACAGTAGAAGCTCAACTAGTCGGTCTAAGAAGGATTCCTGACCGATTAGTTTCATAACTAGTCGGTCGGTGAACCTTTTTTGACCGACTAACTGTAAACAGTAAGTGAGCTAGAATTGAGAAGGCATTCTAGTTGGTTCAAGAAGCTTTACCGACCGACTAGATTGCCATCTAGTCGGTTGGTTCTTCTTCTTGAACCAACTAACATGCACAAGAAGTCGCGAATCGAAGCGCGAAGCTTCGGGAAAGATCATATGGACTTCTACTAAGATCCTAGATCTAAGATATGAGCGATATGAAGATTAAAACGTAAGACCTACTCAAGGCTTAACATTCTACGAAAAGAAGCTAGAAGACATAAAATAAACTTGACGAACCGTCTTCAAAAGCTTCAATCGAATCTTCATGACTTCAATAATGGTCTTTGAGCTTCAACGAAGCTTGATGCACACGTTCACGCGCTTTGAGAAGTCTTGAGACGTCTCTTTAGATGTTCATAGAAATTTGGAAACGATCTCCATAACTGCGCTCACAAAGAGTTAGTTCACGATATTTATGTTTGTTCATCATCAAAACCAAATCCGGGGAATCAATACTCAACATTCTCCCCCTTTTTGGTGATGACAAACCAACATAAATAATAATCAAAAATAATGATTCAAATGTAATTTACTTACTCCCCCTGCATTGATGACATGTTAATTCCATATTCAATAATATTCATAAGCATCAAGCAGACGAGTAAAGTATAAAATGTGAATCCAATTATCGAAATTTAGGATTTGAAATCCATTTTTATATCTTAACTCCCCCTGAATCTAACATATCAGATTAGATTCTTGGAAAATGCTTTAAATTATCATTTAGCTCATCGTCATTATTATATCTCTCCCCCTTTGGCATTAGCAAAAAGAGCGGGAGGAGATCAACGACAACAACAATGGCCTCAAATAAAAGCATGGGAGTCGTAGAATACGACCACGGTCCAAATGACACCAAAGTAAAATACGAAGTAAATCAAAGCGTGCCATCGAGACTATAGTCGAAAATCGAAAAATAAAATCATCAAAACTCAAATCAATTTTACGGATTGAGTTATGGAATATACTCTCCAATATCAACATTCTTGGTTAATTAAGTGCATGGAAAACAATTCTATGTTTCCATAGAAGAAATTTCTATTTAACCAAGTTATTATCGTCGAGCGACGAAATCAATCATCAGAGGCAATAATATACTGTGCACAAGAAATAAATGTCAACATCGATGTATATATATATATGAACCATGGGTACAACAAAAGTATACATCGCCATCATACATAAAAAGCGATCCTCAGATCGAAGCACAAAATACAACATCATATCACAAAAGATATCGGAGTATCACATACAACAAAAATATCAAAACAGATACATCAACATACATCCAAAAATATCAGAACTCTACAACCACCATCTATCCTACCCAACACTCTCACAACTAGATCTATCATCCAAAGTGCATCGGGAGAGTCCTCCAAAGAAGCTCAGGAGGCAGAGGCAGGGTCTGCAGCAGCAGCAGGCTCTACAGGAGGGGGTGGTGGTCACTGGATCAGCAAGAGTGTCCACAGAAGGAAGTGTCGCTGCGGGAGTGGCCTCGGGAGCACCAGACGAAGAAGCATCCACCGGAGGAATGGTGGCAGCAGGTGTGCTCTCGGGGGCATCGGCAGAAGTAGCAGCAGCACCAGAAATACCCTCAGGGGCACGAGCAGCAGTAGATCGAGCAAGCTCCAGAATCTCATCATCATCCAACTCCTCCTTGTCGTCAGAAACAGACGGAGGAACCTCGATGCCAATCTGACGACAGATGCGAGCGAGCATCTCCTCAGATCGAGCACAACGAGACTCAACATGTCTCAACGAACGTGCAAGCTCAACGAGAGTATGAGAGGGAGCAGGAGCAGTAGCTGAAGTAGAAGCTAAAGCAGAAGGGGTCGTCCTCTGAACGTGACGAAGTGCCGCAAGAGACTTCTTGACGGCAGTCGCATTCAGAGGGGGACCGAGGGGACGCTCATCATCGGGAGGGAGAGGGACCTGGAAGTGACGGAATACGAGAGTCAACAGGCACGGATAAGGAATGTGGGCTGACTTGGTGGACTTTCGAATACATTTGAAGGAGTCCATATTGTCAAGAATGATCCGTGCCCAATTGATCTCGCTCCCCATGAAAAGAGCGAATATAAGTTTGAGTATTGGCTGGGATGGCAAGGAAGAAGAGCCGTACTTCGGAAGGAGGCACGACTTCCGAATAAGATTAAGAACCCAGGCATTCGGCTTAAATGACTTCGAAGGCACGCCAATCATGGCAGGAGGAATCTCATGAAAGATTTCGGCGAGCATCACCTGATCAAGCTCAGAAATATCATCGATGGAGATATCGGAAGGGAGGAGGCCAGATGAGGAGACACCAATCAAATCTCCTAAGATTTCTGCCGTGAGGACTATCGGTGTCCCCAAGACAGTAGTCTCAATAGAATGGGTCTCGTCGTACTGACCGCGAACCCTATTGGCGTAGAAAAGCTTGACAAGGCGAGGGTATGGATGTGGATTCGCCTTAGGGTCATACCGAAGATAATTGATAAGACCGCTAGACGAAAGAAGATCAGCTAGGCCTGGGAAGTCAGAGAACTGTATGAAATGCTCCAATAATAGCGGGCAGTGCTCTATACGGTTGTAAGCCGCGAGACACATAGGGTCGTCGCGACATAACGATATATCCACACCGCCAACTGGCATGAGAGCCTTCCCTTTAGGCTGACGAGAACTAGAAGTCGGACGTGAGATAGACGTCGGACGCGTGCTAGAACGAGGTGGAGGAGTAGGATCCCTATGGGTAGGCTCGGTCTCAGGGATATATTCCGTGTCGGAATCAGTAGGAGTGGGTGCACGGAATGAAACTGGAGACACTGGTTGCTTCCTAGGCTTGGGTTGTGATCTGGACTTGGCGGTCGTCGTCCTCTTCTTCTTAAGAGGAGGCGAAGACGACGAAGGTTGGGTGGTCTTAGATCGGCGTTTCGGTGGAGTTCGTTTGGGTTGCGGGGGGGGGGGGGGGTCCGAAGGTGGTGAATCGATGGTCATAGGTGATGGACGAGTGGTATCGATCGTGATACGTGTTCTCGCCATAAGCGCGACGAGACACGAGCAAAATCGAAAGAGGAACCCCAGAACAACCCTAGGCCGAACCCTAAACCGAAGAAACCTACAAACCCTAGACAACCCTAACTCTATAAGCTGAAATCTAGCCCTAGAAAGCTAGAAAGGAATGATACCTAAGAGGAGGAGAGGGGTCGACGACAGCCTAGGTCAGAGATGGCCGGAAAGTGGCCGGAAAACGATGAACTCGACGGAGGAGGGAGTGGAATCGACTGGGGTAAGGGCTGAGAGGAGTTGATCGCACCGACTAAAATGAAAACAAGTCGGTGCGGGCACGTATAAGTCGATTGGAAGTCAAAAATACCAAGCAGTCCCCGATGCAATTAGTCGGTCACAGTTCAAGCACTGACCGACTAGATTACGATCTAGTCGGTCGGTCAATGAGCTTGAACCGACTAATTGCAAACAGTAACTGAAGCCAAAATTTAGGGCTTGAGTTAGTCGGTCTGTGTTCATTCACTGACCGACTAGATGATGATCTAGTTGGTCGGTCAATGAACATGAACCGACTAAAAGAGTTCAAAAATTTTAGAATTTGAAATTTCGAGTCCTCTCCTAATCGCACTTGGACGAAACATCGTAATACTCTCATTAATCATTATACTACCCCATTAAACATCGAAAATCTTAAATTTGACGTTCATGAATATTTCGAGCATAAATTCCGAAAATTCAATAAAAATTCCAGAAAATTCCAATAAGTCTAGCATGTGCAAATATAGCGAAATTTAATAGCATGCAAGATTATTGAACAAAATATGAATCCTAAATCTCGGATTCACCCATAATCCCCAATTCTCGACGCAACCGCACAAATGAATCTTCCTTTAGTGGTTTCGTGAAAATATCGACGATTTGCTTCTGGGTTTCAACGTACACTAAAATGATGTCCTTTATAGCAACATGATCATCTAAGAAATGGTGTCGGACATCTATGTGTTTAGAATAGGAATGGTGTATCGGATTCTTAGAGAGACATATTGCACTTTGGTTGTCCACCATGATAGGGCAAGTATCACAGTTTATACAAAATTCTTTAAGTGTGTGTCTCATCCAAAGAACCTGAGCACACGCGGCACCGGCGGCAATATATTCCGCCTCGGTGGTTGAAAGTGATACGAAATTCTGCTTCTTGGAAAACCAAGAGACAAGAGAATTTCCTATAAAATGGCAAGTGCCACTAGTACTTTTCCTGTCGGATTTGCATCATGCATAATCTGCGTCACTATATGAGATTAACTCTGTGCTAGATTTTGGATAAAGTAATCCAAAATCGAGAGTGTAACTTAAATAACGGAAAATTCGTTTTACCGCTACTAAGTGAGATTCCTTAGGTTGAGACTGATAACGAGCACATACACATACGGCAAACATAATATCGGGCCTACTTGCGGTAAGATATAGTAAGCTACCTATCATACCTCGATATAGACGAATGTCTACATCTTTACCACCCGTATCCTTATCAAGATGCGTAGTCGTTGTCACGCCCCGCTTCCCTAAAATGGAGGCGAGACATGAAAAGGTCCGCACGAGAGTGGAGCTGTGAAGCCCCAAACCTGATAAGCGTCAATAAAACATAAGCAGGTCCCTGTAACCACAAACGGAACAACAATAATAACACAAGGAGAGACAGAAATAAAATCTCAAATCTCAGAATTTGTCCAACATTAAAATTAAGTTCAACATCCAGAAAAGCCACCATGCTAAAAGAAAGAGTCTAAAGGCCTAGAACAAGGCCAACAAGGACAAACATAACAAAGTATTGGTGCCACGCACCGACAACAAAACAGTCTAAACAACAACACAAACAGTCTCTACGACTGATCGCCCGTGTCCATGAAGTCCTCGTAAAACACAGGCTCGGGCTTGGCGTCCGTAAACACCTCGTCCTCAACAATGAACTCAGGCTCAGGATCTAACATGTGTCACCCAAAAGAGTAAAGGTGCACATGTCAGCAAGTCTAAAAGACTTGGGCAAGGAAACTGAAAGTAAGGTAAACTAAAAACCTAGCAGTTATAGTATGATGCATGACATGGCAAGTATAGTATGGAAGTGACAAGTAAAGGGAAGTACAAGTAGCAAGTAGCAAGTATGTCATGGATAATAAGTTTTACAAGTAAAACACGGACAATTACAAGTCAAGTGGTTCACGTCAAGTGATCACGTCAAGTAAACACGTCAAGTAAACAAGTTGTGCACAGAGATTTCGTCTGCTAGCTAGAGGGGCTGATCGGGCCAACTCGTAAGCTCAGGTGACCGCTTATCCCTTCCCCTCCACGTGTATCGAGCCAGGGCATTACCCCCGAACACGGAATGCTCGCTTCTGGATCACGAGCCAGGAAGTGTATTTGGCATAGGGTTGTGCCCGCTAAAGAGCAGGTGCCTAGCCTGGCCTAGGGTTATGCCTGCAACGCAGGTGCCTAGCCGGAATCAAGTTGTTCGGGCATTGCCTATCAACTAACACACGTGGCCCGCTTCTGGAACACGAGCCAGGAAACACAAGTATTGTAGCGTGTGCTACGAATGTGACATTCAACATGGATATCATGGCATGGCATGTAGTAAGGCGTACAGGTAAGGAATTAAACCTGGCAGTTTAATATGCATGAACAACAAGTTATAAGGGTTGGATCTAGCTTTGTTGTCAAGCTAGATCAATTGAGGTGACGGATCTAGTTTCGTTGTCAAACTAGATCAAATAGGTGTCTAGGCAGCTATCATTTCACTGTCTAGTCTCTTTTACGCTACAACAAGTAAATGGCCTAAAGCATGGCCTAAAACCCTAAGTGGCAAGTTTCACTTGCCTAGCACCGAGGATGACGATCAACGAGGCACGTCTCACAATCGCTAATCTACGGGGAAAGTCGCTGTTACGGAGAAACAATCATCAAAACAACATCCATTTATATTAGGGTTTCAAAATACCAAATGGGTTAGGAGAATATTAAAGGGGCGAGTTATTACCGAATCGTTAGCGGAAGAACGATGCCGAGCAAGCACGGCGACGGAAGAAACGATCCGGGGAACCTACGGTTCAGATCTGGAAATGTGGAGAAAATCTGGAGAAATGGGGTTTTGGGGATTTTTGGGGGTTTTCCGGCGACCTAGAGGTGGTGGCCAGCCAAAATGGCGAGAGGCAAGCTCCAAGGGAGGAAGGAATGGCTTGGGGAAATGTTGGAGGGTGATTTGGGGGAGAAAACGGCTCAGGAGAATGAAAGAGGGATGAAAGAAATCGTGGATGGGGTTTAAATAGGAAGAGCTGGCTGATGCCCAAAAATTAGGGGTTCGACACTGATTAGTCGGTCAAAGAGCAACCTCTGACCGACTAGTTTGGGAACTAGTCGGTCGGTTGACCAACGCAGACCGACTAAGTGTAAACAGTAACTCCTGACGAAAAATAGGATTTAGATTTAGTCGGTCAAAGAAAAACTACTGACCGACTAGTTTCTCATCTAGTCGGTCGACGAACGTTCTTAGACTGACTAAGAATGAATAGTACTTGGTATCAAAAATGATCATAGAGCTAGTCGGTTAAAGAACGATTGCTGACCGACTAGTTTGCAACCTAGTCGGTCGACAAATGTTCTTAGACCGACTAACGATAAACAGTAACTCCTGAATAATTATCAAATCCCACTAGTCGGTCCATGAAGGTTTGCCGACCGACTAAATCGTCATCTAGTCGGTCGGTTCCCCTTCTTGTACCGGCTAACGTGCACAAAAAGTTCCAAAATGGAGCGCGAAGCTTCGGGAAGATTTCTATAGCTTCTAAGATCACTCTAACTCTAAAATATGAGCGATTTGACGTTCGTCATTAGTGACTTACTCCGAGATCAACGATTCTAAGGAAGAAGCTAGAAAATCACGACGAAACGAACGAAAACGAAAGCTACAGAGACGGAAACCACACATAAGGATAAAATCCACCAAAACATATATTATAATATAGATAATCCAAATACATGAAAACCAGTCGTTACATCCTCCCCAACTTACGAAAAATTCCGTCCTCGGAATTTCCAAACACTCATGTGTCCGGGAACAAAAGTGGGAAACGCTGTCGCATCTCATCCTCATTCTCCTAAGTAGACTCTCCTGGCGAGCCGTGTCGCCACATCACCCTCACAAGATTGACAACCTTATTCCAAAGTGACTTCTGACGCCTGTCCAGAATCTGTACTGGCTGCTGGTCATACGTCATATCAGGACGAACAGTAATCTCCGAGAAATCCACAGCATGAGATGGGTCGCTAATGTATCGACGAAGCTGCGACACATGGAAAACATTGTGAACTCCTTCCAAAGATGGCGGTAAGGCTAAGCGGTAAGCTACCCCGCCAACTTTCTCCAGAATGTCAAACGGTCCAATGTATCGCGGGCTCAACTTCCCTCGCTTCCCAAAGCGAATCACTCCACGATTCGGGGAAATCCTCAGAAACACATGATCCCCAGGCTGAAACTCCAAAGGACGATGTCTAGCTTCAGCCCAATGCTTAAAACGGTCCTGAGCAATCCTCAACCTCTCCTGAATGTTCCTGACAACATCCACTGCCTCCACAATCATCTCAGGTCCCAACAGCTCCTGATCCCCAACGTCATCCCAACTCAATGGCGATCGACATTTCGTCCCATAAAGCGCGGCGAAAGGCGCCATGCCTATGCTCGCCTAGAAGCTGTTATTGTAGGAAAACTCCACCAGATGTAGATGGTTGTAACGACCACTTTTGGTTGTACGTTGTTCGTGCACGTGCTTTTGGCCGTGCACGTGTTTGTTTTAGACCTTGTTTGTTTGTGAACACTTTCGTGTGATATGCCGTTGTGAACGTCTCTGAGAGTATTAAATAGTGGCACTAAATTGGAACGACGTTTCTTGAGTCGTTTTCCTACAATTTAATCTTATTCGATGAGACGTTGCGATTCCCACTTTTGACGGGAGACATTTCTATTTTTAGTTTCGTCGTCCGACGTCAAAATTGAGATCCGTCTTCTTAGTTAGCTCACTTTTGTCATCACGATCACCCCGATATTTATTTTATAATTTTTGGAGTTTATTTGACCACTTTTATATTTTTAGCAAGTTTTATAATATTTTTAATAATTACGTTTTAAATTAAATTCGGCCAAATAAAATTTATTTGAGTTTTAAAAGTTTTAAATAATTTTTGAGCTGAATTCCAGCTCATTTTGATCGCAGCAAATCCTTGTGCGAGTTGGAGAGGGCGAGATACGAATTTTAAATTATTTTAAACTCCTAATCTCATTAGGATTAGCCCTAGACCTAGTCAACCCCTCTACACTATATAAACAACCTTTAGGAAGACCTATTTTCGCAAGAAAATAACCCTAGACACTTCCAAAACCCAAATCTGACGTTGCGACGAATCGTCGCAACGTTGCGACAAGCATCTGCCGCACGACCGGAGAAACGAGCTCCGTTCTCCCGCCCTGACCGACGCCCAAGCCCGCTCATCCGCTCCGTCCGCACCCGCTGCATCGCAAGCTCTGCACCGACCCGCACCGACCGAGAGGGTCCCTTGGTCAGACCGAGAGACCCGCTCCACATCTCCGCATCCCCGCTCCACACCAAGCCGCTCCGTTCGCCTGCATCGCTCCGTGCCCGACCGACGCTCACGCCCGCATCGCCCCACGTTGCAACGTTGCAACGTTGCAACGTGCCCGCCAAGCGCCCGACCGGCGCTGTCTCCCGCTCCGACCGAAGCAAAGCCCCGCACAAAGCTTCTGCCTGCTGCTGCGACCGACCAAGCGCTGTGCAGCGCCCGCTCCTAGCGCCAGACCGAGAGAGCTCCCCGCATTTGGCTGTGTACGACCGAGAGCAAACGTCGCAACCCCGCACCCGTCGCATCGCTTGCCACCGTGGGCCCCCCCCAAGTTCTCCAGAGGTATTGTGGGTCCCCCAAAGGTCCCTAGGACTACTGTGGGCCCCACCTAGATGCTTCCTCTTCGACGATTCGTCGTGTACGACGTTGCGACACGTCGTAGCCCGTCGTCGCACGTGTTAGCTTTGGAATCTGGACCCGTTGCTCCGGTTGATGCTCTGAACTTTCCAGCGAGGAAACTAATTTGGAATCAGGACTTGGAGCACGATCTTCTATTCCAACCCCCGGCGTCGCTACCCGACGCCGGTGTAGCTTTCGCGTCGTGTTAAGGTAACGCTTTGCACCCTTAGGACCACCAACCCATTGCCTGCTAATCAAGACTAAAATTGATGTTTTTAAAATGTTTTAAATGTTTTAAATTCACTAATCAAGATTAATAATATGGACTTTAGGTCGGTGGACTTGTGCACGTAGGATAATTGTGATTTTTGGACTCATTGGACGGTGTGCTCAGACGTTGTACTTGCAGGCAAGTGAAACTTGCCAAATCTTGCTTAGGGCCATGTTTTTAGGCCACTTCCTTGTTTTCAGCGTAAAAGAGACTAGTCAGTGAAATGATAGCTGGCTAGACGCCTACTTGATCTAGTTTGACAACGAAACTAGATCCGTCACCTAATTGATCTGGCTTGACAACGAAGCTAGATCCAACTCTTTAAACTTGCTGTTCATGCATACTAAACTGCCACGTTTACTTTTCTTATCTGTACGCACTTTTAACTGCCATGCATTGCATCTTACATGTCATCCCAGTTGATTATTGCATTCGTAGCACACGCTACAATACTTGTACTCCTTGAATACTACTTCCGGGGAAATGGGCCTCATGTGTTGGTCAAAAGCCAATGCCCGGTTTCCTGGTCCGGCTAGGTGCACCCCTATGCCATACTTGTTAAAAACACTTCCTGGCTCGTGATCCAGAAGCGAGCATTCCCGTTCGGGGGTAAGGCCCTGGCTCGATACACGTGGAGGGGTAGGGATAAACGGTCAACTGAGCTTAGGAGTGGCCCGATCAGCCCTCTAGCCAGAAGACGGAATCTATGTGCATGAGGTGCTTACTTTCCTTGTCTTGTACTTGTCTTGTGAATGATTCATGTAATACTTGTCATCCATGCCATGTTTAAATGCCATGCTCGTACTTTACTTTACTTTACTTTACTTTACCTGTTGCACTCATACTTTAACTGCCATGTCATCGCATTCATGCTAGAACTGCTAGGTTGCTTTACTTTTGCATACTTTCAGTTTCCTTGCACAAGTCTCTTGTAGACTTGCTGACATGTGCCCCTTGCTCTTTTGGGTGTCACATGTTAGACCCTGAGCCGGAGACCGTTGCTGTGTACGTGATGTGTTGCTGACGCTGAGCCTGAGTCCATGTCTGCCTAGGAGGAGTTTTGTGGACGTCAGTGATCTATCTTGGTGACTTTGCTGAGCTTTCTTTTGTTTTAGGTTTGTTGTTAGTTGTCGGTGCGTGTCACCTTTGTTTTGTATGATGTACTTTTGTTGGCCATGTTTGGGCCTTTAGACTCTCTTTTATTTCAGCCTGGTGGCTTTTCTGCGATGTTGGAATTTATATTTATGGATATTCTGAGATTATTCTTTTGTCTCATTTCATTATTATTATCTTGTTTCGCTCGTGTTGCAAGGACCTGCAGTTTTAAATTTGATTGACGCTTATCGGACTTACAGCTTTGTAGCTTCAAGTCTGAGCGGACCTTCTCACGCTTCGCCTCCATATTTTTGGGAAGCGGGGCGTGACAATGGTCCTCCCACGAACCCTTGAAATCCAATATGCACGCCCTCAGCATGTCCTCCAAGATCTGAATCGTCCTCTCGGACTGGCCATCCGTCTGCGGATGGTACGCCGTGCTGAAACTCAGACGCGTACTCAAACTCTTCTGCAAACTCTGCAAGAACTGAGATGTGAACCTCGTGTCTCTGTCCGACACGATACTCACAGGGACTCCGTGAAGTCGTACGATCTCCTGCACGATTCACGTTACATCACTATCTAAACTAGGAAAAGGAAATAGAAATGGAGAGTAAAAGAATTTACCTCCATGTATCTCCTCGCTAGCGCCTCAGTGGAGTGTCCTACTCGGAATGGAATAAAGTGCGCGGATTTGGTCAATCGATCTACGATCACCCAAATCACGTCATTCTGCTTCGGACTCCGAGGTAGTCCAGTTACGAAATCCATAGTGATGTGTTGCCACTTCCACTCCGGAATCGGAAGCGGTTGCAGCAACCCAGCCATACGCTAATGCTCCGCCTTTACCTGCTGGCAAACCAAGCACTTGGCTACACTCTGAGCCACTGGTGGGCTCCGAAAAGGTGCTCTCTCTCAAGCGCAAGAGTCCGTACAAGTAGTAAAATCTGGGAGTCCAGATGTCGAATCCACGGGAAGAAATCTGTTGCAACCACAGCTCAAATCAAATAGAAATCCTACGAAAAGAAACTAACCACTTCAACAATGGTGACGATGATAGTGATGTGAACACGTGAACAATATGAACAAGGAAAATCGTGTAAGAAAATATCTATAAAAAGTATGCACATGGTATGGGGTTGTTAGGATCAATGATTCGTATTAATCTGGTTGACAAGTATAACGCAATGAATTCTCCTTTTGGGAGCAATTCATCGGAGGATGCCCTTTTGGGGGTTAAATCACAATATTCAATGAGATCGTCGCTAAAGTTATAATACGATATGAAACTCTCTTTTGGAGAGATCAAAACTACGGTATGAACCTCCTTTTTGGGGAGATCAAAACTCACCCTTTTGGGGCGATCATCAACTCAATCACTTCTTTTGGAAGATGAAAAAGACGATTTACGAACAAAGATTACAACTTTAACGACGTTTAACGATTTAGCACAAGGAATACAACCAAATTAACACAAATCACATCCCCTAACTACTCCATACCATGCACAAATAAGTTTTAGCTACTCATAATGCAAGAATAAACAAGTTTTATCGCCAAATACTTCAAGTTCATAGCAAAATACAATAGAAAACACCAAAATACGGGGTAGAAGTTAAGAAATTTATCACCAAATCTCCTTTAAAAGACACCAAAACTCTCTGTAAATAAGAATATAGCCTCTGGAATTTTACAGAATTTTGTGGTGGCGAAATACGGCTCCTAGAGCCTCCAATACGCTCAAAATACGCCAAAATCTGCTTGTATACGCCCAAAAACCCTAGGAATACCTTATATAGAGGCATTGCGGGTTTGGGTTGTGTTATCAGGTCGAAACCCGCATCCAATATCACTTAAACCAAACCCATTAGCGCTTCAATTTTCGTGCGGGATTGAATGTGCGGATGCCACGTGTGCTTCAATTTTCGTGCGCATCTGCCTCCGAGTTCTCTTCGGGTTGCATTCCGGCCGTAGGATCAAAGATGTGCGGCTCAGGGGAAGCCACGTCGCCGCCTCTGCGAGTTTGAATGCGGGAGAGCTCACGACCGTAGGATCGAGCGGGGAGTCGTTAGATCGCCGCCGCGTGGCCTTTCGATGGATCATCCAATTCACGAATCCGCGTTCGAAGCGGATCGATTTTGCGCCATCCGATCTGATATCAACGGCTCACACTAAGCCACGTGTCCCTGTTTTCGCCCGCTGCTCTTTCAATTTGCGGAGTGATTCGTGTCCGTCCGATCTTGATCACACGGTCAGTATTTCGCCGCGTCGTTCGCCTCGCTGAACGCTTGTGGACCGTTCGATCTTCGATCCGCGGCTTCGATCCGCGGCTACGATCGGGCCACGTCGCCCCGCTAAGTCTTCAGCTAATCGCCGTTCGATCTGAAATCAACCGTCCACGAAACGCCACGTGTCGGCCTCCGATTGGCTATTGACCGTATTTCTCGTATTTTGTGTGTATTTCTTCATTAAATTGGTATTCTGCATTCAAAAATTCACAGTAATTAGCACAGATCTCAGAAAAATACAAATAAATAGTCGTTGGAATCTTGAGATCGAGACCAAGCTATGAAAAATATAAAAAGTGCAGAAATATGTCGTTAAATGCTGTTTTGTGCTCAAATAGTGTGTTTTCTCTAATAAATAAATGTGTAGAAAATATGTATGAATTAGAGAACAATGTAGCATCACATGAGGACAAAATAGGGCTAAATGGGGGGTTAAATATGTAATATTGAACCCGAATCAGCCACGCTCCTCTTCATACCATGCCACCAATAGTTCAGACGAAGATCCTTGTACATCTTGGTCCCACCAGGATGCACAGAATACGGCGAACTGTGTGCCTCCACCAACAACTCCTCCCTGATATCCCCAGCTGGCACACACAACCTAGCTCCAAACCTCAGCGAGCCATCCTCATGAATCAAAAAGTCAGTCCACAGACCGGCTTCCACCTGCTCCCGAATCTTCACCAGCTTCGGATCCTCAGCCTGTCCAGCCTTGATCCGATCCACGATCGTCGACTGTATCTGCATACACATCCACGAAGAAGCCTCCCCAGGAAGAACAATCTCCACACCAGAATCGCAAAAATCCTGCTGCAATCTCCACTGCGAGGTCAAAATCATCACCGCTGGAAGCCTACTCAGCGCATCAGGAACCACATTCACCTTGCCAGGGTAATACTGTAAATCAATCTCAAAATCCGCCATGAGCTCCAACCATCGACGCTGTCGCATGTTGAGCTCCTTCTGAGTGAAAATATACTTCATGCTTTTGTGATCGGTGAAGATCTTCACTTTCTCACTCAGCAGGAAGTGCCTCCAAATCTTGAGCGCAAACACGACGGCAGCCAACTCCAAGTCGTGCGTCGGGTAATTATTCTCATGAGTCTTGAGCTGACGCGAAGCATATGCCATAACATGCACGTGCTGATGCAACACACAACCTAGACCCTTGCCAGAAGCATCGCAAAAGATCTCGAATCCACCGCTGCGATCAGGCACAACAAGAATAGGGGTAGTCGTCAATCTCTCCCTCAGAACATCAAAGGTATTCTCATAATCACCCGACCAAACAAAAGGTACATCCTTCCGTGTCAATCTGGTCATCGGCTCAGCAATACGGGGAAAGTCCTTAATGAAGCGTCGATAGTAACCAGCAAGCCCAAGGAAACTCCGGATCTCGGACGCTGACTACAGAACAGGCCACTCTCTGATGGCCCTGATCTTCTCGGGATCCACTGAAATACCATCTCCAGTCACCACATGCCCGAGAAAAGCAACTCTGTCCAGCCAAAACTCGCACTTCGAAAACTTAGCATACAAACGATGCTTCCTCAAGATCTCCAACACCGTTCTCAAGTGCGATGCATGCTCTTCCTCCGACTTTGAATAGATCAGAATGTCGTCAATAAAGATAACAACAAACTTATCTAAAAAGTCATAGAAGATCAGATTCATCAGATTCATGAAAACTACGGGTGCATTGGTTACACCGAAAGGCATACCCACAAACTCGTAGTGTCCGTACTTCATCCTGAACGCTGTCTTCGGAACATCTCCATTCTTCACCTTCAGCTGATGATAACCACTCCTCAGATCCAACTTCGAAAACACCCTCGAACCTCCAAGCTGATCAAAAATATCATCGATGCGAGGCAACGGGTATTTATTATTGATGGTCACCGCATTCAGCTCCTGATAGTCCACGCACATGCGACGCGAACCATCCTTCTTCTTCACCAGCAGCACCGGTGCTCCCCACGGAGACACACTAGGATTGATATAACCCTTCTGCAAAAGCTCATCCAGCTGCTTCCGCAATTCCTCCAACTTAGTGGGTGACATACGATATGGCGCCTTCGAAATCGGCTGCGCTCCCGGAATAATATCAATAGAAAATTCTAGAGCTCGATCAGGTGGCAACCCAGACATCTCCTTGGGAAAGACGTCATCAAAGTCCCGCACTACCGCTGGCCTCTCCAGCTCCATCCGCATAGCCACAACCTCCACCGGTCTGGCCCGAAATCTGACAGGGCCAAGCGAACTGCTACCTCGACTGAACTCAAATACCGGATGTCCGGGAATCTTGAACACAACCTTCTTCCTCTGACAGTCGATCGTAGCATAGAAGCTCGCAAGCCAATCCATCCCAAGGACCGCATCATAGTTGATGATGTCGTGGACAATGAAATCAGTGTAAAGCTCATGTCCACAGACCACCAACGAGCAAGAATTGCAACCAAGATGCACCGAGACCACGCCATTTCCTGTGACGATATTCCAACTCTTGGGAAGAGGGGACGTCGACAAGGAATGCTTCTCCACGAAGCTCCGAGAAATAATGCATATCGATGCACCTGAGTCAAAGAGGACTCGTGCAGGTAACGTGCACACCAAAATCACACCTACAAAACAGTCTAACAATCAAGCCCTAGTCTAGCAAACAATCATATTCAAGCAAACAACATAATCTAACAAACAAAGCCAAATAAGAAAGGAACAGCTAGATTGAGGATTACCTGCGATAACCTCATCCACAGCCCCGTTCTCCACAGCTGTCATCAGAAAAGCCTGTCGCCTCGGCGGAAAAGCCTGCTGGAAAGCCTGCCTCTGTGGAACAAGAGCTGCTCCACGTCCAGCAGGAACAGACGCCCTCTGCTGCAACGGCTGTGCTGCAACAGGTGCCTTCCAAGGCTGCTTCGACCTCGGACAATCCTTCATGGTATGGGTAGGATCTCCACAGACAACACACTGCCCCAGGAATCTCCTACACTGATCCTTGACATGCCTGGTCCTGCCGCAGAAATGGCAAGTCTTCTGAATAGGCCCTCCTGGCCTCTTGAACTGCATCGGATGATTAGGCTTGAAACCAGGCCTAACCATCGCTCTGGCCTGCTCCATAGGCATCTTCCCAGCACCAGAAATATGTCCCCTCCTCTGGCTCAGGTTCAGCTCCTGCCTCCTCGCAGCGACCAGAACCTTCTGATAAGAGTCCAGATCAGAGGAAGACACAAAACTCTGAAGCTCCAAAGCAAGTCCCTGCAGGAACCTCTGAGCCCTCTCATCAGCATCCTGCACCATCTTCGGTGCGAACCGACTCAGCCTAGTGAACTCTTGGTGGTACTGGTCCACCGACGAGCTCCCTTGCTTCAGCTCAATAAAGCGCTGCAACATCTCCTTCCTAGTAGCCTTCGGAAAGAACTCCTCATCAAACCTAGACTTAAAGGTAGTCCAAGCTATCGGCTCCACCAACATCTTCTCTTCCGCATCCCACCAGTTCTGAGCGTTATCCTTGAGTTGCCTCTTCGCCAAATCAACCCATCCAGCCGGGCCGATCTTCGCCATCTTCAAATTATCCTCTATGTTCCGAATCCACTCATCGGCAGCTAGAGGACCATCTGACCCATCAAAATAAGCAGGACCCAGCTCCCGAAATTGCTTCGCTCCCGGCTCGGAGCGAGGGGCATCCTGGATTGCCCGACCAGCTCGAACAACTGGAGCATTCTGGACTTGCAGGAGCACGCCCTGCTGCACCTGCATCATCTGAAGCATCATCCGCATCATCTCTCCATTGGTGGGTTCCCGCTCAGGCTCCTCGTCATGAGGGGGCGCACCACTACATCCACCTCGGGTGAATCACCTTCCTGCAATCTAATGACACAGAAAACGAAACAATTAGACTCATATCTTATGACTCGGATGTCGAACTTAATTTATTGGACATTCTAATATTATTATCGTTATTCCGATAATTCGCAGTTATAGAAGAGGACTTGCATGGGCCACCAACAAAACATGTCACGCCCCGCTTCCCTAAAATGGAGGCGAGACGTGAAAAGGTCCGCACGAGAGTGTAGCTGTGAAGCCCCAAACCCGATAAGCGTCAATAAAACATAAGCAGGTCCCTGTAACCACAAACGGAACAACAATAATAACACAAGGAGAGACAGAAATAAAATCTCAAATCTCAGAATTTGTCCAACATTAAAATTAATTTCAACATCCAGAAAAGCCACCAGGCTAAAAGAAAGAGTCTAAAGGCCCAGAACAAGGCCAACAAGGACAAACATAACAAAGTATTGGTGCCACGGACCGACAACAAAACAGTCTAAACAACAACACAAACAGTCTCTACGACTGATCGCCCGTGTCCACGAAGTCCTCGTCAAACACAGGCTCGGGCTCGGCGTCCGCAAACACCTCGTCCTCAACAATGAACTCAGGCTCAGGATCTAACATGTGTCACCCAAAAGAGTAAAGGTGCACATGTCAGCAAGTCTAAAAGACTTGGGAAAGGAAACTGAAAGTAAGGTAAACTAACAACCTAGCAGTTATAGTATGATGCATGACATGGCAAGTATAGTATGGAAGTGACAAGTAAAGGGAAGTATAAGTAGCAAGTAGCAAGTATGTCATGGATAACAAGTTTTACAAGTAAAACACGGACACGTACAAGTCAAGTGGTTCACGTCAAGTGATCATGTCAAGTAAACACGTCAAGTAAACAAGTTGTGCACAGAGATTTCGTCTGCTGGCTAGAGGGGCTGATCGGGCCAACTCGTAAGCTCAGGTGACCGCTTATCCCTACCCCTCCACGTGTATCGAGCCAGGGCATTACCCCCGAACACGGAATGCTCGCTTCTGGATCACGAGCCAGGAAGTGTATTTGGCATAGGGTTGTGCCCGCTAAAGAGCAAGTGCCTAGCCTGGCCTAGGGTTATGCCTGCATCGCAGGTGCCTAGCCGGAATCAAGTAGTTCGGGCATTGGCTATCAACCAACACACGTGGCCCGCTTCTGGAACACGAGCCAGGAAACACAAGTATTGTAGCGTGTGCTACGAATGTGACATTCAACATGGATAGCATGGCATGGCATGTAGTAAGGCGTACAGGTAAGGAATTAAACCTGGCAGTTTAATATGCATGAACAACAAGTTAAAAGGGTTGGATCTAGCTTTGTTGTCAAGCTAGATCAATTGAGGTGACGGATCTAGTTTCTTTGTCAAACTAGAACAAATAGGCGTCTAGGCAGCTATCATTTCACTGTCTAGTCTCTTTTACGCTACAACAAGTAAATGGCCTAAAGCATGGCCTAAAACCCTAAGTGGCACGTTTCACTTGCCTATCACCGAGGATGACGATCAACGAGGCACGTCTCACAATCGCTAATCTACGGGGAAAGTCGCTGTTACAGAGAAACAATCATCAAAACAACATCCATTTATATTAGGGTTTCAAAATACCAAATGGGTTAGGAGAATATTAAAGGGGCGAGTTATTACCGAATCGTTAGCGGAAGAACGATGCCGAGCAAGCACGGCGACGGAAGAAACGATCGGGGGAACCTACGGTTTAGATCTGGAAATGGGGAGAAAATCTAGAGAAATGGGGTTTTGGGGATTTTTGGGGTTTTCCGGTGACCTAGAGGTGGTGGCCGGCCAAAATGGCGAGAGACAAGCTCCAAGGGAGGGAGGAATGGCTTGGGGAAATGTTGGAGGGTGATTTGGGGGAGAAAACATCTCAGGAGAATGAAAGAGGGATGAAAGAAATCGTGGGTGGGGTTTAAATAGGAAGAGCTGGCTGCTACCCAGAAATTAGGGTTTCGACACTGATTAGTCGGTCAAAGAGCAACCTCTGACCGACTAGTTTGGGAACTAGTCGGTCGGTTGACCAACGCAGACCGACTAAGTGTAAACAGTAACTCCTGACGAAAAATAGGATTTAGATTTAGTCGGTCAAAGAACAACTACTGACCGACTAGTTTCTCATCTAGTCGGTCGACGAACGTTCTTAGACCGACTAAGAATGAATAGTACTTGGTATCAAAAATAATCATAGAGCTAGTCGGTTAAAGAACGATTGCTGACCGACTAGTTTGCAACCTAGTCGGTCGACAAATGTTCTTAGACCGACTAACGATAAATAGTAACTCCTGAATAATTATAAAAGCCCACTAGTCGGTCCATGAAGGTTTGCCGGCCGACTAAATCGTCATCTAGTCGGTCGGTTCCCCTTCTTGTATCGGTTAACGTGCACAGAAAGTTCTGAAATGGAGCGCGAAGCTTCGGGAAGATTTCTATAGCTTCTAAGATCACTCTAACTCTAAAATATGAGTGATTTGAAGTTCGTCATGAGTGACTTACTCCGAGATCAACGATTCTAAGGAAGAAGCTAGAAAATCACGACGAAACGAACGAAAACGAAAGCTACGGAGACGGAAACCACACATAAGGAGAAAATCCACCAAAACACATATTATAATATAGATAGTCCAAATACATGAAAACCAGTCGTTACAGTCGTGCTCATTGGAGTCTTCTTCCCGGAGGCATTCTCCATTCCAAATCGCTTAAGCAACTCCACCGTGTACTTCGTTTGGTGGATAAAGATTGCATCGTTCATTTGGCGAATTTGGAGACCTAAGAAATATTTGAGCTCACCCATGTGGCTCATCTCAAATTGATCCTTCATCACATTAGAAAACTCTTCGCAAAGAGTGAAGTTAGTAGCACCGAAAATAATATCATCAACATAAATTTGAACTAAAATTATATCATTATTCGAATACTTAACAAATAATGTCGAATCAACTTCTCCCATTTTAAAACCGAAATCCAAAAGAAAATTCTTTAAACGGTCATACCAAGCTCGAGGAGCTTGTCTCAAACCGTAAAGTGCTTTCTTAAGTTTGAAAACGTGATTTGGACATTTTTCATTAATAAAACCCGGAGGTTGAGAAACGTAAACTTCCTGAACAACATCTCCATTTAAAAATGCACTTTTTACATCCATTTGACAGAGTTTAAAATCTTTATGACATGCAAAATATAACAATAATCTAATAGATTCTAATCTAGCTACCGGAGCGAATGATTCTTCAAAATCAATACCTTCCTCTTGACGGTAGCCTTGATCAACTAACCGAGCTTTGTTCCGGACGACGATTTGGTTTTCGTCGGTCTTGTTTTTGAAAATCCACTTCGTTCCTATAACGGTGTGGTTCTTCGAAGGCAATGGAACAAGCTCCCAAACTTCATTCCTCTCGAATTGAATGAGTTCCTCCTCCATGGCTAAGATCCAAGCACTATCTTCGCATGCTTCTTTAATATTCTTTGGCTCTATCGAGGAGGCAAAGGCATAATGAGCGAAGTAGTTGACTTGAGATCTCGTCTTGACACTATCAAGGATATTTCCAATGACTTGCTCATGAGGATGGTCATGAACGGTATGAAGCCATTTGGGAATTCCCTGATCACTAGGAACATTCTCAAAAGATTCAGTAGTCGGGTTAGTCTCAATAGAATCAAAAAAAATTAGAATTACCAATAGAATCACATAAGACATCCATGGAGTCATCATCATTAGTAATTCTAGTTGGGACAAAACCTTCATTAAATGAAACATGAAGTGATTCCTCGATCGTTGAGGTTCGTTTGTTGTATACCCGGTAGGCTTTGCTACGGGAGGAATATCCAACAAATATCCCCTCATCGGATCTCGGATCAAATTTGTCCAAACTACCATACGTGTTTTTAATAAAACATTTTGCACCGAAAACACGAAAATGTTTAACTTGAGGCAATCTACCAAACAACAATTCATAACAAGTTTGTTTAGTGCCGGGCCTCAAAAGTATTCTATTAAACACATAGCAAGCGGTATGTACCGCTTCCGCCCAAAATTGATGGCCAAGTTGGCTATCATCAAGCATCGTGCGAGCACATTCCACTAGCGTCCTATTCTTTCTCTCAACAAGACCATTTTGAGGAGGTGCGCGAGGGAATGAAAAGGTGTGTGTAATACCAACTTCATCACAAAAAGTTGAGAAAGACTCATTCTCAAATTCCCCTCCATGATCACTACGAATAGTGACAATGGTGGTTCCAATGAGATTTTGTACTTTCTTAACAAAGATTGTGAAGTTTTCAAAAGCATCATTTTTATTACTTAAGGAAAATACCCAAATAAATCTAGAAAAGTCATCAACGATGACAAGTCCATATCTAGCATTACCTAATGAAGCAACTCTAGTTGGCCCAAAAAGATCTAGATGTAATAGCTCTAGAGGCCGCTTAGATGAAATGCTTTTCTTAGGTTTAAATGAAGATTTTGGAAGCTTGCATCGTTGACACGAGTCACAAAAGCTTTTCTTTTGAAAGACAAGCTTAGGGAAGCATCTAATAAAATTTAACTTGGAAAGTTTAAAGAGTGTTCCAAAGTTCACATGACCAAAACGTCGATGCCATAAGTGTTGTTCACTTGTGTTGGCAATGAGACATTGTTCATGTGATCTTGGAAGATCTAGGATATATATATCCTTATGGCGTGTGCCGGAAAAAAATAAATCATTATTATCTTTTCTTAAAATATGGCACATTCCTTTCGCAAAGCTAACTTTGTAACCTTTGTCACAAAGTTGGCTTATTGAAATAAGATTGTGGTTTAATCCTTTAACAAGGTAAATATCACATATAAGTGGTTTAGAAGGATTACCCACTTTACCAACACCTATGATGGTTCCGCTCTCGTTGCCTCCAAATACGACTCAGTTCCCATTTGCAATGGGCACCACTCCGAAGAGCAATTGAGCGTCACCCGTCATGTGTTTTGAACACCCGCTATCGAGTATCCAATTATTCTTGGAGCCAAATTTGGATTTGTTGCTCCATTTCTTTCTCTTGAGTACCTATAGATAGAAAATATCGTATCATGGTACCCAAGGTCATTGGGTCCAAAAGATTAGACCTTTGGAAGCCAAGTCCAATTGGACTTAGACTTCCCCACATAATTATCACTATGCACAACATTCATGAAATACGAATTCATGTAAATTTGTTTTGCATTCATGCTTGTGTCCTTCGGGCTCCAAATAGTGAAGATTTTGGGAGCCCTATTCCTATTGGGAGCATACATGCGTTGTTGATTTCTACGTGATGCATGTCGTGGATAGGCATAAGGCACATGATGAAATGGTGCATGATGATATTTATTCATATGATGATGTGAGTGTACATATGCATGTGGAGGAACACGTGCGTGAGGGTGTCTCACATGGTGTGCACGTGCCCGTAGATGTGGTGCATAGAAATCATCATATGTGTGAACATGTGGAGTAGGACGTGTGTTCCTACGTGGTATGGTATTTGTGTACATATAAGCATGACCCTTCTTTGGAGGTCCACCAAAAGTGGGTTTCTTTCCAAAAGAGGGTGTGAACGAGGTGGAAGCACCATTGGTAGATGAACTACCAATAGAGTGTTTGCTACCACTCGTTAAGGCATCGGAAGTTGGCCTAACAAAGGTAGTAGACGACTTGGATGAATTTCCCATCGTATACCCCAAGCCAATGTGGTTATTGGCCGGAAGTAAGTCATTTAGGATTTTATCCAAATGGTCCTTACCCTTATTGAATTTATTAATTCGGCCTAATATGCACTCATATTTCTCGGTGAGAGAACGCATAGAAGCATCCAAAGTGGATACTTGCGATGTGAGCACATAAACACGATAGTTGAGATTCTCATTCTCAATACTCAAAGTCGAGTTTTGAGAAGTCAAATCCGCTATCTTGTGTTCCTACGGATCCTCAATATGGACATGTTCAAGTTGAGACTTGAGATCTACAATCTCATTTCTCAAATCTTCAACAACGGTGTCGTTGTTGATGACAATAGATTTAGACGAGGTTTGGAGACTAACTAACTCATCTTTGCTCTTAGTATATCTATTTACTAATTTCGAATATTTAGACCAAATTTGTTCATTAGCTAATCTAAGATCGTCCATTGTTACCTCATCGCCTTCATCCTCGCTATCATCGGAGGAAGACTCTTGAACTTGATCCTCACGTGCCATGAAGCACAAGTGTGCTTGCTCCACTTGCTCATCGTCCGACTCTCCACTTGATGAGTCCTCGGAGTCGGTGAAAGTCCCGACAAGTCCCTTCGTGTATCCTTTCTTGTACTTCTTGGACTTGTCGAATTTTGGCACCTTCCACTTTTCCTTTTGCTTGTTTTGAGGACAATCCGCTTTCATGTGTCCTGGCTTGTTGCATTTAAAGCACAAAGGAGAGGAGGCGTTAGAAGAACCAAATTTATATTTGGTCTTAAAATTACCTTTCCGGAAAAACCGGTTGAACTTCTTTGCCATGAGGGCAATGGACTCCAAGTCCAATTCTTCTTCCGATTCTTCATCATCGGTAGATGTGGATGTGGATGGAGCGGCCTTGAACGCAATCGCCTTCTTCTTTGGCTCGTCTTGCTTCAAGTAGGACTTCATCTTGTCCTGCAACTTAAGTTTGCTATCCTTGCGTACCTCATAAGACATTAAGGTATCCATTAGTTCGATAATGGTATACTTACTCATATCATTACCTTCCTCGATGGCGAAGGTACGTTTCTCCCTACAAGAAGGAATTCCATCGATGATCTTCGAGACTTTCTCCTTTTGGGTGTAGGTCTTACCGAGAGCCTCCAACTCGTTGGTGATGTCGACGAAGCGAGCATAGTACTCCTTCATCTTCTCACCCTGTAGCATATGAAATAACTCGTAATCTTTATTTACTACTATGAGTTTGGCGTCTCTTACCCTACTCGTTCCTTCATGCAAGATGAGGAGGGAGTTCAATATTTGATATGCACTCTTACATGTGCATATCTTATTGAAGTCCTCGGGCTCCAAAGTGCATTGCAAGGCATTCATTGCCTTTGCATTGCTTACCTCCGCGGTGACCTCCGCGGTAGTCCACTTCTCGAAATCTTCTTCGACGGGCTCGACATAATCCTTCATCGTGGATCTCCACAGTGAAGCACTCCGGAGGAAAGTTTCCATCCGGCATTTCCAGTACCCGTAGTTGGTACCGTTGAAGAAGGGAGGCCTCTTCGAGGAGTGTCCTTCCATCACCGAAGAAGCTCCTTCACGGTTCCTGAAGGTGTTGTAGTCTGAAGGTGGACGAACGCTTTTGTTGTCGTTGGCAGACATAGTTAGGTACTTGGCTCTGATACCAAATGTAATGCCCTACGTAGCTACTGCACAAGTACTAGAGGGGGGGTGAATAGTACTTTAAAATAATTAAGAGGATAATTCCTAATTATCTTGCAAACCTCAACCAACAATGCGGAAATGCGGAAATGTAAATATAGACAACAATTAAAAGCAATCGCAAACAAACGAATTAACGGGTTTGGATCCACCCAAGTCTCACCGACTTGTTCCCGGTGATCCTACGTCCCAAACACCCGGATCCCCTCTGGATACTAGAGTTAGAAACCTCCAACCCTAGATTTGCACTATGAAATTCTTGTAGAAAAACCTCTACATGACCAAATCATACACAAAGTAATTGTGACTCCCACAACCCGGGATCACAAACAATCTCTCACAACCGAGAGAAAACACTCGTTATATCAATGTAAATGAAATACAAACTTACCGACAAAATCCTATGCCTTGAGTAAAACTTACGATTTAGGGCAAAACGGATTTTGGGGAAGATGAAGAGGCACCAAACCCTAACTCCAATTAGATGACCAGCAATGGAGTCCTAGGTGGATGTTGGTGACCTAGAATCAAGCACTTGGCTTGGAAGGCTCATAATCAATGAATCTCTCTTTTGAAATAAGAGTAAGGGAGAGATTCTTGAAAGGAAATGAAAGAGCTTTGAATGAGATTTAATGCTTCTCTTTTGATCTCTAAACTTCACTTAATATCATCTTTGAGTGCAATGAATGCAGCACTCCAAGTATATATAGGATAGAGGAAAGAGAGAGCAAAAATCGTGGCATTTAATGCTCCAATGGCTCTATTCTGAAGCAAACTAGTCGGTCAAAGAAGGATGACTGACCGACTAGTTCATCAACTAGTCGGTCGGTCAATCAACATGAACCGACTAAGAGGTGAACAGCCAAATGAATAAATTCAGACTTAAAGAACTAGTCGATCCAAGAAGACTTGCCAACCGACTAGTTTCACAACTAGTCGGTCGGTGAGTGTTCATAGACCGACTAACAGAAGAAATAGAATAGTCTGAATACATGGTTGAATTAGTCGGTCTAAGAGCAAATGCAGACCGACTAGTTTATCAACTAGTCGTTCGACAAATGTACATAGACCGACTAACGATAAACAGTAAGTTAGGCTGTACAGTAGAAGCTCAACTAGTCGGTCTAAGAAGGATTCCTGACCGACTAGTTTCACAACTAGTCGGTCGGTGAACCTTCTTTGACCAACTAACTGTAAACAGTAAGTGAGCTAGAATTGAGAAGGCATTCTAGTCGGTTCAAGAAGCTTTGCCGACCGACTAGATTGCCATCTAGTCAGTTGGTTCTTCTTCTTGAACCAACTAACATGCACAAGAAGTCGTGAATCGAAGCGCGAAGCTTCGGGAAAGATCGTTTGGACTTCTACTAAGATCCTAGCTCTAAGATATGAGTGATATGAAGATTAAAACGTAAGACCTACTCAAGGCTTAACATTCTATGAAAAGAAGCTAGAAGACATAAAATAAACTTGACGAACCGTCTTCAAAAGCTTCAATCAAATCTTCATGCCTTCAATAATGGTCCTTGAGCTTCAACGAAGCTTCAAGCACACGTTCACGCGCTTTGAGAAGTCTTGAGACGTCGCTTTGGATGTTCATAGAAATTTGGCGACGATCTCCATAACTGCTCTCACAAAGAGTTAGTTCACGATATTTATGTTTGTTCATCATCAAAACCAAATCCGGGGAATCAATACTCAACAGTGCGTCACCTTTCAGATCCCTAATGTACCAGAGGATGCTATCCGCTTGCAGCTTTTCCCTTCACTCTTCAAGATAATGCTTAATATTGGTTGAGGACGCAAGCACATGTCACATTTACTAATTGGGATGAGCTAGCAAGCGCATTCGTCAACAAGTTCTATCCGCCTTCGAAGACCGTAAAGATACAGAATGCTTTGATGTATTTCAGGCAGGGCCCCCAGGAATCGTTATATGAGGCAAGTGAGTGCTTCAAAGTTCTACAACATCACTGCCCCTACCACAACATAGACGATTGGGAGCTCGTGCATAGCTTCTACAATGGTTTGAAAGTGGATACGAAGATGATTATTGATGCCACCACTAATAGGGAGATATTATAAAAGACACCAGAAGATGCTACGGTGTTACTAGAGGAGATGACCTCTAACAATCAGCAGTGGGCTGATGAGAGGGGTCACACATCATCATATGTGAAGCTGGCTAGCATATATGAAGCCAAGGTAGTGGCAGAATTGGTGACAAAGTTTGACTCTCTATCTAGAGTGGTGGAGAGACTTGAGAAGAAGCAGACTGAGCCATATGTTGTGCCTGACACATCGACATCAAATGGGCACATAAATGATTGGCAAGGCTAAGTCTTGTACATTGGCGGCGAGGCACATGAGGACCTGTTGAGCAGGTTCATTATGTTTTTGATTACAAGCCAGGTGGAGCAAATATTGGGTCTTGGGTGAATCCGGCTTAGAAGTATGATCGGTCCATATTTTACACCTTTTTAATGCATGTTTGCATACCATTTCAATCGCCCATATCGTGCTTTTCACGATTATTCGACGATATTACGTTACTTTTCACTATTTCTTGTTTTTGTCGGATTTTAGGAAATATGAAGCGATCAAGAGCAAAAATGAGCATAAAGGACTTGTACGCGTACCGAAGCATCGCTCATGGCCTTATTGAGGAGCTAACGACGCTGGACGATGAGTGGGAGAAGAAGAAGATCGATAAAATCATCGAGGAGGCGAGGAGGAGAATGAAGGATTCAAGAAACATGCCACTCGGCCGAGTCACGCTAGTTTCTTGCTCGAGTGAAGCAGTGTACTCGGCCGAGTACGACTGATACGAAGAACATCTGCCTGACCTGAGTGCCACAATGCACTCGGTCGAGTGGTGAATTCCACTCGACCGAGTATAGAACTTCACTCGCCTGTTCTGAAGGAAGTCGAATTAGACTCTCTGGAATTATGGGGAGCACAGTAGAAGACCCACTTGGCCGAGTGATGAATCCCACTCGGCCGAGTGACGCAGAGCGCCAGAGTGCCCAAACCCTGACTTCGAAGCAGACTCTCTGGAATTTTGGGAGAACATCAGAAGACCCTACTCGACTGAGTAGAGAAGTCCACTCGCCCGAGTGAATAATCCCACTCGGCCGAGTGACGTCGATGACACGAGCGCCCAGATTTTTCGATAGCCTCCCACTCTTTTGAAATTTTCTATCATTCCAGTTGGCAAATTATTTTTCTAATATTTTTTATGGATATTAGACTTCATGACAGTTCCAATGCTACCAAGAACATGCCAATCGGAGGTTGGATGAAATCTGGAGAATTTCTGCAAGTTGATGCTGCAGTGCTGGAATTCGCATATCAGTGTCACTCGGCCGAGTGACACTTTCACTCGGCCGAGTGAGCTTTCCACTCGGCCGAGTGACCAGTTTTTGACAGTTTTTGACAGATGCTATTTTTGGAGTTTCTGCAGGAATTCTCACTCAGCCGAGTGATCTTTCCACTTGGCCGAGTCGCTGCTGTCCTAGAACTTAAGTTACACGCAGATCTGATTTTGGGCGCGGGTTTCAGAGGGGCTTTAGGGGTTTTTGCTAGGGTTTTGAGGGGGCTATATAAGATGTTTGTAGCCTTCATTAGAGGGGGGTTCCATGATGTTTTCTTAAGGATTATTTTAGAGGTTAGGCCATGCCCTAGGCCCCCTCTTGGATAAAAAAGCTGTATTTGGATTGGATTTCTTCATCAAAGCTAAGTATCCTTGTTCTTATTATTTGAGTCTTTGATTTGATATATTTTTGTATGCAAGTTATGTTTTTTATTGGTTCACATATCGTTATTTCTATGCTTGAGTAGATTCGCTGTTCTCGGGCACGTGGATGAACCCTATGGATTCAATTTTAGAATTGTGATGAATGGGTTCATATGTTGCTAGAATTACTAAAGGGGTTAGGTTGTGATTGATTTATCACGGATAGCTAGGAATTTCCATCGATTTGGGGTTTGCAAGAGCTTCCTATCGATTGGCTGAAGGCCCATATCCAATTCATTTTTTCTCACCAAGTGGGCTGAAGCCCACATGGTTTGTGGGCTTTGGGCCACATGATACTTTTTTATTACTTGTGGGCCAAAGCCCACAATATGCTATAGGCTTCGGCCCATAGTTGATAGGGCTATTATTATTATTATTATTATTATTATTATTATTAGATTTTGACTTGGGCCTTCGGCCCAAGTTTCACGAGTAGTAGGGGGCGACGGCCAGGGTTGCTGATGCCACCCCCTATTGAGACAATGTCCTATAACGGGGGTGGGGGGGTAAGGTCACTGGGGGTACCACCTTCGGGGCAGAGGGAAAGGGTCTGAACCGCCTATGGGGCAGAGGGAGGGTTTGCACCGCCTTCGGGTGGAAGGCATTGGTCTGTACCGCCTACGGGGTAGAGGGAGGCTTCACACCGCCTTTGGGGCGGAGGGCCTTGGTCCGTACCGCCTATAGGGGTAGAGGGAGGCCTCGGCCTCGCGACAGTGGGTAGAGGGGGGATCAGCAACGCGATAGTGGGCGGATGGGGGGTTTGGCACCGTGACAGCGGGCGGATGGGGCCTCGGCACCGCGACATCGGGCGAAGGAGAAACCTGCTGTTCGTGATATTTTTTATTCGTTGTATAAAAAAGCCCTAAAATAGGCTTTTATGATATAGATACTAGAATTGATGATATAAAATCGTCGTTTTTAATCTAGGAAGGCAAAACGATTTCTAATCCGATCTTGCAAGATAGATGCATGTATCATGATCGAGATAAAAATAAAATTTTTGAAATAATACCTCTAGATCTGTCCTTCAGATCTAGCAAAAGTTGACGAAGCCTATGCATGGAAGACGAATCCCGCGCGTGGAAGATGAAGTCCGTGCGTGGAAGACGAAGCCATGTGTGATGGATGTACCGCCTTCTCCTTGCATTTGCAACGAATGGGGTTTCTGAAAATTTTTGAGGCTCGCGCTGATAACGTGTTATGAAGCATCAACTCTGGGAGGAGACCACAGTCCTTTATTTATAGTAAAGGGAGAGCCATACATGAATGAGATACAATTGATATGATTCTATCTTATAAATACGGTCCTATCTTATAGATATGAAATATTCTTATCTATTTACAACACATGTATTATTTTTGAAATGAAAATAATTAAACCCCACTATAAATCAAGGGCTTCCAAAAATAATAAATATATTAGTTTGATATGAAGTTATTTTTATTGTTTATCAACACATTTTTCCTTCTCTAATTCATTAATAAATTCTCAACACTTAATCATTTAATTACTGTGACTCATAATAACCAGCAACTTTCATTATTTTTTTAAAACATAAAATAAAATAAAATAACAATATAATGTTATTATTACATGTACATAAATTTAAAAAAAACCTTAAAAACCCAAAATTTGGATGAATTGTTATGAGTGAGGGAGGCTTTTGGCCTCCCCACCTCTCTATCCCTCCATTACTCCCCACTACTTAGTAGTGTGGACCTTTGGTATTTCATGGATATGAATATATAGAGAACCATGGCTATGAGCCATGGTTACTCCTTCTTTAAGTTTATTTAACACGTTATCAGCACCTTGCTCTAAGAAAAAATTTCTACACATCAAATTTTCTTCTCTTCTAAAAGCGAAGGAATCAATTTCTTGGCTATTTTGATAGCCACCATCGCATGGAGGTTGCGATATGGAATCTATTCTCGTTGGCGGCTCGTTCGTCGACGCCGCAAGGATGTCGATCATACTATTCTCTTCGGATCTCTTTTTCCAGATTTTTCCGGTTAGAGGTAATTCATCGATCCATAATAAATTTTTAGATCTAAAACTAGATTAGATTGAATCTATTTAGATATAATATTTTTGGACCAATAATATTATCATATCAAAGTAAAATTGTGCATAATCTATGTTTTAGATTATCATTAATAATATAATAACATAGTTTATCAAATAAAATTCAAAAAATAAAATAAAATTTAAAATCCCAATGGAGATGTTTTGAAGCCGGAAGTCTTTGAAGGATTTGTTTTTATTTGGGGCAATTAAATGTCTTTCTTTTTCGAAGTGACTTAAAAGGCAATTTATGTTTTATTTTGGAATTTTAAAGCCTGATTTTTGTTGCATGATTGCCTACAAGAGCCAATGATCACTGGTGTGTAAGGAGTAACTGGCTCAAAAGGCAGTGGCCGAAATTGTACATGAAACTAAGAAGAAAAATTTTGAATGCTTTTATTAGAAGGACTCAAAGTCCAAGATGTTATCTTGGTATTTAGCCATAATTTGTTCACAGCAACAAAAAAAAAGTAAACAAAATGAGAGCATTAAAATCCTTTCAGTTCAATGAATTCTGAATTGGACTTGGACTCTTTAACATTATGCCACACATGGATGAACTCAGTACATGAGTAGTTGTGTATCATGCATGCTCAGCAAACAAAATCGCAGTCATGATGTTAACTGCATTGGTGCCGAAATCTTTCTTTTAACATTTCAAACTTAAGGCTAACAAATGATGAAATTACTGACGAATATTTATTGTCATCTTACATCATTTTTTTCGTCCCACATCTTCAAGAAATTAGCAGGTCTATTTTTTGTTGATACACCGAAGGGCCATGTGTCTATGTTGTCACCTCATGAACCTAACACTCACTCTAGTGCATTTAAAATTAAAAAAAAAATAGCCCATGGGCCTGCAGCCCAATACTAGATATTTAAGTTTTATTGGTTGTTTTGGGCCTGAAGCTCTAACATAAGCCCAATATGCTTTTAAAATAATTAAAAATAGATTTTGTATCAGTTTTCCACTATAATTTCCTTAAAATTAGCAGAAAAATCTAGAATATTGCTGGAAAATTCTGTAAAAATTAGGAAACATCAAATCACTAATTTGGTTCATAATATTAATTATTTGTTTTTAATATTATGTTAAATTCTACAAAAATGCAAATTATATAAAAATTGGATTTAATTTTAATCCTTCACGATTTAATAATTACATATACCTTGAGACCGCTATGTCGTTAGTTACCTAACCTAACGGGTAATGACGTTTCCCCGTGGTCCAAGTAATTATTAAATGTGATTTTTATATAAATTGCTTGTTATGTTGAAAATACATCGTATGCATGTTATATCTAGTAGTTTCATAATTTTTGCATATGTTGTTGCTTGTAATATATATGAACTACATGTTTAATTGCTATTTGCATGATTTATTCATGCTTTTGTACTCAAACTATGATTCTGGTACAATAATAATTTTTCAAAATAAAAATTTTATAAATCATATCTACATTGACAAATGAACCTGAAGTTCAAATAGAATGTCAATAACCTTCTAACCAAATAAAATACGTTGGAATTATGCGACCATTAATGCTTCCATCTTCTGAACATATGTCTAAATGATGCGTACTTCGCAGTAAATAGATATATCATATCTATTTCAATATATAATATTAGGCGCACCCGAAGATGCCATAAATCCGCTAATTTATTGAGTACACTCACGTTACTAGGTAAGATTCTTGAATCTAGCCTTGCATAATGCACGCGCCTGAAGTCGTGCATGAATAAAAGTGAGAACTAAATTTTTCGCACCAACGTATCTTAACTCCCAGTATTCATGTTCCTCTATCCACATAAATCCAGAATGACTCAATAACATGGCCTGAAGACCATACTAGAACATTCACATGAACTTTGAAAAGTCTATCATAAATTAGATTAGTGGAATACTTAAAAAGGGGGAAGACCATGACTTATAATGTCCTGGACATAAATATAGAAGGGAAGATATGATATACCTCTACTTGGAATAATCAATGTCAGACCTATATCAGACCCAGAAGTTCTGAAAAGTCCAATATTGCTTTTGTAATATGATAGGTCATTAGATTATGCCATTGAAAATATATGTACTTATCTAGTCTAGACGACGTTTGTCGATCTACCTATTTTGTGTACATAGATATTCTACGAGGACAAATAAATTTATGAAAATAAAATTTAACTTTGTACCAGACCATAGTTATTAGTGAGTATTTTTCAAAAATATCATCGGACGTATGCTTTAAAAAGCATTTCACCCTTAATTTTATCCAGAAGATAATTATTTTTTGGGACGTCTACTTGAGGTTCAAGCTTTACAAAGCCTGAATACTCTATATAAGGATACGCCCGTACTCTCAAATATTTAAAATCAATAAAGCCAGAAGCTTTTTCCCAAATAAATTCAAACATATGAAGATAAAGGAACACCTGTAGTGCTCTCTTTCGTCCAAATCTTACTTTTGGCATGATATAATATGCCACCTTGGATTGTTATTGATGCAAAACATCATTTACCAATCTTATATAAACAAAGAACTATAAGTTTCTTCAAATATGGTGACATTTTCATTATCCCATTAAACGGGAAAAATGATTACGAGATCATCTCCACTTCACGTGGATATTGAATCTCGATACTTCCTCTAATAGAATTTATATGATATATTTTACTATCATCATTAAATTATGAAGACCTCTTGGTCTCTTGAGAGTATTTTAGGGATAAAGTTAAAATGGTCTCTTGAGAGTATTTACATTAGTGTACTCATCTATATATCCTCTTAAAATGGTCATAATCAAACCTTTGTTATCCAATCGCAGTCCAGATTATTATTAATCACAACGGACATGTTACCTTACTGGGATATTGGTTGGGCTGTTACTTACCCTCATACAACCCTAAAAAATGACACAGTGGAACTTATTCATCGGGATTAACCATCCTGTATGAATATATTCTGAGATCCCCAAACGGGGGAGGCATTACTGCACATCTTATAGATTGTGCCTTGGCGGGTTCATATCCCCAGTTCTTTGCTCGATTTCATTGAAGTCGAGCTTATTGCGGATTTTTTGTGGATAACACTGGGAAATAAATTATATTTAACAACTGGAAGAAAATTGAACACCCTGAAGTTTTGTGTTCACACCCAGAATTGGGTTATATATAAATCATCAAAATGATTCAAACGGATTACTTATCCATTAAAAATCCAGTTGTAGGTGATCGTGTGGGAACATGCAAACCATCACAACGCCTCTTTAGAACCTATTTATATGAGCCTGATCACCTCATATAAACAGTTTCCGAGAACCCCTAACGGGGAAGCGTTTAGAGCACATCTTATCGATGGCGCCATGATGAGTATACATCCCCATATCACCACTATGGACCATCATAATACAGAACTATTTATCGAAAGTAATTACCCCAGATAAATAGATTCCGAGCACTCTAAACAGGGGAAGCATTTAAAATCACTTCTCCTAAGAAGTGCATTGATGGGCCCTCTTTTAAAGACTTGATGTGATCCTGAAGATCCTTCATAACCTTAATTCCCCAGTATTAGGTTTAACAAAAATACTATAATCATCCATGAGCCTGAAGCTCAATTTGACCATTTAAAATATTAATACCTATGATCTGATTATCATGAATAGTGATGAGATCCTGAAGATCCACACTTATGAAACTGTTAAACAGTTATCAGACATAGCTACTGACAATATAAATATTGTCAAATTCACACATCACTGCTACTAAAAATCCAGCTAGGATTAGCATACCAAATATAATGGATGCAATCCACCAGTAGCAGAAGTGGATATCCTCAATGGATGAGAGGACATACCACGAGGCTCCAAAACGAGAAATAACTCCTGGAGACCCTAAAACAATACCACCACAGGAAAGTGAGCTCATCTCCATATCCTCTTCCTTTCCAGAACCTCCAGAAGAGATGAATCTGGAATAAATTGAATAATGTACGTATACGGAGAGGTATTTGGATAAAACACACTTGTCGACAATTACTCACATTTCATTTTGCCATTGATACCGTTCCCAATCTACGTTTCCTGAAGCAAACGCAGAAATTTGGCCAAATTATGTGGAACGAGGCAATAATAAGTTGAGCTGGACTCACTTATGAAATGTGAAGTGTGTGGACCTGAAGTCCTGATATCAAAAGATATCAAACCTGTGGGTTGCCGAGTATTGTATAAATAAATAAAATCGTATGCTATAAGCACAACGCTATAGCTTAAAGGTTTATTTCGCAGAAACCAGGAAGTAACCATGTAATATGAGCTTAACTCACTTACAAAATTATTTAAATTGATGCATCAGGCTCTCTGGTCATATGGCGAAAACCACACGATTGGCAAAGAAAATTTTAGGCTATGTTGCTATGGATGTTGTGACACATACCCTTACGAATTACCATCATGAAGATGAAATCATCATCTTGAAGATGAGACTATCATCCTGAAGATGAAACCATCATCCCAAAGATGAATAATCATCCCGAAGATGAAACCATCATCCCGAAGATGAAACCATCATCCTGAAGATGAGACCATCATACTGAAGATGAGACTATCATCCTGAAGATGAAACCATCATCCCGAAGATGAATAATCATCTCGAAGATGAAACCATCATCCCGAAGATGAAACCATCATCCTGAAGATGAGACCATCATACTGAAGATGAGACTATCATCCTGAAGATGAATTATCATCCCGAAGATGAAACCATCATCCCGAAGATGATACCATCATCCTGAAGATGAAATACTCATTCTGTAGATGATACCATCATCCTGAAGATGAATGTACATCCTGAAGATAATACCATCATCCTGAAGATAATACCATCATCCTGAAGATGAAACTATCATCCTAAAGATGAAATACTCATTCTGTACACGATAACATCATCCTGAAGATGACTGTACATCTCGAATGTGAAAATATCATCCTTATGATTATACCATCATACTGAAGATGAAATAATCATCCAGAAGATGAATAATCATCCAGAAGATGAAAACATCATCCTGAAGATGACTCATCATCCTGCAGATGAGAACTTCATTAACCCGAAGTTGATGAAGAAACATGGACAATTGCATTCCACTATATACACCAACTGGGTGTCTGGATGCATATTGAAGACCTTTTCCCCTAGCTGGAAGAGGGGGAGAATATCCTAGGTCCTGAAGTACCCAACTCCTTTATCTGGCCAACTACACGTGTCTTTATAGAATGTTTGCAGTAAAGCTGTTAGCCAGATACAGTGCAGTGCCTGTAGCGCAACACTGGACCATGGATACATATCTTCTACGCTCTCCAAGGGTCAAGGATCAGAAACCATGGAAATATATTTGCATATGCAGGTTAAAGATCATTATGATGACTACGCACAAAATGAACAGCCATTTCCTGAAGATATACACAGCATCATCCTAAGTCTACATCAAATTTCTATTCCGAGAAGCTCATCATCCAAGAATCAAATCGAATATATGCACAACCAGGTCCTACAGTACCTTGCAGATACAGTGACGACTGGGTAAAAGTCTACAGACATGTAGCCATCTGCCAAGTTTCGCAGAGCATACCACGTCAGAGCCCCCTTTTGTTTCAGCGGCTTCCAGATACGAGTGCAACTTGTATAGATGAGTGGTTTTTCTTTTTGGAATTTCGTGGAAGATGTATAGATACTTAGGATATTGGTGTATAGATACATAGGATATCTACAAGCCTGAAGCTTGTATGGTTCGGGGGGAGTAACCTGTGGGTTGTACTCTTTTTCCCTTAAGCTGTTGGTTTTTCCCACTGGGTTTTCCACAGCTTAGGTTTTAACGAGGCAAACACGATTACTCTGGATCCAGAAGTATCCACCCACTTAGCTTTATACGCTAAGACCAAAGAAATGGATGGATAAGGGGGAGTGTTATGAGTGAGGGAGGCTTTTGGCCTCCCCACCTCTCTATCCCTCCATTACTCCCCACTACTTAGTAGTGTGGACCTTTGGTATTTCATGGATATGAATATATAGAGAACCATGGCTATGAGCCATGGTTACTCCTTCTTTAAGTTTATTTAACATGAATGATGTTATACGTTAAATTATCACATTTATTCACTTATAACTTACTTTAAAACTTTGGATAAATTTGTTCATTATATTTGATTATTCCTTCTATAAATTACCATATAGGTAATAGCCATTCACCTTAGAAAAATAAAAAGAAAAAAAACTACCACCCACACTAAACCTTTTATTGAGATGTCTAAATGGTGCCTTATGATTCTACTACTTTGCATGCTTAGCATGCATGTTATCTCACAAACAAATGCAACAATCAGCATCTCTCCATCACCAACAACAATTAGCTCACCCAACAATTGTGAGCATCTTCAGAAACTAGTGGCTCTGTGCTCTGATTTTTTTGCATCACACGGAAAGAATCATGCTCCTATGAATTGCTGCAGTGGATTAAATGAGATGTTGGCGTTATCTCCTACAAACGAAGAGTTGAAAGGTTTATGCTCATGCAACCCTGATCCACGCTTGCCAGTTAATGCATTTAATGGTGAAATGCTTGTAAAACTGTTATTACAGTGCAAGACAAAACGAGATCTGATTTTATCCACTTGGATCAACTCCTGCACTTAGAACCCAAATTCAATGTAGGTCACCCAAAAAATTAAGAAATAAAAGATCTATCTTTATGAGAAACATTTTGACACTTGAAGTGCTAGCTGTTTCACAATCAATTTTAATCAAAATCTATGAGTTCAAAGAAAATAGATAGGGAGAAATGGAATTACAGTATCTATCATTTTTAATTCACTATAATTAACAATGCAATGATATGTAAATAACAAAATATTGTCCCCCATTTGAAACGATTTGACCGATATTTGTAATATACAATATTTGTCTAAGTAGTTGATAATACAAACAGATATATACATGAAAAGAGCAATATTTTCTAACATGAGAATATTGAATTGATGAAAAAATATAGAAAGAATTAATATTTGGAGTGACATTGCCTCGGTTGGCAGACCAGGTGATGAATATCACCGTCCTTCTCCTATGGCCGAACAACATTAAAATGACAATAGTTGTGGTTAGGATGTTTAATATCTATCTTTTAAATCCTTCATATTTTGATATTAATCATTCAGTTTT
Source organism: Scilla litardierei (assembly GCA_030789695.1). NCBI lineage: Eukaryota > Viridiplantae > Streptophyta > Magnoliopsida > Asparagales > Asparagaceae > Scilla > Scilla litardierei. Next base: position 311,975,441 of record CM061133.1, on the reverse strand, counting down.
TTGTAGTTGGAAATTATTCATTAATTAATGTGGTTTAAATTCAAGTATCTGAGGGATAGTTTTCAAAATATTTTAAGTTAGAAAAATTAGTCAAAAGGACTAAGTTGGTGTAATTTAAAAAGAAGAATATTTGAGGGATTATTTTTAAAATATAAGATTTGAGGGACTGAGATGAAAATTGCGTTCAATTTAAGGAACATACAGTAGGAAAACCCCTTGTTGTTGATGTTGATTTGCATACATTAATTAATTCCATATAAACTTATGTTTAATATTAAATGGAGAATGTTAGGTCCAACATGTTGAGCCGCGCTAGCCTTCTCATGCTACTTTTAATCTTCTGTCTTGTTTCTATTAGAGCCCACAAAAATTTTCGATGATCACGTGCATATTGCAAGTATATGTGACTAATAAATAATAACATATGATACATTGACAAGGATTTACTACACATTATTGGGGTATATAGCCAATTTTATGAATTGGATTTACTAGCCATTTCTGGGGATACTAAGCCATTTTTGAGAATAGGATTTTTATGTTTATCTTTTTATTTTTTTTGATTTATTTATTAGTACGTCCATACCATAATCTTAAATTATGATCTTCCATTTTACAACCCACCACTTTAACTATTGAACCTCACTACAAGATCTTGCTCTGAATTGCAAGCTATTACTAAAAAAGAAATATTAAGAAATTGTTGTGAAGGGATAATACCGAGGTGGTTAGTCGGTTGGGATCACGACTTATCTTATAGATAAGATCGTATCTATTGTATCTTATCTGTATACTCTCCTTTATATGTTATAAATACAGAGCTTGGGGTTCCTCCTCCAGATAATGATTCATAACACGTTATCAGCACGAGACTCCAATTAAAAATTTCCATACAAAAAAGAAGGAAGGCTGGAGATCCACGTGCACGGCGTGATCCACATCAAATGAGCGTCGTCATCTGCCTGGGCTTCGTTCAACCGTCGCTTATTTGGAGGACAGATATAGAGGTAAATCTCGCTAAAAATTTCATTTTTATCATACGTATGATAATTTTATTCATAGATCTCGTAAGATCGGAGTGGAAATCGGGCTAATCGCCTAAATTGACGATTATTATCGTCTAAAATCATGTTTTAAAAATGATTTCGATCTGAAATTTATAATAAAATATGGTGTATCCCCTCTCATCATCGCCGTCCGCCGCTATTTCTCACCGCCACGTAGGCGCCGGATCCCCCCTCATGCTCGAAGCAAAAGCAGGGGGTGTTGTTGTCCGTGCCCCTGCCTAAAGTGGGGTTGACATTGTCTGTGCCCCCGCCTGAAGGGGGCACCGCTGTCTGCGCCCCCGCCTGAACCAGGGGGGCCGTCGCTGTCCGTGCCACCCGCCTGCCCCCGCCTGAAGCGGGGGGCTGCCGCTATCCCTCGCTCCCCGCCTGAACGGTGGGGGGGTGGCCGCCATCGTCATTGCCCCCGCCTAAACAGGGGGGCACTGCCCAGCCTGCCCCTGCCTCACAGCGAGAGGGGGCACCTCCCTGTCGACCCCCTGCACGGCAGCGGAGGGGGGACCGTCGTTCTCCCCTCCGCCTCACGGTGGAGGGCCCGACCCCTCTCCGGCTCCGCATCGGGGGGGAGAGGGGGCGACGGCGGTAACCCTAGCCGCCTGCCCCTCATTCACACTGGGCCTAAGGCCCGTGGACACAAAAAAATACGGCTGTGCAGGCCTGAAGCCCGCAGCGAAGCTGCGGGCTTCAGGCCCGTAGGCCAATTTTCTGAAAAAAAAAACAGATTATATTTAAATGGGGAGGTGCTAAAATAATCTTTAAAAAGGCTTTTAGGGGCTAAAAATAAGTTTAAAAATGTTTCAGGGAGTCTAAAAATTCAAGAAAAATCATGATAAAATATGGGACATTAAGGGGACATTTGGGGATAAATTAGGGATTATTTAAAAGGAAAACTACTTCCTTTTTCATGATGAACATGTCATTTTTGGGCTCGTATCATATTTCTTTTTGAATAATCCCAACTAGCACAACCTTTACAGTTTATGATACCTTTGTAGGATCATAATTATATGCTATGCATCATTTTTAATGGCTTATTCTGTGGATAAACTGCTATTTGGTTATGCAATAATAAACTTAATAATTAGGAATATCTTGCGACTGCTCTGTCGTTAGTCACCTAACCTAACGGTGCATGACGTAGCACAGTGGTCCAATAATTATTAAGAAACTAAATTGTTTATCCTTCTGTGAATATAAATGACTGTGATGCCTGTGATGAGAATGTCTGCTGAAAATGTTTGGTGAGTACAAATATTTGCATGGATGGCTAATTGTGGTTTTGGATCTGCTGTTTAAGTCCCACATTTTATTTCTTGCACTTTTCTTTTACTTTTGAGAGAAATTGTAGTGAGAAATTTATTTAATGTCCAAGACCGAAGACTACTTTCCATGGAGACGGAGGCCACACTTGAAGCTGAATATCTTATATGGGACCCACGGGGTTTCCAAAGTTGTAATTTCTTTTTTAAAGCTTTCATTTGTGTAATATGGACTGTAATGGACTTTGGACTTTTTATTTATGTGGGACTGGCCGATCCACGCAATTAGCTCTTCATATAAAAATTGCCTCCGCATGAAAATGTTTATTGTTTAAATTATTAATTCATACAAATTTGTGATCTGCTAGATAAAATGGCTAAAATAGCAAGTGTCGATTTCGAAGTGTTGGATGCATAAAAAAAAACTACCTGAGCTGGCAACTCGATGTGAAGTACCATCTGCGGGCTAAGTCCCTCATTTCTGATGTGACTAAGAATGAAAATGTAAGCGATATAGAAAAGGCGCAAGCCATTGTCTATATTTGCCGCCATGTAGACAAGACCTTAAAGGCTGAATACCTTACGGTCGAAGATCCATTTGAGCTATGGACTGCCCTTGATGATTGATAAACATAAAAAGATGTTATACTACCAAGGGCAAGATATGAGTGGGAGAACCTAAGATTGCGAGACTTAAAGTCCATAGCTGAGTACAACTCAGCTCTTTTTAGAATCACCTCACGCCTGAAGTTGTGTGGTGAAAAAGTCTCAGAAGATCGCATGCTGGAAAAGACATACACGTCTTTCCTTGAGAAAGATGTGATACAAATACAGCAATACCGTGAATGAAAGTTCACCAGATATTCTGAGCTGCGGTCATATTTACTCATGGCTGAACTAAACAGAGAGCTTCTCCTCGCCACTTACAACATACGCCCCTGGCACTGCCCCATCCTAGAAGCTCACAATGCATTTTCTTCTAGAAAGAAGAGAGACAACAAAAGAAAAGAAAGACCACAGAAAGGGGACAGAACAAAAGGGCTAGGGGCCAAGTCTAGCAGCGAAGAAATGAAGGAAAGTGCAAGTTCACTTGGCACAGAAATGACAACAAGAAAAATGATGCACCCCCACCGAAGAGGGATTGGGAAGTCCAGTGCCATAGCTGTTTTTAGAAACTCACAACTCCTCATATGGTTTTGATGATACAAACATATTATCTTTGTACTAACTCTATCTATGCAGATGTTATAGTACAAATCAACTAAGACAATCATCAAGTATACAAGTTGCAAGAAGCATCTACTACAAGACGAAGCTTATCGATGATATTTTGTATCTTGTAAATGAGATGTAATCTTTATTTTTTTCTCTTGCATTTACTTAGAATGTAAAAGCCTTGATGATATTCTTTCTTAGTTGTTTAGGATTCGTCTTCAAAAAATCAGGTCAAAAATCCAATTAGTCGAACAATCCCTAGTGCTAGTCGACTAATTAAAATATTAAAATATTTATGTTCTAAAATTTTGTCAGACCTATTTTAGAGTCTCTAGAATCATTTTTTTTCAAACTCCTAACTTTCTATATTTTAGTCGACTAAAAGACTTTGTTAGTCTACCAGTCTATTTTCAAATCTGTTATTTTCATTGATTTATCATTTAAATAATATATTTTATTTTTGGAAGTTAGAACTGCCATAAACGACCAGGTTTTGTCAGTTTATATCCTTTTACAGAATCCACTTTCTGTTTTCGGAAGTTACTTGCTGAAAGGACACCTCAACAGCCAGAATCCTAGTCAGCAATTCTAATTAGTCGACCAGTCTCTCCTATTAGTCGACTAATGTGAAAAACTTCCCAGAATTTTTTTAAAATTTTAGGCAGTTGTCCAACGTTCATAAACTACCTTTTTGACTATAAATAGACCCCCAGACCCCTGCCTAAAAACACACAAAAATTCACTCTCTTTCTCTTTTCTTAAGTTTACTTTCTCTCTCTAGAAAGTGTATGATTTTCAGATTTCCATAGGTGAATCTCTGCAGAAATTTTGCCCCTTGAGGAAGTCCATTTTCTAAGAGTGTTCTATCATATTTCATATCAAGAACCTTGGAGAATCCATCACCAACCTTGCGTCATACTTCCATCAATTATCAAGGCTATAGGTGATATTGTTTCATACTCTTTCTTTACTCTATTTGGTGAATCTCTTCTTGAAGAGATTGTACAAGTTTGCAATATGGGGAGTGTTGGCATCTTTGTATGTTGGTTACTTGCGAGGATCAAGTGTTTTAGTGGATTCAAATCTCTACGGGGTAGAGGACTGGACGTAGGATCACAAGGATCCCAACCAGGATAAAAATCTCTGTGTTTGCGTTTGGAATATTCTGGATTGTGTTCTTTTATTTCCACAATCTTATTGCAATTTTCTATTAACTTTTAATTTTGCAATATCGTCGTGATTTATACTATTCACCCACTCTAGTGTATTTGGTGTGCCAGGAGATCCAACATTTGGTATCAGAGCCACATGGTTAAGATGGCATACACCTATTGTCACGACCCGCTTCCCTAAAATGGAGGCGAGACGTGAAAAGGTCCGCACGAGAGTGGAGCTGTGAAGCCCCAAACCCGATAAGCGTCAATAAAACATAAGCAGGTCCCTGTAACCACAACGGAACAACAATAATAACACAAGGAGAGACTGAAATAAAATCTCACATCTCATAAATTGTCCAACATGAAAATAAGTCCAACATCCAGAAAAGCCACCAGGCTAAAAGAAAGAGTCTAAAGGCCCAGAACAAGGCCAATAAAAGCAACAACATAACAAAGTATAGGTGCTACGCACCGATAACAAAACAACTGTCTAAACAAAAGTAGAACACAACGAAGACACTAGGACTGGTCCCCAGTGTCCACGTACTCCCCGTCAAACACAAGCTCGGGCTCGGCGTCAGCAAACACCTCGTCCTCAACAAGGCATTCAGGCTCAGGATCTAACATGTGTCACCCAAAAGAGTAAAGGGGCACATGTCAGCAAGTCTAAAAGACTTGGGCAAGGAAACTGAAAGTAAGGCAACTAGCAACCTAGCAGTTATGGTATGCATGACATGGCAGATATAACATGAGTGCACAATCAAGACATGGCAAGACAATTTGTACAAGAGAACAATCATCGGGACAAGACAAGAGTAGCCAAGCTACTATCAATCTCAATCAATTCACTATTCACGTTGTTTGTAGATGTTTACGCCTTACAGCTGAATGGTCTCACATTCACGCTGATTGGCCGCTTAACAACTACCCCAAACCCAGAGTTTACGCCTTACCACTGCAGTTGCTGATCGGGCAGACTCCCAGTTGATTGGCCGCTTAACTCTTACCCCCAATACCCACACGTAATGGAGCCAGGGTCCCCACACATGAGCTCAGCAAGTGAGCCGGGGTTGCCCCGCACATAAGCTCGCATTCTTAAACATTTGGCATAGGGGTGCACCTAGCCGGAAACAAGCAATTCGGGCATTGGCTATCAACCAACACATGGCCCGCTTCTGGAACACGAGCCAGGAACACAAGCATTTGTAGCGAAGCTACGCAATCACAGAAGCACTTAAAGTATGCAATGACATGACAATTAATTCGCGTACCGTTAATGGAAAGTAAACATGACATGGTAATTGTGCAACATGATATATGTCGGAACTAGCTTCGTTGTCAAGCTAGTTCCCCAATTTGCGCCTAGGCGAGTATCATTTCGTCGCCTAGCCTCTTTTACGCCTACAACAAGCAAATGGCCTAAAACATGGCCTAAACCCTAAGTGGCAAGTTTCACTTGCCTAGCACCGGGGATGACGATCACGAAGGTTCGTCTCGCAGATGCTAATCTACGGGGGAAATTGCTGTTATGGGGAAACAAACATCAAACAACATGAAATTTCATTAGGGTTTCATAAAAATACAAATAGGATATAAAAACGTCAAGAGATCGATTTCTTACCGAGAGGAAGCGGAAGAAACACTCCGGAGAACCCTAGGATCAGATCTAGAAACAAATGGAGAAGTTTTGGAGAATTAGGGTTTTTGGGGGATTTTGGAGATTTGGTGAGATTTTGGGGAAGATGAGAGGTAGAAAGAGTTGATGGAGGGTTTAGATGATGGATTTAGGGCTTGGAATGAAGGAATAGGGCTTGGAGGAAGATGTGGGCTCAATGGGGGAGAAACTAGGGTTTTGGGTCGAGTGGAGGAAGAAGAAAATGTTTGGGAGGGGTATAAATAGGTTGGGCTGGCGGTTGCCCAGAAATTAGGGTTTTAACACAGATTAGTCGGTCAAAGAGCAACCACTGACCGACTAGTTTGGCAACTAGTCGGTCGGTCGACCAACGCAGACCGACTAAGTGTAAACAGTAACTTCTGAACGAAAATAGGATTTAGATTTAGTCGGTCCGTGAACAAATACTGACCGACTAGTTTAGCATCTAGTCGGTCGATGAACGTTCTTAGACCGACTAAGAGTGAACAGTAACTGATACTAAAATTAGATGATGTGTTAGTCGGTTAAAGAAGCATTGCCGACCGACTAGTTTGCAACCTAGTCGGTCAACCAACGTTCTTAGACCGACTAACGATAAACAGTAACTCTTGAATAATTTAGAAAGCCAACTAGTCGGTCCAAGAAGGATTGCTGACCGACTGGATCGTCATCTAGTCGGTCGGTGCCCCTTCTTACACCGGCTAATAAGCACCAAAAGTACCGATACGGAGCGCGGGGCCCCGGGATCGATTCCTAAGACTCCTAGGCTTGATCTAATAGTAAGATACGACCGTTATGAAGTCCGTCACGAATGACATACTTCGAAATCGACAATCCTAAGGAAGTAACGAGAAAATACGACGAATCGATCGAAAATGAAAGCTACGGAGACGAAAGCCACACATGAGGAGAAACTCCACCAAAACATATATTATAATATAATAAATCCAGATACATGAAAAGCAGTCGTTACACCTATCCGACAAACACTTCAACGTCTTCATCACAATTTCCAGAAGAGCACTCTACTACAAGGCCTCCACTATTCAATGGTTCCAACTACTCCTATTGGAAGACAAGGATGACAATCTATCTTCAAAGCATCGACTATGAACTTTGAAACATGTTGGAAACTCAATACAACAAGCCTACAATTCCATATGCCCAGTGGACCACTACTAACAAATCTGCTGCAACCCACAACTCTAAAGCAATGAGTGCACTATTCTGTGCCATGGACAAGAATGAATTCAATTGTGCCTCCCAGGCCAAATCAGCGTACGACATTTGGCATACACTCCAGGTTCCACATGAAGGAACTAATAAAGTTAAGGAAACTGAAATCTCTGTTCTTGTTCACAGGTTTGAGTTATTTAGAATGAAGGAGGATGAACCAATTGGAGAAATGATCACTCGGTTCATCAACATTGTCAACTCCTTAATAGCTCTTGGCAAAACCTATTCTTAAACGGAACAAGTCAGTAAGATTCTTTGTGCCTTAACGTCAGAATGGGAGAAGAAGACTACGGCCATAGAAGAAGCCAATGACTTGTCAACTCTCACCGTTGAAAGCTTGGTTGGTAACCTGATGACCTACGAAGTACAATTTCAAGATCGCAAAGAACAAGCAGATACAAAGAAGAAAATTCCTGCCTTCGCCGCTTCATCAGACACCGATGATTCAGATATGGACGATGATGACATGGCACTTATAACAAGAAACTTTAAAAATTTTCTACGACGAGGTAAGTTTAAAAGTTTTAAGCCCAAAACTACTGATGCTTCTATGTGTTTTCAATGTAACAGGCCTGGACATATGAAAAAGGATTGTCCACTTCTTAAGCCAAAAGAAAGGATATTCAACAACTTCAGAAAGAATAAGAAGTTCAAAAAGAAAAAGAAGGCACTAGCAATAACATGGGACTCTTCATCTTCAGATGAAGAAGAAGAAGTCAACGACCAATCTAATGAAGAGAGTTCCCATATGTGTTTTATGGCACAAAGTGATAATGAGGTAAGTAGTTTAGATAATGAAGAATTACTTACTACTTTTAATGAATTATATACAAGATTCAAGAAATTGAATTCTCAACATATGGCATTAGTTCTTTCTCATCAAGAACTAACCTCCTCCTCCTCTTCAGTAGATAGTCAAAAAATTGAGAAGGAAACATTATCTTCTCAAAATGATAAACTGCTTCATGAAAATGAGATTCTCAAATCTGAGAACCATAATATGGTTTCATGCATTTCCATTTTAGATAAGGATATCTCTTATCTAAAATTGAAATATAATGATATGTCTTCTAACATTAGTAAGTTCAATAAAGGAAAGAATAATCTAGATGATTTACTTGGATTACAACATCCTGCTAATCATAGACAAGTTTTGGGATATAAGAGTACTCCCAAATCCAATATTCTTGGTAATATCATTTTAGAAAAGAAAAAACATGTATTTATTAATGCAAAGAAAATCGATTCTTCTAATAATATGAAAAAGGATACTATTCATATTCCAAAGAAAACCAATTTTCCTTCGTCTTCCATGAAAACAATTATGCATAATATTTGGGTTCCTAAAGACATTTGTTTATATGATAAGGATTTATATATTTCTAACTTTATGCAAATTGTTTTTCTTTCTTCTAACTATTTGAAGAAACCAAATTCCACTTGGGTTTGGTTTCCTAAAGACTAATCATAAGGACCCATATAAAAAGGGTACCAATATTTATTGTTTATCTTTTAGGTACCCATAAAAGAAAGATGAATACTTGATAGTGGTTGTTCTAAACACATGACCGGGAACATCAAACTTCTATCAACCGTACAATTCAAAGATGGTGGCACTGTTACTTTTGGTGATAATAACAAAGGTAAAGTGATTGACATTGGAACATTTGGTGATCCAACTAAGCCAATCATCGAAAACGTGCTCATCGTTGACTGTTTGAAACATAATCTTTTATCTATTTCTCAATTATGCGATAAAGATTTTAAAATAATTTTTGAAAAGAATGCATGCATTATATATGATTTTAATATGACTAATATTTTATTTCAAAGTAATCGTAAGAATAATATATATATTATACATGAACATAACTTCAAATGATCATTGTTTACTAGCATCCACAGATAACACATTATTATGGCATAAACGTTTTGGACATACTAACTTTAAGCATTTGGCACGTATTTCAAAACAAAAGTTAGTTTCTGGAATGCCTAATATATCTTTTACTCATACACAATTCTTTGATGCATATCAACAAGGAAAAATGCATAAAACCTCTTTTAAATTGAAAGATGCTATTTCTACTAAAAGACCACTTGAACTTTTACATTTAGATTTATTTGGTCCTTCCAGAATAGCTCCTTTAAATGGCAATAAATATGCATTTGTAATTGTTGATGATTATTCAAGATATACTTGGGTATTATTTTTGAAACACAAAAATAATGCATTTGAAGAATTTACAATATTTTGTACAAGAATTCAAAAGTTAAAATCGTCATCCATTATTACTATTCGTAGTGATCATGGAGGAGAGTTTGAAAATGAAGTATTTACGAAATTTTGTAATAACATGGTATAACACTTAATTTCTCTTTTCCTCGAGCCGCACCATAAAATGGTGTAGTTGAAAGGAAAATAGAAATTTACAAGAATGTGCTCGAACCATGTTATGTGATAGTTCTTTACCAAAATATTTTTGGGCAGAAGCCGTTGCTACCACATGTTATGTTTTGAATAGAATTTTGGTAAGATCACAAATGAATAAAACTTGCTTTGAATTATTTTATGATCATATACCTCGTGTATCTTATTTTAAAGTATTTGGTTGTAAATGTTTTAGTCTTAATACTAAGGATTCACTAGATAAGTTTGATTCTAAATCAGACGAAGGTATTTTTGTAGGATATTCTACACGTAGTAAAGCATATATGATTCAAAATAAAAGAACCTTATGTATTGAGGAATCTCTTCATGTAAATTTCGACGAGAATTCTACACATATCCCACATTTAGATGAAGAAGACTCTATACATATCACTGGTTCTTTAGAAAACACTAAGTTAGATGATAATGATTCTACTAATTCCATTCCTGAGATTATTCCTGAAAATACAAGTCTTCCTTAAGCATTTGTTGAAATTCCTAATCATCCACATGATTTAGTTATTGGAGATATTTCTGATAGAGTAAGAACTAGATCTCAAATAGAACAAATGACTAATTGTGCATTTATATTATCCATCGAACCAAAGAATTTTATTGAAGCATGTAAAGATAGTTCATGGATTATAGCAACGCATGAAGAACTTAATCAATTCAAAAGGAATGATGTATGTGAATTAGTACTTAAACCTTCAGATCATCCTATTATTGGTACTAAGTGGGTATCTAAGAATAAATTGGATGAATCTGGACAAGTGATTAGAAATAAGGCTAGATTAGTTGCACAAGGTTATAATCAAGAAGAATGCATAGACTATGATGAAACTTATGCTCCTGTAGCAAGATTAGAATCTATTAGAATGCTTTTAGTATATGCATGTTACAAAGATTTTAAGTTATATCACATGGATGTTAAAAGCGCATTTCTAAGGGGTATTATAAAGGAAGAAGTCTATGTAGAACAACCACCAGGATTTCAACAAGAAAGTTTGGATAATCATGTTTTCAAGTTAAAGAAAGCATTATATGGATTAAAACAAGCACCTCGTGCTTGATATGAAAGACTAAAGTGATGAAAATTGAATTCCACCCCAAGTGATTTTGATGATGAGCACACCAAATGAAACTTAGTATACTAACTACACAACAATTAAGTGTGCAGGATATGCAAAGCATTACTCATACTCAAAGAAGCGCAATCTACGCTCAAAGACTAGGACAAATGTGGCTAAGATCGAATAATGAAGTTCAAAGCTCAAATAGAACAAGAAGCTCAAGTGAAGCTCACATCTACTTCATCAAACGGATCAAGCTTTCGAAGACGTGTCCTAAGTCTATAGTGAGTGTGTTGTGTCTTTTTAGGGTATTGTTAAAGCCAAATCATATAGACAAACACACACACATAAACAATTTGAAAATATTTTTGAATATCTTTTAAATCATCTTCAAAAATGTTTTTGAGAGCTTTCTCTAGTCATCTTATAAATTCTGTAGTGAAACTCCACACACCCTGGAGTTAGCTACCTGTCTGACTAGCTGTGTTGCAGGAAAAACTCCTCTGGGAGTCGACTACCAAAGGTAGGGAGTCGACTACCAGCTGAGAAACAAGATTTCCTGAAACACACTGGGAGTCGACTACCACTCCTAGGGAGTCGACTACCAGCTGTCAAAGTTTGACATTTTAACTTGAATTTTGAAATATCGTTGAGCGATTTTCTCCATAATTTTTGGGACAAAAGTCAAAGTATTTTTGAAATTCGAATTCTCAGTTTTGTCCTATAAATAGAGGACCGTTTTCATTGAGAAAAACACAACTACTATCGAATTCAAAATCTCTCGTGCAAACGCTCTAAAAGTTCTAAGCTCTCATTCTTTTTCTAGCCAATTCGATTTTATTTGTGATCTTGCAAAATTGTGTTATTATTTTTAAAAGATCATATTCTTGTTTTAATGGCTAACGTTTTTCAAATCCGTATTACTTTTCTCTTGATTTTTGTTTAAAGGATTTTTGAAAAACATTAGATCTAGATCACAAAGAATTCATTTGTATCTTTGTGTGATCTAGAATCTCATTCTATCAAGCCACTACACACAATTTTGTCTATCATTGTTTGGCTATAGAATCTGGGTATAAAACCAATCTCCACCAATTTATTGTGGTGAATTGGATATCATTTTTATTGTGTTGTTGTTGGAACACTAGACAAGTCTAGGTGTTGCCAGTTGGAAATCCTGGTCAAGACTAGGTCGTTGGAAATCCTAACGAGTGGAGTTAGGGACTTGTATTTGCCAAGGCAGATAGTGGAAAATCTTGTACCGGATTGGTCGGGGACTGGACGTACCCAAAAGTTGTGGGGAACCAAGATAAAAATCCTTGTGTCTGCGATTGCATATATGTGTTTGTTTATCTTTGCTCTTACTTTATTATTTGCTAATTGTTGTTCATCTATTGCAAAGATCAACTTACTTTTATCCGTTGTGAATATAATATTTGTATCACTTGCAATCTTATCTGTGCTTATAAATATTCTGGGAGTCGACTACTGTTCATAGGGAGTCGACTACCTGCTGTGAATTTACTCTGTGTATTTTAAAATTATTTTGTTGATTAAGAACCAAGTGTAGATCGCTCTACTTGGTTTCTTAGGCAACATTAGAAGGACGTTTATTAACAATCGAAAAAGTTTACTATTTGCACAACACTATTCAACCCCCCTTCTAATGTTGTTTGCCATCCACAGGATCCAACACTTGGTATCAAAGCAAGGCTACAAAGGTGATGGCGTCAACATTCTTTCACTCTGAAGGACTGAATACCATGAGACCACCACTGTTCAACGGAACCAACTACGCTAGCTGGAAGATCCGAATGAAGACTCACCTAGAGTCATTAGACATTGAAGCTTGGACCGTTACTAAAATCCCGTATATCGCACCTACCGATGTTGAGTTTGAGAAATGGTCTGTCGACGACAAGAAGAGAGCTAATCTCAATGCAAAAGCAATGAATGCACTATTTTGTGCCGTTACAGGAAATGAGTTCAATCGAGTCTCCCAATGTGAGACAGCACACCAAATATGGCATACTCTTCAGGTAAGTCACGAAGGAACCGAAAAGGTAAAAGAATCCCGCATAAATGTTTTGCATTCAAAATTCGAATCTTTTAAAATGGAAGAAGGAGAGAGTATCACCGATGTGAATACTCGTTTTACTAATATTACAAATGAGCTCGTAGGATTAGGAAAGAAACTTTCCGAATATGAGCAGGTAATGAAGATACTAAGATCCCTCCGACCCGAATGGAAGGGAAAGACAACTGCCATTCGAGAAGGTCATAATGTAAAAGACCTCACCATTGAAGAACTAATGGGAAATCTCATGGAATATGAGATTGAGCTTGAAGAAGACAAGAAGATCGAAGAAAAACCAAAGAAGAAGAATCTCGCGTTCAAAGCCCAACAGGAAGACTCCGATTACACGGACAAAGAAGACCATATCACGTTCATCTCAAAGAACTTTAAAGAGTTCATCACAAGTAAGTATGGAAAACGATCTTTTAGACCCACTAACGGTATTATTTGTTTTGGTTGCAACAAACCAGGGCACGTCAAGAGAGACTGTCCATTGGAGAGAAACAATCATTATTCCAGAGATCGTGGGAAGAACAAAGACAATAATGAAAAGCGAAACAATAGAAGAAACAAATTCCGACGACCAAAGAAGGAAGCTTACGCAGCCTTCGACCAGAGCGACGATTCCTCATCCGATGAATCCTCAGAAGAAGATAACGATGAAAGAAGAGAAACAGCACACATGTGCTTCATGTCATCCACATCCTCCATGGTAAGCACGCATCATGATTCATCTAGCGACAATGATTCGTCATCAAGTGATGATGAAGACATGGATTATAGGGGAGCATATAAGGAGCTATGCAAAATGCATGAAAAGCTCATAAAAGAACATAGAAAAACACTTAGAAGTATTAAAAAGGATACTAAAGAAAAAGAAGAAATCATTAAAGAAAATAGTCTTCTTAAAGAAAAGAATGATTTTCTGCAAAAAGATATTTCTTTGGTAAATGAAAAGGTTGAGAATCTGAATAATCTTCTTGTATCTGTCAAAGATAAATACGACGCTACGATGAAAATTATTGAGAATTTCAACAAAGGAAAAGGAAAGCTAGATAGTATAATAAAAGATCAAAAAACCTCATCTAGCAAAACCGGACTCGGTTATGATTCACATCATACCAAGAAACGGGTTAAGCATACTAGGATACATCATTCTAATGATAATTTTTTGAGCATCTGGATACCTAAAGAATTATCTGATCAACGAAGGAAAAGGTATGCTACCGACTTTGTTCAACAAATTCATTTAAACAAAAATTATAAATATGTTGTTCATGAAGGAACTAAACCATACTGGGTTTGGCTTCCTAAAGACTAACTCCTCGGACTCAAAAAAAGAGTACCACAAACGTTTATTTTTTTCAGGTACTCTAAAGAAACAAAGAGGAGAAATCAAGATCCAAACGACTGATAACTGGATCAGAACAAAAGCGCTCTTTTACAACTTAATCATTTTTTTAAATGTGTTTAAATAAGTTAATATTTTTATATGATTATGTTTTACATCTAAATCATTTCGTGTTCAGAAAACATACTCGACCTGGATCAAAAACCCCTCGGGATGATAAAACGACTCAACCCAGTAGGGAGTCGACTACCTACATGAGGGAGTCGACTACCAGCGTGTATGCGAATTTCTGGGTTTGTTTATGACTAACTCCTATTGGGTTCTATAGAGTTAATGGGTTCATATCCTCAAAGGCAACTTATACCCAATAAGCTAAAACTCTATCCTAACCATCCAACACTTGATCCTAAGGCCCTCATTGTTCACCATCTTTCATCCCATGTTAAAAACCCCCCAAGAGAAACCCTAGGGTAGCCGACTATCCCCTTTCATCTCTCTCTCTCTCTTGAAATTTCATCTTGGTGCTTGGTTGCTTGGAGCTCTTTCATCTCCATCTCTTTCTCAAATTAATCAAGGTAAAATTTTTTTACTTCATGATCTTTACTTCATTATTCTTTTTCTCTTGCTTATCTAGCATTGTAAAAATATTGTTTTTACTCTATCTAGATTCCTCTCAAAGGAATATTTACCAAGAAAAGAAAAACCTCATCTGAAATTGACTCTGAGAAAGAAACCATTTTACCATATCTATTCAAGAACACCACATATGAACACTTCATCAAAATCTCTAAGAAACCCATCCTCCATGAACGTTTTGTTAATCTTGATGATGTTATAAATTATGGCATTGATAGCTTACTAGATTTTCACAACTTGGCCAACCTATTTTCCTCCGAAAATACTTATCTTTTCTATCCCAGGCTCGTACATTTGTTCTATGCTAATATGGATTACGATCTTGCTAAAAGCCGCTTTATAACTAAAGTCCTTGATACTAAGCTTGCCATTACTGTCAAATCCCTAGGAGAAGCCCTAGGAATTCCTTATTCTGGCATGTTGCTTGATAAAATAGAAATGACTAAAGGAAGTATTCTAGAGAGAATGTATTTGCCAGGAAGACATTTTCAGACTAAACTTCCATGTAGCGATCTTCGCTATCCGGTAAGAATTCTGGCAAATATATTATCCTATAATATTACTCAAAAATCTGGAAGTCATTCTATCTTATCTGAGAAGCAGGCCAAATGTATCTATGCTATACTAGGTAACATCCACATCAATTGGGCCAAAGTTATCATGGATTCTATTCTTGCTTCAGCTTCTTCTGATAGACCCTCATCCACCTTAGCTCATGGGCAATATCTCACTATCTTGTTTATTAGCTATAATGTGCCTTTGGATCATGAAACCTCAATTCTAGAACCGGCTCGAGTTTTTGATGTTCATGCACTTGGAAGAATGAATCTACAACATGATCTTGATGAGAACATTCCCGAAGAAAAGCTTGCCGCTGAAGGAGGATCATCATCCTCCAGGAGAGGTAAGAAAATTGTTGTTTCAGATTCTGAGGAGGAAGAACAAGGAGAAGAAGAAAGAGGAAGCGAAGAGGAAGAAGAAGAAGCACCGGCGTATATTCTTGAGCTTCAAGAAATGCTTCTAAAGAAGATTGGGAAATTGAAGATATCACAATAGAAAGGCTTTGAAGACCTTAACCAAAAGGTGGACGACCTTAAGGAGCTCGTCGTGAAAAGCAACAAAATGACGGAGGACACGCTTGTCAGGATCCTGGATGAGATCAAGGAACTGAAGAAGAACGGCGGTCATCCTTAGCTTTTCTTAAAAACAATGGTATTTCAAACAATGGTTCTCAAAAACTATGTCTTTAAAACTTATGGTTTGTAATAACTTTAATTGTGTGATGCTTGCTACCATGAACTTATCCTCTATGCAATATATTAGTTGCTCTTATAAACTAACATCTCTCTTGCAGGAATAGGAAATTAAATTCCCCTCCTAATCATATTATGATTCATATGTTTTAGTACTTTGTCATTGTTTTTGTTGATGACAAGGGGGAGAAAAGATCTGAAATGCAAAAATGAAATCATATGTATTGTATTGTTTTGCTAATGGCTTCGATGCAGGGGGAGAACCGCAACAAAGCAGGGGGAGTAAGTATACTTTCATGTATTTTCAAATTTCAAACTTACTTCATTTTTCATTTGGGTGTCATCATCAAAAAGGGGGAGAGTGATGGAAATTGAATTCCACCCCAAGTGATTTTGATGATGAGCACACCAAATGAAACTTAGTATACTAACTACACTACAATTAAGTGTGCAGGATATGCGAAGCTTTACTCATACTCAAAGAAGAGCAATCTACGCTCAAAGACTAGGACGAACGTGGCTAAGATCGAATAATGAAGTTCAAAGCTCAAATAGAACAAGAAGCTCAAGTGAAGCTCACATCTACTTCATCAAACGGATCAAGCTTTCGAAGACGTGTCCTAAGTCTAAAGTGAGTGTGTTGTGTCTTTTTAGGGTATTGTTAAAGCCAAATCATATAGACAAACACACACACACACGCAAACAATTTGAAAATATTTTTGAATATCTTTTAAATCATCTTCAAAAATGTTTTTGAGAGCTTTCTCTAGTCATCTTATAAATTCCGTAGTGAAACTCCACACACCCTGGAGTTAGCTACCTGTCTGACTAGCTGTGTCGCAGGAAAAACTCCTCTGGGAGTCGACTACCAAAGGTAGGGAGTCGACTACCAGCTGAGAAACAAGATTTCCTGAAACACACTGGGAGTCAACTACCACTCCTAGGGAGTCGACTACCAGCTGTCAAAGTTTGACGTTTTAACTTGAATTTTGAAATATCATTGAGCGATTTTCTCCATAATTTTTGGGACAAAAGTCAAAGTATTTTTGAAATTTGAATTCTCAGTTTTGTCCTATAAATAGAGGACTGTTTTCATTGAGAAAAACACAACAACTATTGAATTCAAAATCTCTCGTGCAAACGCTTTAAAAGTTCTAAGCTCTCATTCTTTCTCTAGCCAATTCGATTTTATTTGTGATCTTGCAAAATTCTGTTATTATTTTTAAAAGATCATATTCTTGTTTTATTGGCTAACTGTTTTTCAAATCCGTATTACTTTTCTCTTGATTTTTGTTTAAAGGATTTTTGAAAAATATTAGATCTAGATCACAAAGAATTCATTCGTATCTTTGTGTGATCTAGAATCTCATTTTATCAAGCCACTACACACAATTTTGTCTATCATTGTTTGGCTATAGAATCTGGGTGTAAAACCAATCTCCACCAATTTATTGTGGTGAATTGGATATCATTTTTATTGTGTTGTTGTTGGAACACTAGACAAGTCTAGGTGTTGCCAGTTGGAAATCCTGGTCAAGACTAGGTCGTTGGAAATCCTAACGAGTGGAGTTAGGTACTTGTATTTGCCAAGGCAGATAGTGGAAAATCTTGTACCGGATTGGTCGGGGACTGGACGTACCCAAAAGTTGTGGGGAACCAGGATTAAAATCCTTGTGTCTGCGATTGCATATCTGTGTTTGTTTATCTTTGCTCTTACTTTATTATTTGCTAATTGTTGTTCATCTATTGCAAAGATCAACTTACTTTTATCCGCTGTGAATATAATATTTGTATCACTTGCAATCTTATCTATGCTTATAAATATTCTGGGAGTCGACTACTGTTTATAGGGAGTCGACTACCTGCTGTGAATTTACTCTGTGTATTTTAAGATTATTTTGTTGATTAAGAACCAAGCGTAGATCGCTCTACTTGTTTTCTTAGGCAACATTAGAAGGACGTTTATTAACAATCGAAAAAGTTTATTATTTGCACAACACTATTCAACCCCCCTTCTAGTGTTGTTTTCCATCCACAGGATCCAACATAAAGAACTTTCTATTAAAGACTGGTTATTCTATTGGAAAGATAGACTCTACTTTATTTACCAAACATATAGATTCTGATGTTATTATTATACAAATATATGTTGATGACCTAATTTTTGGTTCTACTAATGATTCTCTTTGTCAAGAATTTTCTAAGAAAATGCAGAATGAATTTGAGAGTCACATGGGTGAATTGACCTACTTCCTTAGACTTCAAATCAAACAAATGAAGGAAGGTATATTTATACATTAGAGTAAGTACACAAAGGAACTCATCAAAAGGTTTGGATTAGAGAATTCTGCAGAAAAGCTTACTCCAATGAGTACTTCTTCAAATCTTGACAAGGATCCAAATGGTAAGAGTGTTGATCAATCGTTAAATCAAGGTATGATTGGATCATTACTTTATCTTACCGCAAGTAGACCAGATATTATGTTTTCTGTTTGTATATGCGCTAGATATCAATCTGATCCTAAATTTTCACATTTGACTGCTGTCAAAAGGATAATTAGGTATATCAAACACACATCTGATTTTGGTTTATATTATCCAAAATCAAACTCATTTGATTTAGTTTCATATAGTGACACAGATTTTGCTGGTTGCAATTCTGATTGTAAAAGTATAAGTGGAACTTGTCACTTTTTAGGTTATTGTCACTTTTTAGGTTATGTATTAGTGTCATGGTTTAGTAAGAAACAAAACTCTGTTTCTTTATCTACTACTGAAGCGAAATATATTGCCGCTGGTTTAGCATGTGCACGGATTTTATGGATGAAACAAACAATACTAGATTATGACATTAAATGTAACACATGTCCTATTATATGTGACAATACTAGTGCTATAAATTTATCCAAAAATCCGGTACATCATGCACGCACTAACACATAGATATACGTCATCACTTCTTGGATGATCATGTCCAAAAAGGAGACATTATTCTTAAGTATATAGATACTAAGAATCAAACAGCCGATATCCTTACTAAGCCCCTTAAGGAAGAAACTTTTCTAAAACTTAGAAGAGAACTCGGCATTATTAGTAGGCTTGGCAACGGGCCGGGCCAGGCTTGGGCTTTTACATGCCCAGTCCCGGCCCTATTTGGCAACGTGCTGGGCCGGGCCCGGGCTTGTGAGAGGCAGGCTTTCGAAATACCGGCCCGTTCGAGCCTCGGGTCGGACTCGAGCAGGCACCCACGGGCTCGGGATTTTTTGCCAATCCTTTGCCAAACAAGAAAATAACGATATGGACGTTAAAATATCTCATAAGGAAAATTTGTTAATATTTTGTTCATTCACAAAAAAGCTTGCTTTCTGCATTGTAAAAGAAAAAAAATTATATCTCAGAGGGGGATCATTTTCCCCACAGAGTCACATGCATCATACATAACTGATAATCCACTTCTCTTTATTTTGCTCACAAAAAGTTTTGTGGGCTACATAGGTCATTGTCACTAGTGTAAATAGAAATCAATGCAGGCATAGAAACACATATTAGCTTTAAAAAAATTAAGGTTAGTTGCAAGCACACAAGAGCAAATAGGATAATTGCACAAAATTATAAACTAACAAAAATGAGTTTATCAACCGATGACACGAGAGCTTGCCATGTTTCTGCAAATCTGATAAGGAGAACAAGAGCAGTTTCAATGAACCAATGAGCCATGACCAGCTGATGGTTAATATACATACCACCTTTGGTTGGTGCTTCGAGCAACATGTAGTCAAATTTCCACCATTTTGCAACTCTCGTTTCCATTTTACTGATACCATGGAAACAAAATGTACCAGAAGTTTATTACACCACGAGATCTGTTGCAACAAGGATTTTTCAACAATGTTTTACAAAAAAAGCAGTACTTTGAATCCAAAGCATTCAATCTAAATAAAAGAAAATAAACACATTCATCTAATATAAACGAAAATTGCAGTCCACACAAGAAAATTTGCAGTTGCACCTCAAATGTGCATCCCAAATTTAAAAATATGAACCAAATGTGCATATTTTATTTAGACATGATTTATGAAAGATGGATTGTATTTAAGGGTATACATAATTCATACTCCGAAACCGAACTTGAAACTTTTGAGCCGCATCAAAATCTTCTCAATTATCATCTATATGGTCTAGTTCAAATTCCCCTGATAATTCATCTGCATATAAAAATAATGGTATGAGCATTTATAATTATCTAAGTTTTAAAAATAATTAATTAATTCATAACCTTTAGCTTCGAGACCATTGTCTTCTTCGAGTATGGTGACTTGATCCATCATTGTCTTAGAAGTATCTGGAAAGATAAATGATATGCAATAAGTTAGAAACAATTAATTGAAACATTATAATCATGGAAATATATTCTAATTTCAAAAAACAATTTATATATTTACCATCCATATGACTCCATAGCCAACTTTTAGTGCACATCAACGCCTCCACGGTATTGAATTTAAGTCGACTTCGATGTGGGGTTATTATTCTACCACCGATACTGAACGCAGATTCAAAAGCAACAGTGGTAATTAGAATAACTAGCACATCTCTGGCAATTGCTTGTAACAGTGGATATTGCATTCCATTCAGCCTCCACCACATCAAAATATCAAAGTTTGAGCAACTAGGTAAAACTGCCTCATCTAAATAATTATCCAACTCCGTCCTTAACACCAAAGTGCGAACCTTTTTATAACGACTTACATATAAATCATAATCGGTTTCAGTGTTGTTAGAGGAATCACCGGCTGCAACTATTTGATGGGCACCCTCAGACTCTTTCTTGAATTTCCATTGATAATCAGAAACCAAATCTTAACAAATTTTTTTGATCCTCTCTATTTTATCCTCCTCATAACCAGTAAAATATATTTGTTTAAAATAATATTCTAGTAATACCAACTTATACCTTGGATCCAACACTGCTGCGATCGCCATAATATTGTGCATGTCCTCCCAATAACTTTCAAACTTAAACCACATTCTTTCAGCCATTTTTCGAATCACCTCATGATCAGAATTTTCCATCCATTTACATATTTCTAATCTAATGTCACAAATCTTTCAGAAATAAATATTTGAAGTATGGTATTTTGTACCTGAAAACAGCTCAGTCAACGTATTAAACAGTTTCAATTTCTCACAAACTTTTGAAGCAAAGTCCCACTGTAAATTTGTAGGCAAACAAGTATATTGAGAGTCACGTTTTTCAGTCTGACAAACACGTCCTTATATGCTATGGCAATGCTAAGCATCTTAAAAGTGGAATTCCATCTAGTTGGGCAATCTAAGCACAACTTCTCATTATAATTTATGTGTAATTGCCTAGCTGCATCTTCAAACTTCTCAGCTCTTTTAGGAGTTGCATCCCAATAGGCAACACTATCTCAAATATTTCCACCTCTTCTTTCACCACATCTAGGCCTTCTTTTACTATCAAATTCAATATATGGGCACACCAATGCACATGCAGCGAAAAACCATCTCTTAACAAGGAAGACCGCTGCAACTTATCCTTAATTCTATGAATCATGGAAGAATTTGTACTACAATTATCCAACGTTATTGAAGACAACTTTGTATTAATATTCCAATCCATAAGACAATCAACTAATGAATTTGATAATCTTTCACTTGTGTGAGGAGCAGGCACATAGATAAACCTAAAAAATATGTACATATATAAGTAACGCATATTATGGATGATAAGCATCAAAGGAATCTAAAGTTAAGAAATAAATGAATGTTACCTCAAAAGTTGATTTTGTAAGGTCCAATTGCTGTCAATATATGTGCTGTTACAAACATGTATCCCCTCTTTTGGTGACCAGATGTCCACATGTCTGATGTTATAGCCACTCTACTTTCATTTTTCTCTAACAAGTTGAGAATACTTCTTTCCTCAGTCGCATAAGTTTCCAAAATCACTTTTTAATGGTATTCCTTGAAGGAACATTGAATAACGGTTGAAGTGCATTACAAATTCTTCTAAAACCAACATGATCCACTATTGAAAGTGGATATTCATGCATAATAATTGTATTTGCAATTTCCTTCTTTGCCTTTTCTAAATCATAACTAGAAGTAACCATTTCTTTCCCTTTCCCAATATTAGATGTGAGCACCTTCTGTCCTCATGTTTGATATTTTCGCATAAGGCATCCCTTTAGATGTCTATGCAAATGAGAAGTCCCACTGTTAGAACTCGCCTTATGCTTTGATTTGCAATATCAACATACAACCCTAACTTCTCCATTCATCATAACCCTGTCAAAATGGTTCCAAACTTCGCTTTTGAGTTTTTTGGTTGAAGAATCTATATTCTCATCTCTCGCCTCTGATGCCATAGTGTCATTTAGTGGTGCACCGTTTTGACTAATTGGAATAGAGGCTTCACCCGGTGCAGACTTTTGAGGATTAATGTCACTTTCTTCAGCCATATTAGATCTATACATAAAAAGCAACAAGAAACTTAAATTAAGTAACTCTTGTGTATAGTTTAAGTTATAATAAATTAATTTACTAAAAAAAATAAATTAACTTTTATAACCTGCAGTGAACAAACAAAAACTAAATTAACTCAATGTGATTGTAATATGAAGTTTTGATTTAATAAGTCTCATGGTAATTTATTAATAGAAAAGATGATAAAAAGATTTAAAACAACAAAATTGAACTCACTCATTATCTGCATTCAAATCACAAATCAAACAAATTTCTAAGAACTGGGCATATCAAATTGAAGTATACATTCCTAGCTTATCAAATACATTAAGGTTCACAAGGGTAACCTGCTACATAATCTGGTTATGATGTTCCTTTTGGATTCAAAAATGTGAGAAAATAACATACATCAATATCATTATACAGAATAGTTCTTAAGGTAACTGATTTTTAAAGCAACAAAATCTAGAGTAAGCACTCTACAGAACAGTTCTGAAACAAAATCAACCATCCTTACATAAAAACCAACTAAATAATAAGATAGTAATTACCCAAGCATGCATTTTTCCATACTGTCAATAGATCAAGCTTAAACTACAGCAACTTATTTATTGGCAATTAAAAGCATTTGTATCATAAATGCATAACTGCAACAAATAAAGTAAAAATGGAGTAAATGGTTAAAAAACCTCATATGCTTCCTTTTCCCCATTAGAACTGAAAACATTTGCATGAAAATGCAGTTTTCATATACAAACAAAATATGGAAATTTCAAATTTACATTTTTCCTTTACCCTGTAAACCAAAGCAAAATAATCAATTATAAACATTTAACGGGGATACATGTGCATTACCCTTATGGAAAAATATCATTCACTTTTTAACATGATTTCCTCAGACTAAATATTTCCATGGACATTGATTTTATAAAAAGCAGTTATCATGCACATTGATTTTATAAATACCAGTTCTCGATGTATTATTTCCATGGACTAAATATCAGTTTTCATGCACATTGATTTTATGAACAGGTCTCGATGTATTAGGGTAAATGACTGAAAATACCTTAACGTTTCAGCGTTTCTCACAAATATACCCTATCGTTATTTTTGGGACATATTGGTCCAAACGTTTGGCAAAAATTGACAACGTTGTACCCTTTTTGAGTTTACCGTCAGAAAAGGTCTTCAAAATACCCTAACGTTTCAGCTTTTCTCACAAATATACCCGAACGTTTCAGCGTTTCTCACAAAAATATCCTAACGTTTCAGCGTTTCTCATAATAATACCCTAACGTTAGGGTATTTTTGTGAGAAAAGCTGAAACGTTCGGGTATTTTTGTGAGAAAAGCTGAAACGTTATGGTATTTTGAAGAACTTTTCTAACGGCAAACTCAAAAAGGGTACAACGTTGTCAATTTTTGCCAAACGTTTGGACCAATATGTCCCAAAATGAACGATAGGGTATATTTGTGAGAAACGCTGAAACGTTAGGGTATTTTCCAGTCATTTACCCGATGTATTATTTTAAGCAAAATAATCAAATTCTAATTAGTCCATGGAAATATCATTCACTTTTTACGGGGCCATCAAATTCTTAGCAATCTAATTCTAACCACACAATTTCAATTTTTGATAATCAATTATGAATATTTAGTCCATTAAATTATACAAGATAAACCAAGTGAAGGAAATCGGATGCTTCGGTCCCCTTCATAAATGCATACTGCATCAAATTCTCATTAGTACACCAACAATTAACTTACCAGTAATTAGAATTCAACAGGCAAACCAAGTGAAGGGAATCAGATGGATACCTGAAACAAAGAACTGAAGAAGAATGAAGACTGCACAATGAATGACATTTCAATGCTTCGGTCAGCGGAGAAAAGTAGAAATATGAGATTTTTATTGTTTCTCCGCTGAATAGCCGATGCGAGAATTATGCAAGGCTCTCCGCAAGTCGTGGAAGGAAGAGATTCTGGATTAGGGGGTTTTAAAAACCTGATTACATTTATACACAAATAGTAGGTTTTACACTTACCGGGCCGGGCCTAGTGGGTAAATGGTGTGGCCAGGCCAGGCCCGAGCCAGCCAAAAATGACACGGGCCGGGCTTGAGCCCGGCCCGAAGCCCGACCAGAGCAAAAAAGCCCGATCCCATCGGGCCGGGCACCTGTGGGCCTGGGCTTTTTGCCAAGCCTAATTATTAGTGAATTGACATTTTAACTATATATTACAGTTATATATTATGTTAGTATCATTTTATGATTTTTTCTGGATTTTTCTGATTTAATTCATATTTTAATTAGTCGACCAATATTTGATACTAGTCGACTAATCCTCCAGAATTAATTATTATATAGATATAGATATTAATCTTAAATATATATTTTTTATAAAAATATTTTTTATTCTGTTTTATTCGGTCAAAACTGAATTCCCTCATTCAAATTTTTTTAATGTTCAAATTCCCTCTCAAAAGTACTTTACAAGTACTAGAGGGCTTGGCTTCTCACTTACACCCTCTTACACACTAAGTACAATAGTACTTACTTTATGGTCAACCATTTTTCAAAAAATTGTTCATTCCCAAGGCCATAACCAATCAGTTCTTCCTTTGACCGAAATATTTTTTATTAATAAAATTTTGAACTTTCGAACAATGCCCAAACCGCTCAGAATGTACACCCGATTGGTGGACCAATACTGAAAACTAGTCGACTAATCACTGTAAACTTCCGAAGAACATCAGTTTCTGAACGTTGTTTGCACGATTTCTTGCTAGATTTCCCTCTCAAAGACGTTGCAGAAGTTCCCAAAACGTCTTAGGAGTCATTAGAAAGTTTTTAATTCGGTTTCTTGATTCAAAATTCGAATGTCCCACTCAAATTATCTATTTAAACACCATGGGTCTTTCTTCTTCACCATGAGAAAACCCAAGGCACAATATAGCCGAAAATCATCTATTTTTGAGTGAGATCACAAAAATTCTCTATTGGAGCACTTCATCCTTCTTCAATGATTCCTTATTCGAATCCACGTTCATCTCGTTGATCCACTCCGGCCGAAGACGCATGCGCCAAATATTCCGCCATGGAATTCACTCCATTCTATCCCGAACAATCAATTGATTTTAGTGATCATACAAACCAAAACTTCAATCTCCACCATCTTCTCGATAATGTCTCTCCTTTTCACCTTTGGTGTGAAGACATTCCATATTATCCTTTCCTTGTGAAACAATTTTACTCTAATATGGTTGTTTATTAAGATGGTGGAAACATCTATTTTGACACAAAAGTTCAAGGTGTAGATATGCATCGCACCTTTGGCACTCTTGCCGAATGTCTTGGCTTCCCTCGATCCAATGATCAACATCTTGGATTTTCCATGGTTCAGTGACCCACTCTTGATTTACTTAGTCCCAATTTTCAACCTTCCGGTATGCTTGCCATGAACTTACATCCAACTCCTGCCTTCTCCTAAAGATCATAACTTACAACCTTCTTCCAACAATATCTTTACATTACATTGATGAAACTCGCCTCCACGTTCTCTATGCCATTATGCATGGTATAAAATTCGATTGGTCCATCTCTCTTATGTTAGCCTTAGTAAAACCCGTTTCAAACAACATCTTTCTACCATGCACGATCACCCGTATTCATCAACATTTTGAAATTCCTCTTGACGATGAGGTGGCCATTTATAATCCACTATGCTTTGATCATTCCTTCTTGATTCGCATGGAACTTCAACCGCTTCCACATGTTGAAGAAGAGCAACTGATCAAATCACCACCTCGTCGTTGCAAGATTACCATGACCCCTCATGTTCACTCTCAACCATCTCGGTTCTCCCTCCAAGAACAAATTGATCATCTTCAAAATGATATGAATGTCGGTTTTGTAGGAGTCCAAGCACATTTAAGTGGGTTTGATACTAGTCTTGTGCAAATTTGGCATGACATAGATATGGACTTTACCAATATGCAAGGCACTCAAGCACAAATTCTGAGTCTTTTACAACAATGGGCTCCTTACTCTCCCTCCACATCACACCCCACTTCTAGGCCTCCTCCACTGTATTAGGATCCGGACGTTTTGGTTTCTGGTTGACCAGGAAGATCAGCCGGTCGACTAGTGGTCTTTGTTGTTTGTATGTTTGGTGATCATCATGTTTGCTTTATGTTGTTTTATGTTTTTTTAGATTGTATCTTTCCCTATGGTTTGTAAGCATCCTACTATGTACTGTTGTTATTCTCTATTAATGCATTTCACTTTGCCTCGAAAAGTCTCTCCTCTATTTTTCTGCTATCTGAATTTTCCTGCAGTTAGTCGACCAGCATATACTATTAGTTGACTAATATACTAAATTGTCATACTATCCCCATTTTTGATAATTTCCAAGGGGGAGAATTAATATAATAAATGTGCTAATATTCAAGGGGAGATATAATATTCAGGGGAAGATATGCTATATAAGAAATATACATGATGCACTAACATTATATATTTCTAATTTTCACATTTCATGTTAACATTCATGTACTTTCATTGCTAAAATTTCTTATAACATCATAGATGGCTATACGAATTGAAAGTTTCATATATTGTTTATAAGCCATATATTAAGGATGAGCAAATAACGTATCTTAGCACTAACATTTTTTCGCAATAACAATATTTTATAATATTATATTCAATGTTTGTAAAATCATTAAAAAGGGGGAGAATGTTGGAAACCCACAACTCCTCATATGGTTTTGATGATACAAACATATTATCTTTGTACTAACTCTATCTATGCAGATGTTATCGCACAAATCAACTAAGACAATCATCAAGTATACAAGTTGCAAGAAGCATCCACTACAAGACAAAGCTTATCGATGATATTTTGTATCTTGTAAATGAGATATAATCTTTATTTTTTTCTCTTGCATTTACTTAGAATGTAAAAGACTTGATGATAATCTTTCTTAGTTTTTTAGGATTCGTCTTCAAAAAATCATGTCAAAAATCCAATTAGTCGACCATCCCTAGTACTAGGTGACTAATTTAAAAATTAAAATATTTCTGTCCTAAAATTTCGTCAGACCTATTTTAGAGTCTCTAGAATCATTTTTTTTCAAACTCCTAACTTTCTAAATTTTAGTCGACTAAAAGACTTTATTAGTCTACCAATCTATTTTCAAATCAATTATTTTAAATGATTTATCATTTAAATAATATATTTTATTTCTGGAAGTTAGAACTGCCATAAACGGCTAGTTTTTGTCAGTTTATATCCGTTTACAGAAGTTACTTTCTGTTTTCGGAAGTTACTTTCTGAAAGGACACCTAAACAGTCAGAATCCTAGTCAGCAGTTCTAATTAGTCAACCAGTCTCTCCTTGTAATGGCCGCTTTCCGATCATACTTTGTTCGTGCACGTGCTTTTGACCGTACACGTATTTGTTTTAGACTTTGTTTGTTTGTGAACACTTTGATATGATATGCCGTTGTGAACGTCTCTGAGAGTATTAAATTGTGGCACTAATTTGGAACGACATTTCTCGGGTCGTTCTCCCACGATTTGATCTTACTCGAAGAGACGTTGTGATTTTCACTTTTGACGCGAGACATTTCTATTTTTAGTTTCGGCGCTCGACGTCGAAATTGAGATCCGTCTTCTTAGTTACCTTTCTCTCGTCGTCCCGATCACCCCAATATTTATTTCACAGTTTTTGGAGTTTATTTGACCTATTTAACATTTTTAGCAAAGCTTATAATATTTTTAATAACTAATTTTTAAAGTATTTTCAGCCAAATAAAATTTTATTAAGATTATAATACTTCAAATGATTTTTGAGCCAAATCCTAGGCCATCTTGGCCGCACCCTAGCCATGTGTGGGTTAGAGAGAGAGAGAGAGAGAGAGAGAGAGAGAGAGAGAGAGTTTTGAATTTTAAATCATTTTAAAATCCTAATCCTAATAGATTTAGCCCTAGATCAAGTCAAGCCCTCTATACTATATAAACAACCCTTAGGAAACCCTATTTTTGCGAGCAAACAACCCTAGCCGCTCCCACAACCCAAAATCTCGCTTGCGACGTTCGTCGCAACATTGCAGCAGCCGCCGCCCGCACCGATCGAGGATTTCGCCACCGTTCTCTCGGTCTGACCGAGAGCCCCGCCCGCACCAAGGCCGCTCCACACCGCACAGCAGTGATCGGTCCATACTTTACACCTTTTTTCTGCATGTTTTCACGCCATTTCGATTGCTCATATTGCGATTTTCACGAGTATTCGACGATATTGCGTTACTTTTCACTATTTCTTGTTTTTGTCGGATTTCAGGAAATATGGAGCGATCAGGAGCAAAAATGAGCTTAAGGGACTTGCACCCACTCCGGAGCGTCACCCAAGGCTCTTTTGAGGGCTATTCGACGATGGGAGACGGGTGGAAGAAGAAGAAACTCCGTAGGAGCGACGAGGAGGAGAAACGGAGAAGATTGGGCATTTACATCATGCCACTCGGCCGAGTGGAGCACTCACTCGGCCGAGCAAGAAGACCACTCGGCCGACCAGACCGGACACGCTCCAACTGAAGGAATTGGGCGTGCACTCGGCCGAGGGATGGTATCCCACTCGGCCGAGTAAGAAGATCGCATCACCCGAGGGGCATGAGAAATCCACCATCAAAAGAGGTCGACTTGCTGGAAATGTACAGTCTTTTGACGGTTCCGACTCGGGCGAGTACCGAATACCCCTCGGCCGAGTGAGTAAAGCCACTCGGCCGAGTCACCTCCGAAGACAGACCCCCAAGACCCCCGACTTACTGGAATTTTATAGGGTCTGTCACGTGGCCGAGTAGAGAAGCCCACTCGACCGAGTAGATAAGTCCACTCGGCCGAGTGATGCCGAGGACACGCAGCGCCCAGATTTTCAGACAGCCTCTCACTCTTTTGAAATCTGCTATTATTCCAGCAATCAAAGTATTTTTCTCATATTTTTTATGGATAGTAGACTTCATGATGATTCCAACGCCGCAAAGAACGTGCAAATCGGAGGTCGGATGAAATCTGGAGAATTTCTGCAAGGTGACGCTGCAGTGCTGGAATTTCCACTCGGCCGAGTCACATGTTCCACTCGGCCGAGTCGGCGACGGGCCCAGATTTTAAGTTGTGGTTTGGGCTGTTTTTGGGCACGAATTTGAGGGGCTTTCTAGGGTTATTTGCTAGGGTTTTGGGAGACTATATAAGGGTTTTGTAGCCACCATTAGAGAGCATCCCCATTATGTTTTCTTAGCCCCCATATGTTTTTCTTAGGATTATTTTAGAGTTTAGGCCATGCCCTAGGCCCCCTCTTGGATCTAAAAGCTTGTATTTTGGATTGAAGATCTTCATCAAGCTAAGTATTTTCTTCTTTTTATTTGAATCTTTGTTTTTCTATCTTTTTGTATGCAAGCAATGATTTCTATTGATTCTCATATCCTTATTGCTATGCTAGAGTAAATTTGTTGTTCTAGGGTTTGGGGATAAACCCTATGGATCAAATTTCATATTTGTGATGAATGAATTTCTAAATTGCTAGAATTGCTAGGAGGTTAGGTTGTGATTGATTTACTACGGATAGCTAGGGATTTCCATCGATTTGGGATTTACAAGAGATTGGATTCTAATCGATGGGAAGGCCTAGATATTCGATTTAGATTCACAATTGGATTTCTCTAGATTTGGTTTGGAAGAGATTGGACCAAAGCTAGGATTTTTAATTGTAAATCTATACCAATATTCGTTTGCAAGAGATTGGACGAATACGAACTATCACAACCTAGATCGTGACTCGAGTTTGCACGAGAGTGGGCTCGAGAAGCGATTGGACAATGATGTCGATCCTAATGCTAGTGGCGTAGGTTAGGGTTTGCACGAGAGTGGGCTCTAATATAGGTTTGCTATAGACCGACAATAGCGCGAGAGCGTGAGCTTGGTTTTCTATTCAGTTACGACTAGTTCACCTCAACGCAAGCCTAGTAATATTGAGATTCACTATTCACAATGACGAATGACGATCCGTAGTGGGGATTCCCTAGCCATA
The DNA here is from genome assembly GCA_030789695.1 of Scilla litardierei. NCBI lineage: Eukaryota > Viridiplantae > Streptophyta > Magnoliopsida > Asparagales > Asparagaceae > Scilla > Scilla litardierei. The sequence goes on along the minus strand of CM061133.1, from coordinate 311,944,465 downwards.
GACACTTTTATTATATTATATTTGAATCGATATTTGACCGATTTCTCTATCTCCGACACCGACATCCATCACCATTGCCATTACATCATACCATAGCCATCTCCACCAATAAAACATTCGTAGTCAAACCAACCTAGGATAGATTGGAACCAACACCACCTCCTCGTGTTCGATACCCGCTCGCCACTTTGCCGTGCGCTTGCGGTAAAACTACAATCGTTCTCCGGGTGTGTATCCGGGGCCGACCAAGTTTTTGGTCGTGCTCTTGGGTTGCATTTTGGAGCGATCAAGCAGCCGCCCGCTTCGCCCCGTGTCTGACCGAGAGGATCTCTCGGTCTGACCGAGGACTTCGCCTGCACCGACCCCCGCTCCGCAACGTTGCAACGCTTGCAACGTTGCAAGCCCCGCCCAAGCGCCTGACACCCGCATCCGCTGTGTCTGACCGAAGGCCTCCCCCGCATCGACCGAGAGCCCGCTCCGCATCGTAGCCCCGCAGCGCTGCATAGCCCCGTTCACAGTGTCTGACCGAGACTTTCCCTCGCACCAACCGTGTCTGACCGAGCGACGTTCGTCGCAACGTCACAACTCTCGCACCGCTTGCCACCGTGGGCCCCTCAAGTTCTCCAGAGGTATTGTGGGTCCCCCATTGGTCCCTAGAACTACTGTGGGTCCCACCTAGGTGTCTATTCTTCGAGGATTTTCCGTTTACGACGTTACGATACGTCGTAGCCCGTCGTTGCACGTTCTAGCTCTGGAATCTTGGTCCGTTGATCTGGTTGCTGTCCAGACTTAACGAGCGAGGAATCTATTTTGGAATCTGGACTAGGAGCGCGTTCTTTTATTCCAACCCCTGGCGTCGCTACCCGACACTAGTGTAGCTTTCGCGTCGTATTGAGGTAACGATCTGCACCCCTAGGACCCCCAACCTATTGCCTGTTAATCAAGACTAAAATTGATGTTTTTAAGTGTTTTAAATTCACTAATCAAGATTAATAAAACGGGAATGTAGGCCGGTGGACTTGTGCACGTAGGATATTTGTGACTTTGGACTCGTTGGACGGTGTTTCTCAGACGTTTGACTTGCAGGAAAGTGAAACTTGCCAAACTTTTGCTTAGGGCCATGTTTTTAGGCCACTTCCTTACTTTTAGCGTAAAAGAGACTAGACAGTGAAATGATAGCTGTCTAGACGCAACTTTAAGATCTAGCTTGACAACGAAGCTAGATCTGTCACCCTGCCATGTCATTCATGCATTGTTATCTGCCACGTTTAAATTCCTTATCTGTACGCACTCTTAACTGCCATGCATTGCATCTTACAATTCATCCAAGTTGATTGTTGCATTCGTAGCACACTCTACAATACTTGTACTTCCTTGTCCCAACTAGGTGCACCCTTATGCCATCATGAAAAATACTTCCTGGACTCGTGATCCAGAAGCGGGCCATATGTGTTGGTCAAAAGCCAATGCCCGACTTCCTTGCTGAGGCTAGGTGCACCCCTATGCCATCATGAAAAACACTTCCTGGCTCGTGATCCAGAAGCGAGTATTCCGTGTTCGGGGGTAAGGCCCTGGCTCAATTGAGCTAGGAGTTGGCCGCGCAGCCACTCTAGCCAAAAGGCGTAATCTCTGTGCACGACGTGCTTACTAGACTTGTCTTTGTACTTGTGAATGTTTCTTGTAAATCTTGACATCCATGCCATGAAATAAATGCCATGCTCGTACCTTACTTTACTTGTTGCACTCATACTTTAACTGCTATATCATTGCATCATGCTAGAACTGCTAGGTTGCTTACCTTCACTTTCAGTTTCCTTGCACAAGTCTCTTGTAGACTTGCTGACATGTGCCTCTTGCTCTTTTGGGTGTCACATGTTAGACCCTGAGCCAGAGACCGTTGCTGAGTACGTGGTATTTATTGACGCTGAGCCTGAGCCCGTGTCTGTCCAGGAGGAGTTTGTGGCTACCGGTGACCATTCTTAGTGACCTTGCTGAGCTTTCTCTTGTTTTAGGATTGTTGTTAGTTGTCGGTGCGTGGCACCTTTACTTTGTACGTTGTACTTTTGTTGGCCATGTTGGGGCCTCTTTTTAGACTCTTTTCTTTTAGCCTGGTGGCTTTTCTGCGATGTTGGAGTTTATTATTATGGATATTCTGAGATTTCTCTTTTGTCTCATTTCCTTATTATTATCTTTGTTTCGTTTTGCGTTGCAAGGATCTGCTATTTAAAGTTGATTGATGTTTATCGGACTTGCAGCTTTGCAGCTTCAAGTCTGAGCGGACCTTCTCACATCTTGCCTCCATATTTTTGGGAAGCGGGGCGTGACAGGTTTTGTTGGTGGCCCATGCAGGTCCGTCTTGCAACTGCGAATTATCGGAACAACGATAATAATTATGGAATGTCCATTAAATAAATTGCAACATCCGAGTCATAAGCCTTGAGTCTAGCCTAGTCGTTTTCCTATGTCACTAGGTGGTAGAAGACTTAGCTAGACGTCTGAGCTTGCTAGTTAGAGGCCCCTGATTGTTTGTTAGACTCCCCGCTAGGAATTGATTTAATCGTCTTAGGAGTTACCCTAGTGGTTCTTGCCTAACTCTTTTGGATATGGAAGACGTTAGTACACCCTTGTAGGGGATGTACGAGGGAATACGGACCTCGAACGTCGCGTACACGAAGTCGTACGCAAAGGGAATATGTTCCCTTGCGGAGAGGATCACTAGATGAGTGGGAAAGTCGCATTATATATGCATAAGTGCATGCGACATATGGCTAATAAAGGGAGAATATCTTAAGCTTATGTTGTACCATGCATATGGTACAACTTAAGCTTATAATGTGCCATGTATCATGGTACACCTTAATTAAGTTGTTCCAAAGGAACAACTTACCCTAAAATAACTACCTTGGGGGCTATAAATAAGACCCAAGGGTAAGCCATTTCTTACACTTTTTGCATGGCATTCTTGCATGCATTTTCATCCTAGCGAAGCTCTGCCGAAATGCTTCCTCTCTTTCTTTATCCAAGTTCTTAATCTAAAGTAGAGATTTAGATTGTGGATTTAGTAGCCTTACTCCGTTCGTGAGAAGACTCGATCCGTCGTGGCGAATCCGAAGGCGAAGTTCGTAGACTACCGTGCCGCATACGCAAGCGTAAGTCTAAACTTCATATTATCGATCCTAACTCTGTTTTTGGCAGGATCCTACATTGGTATCGGAGCCATATGGGTTCGCCCCGGTCAAACCGTCGTCCCGTCGAAACTATGAACGAGTCGTTGTCTTTTTCACGAATGGGTCTCCTACCATTACGGATATGGTAGGAACGCTTCGTGACGGAGAGAACGCAGCGGTTGTTCATTTCACGTTAGGGTCTCCTATCATTACGGATATGGTAGGAACTCTCCGTGACGGGAAGAACCGACCGTTCACGTAGTATGTTATTCATTTTTTGGCACACGACCATTAGGAAATAACTAATTTCTCGACGAACGGGTCCTTCATCGACGAACGGGTGCTTCATCGAGGAAGATGATGGTAGTTATTTCCATCGGGTAAGATGAAATTTGGTGCATGTGCACCATGGCCAAATGGGCTATGAAGGCCATGCACCCCCCTCCACTTGCGGAGGGGGTTGGCTACGGCCAATAACCACCGGCGACCACCCCATCAAGGGGGAGGAGTGTGTGCGGCAACCCCATTCAAGGGGGTGGCCGGCCATGGCCAAAGGGGCCATGGCCGGCCAATACCCAAAATGGCCTTGGCCATGACCGGCCATGGCCAAGCCATGGCCGGCCAAGGCCAGGCCGACAGTGGCCGGCCAAGGCCAGGCCGGCCTGGCCGGCCCTGGCAGAGGCCAGGGCCGGCGCCCTGGCCACTGCCGGGGCCTGGCCGGCCCTGGCAGAGGCCAGGGCCAATGCCCTGGCCTCGGCCAGGGCAGAGGCCCTGGCCGAGGGGTCAGGGCCCCTGGCCGGCCAGGACAGAGGCCCTGGCCGGCCCTTGGCCAAGCCCCGGCCAGGGCAGAGGCCCTGGCCGGGAAGAAGTTACAGACCAAAAAAAATTAGTCGACCAATTTGGTGTTTTTGGTCGACCAATCTGGCAGAAGGTCTGGGTCGACTGCAAACTTGCCAACTGACCCATACGGGGTGACAAAAGGCCTTGGCCAAACTCGAATGTGCCGATTAGCCCATACGGGGCTAACCACAATAACAACTAGTCCATACGGGGCTAACGTTTTTAATGAAGTTTTTTCATTGGGCTCTACTCCTTGAAGATTAGCCATAGTGCTCTACTTCATGCGAGATTAGCCGTAGTGCTCTACTCCTTGAAGATTAGCCGTAATGCTCTACTTCATGCGAGATTAGCCATGTCATTGTGCTCTACTCTACGGAGATTAGCCAATGAACTTATAACGTTGTGCTCTACTCTACGGAGATTAGCCAATGTGTTTTCAAATTTTTGAAAAAGGTATTTTCAAATAGGTTATGTCCCGTCCTTAATCGGGATAGCGCAATTTAGAATTCCAAGTCCTACCACGATCCGGCCATGGTTATCTAACCCATGGGTGTGTAGAACAGGTCTCGTGGCTTGGCAATTGTTGCGTTAAAATTCTTTGCGCAAACTCTCACCTATTCCATTTTGAAAGATATGTTTTTCAAAAATTGATTTTCCGCTGCGAAGTACTATAAGAGTACAATTGTTTGATAAGTGATGGGGGAATATTGAAGGTTGTTCTAGATGGTTATTGGAATCCTAGAGACCTTTTCGATTCTAGAACAACATCTTCAATATTTTTCGAAAGTAACTTATCAAATATAATATAATTCCAAGTGGGATTTGAATTTTTAGAACTATCCAAATGGGATATTCTATTATCATTTCAAGTGGGAGTTATATTTTAAGAATTTTTATGAAATGTTTTGATCGAACCTTCGGTTTTATGTCTTTTGCAGCATTTTAAAAGTAAAATGTCTTCCGCTTCAAAGAATATCGTTGCTGAGTTAAAAAAAGGTGAAAAACTCAACGGCGATAATTACAATCTTTGGTCCATAAAGATACAATACGTTCTAGAGGAGCAAGAAGTGCTCGAAACTCTAAAGAACGTTATGATTGAACCCGAGTTGGGCACTACGGCCCAACACCGATGAGACAAGGAAGCTTTTGATGCTTGGTCTCGGAAGAATAAGATAGCGCGCATTACGTTATTAAGCAGTATGGCTGATGACATAATGCGCATCTTCCGAGAACATGACCTAGCCATGGACATATGGTCCAAGCTAGAGGAGAAGTTCGGTGGCACATCGGTGTCCAAACTTCGCGCCTTAACTATAAAGTTCGATACATATAAGAAACGTCCAGATCATTCCATAGGGAAACATCTACGACATATGGCGAACCTTATCTCGGAGTTAAAGGACGCAGGTCATTTGCTCACTGATGAGCAACAAATCCAAGCAGTCATACGTTCCCTACCAAATGGGTGGGATCAGATGAAGATGCATCTCACTCATAATGAGAGCATCAAGACCTTCAACGATGTTTCCAAGCACCTCGAATTAGAGGAAGAGCGGCTTGCGGCTGCCAAGCCAGGTGCAAAAGTGCACATGGTTGCTAGTTCCTCACACGGGGGAAAGAAACGTAAAGATCATTCGAAGTCTTCTAATGAACGTAATAAGTAACCTGAGTCTACCAAGGAACCCAAACATAAGGGTGGGCACAAGAAATGGCACAAGAAGAAAGACTTGAAAAGAATCAAGTGCTTCAAGTGCAACAAGCTCGGTCACTATGCTCGTTCGTGTACGAGTGGAAATGACGAGGTAACTTGTAATACTAGTTACATATGTGTTTCTAGTCCACTATTTCTTGTGGAATCTAATCCATTTTTGGATAATTGATTCAGGTACCACCGACCACATAGCAAAGGACAGACGGTCCTTCATGGAGTATCACCGGATACCCCAAGGAATGAAGTGGATCAATGTAGGAAACAACACACGTGTTGAAGTGAAAGGCGTTGGGACTCGCAAGCTAGTCTTGGACAACGACCGCACTCTCCTACTTCATGATGTTCTCTTCATTCCATATATTCAAAGGAATATTAAAACTGTGGTCAATTTAATGGGTCTTGGTTATAGTTGGTTCCTTCATGATTGTAATATGGACCTATTTTTGTAATAATTCCTTTATTGGTACTGGGTTTGTATTTCAAAGGATTTATTGTAATAAGTACAATGTATGATTCCTCATGTAATGAAAATTTCCTTGTGACAAATTTTTTTTGACTAATGTGTCTAATATAATTTGTTGGCACGCAAGGCTTGGTCATATTGGACCAACGCGTATAGATAGACTTGCCAAACGTGGCCTTCTATCCAATGTTTCAAAGGTTGAAATGTCGACCTGCGAACATTGCCTTGTAAGGAAATCTTGTCGCAAGCCGTTTGGAACTGGCACAAGGGCCGAGGTTCCATTACAGCTTATCCATTCGGACATATGTGGTCCGATAAATGTCAAGACAAGACGCGGGAAGTCCTATTTCATCACTTTTATTGATGATTTCACCCAATTCGGTCATATCTATTTGATATCCCACAAAAGTGAAAGCACTAAACCTGCTTTAAAAACTATATGAGTTTAGTGGAGAATCAATTAGATCGCAAGATTAAGGTCGTGCGAACCGATAGGGGCAGTGAATATCAATCAACAACAAGTTTAAAGGAACTTTGTGATGAAAAAGGCATAGTACATCAGGTAACTATGCCTTATACTCCTCAACAAATTGGTGTTGCAGAAAGGAGGTATAGGACTTTAATGAAAAATGGTCCGTTCAATGATGGCGCAAGCTAACTTGCCAATCACCTTTTTGGGGTGATGCATTATTGACGGCCGCTTTCATTTTGAACCGCGTACCCTCGAAATCAGTTAGCTCCACTCCTTATGAGTTGTGGAACCAAAGGTCTCCTGACTTAAACATTTTGAAACCTTGGGGTTGTGCATCCTACGCAGATATTTCCTCCCATAAGTATGGCAAACTTGGGCCAAGGGGAAGAAAATGTATCTTTATACGATACTCAGAAAACTCCAAAGGTTATGTTTTATGTTAGTCAGGAAGACAATGGTGTGCTAATTGAGTTTTGAGTCGAGGGATGTCACTTTCTTGGAGAACGAGTTTCCAAGACAGGGCGAGATAAGTCAGGACTTATCTCTGTTTGAGATTTATGATCAAAAAGGATTACCTCATTCGAGTGGGAGAATTCTTGGTGAAGATGAAAATATGTTTCAACCTTCACCAATGGATTATACGAATGACGATTATCCTATTCCAAACGGGAATAATGATCCAAGTGGGAGCAATTCTAACGACATTTCAAGTGGGAGTGATATTAGAATTGATCTAACTTCGAGTCAACAAGGACTTGAAGAATCTCAAATACGACGTAGTAATCATACAAGGTTGGTTGAAATTTCCGCAAACCTTTATGATTTTACTACAAGAAAATGACGAGCCTGCTACTTTCAAACAGGCCGTCATTTTGCCCTGCAAAAGACAAATGGATGGAAGCGATGAAGGAGGAATTGAAATCCATGAAAGTTAACCAAGTCTGGGACTTAGTTAACTTACCCAGAGGACATAGAGCAATTGGGAACAAATGGGTTCTCAAGATCAAGCATAAGGCTGATGGCTCTATTGACAGATATAAAGCTCGCCTTGTCGCGAAAGGTTTTACGCAACAGGAAGGGATAGACTACGAAGAGACCTTCTCACCTGTTGTGCGTTTTACCTCGATTCGCCTGATTCTGGCAATGGTAGCTTGCTTAAACCTCGAATTACATCAGATGGATGTAAAGACTGCCTTTCTCAATGGAGAATTGGACGAGGAGATCTATATGGAACAACCAACAGGGTTTGTAAAAGAAGGAAACAAACATAAGGTTTGTAAGCTTCGTAAGTCCATATATGGTCTTAAACAATCCTCGAGGCAATGGTATATACGATTTCATAAAGTTATCAAATGGTTTTACCATGCATGATGAAGATAACTGAGTATATATCAAGAGGATTAAAAGCAAGTATATTATCATGTCTCTATATGTAGATGACATTTTAATAGCCAGAAATGACAAGGGCTTTTGTGATGAGTATCAAGGCTTGGCTTTCATCAGTATTTGAGATGAAAGGCATAGGAAAAGCCGCATATATCCTTGAAGTTAAGATTTCAAGGAATCGTTCGAAGAAACTTCTTTCTCTTTCACAGGAGACTTATATAAAGAAGGTTCTAGAACGATTTAATATGCAGGACTGCAAGTCCATTGATATTCATATAAGCATATGCGATAATTTATATCTGGAATCGTGTCCAAAGAACCAAATGGAAAAGGAAATTATGGAAAAAGTTCCATATTCCAGTGCAGTTGATAGTCTTATGTACGCTATGGTGTGTACGAGACCGGACATCTGTTTTGCCGTTGGAAATGGTAAGCTGTTACCAATCCAATACAGGGCAAGTACACTGGAAAGCGGTTAAGAGGATAATGTGTCTTGGAAGATCAAACACATTGATATCCGATACGAATTTGCAAAAGACTATGATAAAACCAAGAAGGTAGACATAAGGTACATATCTACGCATAAGATGATAGAGGATCAGCTTACGAAAGCGATCCCCAGAAATGTGTTTTATAAACACTTATCATCCCAAGGATTGCGTATGAGCTGAGTTGTACCAATATATATTCCCATGTCTAAGAAATGATCAAAATTAATAAAAGAATAAGTTCTTTTTCCAACATTGCATATGAATTTCTTAAGAAATGTTTGTGTACATTTTTGAAATCTCAACTGAATTGTGTGTATGTCGGACAGATTAAGGTTGGCTCTCTCACATGAGCAACCGCCTTATCTTATCAGATGGATAAGATAGAGATGAGACTAGTTTAAAGTCAAAATCATTAGACGAATGATTTAGAGTTATGACTTAAACAAGATAGTCGAATGAAAGATCTGCATCATATGGATGCTTACAAAAGATCTGAGATCTGTATCACAAGGATATTTGAAAGAGATCTCATAGGATTTTTAAATCCTATCTGTCTTATGCAGGATGAGAGTCCGTGAATATTTCACGAGTAGTAAGGGGACTCAAAAAGATAGGCACTGTGGTGTCTGTTTTTTTTCATCCGTACAACATCATTAAGACATACTCTCCCTGGGAAAGGAGTGATGTTGTAATACGTGTTCATACCACGTATGCATTTCGACCACTGAGTTAGTAGCAATAGTGTTTGCTATTATGTGAGACTCAAAGGCCATACGGGTCTTAACTCTTACCCTCAAGGACTCCAATTGGTTCCTTCAGATTTGACGAGATGATCGCTATCTTAGCGTGTTACTAATGGGCTATGATAATTCGGCTCGGCGGGGCACGTTAGAAAAGAGAATCAAGTCAAGATCAGAAGGTTCGCAAGAAGAGGAAGATTGATTTCATATTCACATTTGTACTTTAAATGATTCAAAGCTGGCCAGCCAATTGTAATCCAGATGGGATTCAATTGTTGAATATAAAGTATAAGAAATGTGAAGAAATAATCTAGGGTAAAGCATGCGTTGAACTACTCAACTTTGCACCTTCGAGGTCGTTGTGTATCTCTAACAAGTGCACAACAACAGACTCTACGCGCATGACGGTCGCACGGTCTATTTCTCGGTATGATAGATGAAAGAACTAAGAGAAAGACGTTCTCTTACAATCCCCTCAAGTGTGAGTGGGAGATGTTGGATATGGAAGACGTTAGTACACCCTTGTAGGGGATGTACGAGGGAATACGGACCTCGAACGTCGCGTACACGAAGTCGTACGCAAAGGGAATATGTTCCCTTGCGGAGAGGATCACTAGATGAGTGGGAAAGTCGCATTATATATGCATAAGTGCATGCGACATATGGCTAATAAAGGGGGAATATCTTAAGCTTATGTTGTACCATGCATATGGTACAACTTAAGCTTATAATGTGCCATGTATCATGGTACACCTTAATTAAGTTGTTCCAAAGGAACAACTTACCCTAAAATAACTACCTTGGGGGCTATAAATAAGACCCAAGGGTAAGCCATTTCTTACACTTTTTGCATGGCATTCTTGCATGCATTTTCATCCTAGCGAAGCTCTGTCGAAATGCTTCCTCTCTTTCTTTATCCAAGTTCTTAATCTAAAGTAGAGATTTAGATTGTGGATTTAGTAGCCTTACTCCGTTCGTGAGAAGACTCGATCCGTCGTGGCGAATCCGAAGGCGAAGTTCGTAGACTACCGTGCCGCATACGCAAGCGTAAGTCTAAACTTCATATTATCGATCCTAACTCTGTTTTTGGCAGGATCCTACAACTCTGACTATATTAGACTTCTAGAATTTCGTTAGACGTTCGCTTGGGTTCATTGATTTCGGGCCAAGCTGAACGCATTTCCATTACAGTCTTGTTCCTTAGGGAATCGTAACTTCAAGTTTCTTAATCTTTAGTTGGTCGACCGTAGGAGTTTCTCCGTAGGTTTCCTGGGCCATATCCTAGGCGTATGTATGTTTTGATCATCCGACCATTTTCCTTGACTCGATTCACGAGATCGCCTCATGACGATCGTCGTCAAATTTCGAATCCCTACGTTACAAATCTTGAATCTTCTGAAAATATTTTTCGATTTCATTATTCCCCAAGTTTAAATTTGTTCAAAAATTTTAATATATATACTTAGACTTCATACTCTTTCATTAACTTAAATTTTTAAAACTTTTGTCTAAATTTTTGAATACTAGCTTATGATATTTTTCCAGCCTATACTTTTCGTACATATGTAAATACCTTGTTCCTTCATATACTAATTTCATTTTGAATCGTACTCTTATTTTGCCCAATTCGATTTATAACTTTCTTTTCTTATTTATGTCATTAGAATGGCACATTGTGTTTACTTCTAATATACTTTCCAAGTCACATGGAATTTCAGCTTTCAGCAAGTCGATTTTATGCCCATCATTTTCTCTATTTCTGATTTTTGTAAAATTACTACTTCGTATACATTTCCTGATCTAGACACTCCATAATTTGGTTTTAAAACTTTATTACCAATTTTGATAATTCTTCTACTAAATTATTATTATCTTTCCGTTCACCATACATACTTTTAGAATAATTTCTAAACTAAATAGAATTTCAATTATTTTTATATCCGTACCAGGCTCGTTGTGCTCGTATGTTAAGAACTTTGTGTAAATCAGTTTCTTTTTGGCAAATCCTGGTTCCTCTAAAAGTAGTTTCAATATTGATTATTTTAAACTTTTCTCAAGCTTAAAGACTTTGAAAGCTTTCAAAACTTTTGACAACACTATATTAAATTACTGCCGTATAATATTTTCTAAACTACGTCCTTAATGTTCGTATGAATGATTTGCTTCCTTTTAATAATGACTTTCGATAAGCCAATAAATCATTTTCTCTTATTATGACTATTCGACTCAAACTTATTTCGAACAACTTGTTTTATCGATCTCCAAATATTTTATACAGACGCGGAATCCAACTTTTGAAGTACCACAGTTTTCAAATTTCACGTATCTTAGCTTATGTTATTTACACTATTTTCTTTTCTGTATTCTATTAGAATATCACTACATCTCCCTTTCCTCTACCTAAAACATTCACAAGTGAGTCGCTGTTTCATCTAACCAAGCTGTCTCCTTATAGTCGTCCTATCTAAACTCGTGCTTATCGATCCTTCCCTAGTCACGCTTCCGTCCTCGACCTCCCCTATTGCTTAGGCTTTAGTGCTCGTCAATGACTGTGTCAACTCCAATTTGTTAGTAGGTCCTTGGACCCTTGTGATGTTGTCGTGGTGCACGTACCTAAGTTGAGTGTGTGGGCTTGAACGAGTGTACTCCCCTGTAGTATATTAATGTTTGCCTATTGTGTGATATATACATACTCAGAGTTATTCGTAATGTTATGAAGTTGTATGTGTGTTAGTGTTTATAGATATGTGTGAGGATAGCTATACCACTCTAGGGACGTCTGTGTATATAAGAATCAGTGTTGGAATATCTAATGGGGTGTATGTAGTTGGAGATACTTATAATGGTTGAAATAATATGTTGGTGAAGTTATGTGTATGATAGGTTTGATAATAATAGGTGTACGTATAGTTAAGTGGGTAGGCCTATTATGAGACCTATATGTTAGAACGTATGAGTATGTGCTCGTACGTAGATACGTTTTGTGCTTAGACGTAAGTAGTTATGTATTTGCAGCATGAGTATATAGGTGATATACATATGATAGTAGGATTATAGTTTTGATTGGTATTGCTTGCTTTTACGGATGTTGTATGAGTGTATACCATGAGGTATACACGACTATTGCATACCTTAACTATGAATGATGTAGACGTGTTGGTACACTAATTATAGGTAATAGGATATGGTGTGAATATATGTTCTACATGTGTGTGACTATACGGTGAATGCATGTATTAGGGAGGGTATTATAATTATACGTGTGCTGATGTCTGTAATATTATTATGGTATATAAAGTGATTGAACTATGTGGGTGTTACCTGACTAAATATTTAGTGTGATTGACATATGGTATGTATATGGTCGTATTGGTAGATGTGTATACATTGGAGTGGTATAGGTATATGTATAAATACCGTGTTACGTATATAGAGTATTCTGATATGTGTTTCGAGTCTCACTCAAGCTTGAGTAGGTATACTCTAAGTATATTGTTATGTATGTCTGTAGTTTGCGTATAGCGATGTTTGATGTATGTATAGTGATAGGAGTGTTTGTGCCTAGTTGTGTTACGCACATGATTGTGGGTCGCTATACCAGTATATAGTTACAGGTGTTGGTCTTGTGGTATAGTTATTTACTAAGGTTTGCCTGTGTGAACGTATGTGTGCTAGCTAAACTAGGTGTGTAGATGTGCTAGTTATATAATGGTACGATTGGTATACGTGAATGAAATGTTAGCGTGTATGGGTGTGCACCATGCACGGGTAAGTACGTTCCTAGTTATAAGTATTGGTGATTATGATATGTGTGGCGTGTCGTGAGTATAGTTATAGGGCCGTATGTGATGTGAACGTGTGGTGAAATAATTGCATACATTTGAATGACTATATATTGTGAAAATATAGTAGAGGTGAATGTATATTAGATATAGTAAAACCTGATTTAATAATGGTATGACGTGACTACATGTGTTGAGATGTTTGGTATCGGATGAATATTAGGGAGTAGTATACTCATGTTTGTTTGTGCATAGGTAGTTATCTATACGTAGAACAATGATTGTATTTGCTAGTGTAAGAATATACTTATATGAGTATCTGAACTATTGTTTTGTGCTAGGTAAGTAGTAGTTATATAAGGGATGCATGTGTATATATATAAGATTGAAATACGTGTATAAATTTGACTGACTATAATGGGTATAAGTGTATAATGTACGTGAATACATACATGTTGGTAGTGTTAATGTTTGACTACCTAGTGCATATATATAAGCACTTGTAATAGCTATCCATGGGTTAAATTATAATGTGGCATGATTGGGGTAGTTACTAGAGCGATTAGATATGTTAGAAAGTCCGAGGACGGACTTTATTCTAAGGTGGGGAGGATGTAACGGCCGCTTTCCGATCGTACTTTATTCGTGCACGTGCTTTTGACCGTACACGTATTTGTTTTAGACTTTGTTTGTTTGTGAACACTTTGATGTGATATGCCGTTGTGAACGTCTCTGAGAGTATTAAATTATGGCACTAATTTGGAACGACATTTCTCGGGTCGTTCTCCCACGATTTGATCTTATTCGAAGAGACGTTGTGATTTTCACTTTTGACGCGAGATGTTTCTATTTTTAGTTTCGACGTTCGACGTCGAAATTGAGATCCGTCTTCTTAGTTACCTTTCTCTCGTCGTCCCGATCACCCCAATATTTATTCACAATTTTCGGAGTTTATTTGACCTATTTTACATTTTTAGCAAAGCTTATAATATTTTTAATAACTAAGTTTTAAAGTATTTTCAGCCAAATAAAATTTTATTAAGATTATAATACTTCAAACGATTTTTGAGCCAAATCCTAGGCCATCTTGGTTGCACCCTAGCCATGCGTGGGTTAGAGAGAGAGAGTTTTGAATTTTAAATCATTTTAAAATCCTAATCCTAATAGATTTAGCCCTAGACCAAGCCAACCCCTCTATACTATATAAATAACCCCTAGGAAACCCTATTTTCGTAAGCAAACAACCCTAGCCGCTCCCACAACCCAAAATCTCGCTTGCGACGTTCGTCGCAACGTTGCAGCAGCCGCCGCCCGCACCGACCGAGGATTTCACCCCCGTTCTCTCGGTCTGACCGAGAGCCCCGCCCGCACCAAGGCCGCTCAGCACCGCACATTAGCCGTCCGCTTCGCACTGTGTCCGACCGAGAGGATCTCTCGGTCTGATCGAGGACTTCGCCCGCACCGACCCCCGCTCCGCAACGTTGCAACGCTTGCAACGTTGCAAGCCCCGCCCAAGCGCCCGACCCCCGCATCTGATGTGTCCGACCGAAGGCCTCCCCCGCACCGACCGAGAGCCCGCTCCGCATCGCAGCCCCGCAGCGCTGCACAGCCCCCCGCTTCTGTTATGCTAGATGTGTGCAACGATAGGATCGGGGGCGTGAGATTTAAATATTTGTAACCGCAAGCGCACAGTGTTGTAGTGTGGCTTGGGGGTCGAACTCAGGGAGGCGTGGATGTGCTTGTGTCAGAGAGGATCAAATTCACCCCATGGGCGAGCTAGCCCGGATCAAATGAGGGTTTGTCACGGTAAACGGAATGTAAAGTATAGACAATATAAAGTAAAACCCGGGACTTTGGTTTCCACCCCCATCATGCGATTCTCACCGATACGGCCTACGGGTAGGATAGCGATCGGAATTAGGGTCTAATGGTGAGACGTTGCCTCTGAAAGTGGTACCGGTGTCCCATGGGCTCGATATTCCGGTCGGTGCCCAGGATGATACACCGGACTTCCCGGGTTCGATCAGTGGGCACTCTCGTGTCCATTAACACTGATCGACTCCGGGAGCACTAAGCTCGCAACGATAACTCCCAACGTCTCATCCTGCCACTCCCGCGCACTAGGATTCGGCGTCTACGCTAAGGGCATGAGATATGGCTAGGGAGTCAACCGCCAAGTTTATTCCCCCTTGGCCCGACGGTCAAAGGCGGTCTTTTTCCCGCCGATGACAATGAAACACTCAGAGTAACCGTTAGATTCCTAATCCCTATCGATTTCCTAACCCTATGGATGCATCGGGAAGAACCCACGAAGGGGTTTCCACTAAAATCCCGGATTCGGGAACTACTCACACATATTTAGGAAAAAGCGATCTAAACAGAAATCGACTGTAAAAATCATGATCCGACAATAGAAATGCAATGGTAGTAAAGCAATTAAGATAATACTAAAGTTTCATAAAGATCTGAAAACTTACAAAAACTGGGAAATTACAGCCGTCACAAAATGAAGAAAACATCAAAAAATAACCAACTCTCGAATCTGGGAAACCTAGGGTTATATATATAGAAAACGACATCACCCGATCGGTTGACAAGTCAACCGATCGGGTGAAGTGCTTCACAGAACTACAGCGCAAAGCGGAATTTCACCCGGTCAGGATGAACAGGTCGGTTGAAACATGGGTGCTGTCGGTTGGATCTTGGTGCCGACCGGGTGAGGAGACCGGTTGGATCTTCGAGTCTTGGCTGTTGAAATTCGGCTACAGGTGAACCGATCGGGTGAAGGTCACCCGATCGGTTGGCAATCAGCTTCGAATTCCAGAGACTTTGAGCTTTTGACCCGGTCACTGAACCGACCGGGTGACTTCTCGTGAGCTCCAAGCTGCGTCCGGGTGGTGCACGCATGCATCACCCGATCGGTTGAAGATGATCAACCGATTGGGTGAGGGGCTGAAAGATGCAATCTTCGTCGTTTGACCCCCTGGATCACACGTGACTCCGCACATTGCTCCGGGGACTTGCGATATCATCGTTTTATGCCACATATGCCAGTAAACTCCTGAAAAATACGGAAACACGGAAAAGTGAAAGAAAACAAGAAAATACGAGAAAACGAATATAAGACGGCGGTAAAATACGGAAAAACACGGAAGAAAACATGCGCAAATATATGAAATATAAACGCACGTCAAAATCCCCCAAGCTGAACTCTTCCTCGTCCTCGAGGAAGACGAGTGAGAGTAGGAGCTCGGGGAGGAAAAATAGAGAGAAAGAGAGAAAAGAAAACTCTAAATCCTAGATCGCCCGTCAGGGCCAACAAAATCAAAAACGACACACCAAGCAAGCAAACGCCAAATCACATCAATAAACCAAGGAGTAGATTCCAGACAAGTGCAGTGGGCCCACGCGGTGAAGCGCGAGTGAGTGTGGTCGTGCGCTAGCAGTCCGTGTCACTATCTACGATGTGCGATAAAGCTCGATATACACAAATCCAGGAAATGACCCAAATATCGATTCGAATTGAATAAAGCGGTGAATATATAGTTCAAGCATGCATGAGAATAGAGAGAGAATCGAAACATATCACGCGTCCGGGACTCCACAACTAGGGTTAAGGAAATCACCACACTAAAGCCTAGATAATAGCTAAAAAGTTCCAAAGCCAAGTGTTTTCGAAAACGATGGGGGTTGAGATGATGTGGATAAGAACACTCGGTGCCAATTCTCGCCTTTCCTTTATTCTCGGCAAGTAGGGGAAATATTCACACGGGAATTTTTTTTTGGGTTTTGGATATATGTATTTTTTTTTCTTTTCATTTCTTTCTTTTCTTTTCTCTTCTTTTTGGGTCTTTCTTTTCTTTTCTCCTTTTTTTGGATTTTTGGATATTGGGGTATATACATGTGCACTCTCCCAAGTGGGAGAACTGTAACGACCACTTTTCGTGGTACGTTGTTCGTGCACGTGCTTTTGACCGTGCACGTGTTTGTTTTAGACTTTGTTTGTTCGTGAACACTTTTGTGTGATATGCCGTTGTGAACGTCTCTGAGAGTATTAAATAGTGGCACTATCTTGGAACGACATTCCTCGAGTCGTTTTCCCACAATTTAAACTTACTCGATGAGACATGACGATTCTCACTCTTGACGGGAGACGTTTCTATTTTTAGTCTCGTCGTCCGACGTCGAAATTGAGATCCGTCTTCTTAGTTAGCTCACATTTGTCGCCACGATCACCACGATAATTATTTTAAAATTTTTGGAGTTTATTTGACCACTTTTATATTTTTAACAATTTTTATATTATTTTTAATAATTAATTTATAAATTATTTTCGGCCAAATAAAATTTATTTGAGTTTTAAACGTTTTAAAGAATTTTTGAGCCAATTTCCAGCTCATTTGGACCAAGTCAAACCCTTGGGTGAGTTGGAGAAGTTGAATTTCAAATTTTAAATTATTTTAAAATTCTAATCCTATTAGATTTAGCCCTAGACCAAGTCAACCCATCTATACTATATAAACAACCCCTAGGAAGTCCTATTTTCGCAAGAAATTAGCCCTAGCCTCTTCCAAAACTCAAATTGGACGTTGCCACGATTCGTCGCAACGTTGCGACGTTCAGCCATCGATCTGACCGAGAAAACCCACCGCAAATCGCCGCCCCGACCGGTAGCCGCCCCCGCATCCCAGTCGCTCGCATCGCAGCTTCCCCGTTCGCCCGCTTCGACCGCTCCGTTCCCTCGGTCTGACTGAGGGCTTGGCTCCGCATCCGCTCCGCACAGCGCTCCGCACCGACCCGCCTTGTCGCCCCGCATTGCTCCGCACCTGACCGAGGCGCCCGCCCGCACCGTGCGCTCACCAATTCGTTGCAACGTTGCAAACGTTGCAACGCATTGTCGCCCGCAGCGACTGACGCTCCCGATCGGTCTGACCGAAGGAGACAGCCCCGCTCGCTGCTGCGACCGACCCAAATCGCTGCACAGCCCCGTTCTCTCGCAGCGACCGATAGGATCTCCCGCATTGGCTGTGTACGACCGAGAGCCACTCGTCGCAACCCCGCATCCGTCGCACCGCTTGCCACCGTGGGCCCCCCAAGTTCTCCAGAGTTATTGTGGGTCCCCCAAAGGCCCCTAGGACTACTGTGGGCCCCACCTAGGTGCTTGCTCTTTGAGGATTCGTCGCGTACGACGTCGTCGCACGTCGTAGCCCGTCGTCGCACGTGCGAGCTTTGGAATCTGGAATCGTCGCCCGGTCGATTGCTCTGAAATTTCCAGCGAGGAATCTAATTGGAATCTGGACTTGGAGCGCGATCTTTTATTCCAACCCCCGGCGTCGCTACCCGACGCCGGTGTAGCTTTCGCGTCGTGTTGAGGTAACGCTTTGCACCCCTAGGACCCCCAACCAAATTGCATGCTAATCAAGACTAAAACCAGTATTTTTAAAGTATTTTAAATGTTTTAAATTCACTAATCAAGATTAATAATATGGACTTTAGGCAGGTGGACTTGTGCACGTAGAATAATGGTGATTTTTGGACTCATTGGACGGTGTGCTCAGACGTCATGCTTGCAGGCAAGTGAAACTTGCCAACTCTTGTGTAGGGCCATGTTTTTAGGCCACTTCCTTGTTCCTAGCGTAAAAGAGACTAGTCAGTGAAATGATAGCTGGCTAGACGCCTACTTGATCTAGTTTGACAACGAAACTAGATCCGTCACCTAATTGATCTAGCTTGACAACGAAGCTAGATCCACCCCTTAAACTTGTTGTTCATGCATACTAAACTGTCACGTTTACTTTCCTTACTTGTACGCTTTACTACTTGCCATGCCATGTCATCCATGCATTGAATGTCGCATTCGTAGCACACGCTACAATACTTGTACTCGTACTACTTGTCCGGCTAGGTGCACCCCTACGCCATACTTGTTTACACACTTCCTGGCTCGTGGTCCAGAAGCGAGCATTCCAAGTTCGGGGGTAAGGCCCTGGCTCGACACACGTGGAGGGGTAGGGATAAACGTTCACTTGAGCTTAGGAGTGGCCTGATCAGCCCTCTAGCCAAAAGACGGAATCTCTGTGCACGAGGTGCTTACTTTTCTTGTCTTGTACTTGTCTTGTGAATGTCATGCCATGCTCGTACTTTACTTCGCTTTACTTTACCTGTTGCACTCATTACTTTAACTGCCATGTCATTGCATCATGCTAGAACTTTTAGGTTGCTTTTACTTGTACTTTCAGTTTCCTTGCACAAGTCTCTTGTAGACTTACTGACATGTGCCCCTTTCTCTTTGGGTGTCACATGTTAGACCCTGAGCCAGAGATAGTTGTAGCGGACGAGGTAGTTGCTGACATTGAGCCTACGTTCGTCGAGGAGTACGTGGACACCGGAGACCAGTTTTAGAGACTGTTGGCGTTGCTTTTGCTTTAGGTTGCTGTTAGATGTCGGTGCTTGCACCATTACTTTGTTGTTGTATTTTGTACTTTTGTTGGCCATGCTCGGCCTCTTTTAGACTCTTTTCTTTTAGCCTGGTGGCTTTTCTGTGATGTTGAGATTTATTTCTATGGATATTCTGAGATGTTTCTTTTGTCTCTTTTGTTATTATTATCTTTGTTTCGTTTCGCGTTGCAAGGACCTGCAGTTTTAATTTGATTGACGCTTATCGGACTTGCAGCTTTGTAGCTTCAAGTCTGAGCGGACCTTCTCACGCTTCGCCTCCATGTTCTTGGGAAGCGGGGCGTGACAAGAACGGTACACGACGAGGGGATTTGCACCAAGTAAAACAAAAGAGAAATCGGAATCTAAACACTTGGGCAAAGAAAACTATTCTCGCTAATTAGAGCATGGGCTAAGTGGGTTACCCTAGTCCTTAATTGTGGAATCCCGACACATGCGAAATGAAGCATACGATATATGTATAATCATGCATACAGAAACAGGCAAGAGAAGTAAATACCGCATTATTCATATCGACGCGTGATAATCTAGGGGTCATTCCTGGACAGGTATATAAAGTAAAATCACATAGCAGAAGCACACCAAACAGTTAGGCACGATGCATGACTCACAAAAAGCTAAGTGGACCCACGATGCGTGAAATGCAAGAGGACTCGATATCCTAGGGTTAGTGAGTGTGATTATCGATGCTATGCTAGGTGTGTGCGATTTTGTGGAAATTCATCATAGGGTTCATCTCTAGGAGAAAGAGATAAAAAGAAGAAAAGAAAAATTAAAAACACGATGAAAACGACACAAAAACGAAAAAGAAAGACTCAAACGACGCACGAAGTGCGACTCCCCTAAGCTGAAGCTTGCATTGCCCTTAATGCAATAAGAGTGAGTACGGGAGGGCAATGAAAATGGGGGAGAATACGCACCGACACAAAAAAGGAAATGAAAAACATGGAAAACACAGATACGTAACTGAAAATAAAGAAAAAATCAAAATCAAACCACACGACACGAAAATAGAAAAAGTAAGAAAGAAAGAAAGCACGACACAAAAAAAATAAAACAAACACACACACAAAAACAAAACACGACAACACAGCAAAATAGACTTCCCCCAAGCTAGACATGACAATGCTCGCAAAAAGATATGATCGTGAAAGTGCAGAGATAAGCAAAGGGGATGTCAAAAAACAAACAAAGGAAAAGAAAGGAAATAGAAATAAAAAGGAAACGATTCGACACGTGAATGGGTCCTCCCCGTAGCAGTGGTAAAGCAGGGCCCCGCAATGACAGATGGGCACAAATATGGGGGGGGACAAAAACGGGATGGGAAAATATCAAGCAGAGGCACCACCCTCTGGGGGTGGTGATGGGGGCCTGTGCTGGGGAGCAGGAGTGGTGGGGGGTGGAATGTGAAGCTCGGAGACATCGGGTGGGTCAGTGCGAATGTGGCGAATGAAGCTTTGAAGAAAGGGTAGGTCTCGGTCGACTGACTCTTGAGTTGCCTGACCACCATGTCCAGCCAGGAGGATCATGGCCATGAATCGGTCGGATGGGTTGTCTCCGAATGCGGCATCGCCAATGTAAGCGGGGGAAGTGGTGTGTAGGGTGGTAGATGAATTGGTGGTGGTGGATTGAGCGGGGGTTTGTGTGCAATGAGCGCGACGGGTGGGCCTAGGGTTGGAAGAGCTGGCCTAGGGTTCGGTGGGATTAGTACGGCGAGGAGGCATTGTGCAGGAGTCGTGTGTGTGTGTGAGTGTATGCAAAAGACGATGAAGACACACAAACACGGCCGATGAGCAAAATGGAATATTTAGGGCAAAATAAAAATAGAGCTAAGGAGTGAGTTTACCCAAATGAGGTGAAGATCGTTGCTCGTAGACACCCCAATGCTACTCGACAGGAGCACGTGTGAGACCGCAGCAATCCTTTCAGCAAGTTTCGAAATTGGGGGAAAATGGGTGAAAGTTAGGGTTTTGTGTGCGGGTGAAATCGAGGAGGATGGGGAGAAATCGATGGAGAGATGGATATGGAGAGGGGGGAGATCGATTGGGGTTGATTTAGGGAAAGAACTAGATCAGGCGCAAGAGGGGGAGTCGGAGCGTCGATCTGGAATTCGAAAATGGGCGAGGGCGGATCGAACGGGCGGGGGCGGATATTTATAAGGATTTAAGTCGAACCGGTCGGGTGAGTTGTCACCCGATCGGTCGACTTAGTGGTCGAAAACTTTGGCTGAAGAGTTGCTACAGGTGAATTGGTCGGGTGAGTTGTCACCCGATCGGTTGACCGCTCCACACATTTTCCTGAAAGTTTAGGGTTTCTCACCCGGTCTCGCTTCTTGTCACCCGATCGGGTGACAAATCTCTGAAATTTTCCCGAGAGTTTCCCCAGGTCACCCGGTCTGCTCACCCGGTCTCTTCTTTTCTCACCCGGTCGGTTCATTCAGTGGCAGACACGGCCGTTAGCTGATACATCCCAACCGATCGGGTGAGTTCTCACCCGATCGGTTGGGGCCTTGTTTTCTGCAAAAACCCGCAAATCGCCTAAGTTCCATCACGGAAGTTGTTTCGGCTGGATTTATTTATAAAAATAGATAAAATAAAGTTAAGAAAAAGTTCTAAAAGGTGAAGCAAAAGTTTAGAACATGGGTTACCTCCCATGAAGCGCTTTTGTTTAACGTCGTTTAGCTCGACGCCCGTTGATGATGGTCAAGGCGTACGATAGGGGTGATGCCAAAAATCCGGCATCTCTTCAACTCCAGAGCTTATGGCTATTGGTGTAGTCGGCGGCTGTAAGAAGATTTGCTCAACTACCCTCCCTTTGTCGATAGGATCCGGGGGCTTCTCCCTCAAATTGGCGTCTACCGCCATCTTTTTCAGGATCCGGACCTCATCACCGGTGAGGTCCATGGGCTCCTTCCCTTTTCTCCTCGCAGGAGGAGACTTAGGGAATCTGGGAGGGATCACATGTCACGCGACCGCCTCATTAGCAACTTCATTCTTTGGGGGCCAACTTGCTCTCCAAGGTCTCCCAAGCTATCGGGAGGATTCCTCGAGAGCACTTCCTATGAACTTGTTTCAACAGCTCTATCTTCTTCGTTCTCTAGCATACTGATACTAGG
Source organism: Scilla litardierei (assembly GCA_030789695.1). Lineage (NCBI taxonomy): Eukaryota > Viridiplantae > Streptophyta > Magnoliopsida > Asparagales > Asparagaceae > Scilla > Scilla litardierei. The sequence goes on along the minus strand of CM061133.1, from coordinate 311,921,842 downwards.
ATCGTCCGGGGGATTTGGATGCTTCATCGACAAGCCTAAGTCAAATTCGACTCTTTCTTGGCCCACATTGAGGGAAAGCTTCCCATTCTTCACGTCTATCAAAACTCCGGCGGTTGCCATAAAGGGCCGTCCAAGGATAATTGGGGTATGCTTTTCTTCCGGCATGTCCATCACCACGAAATCAACCGGCACTTGTACTCCTCTCACATCGACGGGGAGGTCGTCAACTACTCCCACCGGGTACTTGACAGAACGGTCAGCAAGTTGTAATGTCATGCCGGTGGGCTCTAAGTCTCCCATCCCTATTCTCTTGTACAGTGATAGGGGCATTAAGCTGACACTCGGTCCTAGATCGACGAGCGCCCTCTAGATTCACACTTCTCCAATAGAACAAGGGATGGAGAAACTTCCTGGGTCCTTGAGCTTGGGCAGATTTGCACGCTGAATGAGGGCGCTGCACTCCGCCGTTAACACGACCTTTTCTTTTCTAGATCCCCGTGTCACCAAGTCTTTCAAGAATTTTGCATAGGAGGGGATCGTCTCTATAGCTTCTAGGAAGGGGATTTGAAGGATTAAATCCTTGACCATGGCAAAAAATTTGCCATACTTCTCGTCGATTTTTGCTTGGGCCAAATGTTGTGGAAAGGGCACAACGGGCTTGAATACCCTCAAATTCCCTTCTTCTTTCTTCTTCTCTTCTTCGGGGGCTCCCTCCGGAGCCACAATTTTTGGCGACGGGGCACCGTCGTCTTTAGCTTTTTCAATTTGCCGCTCAACGGCCAGTGGTGCTTCCGGTGCCCTAGGTGGCACTCTAGTAGGAATCTGACGTGCGTTTATATTTCATATATTTACGCACGTTTTCTTCCGTGTTCTTCCATATTTTACCGCCGTCATTTATTCGTTTTCTCGTGTTTTCTTGTGTTTTCTTGTCTTCTTTCACTTTTCCGTGTTTTCCGTGTTTTGCAGGAGTTTGTTGGCATTTGGGGCATAAAACGATGATATCATGTGTCCCCGGAGCAACGGGAGGAGTCATGCGTGATCCATGGTGTCAAACGACGAAGATTGCATCTTTCAGCCCCTCACCCGGTCGGTTGGTCATCTCCAACCGATCGGGTGATGCACGCGTGCACCACCCGAGCGCAGCTTAGAGCTCACGAGAAGTCACCCGGTCGGTTCAGTGACCGGGTCAGAAGCTCAATTTCTCTGGAATTCAGAGCTGATTGCCAACCGATCGGGTGACCTTCACCCGATTGGTTCACCTGTAGCTGAATTTCAACAACCAAGACTCGAAGTTCCAACCGGTCTCCTCACCCGGTCCGCACCAAGATCCAACCGGTCGGCACCAAGATCCAACCGACCGCACCAAGTTCCAACCGACCGGTTCATACTGACCGGGTGAAACCCCCGCTTTGCGCTGTGATTTTGTGAAGCGGCTCACCCGACCGGTTGACTTGTCAATCGATCGGGTGATGTCGTTTTCTATAAATAGAACCCTAGGTTTCCCAGATTCGGGAGTTGGTTATTTTTTACTGTTTTCTTCATTTTGTGACGGCTGTAATTTTCCAGTTTTTGTAAGTTTTTGGATCTTTGTAAAACTTTAGTATTATCTTAATTGCTTTACTACCATTGCATTTCTATTGTCTGATTATGATTTTAACGGTCCATTTTCATTTAGATCGCTTTTTAATGAATAATTGTGAGTAGTTCCCTAATCCGGGATTTTGGCGGAAACCCCTTCGGGGGCTCTTCCCGATGCGTCCATAGGGTTAGGAAATCGATAGGGATTAGGAATCTAATAGTTACTCAGGGTGTTTCATTGTCATCGACGGGAAAAAGACCGCCTCTGACCGTCGGGCCAAGGGGGAATAAACTTGGCGGTTGACTCCCTAGCCATAGCTCACGCCCTTAGCGTAGACGCCGAATCCTAGCGCGCGGGAGCGGCAGGATGAGACGTTGGGAGTTATCGTTGCGAGCTTAGTGCTCCCGGAGTCGATCGGTGTTAATGGACACGGGAGTGCCCACTGATTGAACCCGGGAAGTCCGGCGTATCATCCTGGGCACCGACCGGAATATCGGGCCCTTGGGATGCCGGTACCACTTTTAGAGGCAACATCTCACCATTAGACCCTAATTCCGATCGCCATCCTACCCGTAGGCCGTATTGGCGAGAGTCGCTCGTTGGGGTGGAAACCAAAGTCCCGGGTTTTATTTTCATATTATTTATACCTTGCGTTCCTTTACCGTGACAACCCATCATTCGATCCGGGCTAGCTCGCCCACGGGGTGATTTTGGTCCTCTTTGACACAAGCACATCCTCGCCTCCCTGTGTTCGACCCCCAAGCCACACTACAACACCGTGCGCTTGCGGTTACAAATATTTAGATTTCCGCGCCCCGTTCGCACCGCACCGGGGCGCCGGTCAAGTTTATGGCGCCGTTGCCGGGGAGGCAACGTGCTTGTTATTTTTGGATTTCATGAACCCTCGTGTCTAGCTCTTATCCCTACCTCGCGATAATTTTCGCACTCTACACTTTCCAATTTCACTTGTACATATTATAGATAGTAATTGTATAGTGCTAATTGACTGAATCGCCGTGCTACCATCGCTACATTCGGTTCCCGTTTATGCAACCCATGCTTTTGACGTGTTTGCTACTTGTGCAGTTCTCTCTCTCCTTTCGTATAGGTTCTTTGCCCCACGACGAGGATGTTGCATTCAGTTTCAGGAGACATCTGGGATCACTCACACCATATCCGCTGTTTGGCACAAAGCTTAGCGGAATCCCTGAATACTTCGAACATACTATCCCTCCTGTCTGCCGCCGTGGAAAATCAGAGGAGATATCGAGATACACAGGAGTACCTTGCCACGGTAACTCTCTTTCCTCATGGTGAAGTGGAAGAGTTGTTCGCGGAGTTTTGTCAGGAGAACCATCAGGCTGAGTCTGTGGGCTACGTTGGACAGGAACCGATCTATTCCCTGCAGACTTCTATCGAGCATCCCGGATCTTTGGACAATGAGGAAGCTAGAAACAGTTGTGGGGAACCATCGACAGATGAAACCTGTTTTCACTTAGAAGCCTTCTTCCCGGACAATTATTATGAGCTTGAAAGAGACCCAGTGCCTTCCTCGATCGTTCCCACAATACCTTGCAAAACTTTGCCATGCGGAACCGTGGCTGGGAGTGAGATTCTGGATGCTGGCTTCCAAGAAATCCACGAAGAACTCCTTTCCCTTGAGGATGCTCAGCTTGAGAAGTATGCGTCGGGGCCTCATGAAGTTGAGATGAAAGAGTTACCCCCGGGGCTGAAGTATGAATATTTGGGGGTTGGCTCGACCCTTCCGGTCATAGTGAACTCTTCACTGCCTGAAGACCAAATGACCAAACTTCTTGGTGTTTTAAAAAGATTTCAAGGAGTTTTCGGATATGCAATTGAAGATTTAAAAGGGGTTAGCTTAGGCCTCTGCTCACACAGAATTCTGCTTGAAGATGAGCAAGCCTCCTCGATTGAGCCGCAGCGGAGGCTAAATCCCATAATGATGGAAGTTGTAAAAAAGGAGATTGTTAGGCTTCTACATGCCGGTATCATATACCCTATCTCCGATAGTCGCTGGGTTAGCCCGGTGCATGTTGTACCCAAGAAAGGAGGAATGACGGTGGTTCGCAACGAGAAGAACGAGCCAATACCAACGAGGACCGTCACGGGGTACAGGATGTGCATTGACTATAGAAAGCTGAACAAGGCAATGAGGAAGGATCATTACCCTCTCCCCTTTATTGACCAGATGCTCGAGAGACTGGCGAAGCATAATTATTTCTGTTTCATGGACGGGTACTCAGGATTTCTTCAGATCCCTATTCATAACGATGACCAGGAGAAGACGACTTTCACTTGCCCATTCGGGACATATGCCTATAGAAGAATGCCATTCGGACTTTGTAACGCCCCTGCTACATTCCAAAGACTCATGTCCGCTATCTTCTCCGACTACTCCTAGGACATCATGGAGGTTTTCATGGATGACTTCTCCGTCTATGGAACTAAGTTTGACTCGTGCCTCAGTAATCTAACTAAAGTCCTGGAGAGATGACAAGAAAAGGGATTAGTCCTAAACTGGGAGAAGTGCCACTTCATGGTCCAAGAAGGAGTTGTGCTGGGGCACGTCATCTCTTCGAGGGGAATCGAGGTTGATAAGGCTAAAGTTGAGGTGATTGAAAAGCTTCCACCACCACTCAATCTTCGAGGAGTCCGTGGTTTCTTAGGACATGCGGGATTTTATCGTCGCTTCATAAAAGACTTCTCGAAGATTTCCAGGCCGCTGACCCAACTCCTCGTGAAGGACGTGCCTTTCGTCTTCAGCGAGGAGTGTATGGAGGCCTTCCGCACTTTGAAGCAAGCTTTGATTTCCGCACCCATAATACAGCCACCAGACTGGAATCTACCCTTTGAGCTGATGTGTGACGCTAGTGATTATGCGATTGGTGCCGTCTTGGGGCAGTGGAAGGATAAAAATCTTCATCTCATATATTATACGAGCAAAACCCTTGATGCCGCCCAAAGAAATTATACTACCACGGAAAAAGAATTGTTAGCGGTCATCTACGCCATGGATAAGTTCCGGTAATATCTCGTTGGCGCCAAGGTGATCATGCACACAGATCACGCGGCTCTTAAATACCTATTGAGCAAGAAAGAAGCTAAACCGCGGCTCATTAGATGGATTCTCCTCCTACAGGAATTCGACCTGGAAATCAGAGACAAGAGGGGGCGGAGAATGTTGTTACCGATCACCTGTCCAGGATGCCTACCCTCGATTTAAATGCTACACCGATCGATGATTCGCTCCCTGACGAGCATCTTTTCTCTGTCTCTTCCTCCTGGACCCCCTGATACGCCAACATCGCAAATTATCTGGCTTGTGCCATCGTCCCCCACAATGTGAGCTTTCAGCAGAAGAAGAAATTTTTCCATGAGGTCCGTAAATTTTATTGGGATGACCCGCACCTATACAAAACCTGCAATGATGGGGTGATACGAAGATGCATCCCTGAAACTGAGGCGACCTCCATCATTTCCCACTGCCACGGGTAGCAATGTGGAGGGCACGCGAGCACCTACAAGACCACCGCAAAAATTCTCCAGAGCGGATTCTACTGGCCTACACTCTTCAAGGACACACATGCATATGTCCAAGCCTGCGATAAATGCCAAAGGGCGGGGAATATCTCCAAAAGGAATGAGATGCCTCAACACTACATCCTGGAGGTAGAAATCTTTGATGTGTGGGGAGTGGACTTCATGGGACCGTTCCCTTCCTCTTCAGGGAACCAGTATATCTTGGTGGCTGTGGACTATGTGTCGAAATGGGTTGAAGCGATGGCCAGTCCAACCAATGATTCCAGAGTGGTGGCCAAGTTCTTCAAAAGCAACATCTTCCCGCGGTTCGGTGTACCTCGTGTCCTGATCAGTGACGGAGGGAGCCACTTTATAGAGAAGAAATTCGAGGCTCTCTTAAAAAAATACGGGGTACAACACCGGGTGGGGCGTGCCTACCACCCACAGACCAGCGGCCAGGCGGAAGTCTCTAACCGGGAGATTAAAAGCATACTAGAAAAGACGGTGGCCAATTCTAGAAAGGATTGGTCATCAAAGCTTCCTGACGCGCTTTGGGCCTACAGGACGGCATTTAAAACTCCGATCGGCACGACTCCCTACCGGCTTGTCTATGGGAAAGCTTGCCATCTTCCTGTGGAATTGGAGCATAAGGCATTTTGGGCTATTAAGAATCTGAACTTCGACGCCAAGGAGGTAGGGGGCACCGGCAGTTACAACTGAACGAGCTCGACGAAATCCGGCTCAATGCCTATGAGAACGCCAAGATTTACAAGGAGAAGCTGAAGCGGTGGCACGATAAGCGAATCTTGAAGAGGGAATTCAAAGAAGGGGACTTAGTTCTCCTATTCAACTCAAAGCTGAAGCTCTTTCCTGGAAAACTCAAGTCAAGGTGGTCGGGACCGTTTCGCGTCACCAAGGTTTTCCTGCATGGGGCTATTGAGATAATGGGAAGGGATGAGCTGTTTAAAGTCAACGGACAGCGTCTGAAACACTATGCGGTTGGAGAACCAGAATTCTCTCTGGTCGGATCCCCAACGAGTGACAACCCTTCCTCTAACCCTCCGGATCCTAATTGACCACCGCTAGAGGCGTCGAGCGAACGACGTTAAACAAAAGCGCTTCATGGGAGGCAACCCATGCTCTAAAATCTCTATCTCCAATATTTGGAATTATTTCTAACTTAATTTTATCTATTTCTGATAAATAAATCCAGCCGCAAAAACTTCCGTTGAGGACTGATGCCATGTGTGCATTTTTTGCAGGAAACAAGACCCCAACCGATCGGGTGAGAACTCACCCGATCGGTTTGGACGTATCAGCTAAATGGTCGAATCAGTTACCTAACGAACCGACCGGGTGAAGACAGCCGAGACCGGGTCGCTGACCGTGTGGGTAGTGCTGAACTTTCGGGAAATTTGGAGATCGCATCAACCGATCGGTTGAGTAATATCGCGATCGGGTGAGTGGCCGGGTGAAATATCGCATGTTCTCGGGAAATATTTGGGAAGCGGTCAACCGATCGGGTGACTATCCACCCGGTCGGTTCACCTGTAGCTGTTGGCCGACAGGAAATTTTCGAAATTCGTCCACCCGATCAGGTGAGAACTCACCCGATCGGTTCAGTTTTGCCCCTATAAATACCCCTACCGCGCGATGACTGCCACCTGACCCCCAAAAATACCCTTCACGCGGTTACACACCCCCCAACTGTCGAATCGACCTCCTCCATCCAACATACTGCCCATAAACCCTCATCCCCACTCACTCCCATACTTCCCCACCCTCGCAACCTTGCCATCATCAACATTCCATCATCAAAACATCCAAACCCTAACCCTAGCCCCCAAAATTTTCGAAAACCTGTTTCTTGTCGGATCAGCGAGCGGCGGCTTCCCGAATTGCTTCCTCCTACTACGTGAGTCCCCCGGGAGCTTGATCTTGCTACATTGATGGGTAACACCTTTCCACTCTACACATCTCTTACCTTATCTGTAATGTCCTGAATTGGTGTTATACCTGCTTCACCTGCTTTATAATTATCATAGGCACGCTCCCACTTTCCTTTTCACCATCCACGTTGTCGCCATGTCAAGAAAAGGGAAAGAGATTGCCTCATCTTCACGCCGTAATCCGCTTTACGGACCCTTTTCACCCTCTTTCCTTGGCATAAACACTACGTCTGAGGAGCAATCTGATCGTTTACAAGCCCTCCTTCATCGCCCTATCCGACCTACTCTTTTCGCGGACTTCCCCACCCTACAATCCCTTAGACTCTTTAGGGGCGTCTGTGCACTTTTTCGTTTCATAGGTTGTGATTATCTTCTGCGAACCCAGGCCAATACACACAGAAATCTCACGCTTGAATTCCTCAGTTCTCTCGAGGTGACTGATCTTGGCTTCACTTTCCGGACCTTCAATTACGATTTTTCCATGAGCTTCGTCGAGCTTAACAACAATCTACTCTTCCCCAACCCCGATCGCCCTACTGAATGGCCTACTCATGATCGATCTGACATTTTTTCTCGCTTCCGGGCTGATGGTGTTTGGCAACGATTCATCCGATACACCTCCTTTCCGGCGGTATCCCTCGCCTCCTACATCATACACCCTTGCTACCGTTTTGCTCACTGCTTCCTTGCCAACACCATTTTCGCTCGTGTTGATGTATCCGCGGTGTCTAGCGATGAGCTGCTCTTTCACTACGCCATGTCCCATGACCGGATTCATGGCGAAATCCCTTTCCCCTTAAACACCGCCCATTGGATCGTCCACGAGCTCTTATCCGTCAGCCGTGCCGCTTCTGGGTCTATCTGCTGCGGGGGTATTGTCACTCTTATTGTCAGCTTTGTCTTGAGGATGCCCTCTGACCTCCCTATCGTCCCGGGACGTAACCTTATCGATCGCGACTATTTGATCTCTATCGGCATGCTTACTCCTTTTGGGGAGGATCGTGCAGCCTACCTCTATAGTCCCTCCTGCACTCCTTTAGCCATCCTCCCACCCTCTTCTTCGGAGCGTTTCCCCCTACGCCTTACACACTTGCCCTGGGAGTTCTACCCAGATCCTTGGTACGCTTCACTCGTCCACTTCCCGCCCTTGGATCCTCCCGATTGGCACCCGTACGTCGGTCCACCCCGTCCAACCATTATCCACCACGATCCACCGATGTATCCCGATCATCCGGTTGTCCTGCCTGTTGCCCCCCTTCTCCTATTTGCACATCCTCTCCTTCTTCCTAGGAGGATTCCTTCTACCATTATTCACCACCCTCCTCGCCATCCCCTTACCATTCCACCGCCAGCGACTCCGATTAACTTCCCCCTTCCTTTATTTTGCTGTGTTGTCGTGTTTTATTTTCTTTGTGTGTGCGTGCTTGTTTTACTCTTTTTCGTGTCGTGTCGTCTAGTTTGTTCATTTTCCTTCTTTCTTTTTCTATTTTTGTGTCATGTGGCTTGATCGTGATTTTTCTTTATTTTCAGTTTCGTATCTGTGTTTTCCATGTTTTTCATTTCTTTTTGTGTAGGTGCGTATTCCCCCCCGTTTTCATTGCCCTCCCGTACTCGGATCTTATTGCATTGAGGACAATGCAAGCTTCAGCTTGGGGGAGTCGCACTTTGTGCGTCATTTGAGTCTTTCTTTTTCGTTTTTGTGTCGTTTTCATCGCGTTTTTATTTTTTATTTTCTTCTTTTTATCTCTTTCTCCTAGAGATGAACCCTATGATGAATTGCCACAAAATCACACACACCTAGCATGGCATCGATAATCACACTCACTAACCCTAGGACATCGAGTCTTCTTGCATTTCACGCTTCGTGGGTCCACTTAGCTTTTTTTTGCGAGTCGTGTGTAGTGCCTAGCCATGTGGCGTGCTTCTACTTTGTGATTCACTTTATATACCTGTCCAGGAATGACCCCTAGATTATCATGTTTCGATATGAATATGCGGTACTTATTTCTACTGTCTGCTTCTTCTGCATGCTATATATATATATATATATATATATATATATATATATATATATATATATATATATATATATATATATATATATATATATATATATATATATATCGTACGCTTCATTTCGCATGTGTCGGGATTCCACAATTAAGGACTAGGATAACCCACTTAGCCCATGCTCTAATTAGCGAGAATAGTTTCCTTTGCCCAAGTGTTTAGATTCTGATTTCTCTTTTGTTTTACTTGGTGCAAATCCCCTCGTCGTGTACCGTTCTCCCACTTGGGAGAGTACACATTTATATATCCCAATATCCAAAAATCCAAAAAAAAGGGAGAAAAGAAAAGAAAAACCCAAAAAGAAAAGAAAGAAATGAAAGAAGAAAGAAAAGAAAAAAAAATTGTATAGCCAAAAATCCAAAAAAAATACAAATGCCCAAAAACCAAAAAAATTCCCGTGTGAATATTTTCCTACTTGCCGAGAATAAAGGGAAGTCGAGAATTTGCACCGAGTGTTCTTCTCCACATCATCTCAATCCCCATCAGTTTCGAAAACACTTGGCTTAGGAACTTTTTAGCTATTATCTAGGCTTTAGTGAGGTGATTTCCTTAACCCTAGTTGTGGAGTCCCCGACGCATGATATGTTTCGATTCTCTCTATTCTCATGCATGCTTGAACTATATATTCACTGCTTTATTCAATTCGAATCGATATTTGGGTCGTTTCCTGGATTTGTGTATATCGAGCTTTATTGCACATCGTAGATAGTGACACCGACTGCTAGCGCACAACCACACTCACTCGCGCTTCACCGCGTGGGCCCACAGCACTTGTCTGGACTCGTACTCCTTGGTTTAGTGATGTGATTTGGCGTTTGCTTGCTTGGTGTGTTGTATTTGATTTTGTTGGCCCTGACGGGTGATCTAGGATATAGAGTTTTCTTTTTCTCTCTTTCTCTCTATTTTTCCTCCCCGAGCTCCTACTCTCACTCGTCTTCCTCGAGGATGAGGAAGAGTTCAGCTTGGGGGATTTTGACGTGCGTTTATATTTCATATATTTACGCACGTTTTTCTTCCGTGTTCTTCCGTATTTTACCGTCGTCTTTTATTCGTTTTCTCGTGTTTTCTTGTGTTTTCCTGTTTTCTTTCACTTTTCCGTGTTTTCCGTGTTTTGCATGAGTTTGCTGGCATTTGGGGCGTAAAACGATGATATCATGTGTCCCCGGAACAACGGGAGGAGTCACGCGTGATCCAGGGAGTCAAACGACGAAGATTGCATCTTTCAGCCCCTCACCCGGTCGGTTGGTCATCTCCAACCGACCGGGTGATGCACGCGTGCACCACCCGGGCGCAGCTTGGAGCTCACGAGAAGTCACCCGGTCGGTTCAGTGACCGGGTCAGAAGCTCAATGTCTCTGGAATTCGGAGCTGATTGCCAACCGATCGGGATACCTTCACCCGATCGGTTCACCTGTAGCTGAATTTCAACAGCCAAGACTCGAAGTTCCAACCGGTCTCCTCACCCGGTCCGCACCAAGATCCAACCGGTCGGCACCAAGATCGAACCGACCGCACCAAGTTCCAACCGACCTGTTCATACTAACCGGGTGAAACCCCCGCTTTGCGCTGTGATTTTGTGAAGCGGCTCACCCGACCGGTTGACTTGTCAACCGATCGGGTGATGTCGTTTTCTATAAATAGAACCCTAGGTTTCCCAGATTCGGGAGTTGGTTATTTTTTACTGTTTTCTTCATTTTGTGACGGCTGTAATTTTCCAGTTTTTGTAAGTTTTCGGATCTTTGTAAAACTTTAGTATTATCTTAATTGCTTTACTACCATTGCATTTCTATTGTCTGATTATGATTTTGACGGTCCATTTTCATTTAGATCGCTTTTTAATGAATATTTGTGAGTAGTTCCCTAATCCGGGATTTTGGCGGAAACCCCTTCAGGGGCTCTTCCCGATGCGTCCATAGGGTTAGTAAATCGATAGGGATTAGGAATCTAACGGTTACGCGGGGTGTTTCATTGTCATCGGCGGGAAAAAGACCACCTCTGACCGTCGGGCCAATGGGGAATAAACTTGGCAGTTGACTCCTTAGCCATAGCTCACGCCCTTAGCGTAGACGCCGAATCCTAGCGCGCGGGAGCGGCAGGATGAGACGTTGGGAGTTATCGTTGCGAGCTTAGTGCTCCCGGAGTCAATCGGTGTTAATGGACACGGGAGTGCCCACTGATCGAACCCGGGAAGTCCGACGTATCATCTTGGGCACCGACCGGAATATCGGGCCCATGGGATGCCGGTACCACTTTTAGAGGCAACGTCTCACCATTAGACCCTAATTCCGATCGCCATCCTACCCGTAGGCCGTATCGGCGAGAGTCGCTCGTTGGGGTGGAAACCAAAGTCCCGGGTTTTATTTTCATATTGTTTATACCTTGCATTCCTTTACCGTGACAACCCATCATTCGATCCGGGCTAGCTCGCCCACGGGGTGATTTTGGTCCTCTTTGACACAAGCACATCCTCGCCTCCCTGTGTTCGACCCCCAAGCCACACTACAACACTGTGCGCTTGCGGTTAGAAATATTTAGATTTCCGCGCCCCGTTCGCACCGCGCCGGGGCGCCGGTCAGAATCTGTGTCCCGCTCCTCAAGACGATGGCGGACACGTTTTCATGTTCATGCGTGAGCGCCAAGGTCCGATTTACCCCCGTAGGGTTCACCTCGGGCTATGGCGGTAATAAATTCTGCGGTCTCTGAAGGTTCGCCACTTGCAACCCCAGCTGGGTCACCTGATCAGTGAGGACTCTTTGTCCCATCTCCAGCTTCAGATTGATCTTCTCCTGTTTGGCTATGTATTGAGTCAAGAGGGACTCAACCGGAGAGACATCCCTTTGCTGGCCATATTATTACTGGATGGGCTGTTGGTTCCTTGGAGTGTACTGCTGGTACTGTTGTGGAGGTTGTTGCTGCTGAAATTGCTACTGCTGAAACTGCTGCTGGGGCCTAGCCGGCTGATATATCTGAGGTTGTTGCTGAGCCGGCTACTGATAAGGCGCTCGGTAGCTAAGGTTGGGATCATTCCGGTTGTTGGGAGAGTAGGCCGGGTTAGAGTTGGTTCATGGTGGAAAAGGCGCATTCCCTGTAGGATTGTAAAATAATGCGCTCGCCTGATCCAACGGTGGTGAGATGTCACCACCGTCGAACTCTCCAAAAACTTCGGACTCTACCGCAGCAATCTGTTATGAACCTGCGCCACCGGCGCCTACCATCAATGCTGAGATCTGGGTCGATAGCAAATCAAACTTGCTTGACAATTTGTCGATGTCCTCGACTCTATGGATGCCCCCAGATCTAGGTGCGGCCCTCTCGTCACACCACCGCTCATTGTTGGATGCCATATTTTCAAGAATCTGTCCGGCGTCTTCTTCGCTTCTCAACATAAAGGACCCTCTAGCCGCGGCGTCCATGGAAGATTTTAAATCGTCCCTCAACCCATTATAAAACAGATTTATGATCTGCCACTTGGGGAGCTCATGGTGGGGACATCTTCTCTGCATCTCCTTGTATCTGGTCCAATCATCATGCAAGGACTCGTGGCTGGCCTGGGAAAATGAGGAGATCTCACTCCTCAGCTTCATGGTCTTCCCCGGGGGAAAGAACTTCGTTAGGAAAGCATTTGAGAGCTTCTCCCAGGTGTTGAATGTATTCGGGTCCTTCCCCCTAATTCACAGCTTGGCCTTATCTCTCAAGGAGAAGGGGAACAGCTTCAGTCGGATCGCCTCAGTTGTGACACCGTTTATCCGGAAGGTGTCACATTTCTCCAAGAAGGAGTCTAAATGCTCAATCGGGCTTTCCATGGGTGCACCCGAAAATTGATCCTGCTGGATCCACGTCACCAAAGATGGCTTAAGCTCAAAGCTTTAGGCCGTAATAGCTGGAGGACGGATGGCGGAGGTGGACTCGATGGATGGCATCGAGTACTCCAACAGGGACTTGTGAGGTGGGGTGTTCTCCCCCATGGCTTCAGGATCCTCTCTTCTTCGCTTCTCGGCGGCCAAACGCCTTAGGGTGGCGTTTATCTCTGGATCAACGGGGATCAAGTCATCGAGACTTCTCGAACTCCTGCGCATGAAAAACAACTAACACCCGTGAAGCGAAAAGTGGGAAAGAAACAGATAAGGTAAGAAATAAAAATAAAAATGAAAATAAAAATAAGAATAAGAAAATAAAAAGGAAAAAAGAAGAATACGAAAATTATCACGAGGTAGGGATGAGAGCTAGACACTAGGGTTCATGAAATCCTAAAATAACAAGCACGTTGCCTCCCCGGCAACGGCGCCATAAATCTTGACGCCCCCCCCGCTTCTGCTATGCTAGATGTGTGCAACGATAGGATGGGGGGCGTGAGATTTAAATATTTGTAACCGCAAGCGCACAGTGTTGTAGTGTGGCTTGGGGGTCGAACTCAGGTAGGCGAGGATGTGCTTGTGTCAGAGAGGATCAAATTCACCCCATTGGCGAGCTAGCCCGGATCAAATGAGGGTTTGTCACAATAAACGGAATGTAAAGTACAGACAATATAATGTAAAAACCCTGGACTTTGGTTTCCACCCCCATCGTGCGATTCTCGCTGATACGGCCTACGGGTAGGATAGCGATCAGAATTAGGGTCTAATGGTGAGACGTTGCCTCTGAAAGTGGTACCGGTGTCCCATGGGCCCGATATTCCGGTCGGTGCCCAGGATGATACACCGGACTTTCCGGGTTCGATCAGTGGGCACTCCCGTGTCCATTAACACTAATCGACTCCGGGAGCACTAAGCTCGCAACGATAACTCCCAACGTCTCATCCTGCCGCTCCCGTGTGCTAGGATTCGGCGTCTACACTAAGGGCGTGAGCTATGGCTAGGGAGTCAACCGCCAAGTTTATTCCCCCTTGGCACGACGGTCAAATGCGGTCTTTTTCCCACCGATGACAATGAAACACCCCGCGTAACCGTTAGATTCCTAATCACTATCGATTTCCTAACCCTATGGATGCATCGGGGAGAACCCACGAAGGGGTTTCCACCAAAATCCCGGATTCGGGAACTACTCACACATATTTAGGAAAAAGCGATCTAAACAGAAATCGACCGTAAAAATCATGATCTGACAATAGAAATGCAATGGTAGTAAAGCAATTAAGATAATACTAATGTTTCATAAAGATCTGAAAACTTACAAAAACTGGGAAATTACAGCCGTCACAAAATGGAGAAAACAGCAAAAAATCACCAACTCTCGAATCTGGGAAACCTAGGGTTCTATATATAGAAAACGACATCACCCAATCGGTTGACAAGTCAACCGATCAGGTGAAGCGCTTCACAGAACTACAGCGCAAAGCGGAACTTCACCCGGTCAGGATGAACCGGTCGGTTGAAACATGGGTGCGGTCGGTTGGATCTTGGTGCCGACCGGGTGAGGAGACAGGTTGGATCTTCGAGTCTTGGCTGTTGAAATTCGGCTACAGGTGAACTGATCGGGTGAAGGTCACCCGATCGGTTGGCAATCAGCTTCGAATTCTAGAGACTTTGAGCTTTTGACCCGGTCACTGAACCGACCGGGTGACTTCTCGTGAGCTCCAAGCTGCGTCTGGGTGGTGCACGCGTGCATCACCCGATCGGTTGAAGATGATCAACCGATCGGGTGAGGGGCTGAAAGATGCAATCTTCGTCGTTTGACCCCTAGATCACGCGTGACTCCTCCCGTTGCTCCGGGGACGTGCGATATCATCGTTTTATGCCCCATATGCCAGTAAACTCCTGAAAAATACGGAAACAAGGAAAAGTGAAAGAAAACAAGAAAACACGAGAAAAAAAATATAAGACGGCGGTAAAATACGGAAAAACACGGAAGAAAACGTGCGCAAATATATGAAATATAAACGCACGTCAACAGCCCCGTCCGCAGTGTCTGACCGAGACTTTCCCTCGCACCGACCGTGTCTGACTGAGCGACGTTCGTCGCAACGTCGCAACTCTCGCACCGCTTGCCACTGTGGGCCCCCAAGTTCTCCAGAGGTATTGTGAGTCCCCTATTGGTCCCTAGAACTACTGTGATAGTGCTTAGATATTAGCCATGGAGGAGGAACTCATTCAATTTGAGAGGAATGAGGTTTGTGAGCTTGTTCCATTGCCTTCGAAGAACCACACCGTTATAGGAATGAAGTGGATTTCCAAGAACAAGACCGACGAGAACCAAATCGTCATCCGGAACAAAGCTCGGTTAGTAGCTCAAGGCTACCGGCAAGAGGAAGGTATAGACTTCGAAGAATCCTTTGCTCCGGTAGCTAGATTAGAATCTATTAGGTTGTTATTATCTTTTGCATGCCATAAAGATTTTAAACTCTTTCAAATGGATATTAAAAGTGTGTTTTTAAACGGAGATGTCGTTGAGGAAGTTTACATTTCTCAACCTCCGGGTTTTATAAATGAAAAATTTCCAAATCACGTTTTCAAACTTAAGAAAGCACTTTATGGTTTGAGACAAGCTCCAAGAGCTTGGTATGACCGCATAAAGAACTTTCTTTTGGATTTGGGTTTTAAAATGGTTGAAGTTGATACTACGTTATTTGTTAAGTATTCGAATCATGATATTATTTTAGTTCAAATTTATGTTGATGATATCATTTTCGGTGCTACTAACTTCACTCTTTGCGAAGAGTTTTCTAATGTCATGAAGGACCAATTTGAGATGAGCCACATGGATGAGCTCAAATATTTCTTAGGTCTCCAAATTCGCCAAATGAACGATGAAATCTTCATCCACCAAACCAAGTACACTGTGGAATTGCTAAAGCGATTTGGAATGGAGAATGCTTCTAGCAAGAAGACTCCAATGAGCAGGACTACACATCTTGATAAAGATTCGGGCGGCAAAGATGTAGACATTCGTCTATATCGAGGTATGATAGGTAGTTTATTATATCTTACTGCCAGTCGGCCCGATATTATGTTTGCCGTATGTGTATGTGCTTGTTATCAATCTCAACCTAAGGAATCTCATTTAATAGCGGTAAAACATATTTTTCGTTATTTAAGTTACACCCTCGACTACGGATTATATTATCCAAAGTCTAGCACATATGAGTTAATCTCATATAGTGACGCAGATTATGCTGGATGCAAATCCGACAGGAAAAGTACTAGTGGCACTTGCCATTTTATAGGAAATTCTATTGTCTCTTGGTTTTCCAAGAAGCAGAATTCCGTATCACTTTCAACCACCGAAGCGGAATATATTGTCGCCGGTGCTGCGTGTGCTCAGGTTCTTTGGATGAGACACACTCTTAAAGACTTTGGTATAAACTGTGATACTTGCCCTATCATGGTGGACAACCAAAGTGCAATATGTCTCTCTAAGAATCCGGTACACCATTCCCGTTCTAAACACATAGATGTTCGTCACCATTTCCTAGATGATCATGTTGCTAAAAAGGACATCATTTTAGTGTACGTTGAAACCTAGAAGCATATCGCCGATATTTTCACGAAACCACTCAAGGAAGATTCCTTTGTGCGGCTACGTCGAGAATTGGGGATTATGGGTGAATCTGAGATTTAGGATTCATATTTTCAATAATCTTGCATGATAATAATTTTCTTTATATATGCTCATGCTAGATGTGTTGAGATTTTTGGATTTATGGTTGGATTTTCGGAATTTATGCTAGAATTGTTCATGAACATCGTAATTATATTTTTCGATGTTTTATGGGGTAGAATAATGATGTGTGAGAGTATTTCGATGTTTCGTCCAAGTGCGCGTAGGAGAGAACTCAAAATTTCGACATTTCAAATTTTTGGACTCTTTTAGTCGGTCCTAGTTCATTGGCCGACCGACTAGATTGAGTTCTAGTCGGTCAGCTATTGAACTCAGACCGACTAACTCATGCCCTATTTTTGACTTTGCTTGCTGTTTGCACTTAGTCGGTCCAAGCTCATTGGCCGACCGACTAAATTGCATTCTAGTCGGTCAGCACTTGAACTTAGACCGACTAGTTGCACAGGGGCAGCTGTGTCTTTTGGCATTCCGATTCGTTTTGAATCTCCCCGCACCGATTAGAATTCATTCTAATCGGTGCGATTGTCTCTCCTCTTCCCTAACCCCCGCGACTCCTCATCTCGAACCGACGTGCTCTGTCGTTTCCGGCCATCTCCGGCCGTCGCCGATCACTCTTCTCCGTCCTAGGGTATAGCTTCATCTCTCCTTCTTGTTTTTAGGGTTTGATTTCTGCTCTTTTTCGTTCGAATTAGGGTTTGTATTAGGGTTCATTTCGACCTAGGTTTTCTTCGTTCGATTTGTCGATTTCGATCTCGTGCGTTGGTTTGTGTTGTCTCGTCTCGAGTATGGCGAAGACACGTATCCCTATCCGTCCCTCGAGTCTGTCTCCCATGACCGTCGAGTCTCCTCCTATGGACCCCCCTCAACCCAAACACCGTGCCAAATTGACTCATCCATCCTCCTCTTCGCCTCCTCTTAAGAAGAAGAGGACGGCAACTGCGAAGCCTAGAGCCCGATCTTCACAACCCAAGCCTAGCTCTTTTCGTGCTCCCACTCCTCCCGCTTCTGACTCCGACGAAGAGTATATTCCTGAGTCTGAGCCTACCGCTAGGGCTCCTACTCCTCCTCCTCGATCTAGCTCTCGTTCGTCTAAGGGGAATGCTCCCATGCCTTTGGGTGGTGTCGATATTTCGTTATGTCGCGATGACTCGATGTGTCTCGCAGCATACAATCGTATCAAGCACTGTCCATTGATATTGGAGCACTTCGTTCAGTTCTCAGATTTTCCACATCTCGCCGATCTTCTTTCCTATAGCGGCCTTTTAGACTATCTTCGCCATGACCCCAAGGCGAACCCTCACCCGTACCCCCGACTCGTCAAATTATTCTATGCAAATCGAGTACGGGGTGAGTATGATGACACCCACTACATTGAGACGACTGTCTTGGGGACACCTATTGTCCTCACGGTAGAAGTCTTAGGCAGTTGATTGGTTTCTCATCCTCTGGCCTGCTTCCTGCTGATATCTCCGTGGATGATATCCACGATCTTGACCAGGCGATGCTTTCTAAGATGTTTCATGTCATCCCTCCCGTCATGATTAGCGTCCCTTCAAAATCTTTTAAGCCTAACACTTGGGTCCTCAATCTTATCTTGAAGTCGTGCCTCCTACCGAAGTACGGCTCTTCTAGATTGCCCTCCCAGCCGTTCCTCAAGCTGATCTATGCTCTTTTCATGGGGAGCGAGATCAATTGGGCTCGTATTATCTTAGATAAGATGGACTCTTTTGAATGCATCCGAAAGTCCACCAAATCTGCTCACATCCCATATCCTTGGCTGCTGACCCTTGTATTTTTTCACTTCGGTGTCCCTCTCCCTCCCAATGATCAGCGTCCTCTGGGTCCTCCCCTGAATGCGACGGCCGTCAATAAGTCTCTTGCGGAATTACGTCACGTTCAGAGGACTACCTCATCTGCTTCAGCTGCTGTTGCTCCTCCTCCTGCTCCTTCACTCGCTGAGTTTGCAGTTTCTCTGAGACGTGTGGAGTCTCATGTTTCTCGTTCTGAGAAGATGCTAGCTCGCATTTGTTCTTGCTTGGGCATTGAGGTTCCTCCTTCTGTTTCTGACGAGGAGGAAATGGATGAGGCTGATCTCCAGGAGCTTGTTGGATCTCCTCCTCGTGCCCCAGAGGTTACGTCTGCTGCTGCTACTTCTGCTGGTGCTCCCGAGAGCACACCTGCTGCCACCATTCCTTCGGTGGATACTTCTGCTGGTGCTCCCGAGACCACTCCTGTTGTGACTCTCCCTTCTGTGACACTCCAGTCGACCCAGTGACCACCACCCCTTCTGCAGAGCCTGCTGCTGCTGCTGACCATGCCTCCGCCTCCTGAGCTTGCGTTGGAGGACTCTTCCATGTGTACTTTGGATGATCTACTTTGTCGTGAGAGAGTGGGGTAGGATAGTTGGTGGTTATGGATTTTTGATATTTTTGGATGTTTTGATGATACACATTTTGTTGTATGTTCATTTTTGATGTCTATTGAGACATATGTTGTATGATGTGCTCTGATCTGAGGATCGTTAATATGTGTGTTGACGGATGTATACTTTTGATGTACCTTGTTATATATATATACATCGTGTTTACTTCATTGTGCACATTATATATCTTTTTGTCTCTGATGTTGACTTCGTCGCTCGATGACTATCTTGATTTAATAGATTTCATTCGATGAAAACATAGAATTGTTTTCCATGCACTAAATTCATCAAGAATGTTGATATTGGAGAGTATGTTCCATAACTCAATACATGAAATTGCTTTGAGTTTTGATGATTTTATTTTTCGATTATCGACTATGGCCTTGTTAGCACGCTTTGATTTACTTCGTATTTTACTTTGGTGTCATTTGGACCGTGGTCGTATTCTTCGACTCCCGTGCTTTTATTTGTAGCCATTGTTGTTGTCGTTGATCTCCTCCCACTCTTTTTGCTAATGCCAAAGGGAGAGAGAATTAATAATGACGATGTGCTAAATGATAATTTAAAGCAATTTTCCGTGAATCTAATTTGATATATTAGATTCAGGGGGAGTTAAGATACAAAAAAAGGATTTAGATCCTAAATTTCGATAATTGGATTCACATTTTATACTTTCCTCGTCTGCTTGATGCTTATGATTATTATTTTTTATGGAATTAACGTGTCATCAATGCAGGGGGAGTAAGTAAATTTCATTTGAATCATTATTATTGATTATTATTTATGTTGGTTTATCATCACCAAAAAGGGGGAGAATGTTGAGTATTGATTCCCCGGATTTGGTTTTGATGATGAACAAACATTAATATCGTGAACTAACTCTTTGTGAGCGCAGTTATGGAGATCGTCGCCAAAATTCTATGAACATCAAAAGCGACGTCTCAAGACTTCTCAAAGCGCGTGATCGTGTGCCTGAAGCTTCATTGAAGCTCTAGGAGCATTATTGATGTCAAGAGATTCGGATTGAAGCTTTGAAGACGGTTTGTCAAGTTTAATTTATAGTCTTCTAGATTCTTTTCGTAGAATGTTAAGCCTTGAATAGGTCTTATATGATTATCTTCATAACGCTCATATCTTAGAGCTAGGATTATCTTAGAAGCCCATACAAACTTTCCCGAAGCTTCACGCTTCGTTTTGCGGCTTCTTGTGCATCTTAGTTGGTTCAAGAAGAAGAACCAACCGACTAGATGACAATCTAGTCGGTCAGTAATCCTTCTTGAACCGACTAGATCTCCTTGCTAATTTCAGCATCTTCACTGTTGACCAATTAGTCGGTCCAAGAAGTTTCACCGACCGACTAGTTGTCAAACTAGTCGGTTTGGAATCCTTCTTAGACCGACTAGTTAAGACTTCATTTTTCAGCATGAGCTACTGTTTACAGTTAGTCGGTCCAAGAACATTCATCGACCAACTAGTTGTGAAACTAGTCGGTTGGAATTTGTTCTTAGACCGACTAGCTTACCTTGAATTCAACCTATTCTATTTCAACTCTTAGTCGGTCAAAGAACACTCACCGACTGACTAGTTGTCAAACTAGTCGGTTGACAAGTCTTCTTAGACCGACTAGTTCTAACTCCTTGAATTCACTTTATTGGCTGTGAACTAGTTAGTCGGTCCAAGAAGAATCACCGACCGACTAGTTGAGAAACTAATCGGTCAGTGATCCTTCTTAGACCGAGTAGACTGCTTCAGAAATAGATCCGTTGGAGCATTAATTGCATGAATTTTCCCTCTCTCTCCTCTCTATCCTATATAATCTTGAGATGCTTCTTCATAGCATTCAAGGCTGCCATTATTAAGTTTTAGAGATCAAAGAGAGAGCATTTAATTCTCATTCCAAGCTCACTCATTTCTCCCAAGAATCTCTCCCTCACTCTTATTCCTCAAGAGAGATTCTCATTGATTGTGAGCCATTCAAGCCAAGAGCTTGATTCCAAGACTCCAACATCTCCCTCGCCACCTATTGCTGATCATCTTGGTGGAGCTAGGGTTTGGTGACTTCTTCTTCAAAATCCTCCTTGCCCTAAAATCGTAAGTTTACTCAAGGCATAGGATTTTGTTGGTAAGCATTTCATATTTCATTTACTTTGATATTGCAAGCGTTTCTCTCGGTTTGTGAGAGAAGTTTGTGATCCCGGTTTGTGGGAGTCACATTTTCATTTGTGTATGATTTGATCTTGTAGAGGTTTTCTACAAGAATTTCATAGTGCAAATTTGAGTTAGAAGTTTCTAACTCAAGTTGCCGGATGGGATCCGGGTGTTTGTGACGTAGGATCACCGGGAACAATTCGGGGAGACTTGGGTGGATCCGAACCCGTTATATCGATTGTTTGCATTGTCTTTTATTGTTGTCAATATTTTCATTCTGCATTGTTGGTTGAGTTTGCACGATAATTAGGAATAATTACTCTTGATTATTTTAAAGTACTATTCACCCCCATCTAGTACTTGTGCAGTAGTTATCAGGGCATTACAGAGGTGAAGGGACTCCTGATGAGTAGAACACAAATCTATTATGTTTTCTTTGTTAGCATTTAGACTTCACAGTTTCATGGTACATCTCTGTATCAAACATGCTTCTCTTTTGATGGAGAGATCATTGCTTTGCTTGCTGAATTAGTAGTACATGACATCATCTCTAGACACAAGAAAAGAATTAATAGGGATGAAATTCATGTAAATGACATTAGAGCTATTCATCACTATGCCAAACAAAAAGTACATTTAGCACCCTCAGTTTGACTTTAGTAATCTCCCTGTCATTTATGTACGGTTGGGTGTTTATATTGCTCGTGTTTGGAGAAAGCTTCCCAGAGAAATTCAATCTCCTGAATGTTATAATGCAAAGCAACAACAATTGCACCCATTAAGAAGAATTTTGGATACAATCAATTCGTTAAACTTGATACTGGAAATTATCAAAAATGTAGTCAATCATTGGAATTTATATATAAACTTGATATTGGAACCTAAATCTTCAATGTTGATGAATTTATCAAAACTGCCTAAATCTTCAATATTGGAACCTAAATCATGATGAATTCATCAACATTGAAGATTAAGGTTCCAGTATCAACGCCAAAAATGTTGATATTGGAATTTATCAAACTTGATATTGGAATTTGATACTTGAGTCAATCATTCCATGCTTAAGATTTATGCTTAAGATAAATTCAAGTATCAATTGTCTCATGAATGTTCTGCATTTGGTAGTCAATCATTCTTCAGCTAAGAAGAATTTCCCACCAATTTTCATTTAACAGATTAAAACCATTAACATTTCTTCAATGTAGCTTATCAGGCAATGGTTTGTCTTCATGAAAAAAATTCCAAAAATGTATATAAATATGCATGAATGGTACAAACATTACACAAAAAAGAGACGGTGGTCCACGCCACAAGGCCATAAAGTAGAAAATCACATATAGCTTTTCATCTGCAAATACCAAAGTGAAAGAAAATTAAACACAACACATTTCTCATAACAACTTAAAATATTTAAAAAACACTAACCCTGAGCCTTGCTGAGCGCATTGTTGAAGGCTGCTTCAGACTCAATAAGAACCATGTTAGATGAACCTGAGCAATTATTTAAAAATCCCATGAGAACCCATTATCCAAAACATATGCGTACAAAAATCGCTTAATTAAATTGGTTTTTGTTCTTTTAACCATTTGAGCAAACATATGGCGTGCAGAAAACTGGAGCCATTATCAACAAAGGCTGTGAGACAAAGGCGAGATTTTTACCCTCAAAAAGATTGTAAGCTTGAAGCCGAGAAGAGGCTCGTCAAGATTCCCATGATAATGAAGAAAAAACCAAACCCAAAAACTTGGTATTTCAAATGTGTGTATTAAAAATCTGAGGGATTTATGGTTACCCAAAAACAGAATCTACATGGTAAACAAAAGAAAGGGTTGTCCTAAAATCACAGTCAAAGTTGAAATAAGATCAACATACACATATCACATCCTATAAGCAATCTCATCATATCCTAAAAAAGATATAAATTCACAAACAAAATCTAGAATTATCACAATAAAACCTGTAACCTGATTTTTGTAAGGATAGTTGAACTTAAGAGTGAGCTCCACGTATTTTCCTTTCATGATCCCACCCGGACCGCCCTTTAATCCATACAGAGTGCTCCCCTTCACCTTTTCATGCAAGTAATCTACCAAAAACCAAAAGAAATTCAATCAACAGATAACTACATCATATAGCTATATCAATTCAAACAACAGATAGAAGAATAAAAAGGAAAGGGGAGACCAACCGAAGATACTGGAGATGACTTGTGGCCACCCGGGGCTTGACTGCCTGAGAGCACAACCCCGATCTTAAGGTTTTCAGATGCCTCTTCTTCCTCCTCTCGCGGAGAACTCAGTAGAACCTAGAGGGAGGGGGGGCGAGAGAGAGAGAGAGAGAGAGAGAGAGAGAGAGAGAGAGAGAGAGAGAGAGAGAGAGAGAGAGAGATGGTCAGCTACGTTTGGGGGAGGGAGAGTGAGATAGTGAAAGAGTTGTTCGGGGCTGATATTTGCTATGCCCGAGGTAAGAGAGGGTCAGTTGTGTTTTTCCATACAAATTTCAAAATATTGAGTTTTCCAACCAAATGGATTCCCCCTCAAACCTTTCTCAAAACTCATCTCAACCTTCCATTCCCCAAGATCAAATCCTAGCTACTCTTTATCTTGTCTTAGTAAGCCCTAGAATTCGAAAACTTCCCTCAAATGTAATGCAGTGCATCGCGTGTATCTTATTTTATGTGTTTGTGTGAACTTTCATTTCGGGAAAATTTCAACAATATCTACCCACTGTTCTCCAAGTACACTGTAGTGGGAAGAGAATGTATTTGCAAATACTTTACGCATTTGTACTTGAATAATAATGGATAGGTAATGCCTAAATTCTCACAAAAATTAAAGAACATACAAACACATAAAATAAGATACAAGATCAATATACGATGCATTTGCATATCTAACCGTCTACACTGGAAAGATCAATAAATATTTATATGTAATTTCCTAATCATATGCTGCCAAGAACCAATTGCCCTAACCGAATACAAAGGTTTCGATACCATCAACCAGTATGTGTACGCATGTGATTCAAGAATACTACATATAACATTTATTTGACGAGAAAATCTACGTCTTGAATTTATCTACCCACATGCGCACATGTATAGTTTTTTAGTCGAAAACACGGGGAGGAGGGCGATGCATCCCACTCCTCCTTCTCCTCATCATGGATTTTTGAGGAAGAGGGGGACGAGGAGGGGTCTGCGCTGCCCTCCTCCACGTGAATCCAAAACAAACTAATTTCATTTTGAATCTAACTCAAATCAAAAAATAAATATATATTATTGTACATAGGATTAAACAACAATTCAAGCTAACAACAATTTAAATGACAATGGACAATACTTTGACTCAAACCCCTTGTCACCAACCAAAGATGCGAAAATGAAAAAACCCTAGCCAACTGAGACCCTCGGAGGACCGAATCCTGCGACATTTGTGTCAACATGAGAAAAAATATAACTTAGGCAAAATAGTACGGAGGGGAGGGAGGGCAGTGGCGGAGCTATCAAAGTTTGTTGGGGGGCAAAAAAATAATAATAAAATATTTGTTTTCATAAAAGAACACAATTGCAAAAATCAGAGTTTCATCATTATATAAAAAATAAACTTACAAAACTAGCTTAAACATTGGCTTGTTTTGTATAAAACTAGCTTAAATTTTGAAAAAAAGCAGAAATACCGTTGAAAACTCATCAAAACTTTATTTTATAAAACTATCTTAAACCTTTTCATAAAATTATCCAAACCTGTGTGGTAATTTCATAAAATTATCCTAAAATTTGGAAAAACATGGAATTAGCCAAATGGAAAATTTTTAAACTCAGTATTGTGAGTTTTTTTTCCCACAGCTCAATGTAGCTTAGTATAATTTTACCAGTCAGCCAAATAAAAAAAATCCAGCTTATTATTATTTCCAAAAAGTTCAATATCCATTTGATTTTTTGATACATCAACTAATCTATTGCATAATCTTTTGGCTGTCAAAGACTCTGTGAGAGTTTGACCAGCAAATCCATCAAAAACTCACATCGTGGGACCCATTATGCTTCCGACTCTATTTCCAATACAAATCCCCACCAAATTGCCAACATTTGCACCACTTGCCTCCGCCACTGGCCACCACCCCTCCGGTTTCTCTAACGCGTTTTCTATCCATTTCAGTCGACATCGAAGGACTTCTCTCTCAGCCCTGCAAAATCATACTGTTCGAGCTCCCTGTTGCATGGATACTTGTCTCAGTAGTTGGTTTCCGTCTCCAAAAGATCCAAAGCATCAACAAAGGTGAACACTCAGAGCAAGAAATGGCGCAATTACCAAAAAGGGAAAACGTCTGGAAATTACAAGAGAAGAGCAAAAGACAGTTTAAACTCGTAAATTATTCGGCGAGAACTTTCATTTAAAATAATGAATATAAATAGGGGTTTTTACCAATGTCTACACATTACATGGTGATCTAAATTACGACTGCATCCTTGAAAGTGTCATTGCAAGTGCTTAACAATCACTAAACTGAATCAGGAAGTTAACTTGTTAATGGCCTTTTGCTCCAGTGCTAACAACTAGCAAGTTAAACCTTCCAGCTTGTTCGAACAAGTTGGTACAAATATAATCTGGCAATTAATGTGTGTGCTGTGAATACCCTTGATGATGTTCTGATGGGGCTTTTAAGGATTCATACCTACAATTTTACTAATTTAAAGCATCTATTGTATTCTTCACTAGCCATCGTTTGCTTCTGCCAGCCTAAAAAGTGCTAAATGTTGTATCTATCCTTTTTTAATCTCTTGCTACACACGCAACATACCTTTTCATCCAGAACTTAACTTGTTATGGCCATTGCAGTAGCACCATGCAGGCTACAGAAAGTCAGTGGGCGCAATTGCCCCCCTTTGCCCCCTTATCTCCACCCCTGAGTGAGGGGGAGGAGGGGAGGGGGAGGCAGTGGCGGTGGCCCCTGCTCCCCCTCTCCTCATTCAGATTAATCTGCAGGAGGAGAGCGGGAGCAGGGGAAAACGGTGGGAGGGAGTGGAGGAGGAGAGGGAGGGAGAGGGCAGCGGGGGTGACAGCCCCAGTCGCCGCCTCTGCTCTCTCGATCCAACTTTAGATTGATATAATGAGGGCGAGGGGGAGTAGGTGCAGAGACTGAGGGAGGGGAGGGAGGGGGGAGGACATGAGGGGGAGGTGGGGGCGGCGGCCCCTGTCTCCACCCCTGCTCATGTTATGTGCACCAATGCACATCACTGCGGAATACACAGGATCGTTGATGACCAAGGACAAGGACAAGCAACCAAACACATGAGAAGTGCTAAGAGAGATCACAACTTTAGTCCGTTGTGCCGGTCAAGGGAACACCAATGAGTTTTATTACGAAAGTAAAGAAAGAATACAAATCTTCTCTTCACAGGTGAAGAAGAATCACACAATAATATCTCCAACAGATCTCTACAATATCTCTCAAATTTGGCTCTCATAAATGGCAGCTCAAGAATTTTACAATGTGTTCCATGCGGTGGTCTACTGAAACCCTCCTCTAAAACTACATTATGTGCCCCAAGGGAACAATAGGTGCCATCATTAAGGAGGAGTACCTAAAAGATATGAATCCTGACTTTAACGGAATTCCTATCCCATCACAACTCTATGCATTTAATGCGCTGAACCCTAGTAGACATGTGCTGCACCCTACTGACCTCCATCGCATCCAAGTGGGCCCCGCTCTGCATGACTGAGCTTCCTTCTGAAGACCGAGCGACCCAAAGTGCTGACCCAAGCTATTCGACCCACTGGGTAGGTTGAACCGTAAAGCTACCAATCCATCTGAGCCACCGACCCTTATGACCCTCACGACCGAGAGTCCAATATGCTACTGACATCCCCATAGCTTGGAATTTGACCTATCTGACTTGTGCCGAGTCAGATGGGTCGTATCCAAGCGTAAACAAGCTATCTCGGCACAAGACAGCTCGGCTGAATAATCACTAACTTATCAATGCTGAAATCAAGCCAACTTCTATAATTCTCCATCTTGGTGAGATTTACACCTCCGTCACAGGAACGACCATCCACGCATCACCTTGGTTGAGTCACATGTGATGTTCTCGCCTGGGTAAACACCAACGTCATCTCAGAACCACATTGAGCAAGTCCAAACAGTGCTTGAACTTGACTCCTGGTATAACCTTCATCGGCATGTCCGTCGGGTTGTCCTCTGTTCCGATCTTCAGCAAGTTAATATCGTCGTCTTCTTCTCCCATATAATCACGAAAAAATGGAATATCACATCGATATTCTTGGTGTAAGCATGGAAGACCTGATTCTTAGCCAAGTGCATTGTACTTTGACTATCAAAATGTACGTCATACTTCATCTGGTAGACTCCCAGATCATCCATCGAGCCCATAAGCCATATCTGTAAGGTCACTGGCTATGAGGAAAACACTAGAAGTGGGTTTGAATAGTGTTTATGTAATTTAAAAAGATAGTTACACCAAATTAAATTCCTAACCAACAAATAGTGCGGAATAGAAATAAACCCAAAATGAAACAAATGCAAACGCAAGGATGTTTCAAGGGTTCGGATTACCCAAGTCACTTCCCGACTTGTTCCCGAAAATACTACGTCCCTTCCACCCGGTTAACAACCGGATACTCAAGTTAGAACCATAACTTGAGGTTTCCTTAAAACCCACTTGTAGCAACCCTACAAGTGAAATCGAAATACAATCGATTGACCTTGACTCCCACAACTTGGGAGCAAGCAAACCACTCTCACAAACCGAGAATAAAACAAATAACTAAAGTTATGAAATATGAAATTAAGCAACACTTACAATCACCTATGCCTTGAAGTAGAACTTGAAGGAGATGTGTGTTGTACGTTGAAAGACTCTCTTGGAAGAGAGGAAAGCCCTTTCTCTTGACTACACTAAATGCCTAGAAGATTTCTCTTTGGTTCTAGGTTGGAGAGCAAGAGATGAAAGATTGGAATTCTAGGGCTTTAGGATTTGAGAGCTTTGATTTTGAGAGAATGAAAGCTTGAATGATTTAGCAACTTGGTTAACCTCTCAATGGAATAGTATAGGCTCATTTTATAGGTTTCTCAAACCCTTCAAACGAAATCAACAAAAACCCCTTTGAAATCCGTGAGCAAAAACTCAACGGATAGAATCTGCGCCCGTGACAGTCGACTGTAGAAGAACTCACAGTCGACTGTTACACAATGACAGAGGGTAGGTGAGAATTCATAACGGTAACTTACCACGTGGACAGTCGACTGATGAGGCATAGACAGTCGACTGTTGAACCGACAGATGTCTGTAAATCCTACTACAGGCGACTGGCCGTAAGCTGGGTAAGTTCATGAATTTTGAAAAATGTCTGGGAGAACAGGACAAATGACTGATGAAGGGAAGACAGTCGACTGTTAAAATGAACAGGCGATTGTAGTTCCATCTACAGACGACTGTCAAGACCCTGACATTTTCCAGAGAGTTGAGTCATCAAATAGGCTCAAAGACAGACAACTGTTGAAGCATTGACAATCAAATGTTCCACTGGACAGTCGAATGTAAATCCAACAATAGTCGTCTGGCCAGATTAAACAGAGAAACAGAATTAGGGCTAACGATAGACATGCGACTAATTATTAAAACACAGTCGACTGTCACTTGGACAGGCGCATATGAATCGTTCATAAGTCACCTGTGAGAGTTAAAGGAAAGAAGCCCAAAAACTAGACTGAAAAAGTTTGTGCATAACAGGCGATTGTAGAACAAAACACAGTCGACTGTTTTGAGACATGCGACTGTAAATCGTTAAGCAGTCGACTGTTATAAACATGACAGTTTAGATAGAAATGAATTGGATTCTAAGGAAGGTTGATCTAATGGTATCCTAAGACTGAAATGAAGATGTGTGTGTGCTCCAACAAAGTTCTACTTCTAAGCTACAACTAGAAGAGAAACAAGAAAGTTACATTTGATGAACTCTCTCTTCTTTCCAACGCATGAGATTGAGGTCTTCTAGGAGCTTCAATCACCATCTACGATCATCCAATCCATTTCATTTGTTTTCAATGATCTTTGAGTATCATC
Source organism: Scilla litardierei (assembly GCA_030789695.1). NCBI lineage: Eukaryota > Viridiplantae > Streptophyta > Magnoliopsida > Asparagales > Asparagaceae > Scilla > Scilla litardierei. The sequence goes on along the minus strand of CM061133.1, from coordinate 311,892,488 downwards.
CATTGCTAATAGATCTTCATGACATGCATGGGCAACGGATTAACCACAAATAGGGGATTAGTCACAAGTATTTATGTTTGCTCATCATTAACACCAAGTAGGGAGAAGTCCAATTCTCAACATTCTCCCCCTTTTTGATGATGACAAACAAACATAAACAAAAAGATAAATAATTGTGCTTGAAGAAAACTTACTCCCCTACATAGATGCCAATCAAGTTAGTCAAGATATATTAGGGCATCTATATATCAAATGAAGCAAATGAGTAAGATATGCATGAGTGAAATGAATCCATGGAATCTAGGATTTAAAATCCATACTCATTATATCTTACTCCCCTGAATCTAAGGCAACTTCAATCTTAGATTCAAGTGTTATTAGACTATACTTAGTACATTCATTATGAATCTGTATGTTTATTTCTCTCCTCCTATGGCATTATCCAAAAGGTGGGAGTAAAATAGCAACAACAATCATGCTAAATAAGAACTAGCAACAATTACAAGAGTCTAAAGATATATAAATCAAAACTCATAAAACCACATCATAAACTTATGTGATTAGAAGAATGAGAGTCCAATATCAACATTTAGATACGCGAAGGAAAAATATCGTCTCAAATCACATCACAAATAAAATATAGCATATATGGAGACAATATCTCAAAATTCACACAGATATGATCAACAATTATACAATGTGTGAAACTGAACGAAGAAACTACAAGTTCATATATATATATATATATATATAACTAAGATCATATACATACAGAATACATCATTCATCCATATATCATCACTACACAAAATCACCATCATACATAGAACAATGAACTACACAACCCTAACCAAAACAAACAAAATCCTAGTCTAAGGGTGAGTGTCCAAAACATCATCATCATCATCAGTTAATGCTGATGACAATGGGGTCCACGGGGTGACCAGACAGACGAAACATCAGCCTGGCAGAGCGGCGAGTAGGATAAGCAGGAGCCTTCTTCTTGGATGAAGTCGCACCCATAGCAGAAGACTCACTATGAACATGCACACTGGGCTGGGCAGTAGTACACGGAGGCACGAAACCCGGAGAAGAAGGGATAGCAACAGACCCTGGACACTCCTCAGGAGGTGAAACATGGCCTGAAGTTCAGCAGGAATGGGGAACCCATGAAGCACGAAAGACTTGTACTGAAGCTCGAGAAGGAGAGTGATCTTCTGATCCATAGAGGCAGCAATCTTCTCAATCGAAGTGACACGGTCACACAGTTGATCGTGAAGGAAATCCTCTAGAGGTACAGACGGAGGGGAATGGGGAGGTTGATCGGCTGGCTGAGAAGAGGGTTCAGCGACGTTTGTTGAGGGAATAGGATCACCAACCAAGATATCCAAGAACTCCCCAGACGATGCAGGCGAAGAGGGTAGCTGCGCAGTAGGTGGGGGAGAGGATTCAGCGAGAAAGATGTTCAATGTTTCTCCTGACGATGAAGGACCAGTAGGATCCACGAAATCGAGTGACAGAAGCTAGGTCAAGCAAGTAATGAGAAACGAACGGGGAAGATACCTTAGAATTGTCGATCGACTGACGAGTGTCAATCGAGCAACCATTCGAAGGAGGGAGACTTTGTTTCGGCTCGAAATAGTCGGAGGAGAGATCGACTGAGAGGTCGAATTAGAGGAGACGATGCGAATTTTCAATCGGATTAGAGAGAAACTTATCGGTCGAATCGGAGGAATTCGGCCATATATCGAAGGGGCAAATGAATCTAGGCCATTGGATCGAGAAATAGACGGCTCAGATTAGATTAACGAACCGCCACAATAGGAGAGAGATGACTGATGAACAGTAGTCAGTCGACTGGTTGAAGTGATAAGAGAAGAGCTTAGGTTGACAGACAGATGGCTGTTGGGTAACATACAGTCGCTTGTCCATGAGACAGTAAACTGTATTATACTCATCAGTCAACTGAATGAGAATCAATACTATCGATTATAAAAACAGAGACTACTGACGAAATGGATAGGCGCCTGATGACTAAAATGCAGTCGCCTGTTGATCCAACAGTCAACTGTAAAGTCGTCATCAGTCGCCTGGGCAAAAGATACAGTCTGCTGAAAGAGAAGATAGAGTAGGGCAGTCGACTATCGAAGGAAAGACAGTCGTCTGTCCTGGTCCAAAAATGAACAGTGAGGTTAAAAATCAGAGGATATGCACCACTCACCCTAGGACCTATACTCTAGCACAAACTCATCATAAAATCAATATCAAAAGATAAATCATTTATTACACAAATCTCTAAAGACAATCTGAAAACTCATGAAAACAACGAAATCTCAATAGCCTTTCTTAAAAATCAATATATGATATATCAAATGAAGAGAGGCTACATGATGATATGAGTTCAAAAGATGATATAACAAGAAGTTGAACTCCTATATCTCAGATTCACCCATAATCTCTAATTCTCCACGCAACCTCACGAATGAAACTTCATTAAGAGGTTTTGTGAAGATGTCGGCAATTTGTTTTTGGGTTTCAATGTACTCTAAGATGATGTCCTTCTTAGCTACATGATCATTGATAAAGTGGTGTCTCACATCTATGTGTTTGCTACGGGAGTGATGTACCGGAATCTTGGAAAGACATATAGCAATTTGGTTATCAACCATGATAGGGCAAGAATCACAATTGACACCATAGTCCTTTAGAGTGTGTCTCATCCAAAGAACTTGTGCACATGCAAGACCCGTGGCAATATATTCCGCTTCAGTCGTGGACAATGATATCGAGTTCTGTTTCTTGGAGAACCAAGAAACTAGGGAATTTCCTAGAAAATGGCAAGTGCCACTAGTACTCTTCCTATCGGATTTGCATCCAGCAAAGTCGGCATCACTATATGAGATTAACTCATATCTGCTAGATTTAGGGTAAAGTAACCCAGAATCTAGAGAGTGATTGAGATAACGAAAAATTTGTTTAACCGCAATCAAGTGTGACTCCTTAGGTCTAGCTTGATATCTAGCACATAAGCATGCGGAAAACATGATATCGGGCCTACTAGCAGTTAAATAGAGTAAGCTACCGATCATACCTCAATATAGACCAACGTCTACATCTTTTCAGTTCTCATCCTTGTGGAGATAGGTTGTCGTACTCATGGGACTCCTTTTGCTTGAAGACGATTCCATCCCGAATCGCTTGATAAGCTCCCATGTGTACTTAGTTTGATGTATAAAAGTCACATCCTTCATTTGTCGAATTTGTAGTCCAAGGAAGTAGTTGAGCTCACCCATATGGCTCATCTCGAATTCATCCTTCATAGACTTAGAAAATTCTTGACAAAGATTAAAGTTAGTAGAACTAAATATGATATCGTCTACATAAACTTGAATCAATAGGATGTCATTTTCATAATCCTTAATGAAAAGTGTTGAATCAACTTCATCCATTTTAAAACCTAAATCCAAAATAAAGGTCTTGAGTTGATCATACCAAGCTCTAAGAGCTTGTCTCAACCCATACAACGCTTTCTTAAGTTTGAAAACATGGTTTGGAAATTTTTCATGTACGAAACCGGGAGGTTGAGAAACATACACTTCTTCATTAACAATACCATTTAAAAATGCACTTTTAACATCCATTTGAAATAATTTGAAATTCTTATGAGATGCAAAAGATCAAAGCAATATAATAGCTTCTAATCTAGCTACGGGGGCAAAGTATTCTTCAAAATCTATACCTTCTTCTTGCCGGTAGCCGTGAGCTACTAACCATGCTTTGTTCCTTGTGATGACCTCATTCTCATTGGTCATGTCTTGAAGATTCACATGGTCCCAATAACTTGGTGACCACTTGGTAGAGGACGAGCTCCCAAATTTCATTTCTCTCAAATTGCATGAGCTCTTCTTCCATTGCCACTATCCAAGAGCTATTCTCACTTTCTTCTTGGATGTTCTTTGGCTCAATGGTAGAGACAAATGCGCAACGAGAAAATTCTACAATTCTAGACCTCGTTCGAACACCCACACCTATATCTCCAATAATTTGGTCCTGTGGATGGTTGCGAACGGTTGGGTAAGCTTTGGGTATTCCTGCATCACTTGGAACATCTTCAACAATCTCATTAGTAGTGTTAGTCTCAATAAAAGAATCATTAATCTTAACGTTACTAAGAGAATCATATATAGCATCTTCACTATCATCAATAACATGAGGGAAATCAAAATATGCATAAAATGATACGTGTAGTGATTCCTAGATCGTTGAAGAGGTTTTGTTGTATACCCGGTAGGCTTTGATACGTGTGGAATATCCAACAAAAATTCTTCCTTCGGATCTTGGCTCAAATTTATCTAATTTACCAAAATTGTTCTTGATAAAACATTTTGAACCAAAAACTCGAAAATATTTAACTTGAGGCTTTTTGTCATAAAATAACTCAAAACAAGTTTTGTTCGTTCGGGGTCTCACTAGGATCCTATTGAGCACATAACATGCCGTGTGCACCGCTTCTGCCCAAAATTGTAGTCCAAGATGACTATCATGGAGCATGGTACGAGCACACTCAATAAGAGTCCCATTCTTTCTCTCTACAATACCATTTTATGGTGGTACCCGAGGAAAAGAAAAGTTGTGAGTTATCCTGGTGTCATCACAAAACTTTGTAAAAGACTCATTCTCAAATTCTCCTCCATGATCACTACGAATATTGATTATAGTGGATCCTAAGAAATTTTGAATCTTCTTTGCAAATATGGTAAACTCTTCAAAAGCTTCATTCTTATTAGTTAAGAATGAAACTCAAGTAAATCTAGAGAAGTCGTCAACAACAACTAATCCATAATGAGCATTGCCTAAAGAAGTGGTTCTAGTTGGCACAAACAAATCTAGATGAAGTAGTTCTAGGGGCCTCTTAGAAGTAATCTCTTCTTTAAGCTTAAAAGATGATTTACTAAGTTTACCTCTTTGACATGAATCACAAAAGTTTTTCTTACTAAAAGCAATTTTTGGAAAACCTTTTACTAGATCATGCTTAACTTACTTATATAAGTGTTTGAAATGAACATGACCAAAACGGCGATGCCATATAGTTGTTCATTTGTATTAGCAACTAAGCAATGTTCTACGGTTTTAGGCAAGCTCAAATAATAAATATTTTTATGCCTAATACCGGTAAAATAAAACATGTAAATTAGAATCAACAATATTATACAATCCTTCTCCAAAGTTAACTTGGTAACCTTTGTCACAAAGTTGACTAATGGAAATGAGGTTTGACACAAACCACTAACTAGAAATACATTAGTAATTAAAGTTTTGGAGTTTCCGACTATACCTACTCCAATGATGGTTCCCTTTTGGTTACCTCCAAAAGTGATCGTTGCACCATCCTTGATGCTAATCACTTCGGAGAGCAATGAGGGATCTCCCGTCATGTATTTGGAGCAACCACTGTCGAGAATCCATCCTTTCCTTTTAGAGCTAATTTTACCTTTATTGCTCTCTTTCTTTCTCTTGGGTACCTACATAGTATACCAAAAGCTTATGGTACCCAAATTTTGTTGGATCCAAAGGGATTAGCCCTTTGGAAGCCAAGTCCAAGCGGACTTCCTCTTTCCAACATAATTACCATTATTACTAACATCATGAAAATAGGAATCAACATTGGCATTCCTATCATTTAAGCTAGTGTTCTTAGGATCCCAAATGGTGTAGGTTTTGGGAGTCCTTTTCCTAGTTGAATGCATAGTTGTTAGATTTCTATGTGGTACATGCTTCTTAGGAACATGGGTTCTAGCATAAAAATGAGGTGGTGGATATGCATTGGACATATGAGGGTTGTATGCATGCTTGGCAACATGCATGTTGTATGAAGCATACGGGTCATGCATGACATGTGGAGGGTATGCATACATGTAAGAATGATGCACATGAGCATATGGGTGTATAGGAGCACGTAGATGAGTATTTCTCATGTGTGGATTTGTACATGTCTGTGGGTGTGGAGCATAGAAATTGTCATGAGTATCCACTTGTGAAGTAGGGGATTTCCTACGTGGATGAAGGTTGTTGTGCATGAAAGCATGACTTCTCTTTTGGTTTCCACCCGTAGTGGGTTTCTTACCAAAAGGTAGAGATTGTGAAGTGGTGACTTTCTTGGTAGGTTTGCTACCTATAGTGTTCTTGACACCACTCGTGGATGCACCAGAGGATGGCCTCACAAAGTCTATATTGACACCACTATAGGAGGTGCGAGCATTGGATGCATTTGCTTCCACAAAACCAAGACCAACACGATGTGTGGCCGGAAATTGGTTTCCTAGCAAATCGTCCAATTTTCCTTTTCCCTTATTGAATCTCACAATACAGGAGGACATGAGCTCATATTTCACCTTAAGAGAAGAAATGTTGGTATCCAAGTCCCGTGCTTTGAGCTCGTGCACTTGGGTTTTAATAGAATCATTCTCTAAACCCAATTGTGTGTGTCATGAAACTAGGTCACTATTATCCTTAGGATGTGTTTGATTGTAACGGCCGATACTCACTATTCGGTATACGGATGTGCGTATAGCAATTTCGGGTACCTGATTGGTTTTATTGCTTTGTGTGTGAGTCGTTTCGTTGAGTCGATAGGGCCGTAGCACCTTGGTTGCATCCTTAGCAAGCCGACCCCCCGACGTGTGCCCAACTTGGAATTACAGTCGCCTTTGGATCCCATATCCTTTATACGCTTTACGTGCACGTAGCTCTGTTCGTGCACGTATTTATTTTAGACTTTGTCTGTATCCGAACCCTAGGGTGTGATATGTCGTTGTGACTCTCTCGAAGAGTATTAAATTGTGAAATTATTTTAGAACGTCATTTCATGGGTCGTTCTCCCACGATTTGATCTTATTTGACGAGACGTCGTGATTTTCACTTTTGTCGCAAGGCCTTTCTATTTTTAATTTCGTTTCTCGTCATCAAAATTGTGATCCGTCTTCTCCGTCTTCTTTCTCTCGTCGACCCGGTCACCCCAGTATTTATTTCACAATTTTTGGACTTCGTTTGACCCACTTTCACTTTTTGGCCCAACCCATTGTATTTTTAGACCTAAGTTTCATTGTATTTTTCCCTAATGTTTGACTGTTAATCAAATATATCAGATATTTGACTTAGTCCTTATTAAAACCCCTTTTTGGCCGCACCCATGTTTCACCCACGCAGGTGAGAGAGGGTGAGGGAGAAGCTTTGGTTTTTTTTATATAACAATTCTTTAAGTTTTTGAAACAACCCTATACACTAATAGCCGACCTAGTCTCCCCACGTGAGTGCAACCCTACCCACGTTCTTCACAGCCTTAACCTATTAAATAACCCTAGGTTCACAATATTTCACAGCCGCATCAAAAGAAAACCGCGCCGCCCCCGACTTGAACTCACGCAAAACCCCAAGCCCGACGTTTCTCTTGCATTCTCCGGCCAAGCAGCCACCGTCGGCAAGTCTTCTTCATCCCTCGACCTTCCTCCATCCCTTGGGCCGCCGTATCCTCGCCGTAACCCCGCCGGAATCCGCCCGTGAAGCATCAGCAGCCCGCAAACACCCCGCACCGCCGCTTCTTCGCGTGCTCCAGCCAAGCCCGTCGCGGCCGACCCCTCTCCTCACCCCCGACCACTCTCCTCCCTCCCACGTCGCTGCAGTTCGCCGTGATCCGCTGCTAGGTCGCCGGAAAACCGCCCCGTGGCCGTTTTTCCGCACAGCAGCCGCTGTACGCCGCCGTCGCGTGCTGCACCGCCGCAGGCCGCCGCTCCCATCCGCCGTGGGACCCCTCTGACCCCTCTACGCCATTGCTTCATCCCCCTGGCTGTGCACATCAGAAACAACGAGAACGTCGCTGTTTTGCGTGTATATCGACGTATCAACGTGTCGAAGAGTTCTCACCGTACTCCCTCGCTGTTGGAGACTTCCGGCATCCCCCTACTGCTCCTAGGGGTGTTTTCCGACTTCAGAAACGTCTCCTGCGATGCTCAACGTTGTAGACCTTGCGTGCGTCAAACCGTTCGTTCCGGTTAGTTGATACGGCTTCCCGGAAGCCGTAGAAACGCCTACCGGCACCCTACTCGTTGTTGGAATCTTGATTCGCTGTTTTGGTCGCTGCCCGAGGATTAGCAAGCGTGGAATCTTGTTTGGAATCTGGACTAGGAGCGCGATCTTTTATTCCAACCCCTGGCGTCGCTACCCGACGCCAGTGCAGCTTTCGCGTCGTGTTGAGGTAAAGTTCTGCACTCTTAGGACCCCCAACCCAACCCTGTTAAACAAGATAAAAATCGAAATTTTGGTTGTCTGATAATTCACTAATGAAGATAAATTAATTTGGGACTGTAGGCTGGTGGATCCGAGAACATAGGTAGACTGGACTGGTTGGACGATATTTGCTGGACGTTTGAATTCAGGCAAGTTAAACTTGCCAATTAGTGCTTTAGGCCATGTCTTAGGCCATTTTCTATCTTTAGGCGTAAAAGAGACTAGGCGACGAATGATACTCGCCTAGACGCAATTTTAAGATCTAGCTTGACAACGAAGCTAGATCTGTCACCCTGCCATGCCATTCATGCATATATGCCTGTTACGTTTAATTTTCGTAATTGCATGCTCTTTACTTGTACTCTGCCTGTCACGTTTAAATTCCTTAACTGTACGATTTAAAATTACAACTTGCCATGCCATGTCATCCATGTTTGAGTGTCGCATTCGTAGCACACGCTACTATACTTGTACATCCTTGTTCTGGCAAGGCACCTGCGTTGCAGGCACAACCCTATGCCAAATACACTTCCTGGCTCGTGATCCAGAAGCGAGCATTCCATGTTCGGGGGTAAAGCCCTGGCTCGATACACGTGGAGGGGTAGGGATAAGCGATCACTTGAGCTTAGGAGTTGGCACGTACAGGCACTCTAGCCAAAAGGCGTAATCTCTGAGCACGACGTGTTTACTTGACTTGTTAAATTGATCGCTCCGAATATACACCCAAAGAACGGTTGTAGTTTTACCGCAAGCGCACGGTGTAGCGGCGAGCGGGATATCGAACACAGGGAGGACGAATGACCGTGCTTGTTCCCAATCAACCTGGCTATTTAAAAATAGAGAAAATTGCCTTGGGGGATCCTGTCACAATCGTCAGACAAATGTGCGAAATATCAAATCAAATAAAGAACGTCTAGGGAATGGGGAATTCCCGCTACTCACCGTACTTCATGAATGTGGTTCGTCGGTATCAAAATTGCTAGAAAGAGAATTCGGATGAACTAGTTGCAACTGAATGTAGAACCAAGCTCACGCTCTCGCGCTGTTGCCGGTCTATAGCTATCCTAGGTTTGGGTCCAATCTCTTGCAAACCCTAGCCTAGGAAAGCTAGCATTAGGATCAACATCATCGTCCAATTGCGCACCGAGCCCAATCTCTTGCAAACTCGGTCCACAATCTAAATTAGGATAGTTCCTACCGGTCCAATCTCTTGCAAACGGCTATCGGCACGGAATTGCAACCGGAAATCCTAGTATCGGTCCAATCTCTTGCAAACCGATACTTCGAAAATCCGACTCCAACCCAATTCGGATTTCTAGGGCTTCCTATCAATTTGGGATCCAATCTCTTGCAAATCCCAATTGATATGAATTCCTAGCTATCCGTAGTAAATCGATCCCAATCTAATCCCTAATAGCGATTCTAGCTCAATTTCTACCAATTCATCACAAATAGGAAATATGGCTTGTAGGGTTCATCCCCACGCCCCAAGACGTGGAGACTACTCACAAATCATAGCAATAGCACAAAAATAATCAATGAAATAAGCAATAGAATTCATCACAACAATGATATAAACAATAAAAATAGAATTTTTAGGGAAGAGAGATGCAAACCAATGTAATTCTTCAATTAATCCAACAAAAATCCAAGTTTTCTCTCTTCTCCAATCACAATAATAAAGCTAAAAAGTAATCTAAAAAGCTGCAAAAAATCTAAGAGAGAGGCTCTCTAAACTAGGGTAAAAACAGGGCTTAAATAGCCCCAAAAATCGTCCAAAAATCGTGACCAAAATACCCCTGCACAGCCTGTTTTCCGCAGTTTTCGCTACAGGCAGCGCATCGCACTCGGCCGAGTGAAAAACCCTGTCATTTTCCAGTAAGTCGGGGGCTTCAGGGGTCTTCAGTTCGGGGGCGGCTCGGCCGAGTGAGTTGTCGTCACTCGGCCGATGGCTTCAAGGCACTCGGGCGGACGTAGTAATCCACTCGGCCGAGTGGGTCTTCTGAAGTTCAGGCGGCCAAAAAACAGTAACTTCGATGTTTTGGAAGGGCCTCGTCTGGGTGCCACTCGGGCGGACGCGATATCGTCACTCGGCCGATGTGGTCTTCGGTGCTCGGCCGAGTGCACATAGAAATCATATCTGTTCAGGTCGGCCGAGCAGTGTCTCGCTGGTCGGCCGAGTGGCTCCTCCACTCGGCCGAGTGGGACACGAAAAATGCCCAATCTGATTGTTTTGGCCTCCTCGTCGCTCCTGTGACGTCCATTCTTCTTCCGCTCCTCTCCAACAGCAAAATACCCCTCGGGGAGGTCGTTGGTGACCGTCTAAAGTGAGCGCATCTCAAGATCACTCCAAATCGCGCCAAATCACCTGAAATGCGACAAAAACAACAAATCGTGAAAAGCATCGCAATATCGTCGATATATCGTGAAAAACATGATTTGGGCGATCTAAATGGCATGCAAACATGCGGAAAAAAGGTGTAAAATAAGGAGTGATCAAAATCCCCCAAGCTTGCCTCTTACTCGTCCTCGAGGAAGATAGGTAAAAGGCGAAACCGGTGGATTCGGAAAACGGCGAAAAGAAAGGAAAAATGAAAAACGAAGAAGAATGAAAACGAAATAGAATAAAGTAAGAAAGAAAGAAGCGAAGAGGTAGGATGCTATATCATTTCCTCAGGACGTGGGTTTCACTTACTCTTATAGCATGCACCGATTGAAAAACTCATGTCAAAGGATTTTATTTTGATATCATAGTATAATAGTGCAAGTAGAAATAGAAAACCCACGGACAACGATATAGTCATGAAAAACGGAATAATTTCAAAATCAACGTCGTCTGAATCATTTAAAGCGGTATACATATCACAGATCACACACTTTTCAATTGAACGCTTTCTATCTGGAGTATAAGAGTATCACACTATAGAAGAGAGAGAATAGAAAAGTATGGATTTCATGAAATGAGTGCTAGGCTTAGATTTCTGGACTTCATAAAACTAAAATAATCTCACCGAGTATAGAATATTACTTAGCCTAGGTTGTCGTGCAATGTCAAGTAGTCACACTCTCACACATCAATGGATCCCCTCCCCCAAGCTTATCTATAAGCATGGTGGCATAAAAAATATTTACGTCCCCATTTTTATATACATATAGCTCCAAAAGTGATAAAAAGAAAGAAGGAAGGAAGAAAGTGAGATGGGATCTTTTGTTGAGGATTTTTCCTCTTTTTCTCTTTTTTCTTCTTTTTTTTTTCAATATAGCATATATACAATGATCCCAATTCAAAGAGAGATAATGATATACAAGAATGTTTTTCTCTCTTTTACTATTTTTTTAATAGAATAAGAGACTCGGAGCTAGGAATTAATAGCGGGGAAAATGCCATAAAATAGAATCACTAAGGGGAGATTCACCAATGATTTTAAAAGTAGAGAAATGATGTTCAAGATTTGTGGAGAAAGAAATAAACATAACTCTCGGTTCACTCTATAAGACATGCACGACAACTTCAGCAGGGTAATCTAGTCTACTCAGTTTCGATCACAAAAAAGCTAACTAATCCAGATATATCATAGCTAACATCATCCAATCATCCTGAAGTGAAGTGTAAAATTCATGCATACAGAAGTGATATAGGAAAAGAAATCAGTACTCCAGACATAGGAATTCAATGCGTGAATCTTGGTGTGTTTTCTGTGATAGCATACATATGAACATTCAGACTCAGCTAATAATAAAATTTCATCCATTTTCATGCGGAAAAAGGTGTGGGTTACTATTCTAAATGCAAAGCAAGTCATAGCATCTGATATCAGAAATAAAAACCTAAGACATGACAAATATAGCATGCATATAGAATAAGCTAAATCCAACGTCATCATCATCACAGAAAAGTCATCTCTAGCATGAGATGAAAAAGAAATAAAGATAAAGGGAAAAATAGAACTATGCAATGCGGCACACAGGAAAATAAGAAAAACGTGATGCATGTCAAAAATAAAAAGAAAAATGTTGAAAAATAAGTGCAAAGGCGAAAAAAAATAAAAATAAAGGTGGCAAAAAGAAAAAGAACGTGAGAACTCACTCCCCCAAGCTAAATGGCACAGTGTCCTCAATGTGCTAAGTGTGGCACACCGAGAGACAAGCGATGTGAGGGGCAAGTGAGGATGCATGCATGGACAGGTGAAAAAATAAAAAAGAAAAATAAAGAAATGAAAATATGATGCGGACATGATGCATGCACGGATAGGAGTGATACAGATATATAAGTGGCACCAAAACTCTCCCTCTCTCCCAAAAAAGATATATATAGATATGATCAAAAATAGAATCCCAAAATAAATGAGGGGAGGGGGGTGGACAAAAGTGCATCAGGACCCAGCAGAAACGGGCAGCACAACGGCAGGAATGGATCAAGGCATCAAGGGTGCCTAAGAAGGTGGTGCTGCGCCGTCTCCGTCCTGAGGCGGAGGTGGTGGTGGTGGTGTAGGGTGCTGAGCTGGGGTGGGCGTGGAAGTGGAAGCAGGTCTAGCGTGTGTGGAAGTGTGTGTGGGAACCTGCTGGGTGGGTGGGGGTACGCGTGGGAGACGCTCCAAGACCTGTGTAAGGCAGTAGTGGATCTGGGGGATCAGCTCGAAGCGTCCAGCCATCGCAGAGACGGTGGAGGACAGGGTCCTAAGGTCACCTCTAAGACCACTCACTGCCAACTCAAGAGCACGTATGCTCTGCAATACAGTGTCGGGCGGGGGTGGTGCAGAGGGACGCACCGGGTGAGGCTGGGCAGGTCTGGCTGGCGTACGCGAGTGGAGTATGTAACGGGCTCAGCAGGGAAGGGAACAAAAGGTGCTGCGCCTGGAAATGAGGGCCGGGCCTCAGTGTGAGGCCGGGGCGGGCGGTGAGAAGTGGAGGCGGCAGCAGCGAAAGAAGAGTACAAAAGTGGCTGCGAGGCGGCTAGAGAGGTCAGTGGCACAGAAGTGTGGACAGACGCCACGACGCTCTCAGAAAATACGGCAGGGGTGGAGACAGAGGTAACTATCGCTGGGGCGGAAGTGTGTGGACCAAAAGGCGCAACCCCAGCGGAGATCATGCTAGCCATGGTCTCCACGACCGCGGCAAACGAGGGCTCTCCACTCTTAACAAAGGTCGGCGGGCGCTCGGGGAGAGCGGAGCAAAGAGGCTCCACGGACAGAGGGCCAGAGGTGGCAGCGGGAGTGGTGGGGACAGCCTCGGAAGTGGTGACAGTGGTGGGAGTGGGCTCAGCAAAAGTACTCTCGACACCGACAGCGGTGTCAGGAGCAGCGGAAACATCTGGTATGGGCTGAGGGGCCACTGGGTCAACAGGGTCGGCGGCAGGCTCGGCAGGGCGTGTAGCAGGGTCTGCGGGGGCAGCCTGGGCAGCGTGGGCAGCGTGGGCCTGCTCGGCCTCCTCGGCCTCGAGCACGTAGGCGGCGGGGATGAGAACATCCATCGCCGGGAGCCAGTCGACGTGGGCTGGTGCAATCTGGGTCCGAGCAGGGCTCGGGAGAATCATGTAGTCGGCACCGAAAGGGCCGTGCAACCAGACCCAGTGACGCTCACCATGCGGACGAAGCATCTTCATCCGGGCCATAACGTCTATCGACAGAGAAGTGGGGCCCGGGACGCGTCGCAAGTCGTCAGGTAGGTCCTCGCCGGTCATCATGGTAAGCAGGGTGATCAGACCACCGCAGCAGATCGGTGAGCGAGCGCCCACCGATACAATGATGCGGTCTAAAAACCAAGCCGCAATGTCGATCACGACGGCGGGGACAAGCTCGTCTCCATCCCTAGATAGAGCTCTGGGACGTGTCATCGCATAGAGCATGTAGAGCTCTGGCGTAGACATCGTGCCCGGCTCATATCTGGCCAAAAAGGTGGTCGCCATGAGGCGTTGGGCAATGCGTAGGCAGGGGTGGACAATGGCCGAGGCCTTGGCCCTACTAGGGTCAAAGGCAGCGTGGTGGCCAGTAATCCGGGCCCAGAAGGCACCGGCGTCAAAGGAGGGTGGGGGGATATGGGTAGGACCGTAACCGCGATCGGCACCGGGGACAGCGGGCCAAGAGAAGAATGCTCTCATCATATCGAGAGTGACCTGGCACTCTCGATCCATGAACCTGAATGAGCATCCCTTATCGGTCCGGGCGATCGAACTCAAAACCTTAAGTGTCGGGCGGGTAAAAGTATCCGCCGACACCTGGAAAAAATCTAGCCAGCCCATGTTGTCGTACAACGTGAGCATCCCCTCTAGTACCCCCAGGCGTCCTAGGTCAGCGAGGTGTGCAAACCTGGAGGGTACGATCAAGCGCTGGGAGATACGCTCGAAGACGGCGCGGTGTGCGTCGTCTCGGAACGTAATCCCGAGCGGCCCGACCAGTGGAGCTGGTGGTGGTGGCTGTGCAGCGGCGGGGAGAGGCTGTGCGGGCTGAGGGTGCACTGCAGGCTGTGCGGGGTGTGCGGGGCCTGCAGGCTGTGCTGGGTGTGCGGGGCCTGTAGGCTGTGCTGGGTGGACGGCGTGTGTGGGGGAAGGAGGAGGAGACTCTTCCACCTCGTGGGCGGGGCCGGCATCATCCGACCGCTTCCGCTTAGCGGAAGGTCTCCTAGTCCGAGGCCGTGTCCGGGGCGGCATATCGGCCCCGAGCGCGCCGAAAAGTGAAAAAGTGTGGCGTGTGCAAAAAGAATGGAAAGAGTATACCCAAACACGCCGCGAGTGCTAAGCGGTGGAAGCGTGCGAAGTCCGCGCCTCCACGAAGTCCAAAACAGCCCGTAGAAGCTCCCCTGAGCTCCCCTAAGCTCCAAAAAGCAATCTGCGCAAGAAAAGACGATATCAGCGAGTAATATTCAAAATGCATGGAGTATTAGGGGTATAACAGATAGATATAGGAATTGATTCGGGTTAGGGGTTCGATTAATACACGGATCCTCGAAAAATACGCAAAAAGAGGAGAATACGGGCAAAACAAGCTATACCGGAGGTGACCGGAGACAAGGCCGCCGGCGGTGACTCGGGCGGGGCGCGGCGATGGTCGGCCGGCGGTGGCTGGCCGAGCGGCGGCGCGCGCGGGCTTGGTCGGGCGAGTGAGGGCGAGAGCGAGGGGGTTCGGGCGAAGCAGCTGAAGGGGCGCGGGGGATTTGGGGTTTTTTGCGTTTCGAAATCCGCGCCCCCCCCCTCGCCCTTATATAATAAAAGTTACGACTCAGCCGAGTGACGTGGTCACTCGGCCGAGCGAGGCCAATGAAAATTTCCTCCCCGCTATCGCTTCGGCCGAGTGGCTTTGCCAGCCTCGGCCGAGTGGAGTAAGTCCATTCGGCCGAGTGACTCAAGCTACTCGGCATGACTCGCCCTAGGAGGGTATCTGTTTCACTCGGCCGAGTGAACAAATGTACTCGGTCGAGTAGCAGTTATATCGAAATCAAGAAAATAAACAGAGAGTTGGGTACAGCAGACTTCCCTCGTTCGTGAGCGGCTCGGCCGGACGAACTTGTGTACTCGGCCGAGTGACTAGTATACTCGGCCGAGCGAGCCTTGTGTTCTGCTGTTTGTCTTCGTTTTGGCTCTAAACTCTGTCTTTCTTCCTCCAATCGATTTCATCTTCCTCCTAAGCGTCGAGCGCCTTCTTGGGGCGCTCCTCGTCGTCTCGTTCCTACTCCTCATGATGGATCTACCTATCTCCTCTCCTGTCAAGAAAAATAGGACCCGTTATCACAAAATTTTTGGTCGAATGACTCAAAACACTAAAAATTTCTAAAACGAAAATAAAGAAAAAGTAAAAATAAAGCAAAAACCGTCGGGTTGCCTCTCGACAAGCGCTCGTTTAAGGTCGTGAGCTCGACCCCCTATAATTTTCAATCAATGCGGGATGTTTGGTGCATATGAGATGCACCCATCAAACTTTCCGGGGAGCGCGCTTGGATTTGGATGTGGCGGCGGCGCGTTCTCCCTCGGTGGTCTCCTATCTCGAATAGTGTTGGGGGGAGGCTCCCCCAAGCTAGCATTTGCTCCGGTCAACGGCCTTGCCGGTGACGCCGATTTCCGTGCCGGCGGAGCTTTCTTTGGAGACTTCAGTTTTGAGAGCTTGCAGAGCTCTCGAATCCTTGCGACATCAGCGTCGCCTTCATCTTCTTCAGCGGAGAAGTCGGGGGAATCATCTTTATTCTCTTCATGGCCTAAATCCGGGCCTTCTTCAAATTCTTCATCAAAGAGAGAGCCAATTGAGTGAGGAATCGCCTCCTCTATCACATCATCAAGGAGGTCCGAGAGGTCATCCGATCGTTCCTTAAGCAAATATACTCTATTGGTTTCGCCCGTCGGGATTCCTTCAGAATAGTGCTTGAGCCTTTGACCATTTACTTTGAACGTGGAACCGTCCTTGCTTTCCAACTCGAAAGCTCCTCCCAGTTGTATATGCTTGATGGTGAAAGGTCCGGACCAACGTGACCTCAACTTACCGGGAAATAGTCGGAGCCGGGAATTATAGAGCAAGACTTTGTCTCCTACTTTGAAGTCCGTGACGGTTATGCGGGCATCGTGGAGGATCTTGGTCCTTTCCTTGTAAATTCTCGAGCTCTCATAGGCGTCTCTCCTTATTTTGTCAAGCTCGTTGATGTCCAAGAGTCGCCTCACCGCCGCACTCTTGTAGTCGTAGTTAAAGGTCTTGATGGCCCAATATGCGCGGTGCTCCAACTCTACCGGCAAGTGGCAAGCCTTCCCATAAACTAGTCGGAACGGTGTGGTACCGATGGGGGTGCGAAAGGCCGTGCGATATGCCCATAGAGCATCGTTTAGCTTCATTGACCAATCCTTTCTAGACCGATCCACGGTTTTCTCGAGAATTTGCTTGATCTCTCTATTTGAGACTTCCACTTGGCCGCTTGTCTGGGGGTGATAAGCCATGCCAACTCTATGATTTACCCCGTACTTTTTTAGCATGGCTTCAAACTTGTTCTCTATGAAGTGGCTTCCCCCGTCGCTTATCAAGGTACGCGGCACTCCGAAGCGCGGGAAGATATTTTGCTTAAAGAACTTGGAGACGACCCTTGCATCATTGGTAGGGGTGGCAATCGCTTCCACCCATTTGGAGACATAGTCAACGGCCAATAAGATGTATTTGTTGCCATTGCTCGATGGAAATGGTCCCATGAAGTCTACTCCCCAACAATCGAAAAGCTCAATTTCTTGGATGGGTCTCATTGGCATTTCATTGCGCTTGGAGATATTCCCGGTCCGTTGGCATCTATCGCATCCCTTTACAAAGTTGTGGGTATCTTTAAACATTGTCGGCCAGAAGAACCCGCTCTGCAAGATCTTAGCGGTCGTTTTAGAGGCGGCATGATGTCCTCCGCACGGTAGACCGTGGCAATGCAAAATGATCGATGTCGCCTCCTCCTTAGAAACACACCTACGGATGACACTATCCTTGCATATCTTGAAAAGGTAAGGATCTTCCCAAAAATAGCTACGGACCTCATGCATAAATCTCCTCTTTTGTTGCGTGGACATCCCATGCGGTTTGATTCCGCAAGCCAAGTAGTTGACGAAGTCCGCGTACCAAGGTACTTCACCGGTCCTTACCGCATATAGCCTCTCATCAACAAATGTGTCGTCAATAGGTAAGCTCTCATCATCCTTGTCACAAATGAGCCTAGATAGATGATCCGCCACGACGTTGTCCGTACCCTTCTTATCTCTTATCTCTAGGTCGAATTCTTGCAACAAGAGTATCCACCTAATCAACCGAGGATTGGCCTTCTTCTTGTTTAAAAGATACTTCAATGCCGCATGGTCGGTGTGGACAATCACCTTGGAGCCAAGGAGGTAAGAGCGAAACTTCTCTATGGAATAGACGACCGCTAGAAGCTCTTTCTCGGTAGTTGTGTAGTTTTTCTGCGCGTCATCCAACGTCTTGCTTGCATAGTATATCGCATGAAGCTTCTTATCTTTTCTTTGTCCCAGTACCGCTCCAATGGCTTGGTCGCTAGCATCACACATTAGCTCAAAAGGAAGGCTCCAATCCGACGGTTGTATGATGGGCACAGAGACTAGTGCTTCCTTCAAAGAGTTGAAGGCTTGCAAGCATTCACCTGAAAAAATAAAAGGAATATCTTTAGCGAGCAAAGAAGTAAGGGGTCGGGCAATCGAGGCGAAGTCCTTGATGAAGCGGCGGCAAAACCCCGCGTGACCAAGAAAGCCTCTAATGCCCTTGACATTAATAGGAGGAGGGAGTTTCTCGATTACCTCAATCTTTGCTTTATCTACCTCAATTCCTCTCGAGGAGACAAGATGTCCGAGGACTATACCTTCCGTAACCATGAAGTGACACTTCTCCCAATTGAGAGTGAGATTGTTTTGTTGGCACCTTTTTAGGACTTTAGTGAGATTTTCCAAACAAGAGTCATACCCACTTCCGTAAACCGAGAAGTCATCCATGAAAACTTCCATAATATTTTCAATGTAATCGGAAAATATGGATGTCATACACCTCTGAAAAGTAGCGGGAGCATTACAAAGGCCAAACGGCATCCTGCGGTAGGCATAGGTGCCATAGGGACAAGTGAAAGTTGTCTTCTCTTGGTCATCTTCATGCAAAGGGATTTGGAAGAATCCCGAATACCCATCAAGATAGCAAAAGTATTTATGTTTTGCAAGGCGTTCAAGCATTTGATCAATGAAGGGCAATGGGTAATGGTCCTTTCGGGTAGCTTTATTGAGTTTCCTATAGTCAATGCACATTCGCCATCCTGTGACGGTGCGCGTAGATATGGGCTCACCTTTTTCATTTTTTACGACAGTCATCCCCCCTTTCTTGGAGACGACGTGAACGGGGCTAACCCACCTACTGTCTGAAATAGGATAGATTATACCGGCTTCTAGCAATTTTAGGATTTCCTTTTTAACCACCTCCTTCATGTTCGGGTTTAACCGCCTTTGAGGCTCTATGGAGGTGGCGTCGGTATCCTCCAAATGGATCCTATGCGTGCAAAGCCTAGGGCTTATCCCTTTTAGATCGGAGATAGTGTTTCCCAAGACATCTTTGTGGCTCCTAAGGACGTCTAGGAGTTTTTCAAGTTGGTCTGGCGTGAGGTGGGAGTTCACTATCACCGGGAAAGTTAACTTGTTACCCAAAAAGGCGTACCTTAGATTCGGAGGTAATTGTTTAAGTTCTACCTGAAGAGGCGCCTCTCCTTCTACTTCATCGGCTCGCATGAGTTCCGCTCCTTCCTTGCCATCCGGGTCTAGCTCGTGCTCAGGTGGCGCGCTCTCTTGCGAAGAGTCAGACTCACTGCTTAGCGAGGACAATGCATCAAAATAGGCGTGTTCCGATTCTGTGCTAGCATCGTCAGAGTTTTCATTCAGCTCCGGTTCATTCCTGGAATCAAGAAACACATCAGACGATTCATAGAAGCAAGAGTAAGGGTCATGGGGTGTAACTCCCTGAACATTGGCTTGCTCTGAAGATCCTTCCGAAGTATATTGATCCTCGACACTTGTCCCTCCGTCTTCTAAATATAATTTGTCGTCGATCACGTCAACTCTGACATTGCCCCCGATAGTCCCCTCCGGGGAGATCTGGTCCATCACGAAACTAGCAAATAGCTGTTCGTCGGGGTCCTTGACATCGATAGCGAAAGCTCCGGTAGCGTGGACCTCGTCGACAAGCTCCTTAAGGAGGTCTGTGAAGGAGTCATAATCTTCCTGACTGAGTCCTATTGTTGACATTGCATCCTCCATTCTTCCTGCAAAGGCCTTATACAAAATACAGGGAGGATGTGCGAACAGAAGAAAGTGAAGAGAGAGAGAAAGAAGAAGTAACCGGGTGGTCGATGACGAATGCCGTCACAAATCCCTCCCCGGCAACGGCGCCAAAAACTTGATCGCTCCGGATATACACCCAAAGAACGGTTGTAGTTTTACCGCAAGCGCACGGTGTAGCGGCGAGCGGGATATCGAACACAGGGAGGACGAATGACCGTGCTTGTTCCCAATCAACCTGGCTATTTAAAAATAGAGAAAATTGCCTTGGGCGATCCTGTCACAATCGTCAGACAAATGTGCGAAATATCAAATCAAATAAAGAACGTCTAGGGAATGGGGAATTCCCGCTACTCACCGTACTTCATGAATGTGGTTCGTCGGTATCAAAATTGCTAGAAAGAGAATTCGGATGAACTAGTTGCAACTGAATGTAGAACCAAGCTCACGCTCTCGCGCTGTTGCCGGTCTATAGCTATCCTAGGTTTGGGTCCAATCTCTTGCAAACCCTAGCCTAGGAAAGCTAGCATTAGGATCAACATCATCGTCCAATTGCGCACCGAGCCCAATCTCTTGCAAACTCGGTCCACAATCTAAATTAGGATAGTTCCTACCCGTCCAATCTCTTGCAAACAGGTATCGGCACGGAATTGCAACCGGAAATCCTAGTATCGGTCCAATCTCTTGCAAACCGATACTTCGAAAATCCGACTCCAACCCAATTCGGATTTCTAGGGCTTCCTATCAGTTTGGGATCCAATCTCTTGCAAATCCCAATTGATATGAATTCCTAGCTATCCGTAGTAAATCGATCCCAATCTAATCCCTAATAGCGATTCTAGCTCAATTTCTACCAATTCATCACAAATAGGAAATAGGGCTTGTAGGGTTCATCCCCACGCCCCAAGACGTGGAGACTACTCACAAATCATAGCAATAGCACAAAAATAATCAATGAAATAAGCAATAGAATTCATCACAACAATGATATAAACAATAAAAATAGAATTTTTAGGGAAGAGAGATGCAAACCAATGTAATTCTTCAATTAATCCAACAAAAATCCAAGTTTTCTCTCTTCTCCAATCACAATAATAAAGCTAAAAAGTAATCTAAAAATCTGCAAAAAATCTAAGAGAGAGGCTCTCTAAACTAGGGTAAAAACAGGGCTTAAATAGCCCCAAAAATCGTCCAAAAATCGTGACCAAAATACCCCTGCACAGCCTGTTTTCCGCAGTTTTCGCTACAGGCAGCGCATCTCACTCGGCCGAGTGACAAAAGTCGCTCGGCCGAGTGAAAAACCCTGTCATTTTCCAGTAAGTCGGGGGCTTCAGGGGTCTTCAGTTCGGGGGCGGCTCGGCCGAGTGAGTTGTCGTCACTCGGCCGATGGCTTCAAGGCACTCGGGTGGACGTAGTAATCCACTCAGCCGAGTGGGTCTTCTGAAGTTCAGGCGGCCAAAAAACAGTAACTTCGATGTTTTGGAAGGGCCTCGTCTGGGTGCCACTCGGGCGGACGCGATATCGTCACTCGGCCGATGTGGTCTTCGGTGATCGGCCGAGTGCACATAGAAATCGTATCTGTTCAGGTCGGCCGAGCAGTGTCTCGCTGGTCGGCCGAGTGGCTCCTCCACTCGACCGAGTGGGACACGAAAAATGCCCAATCTGATTGTTTTGGCCTCCTCGTCGCTCCTGTGACGTCCATTCTTCTTCCGCTCCTCTCCAACAGCAAAATACCCCTCGGGGAGGTCGTTGGTGACCGTCTAAAGTGAGCGCATCTCAAGATCACTCCAAATCGCGCCAAATCACCTGAAATGCGACAAAAACAACAAATCGTGAAAAGCATCACAATATTGTCGATATATCGTGAAAAACATGATTTGGGCGATCTAAATGGCATGCAAACATGCGGAAAAAAGGTGTAAAATAAGGAGTGATCATAAATCCATGTGATTGTTTAGTAGCTTTTCTACCCGTGCCTTGATGTACTTGTGCCTTGTTAAACTTGCTGCCATGTCATACTTGTCGCATTTATTTAATTGTTGCATCCATCCCGTAAAATGCCATGTTATCACACTTTTTTTAGACTGCTAGGTTGCTTTACTTTCCTTTTAGTTTCCTTGCACAAAGTCTTTGTAGACTTTGCTGACATGCGCCCTCGTCTCTTTGGGTGTCGCATGTTAGTTGTTGAGCCAGAGTCCGTTACTGAGGACGAGGAGTTCGTGGACATTAAGCCTGGGTCCACTGCTGACGTGGAGTACGAGGACACCGGCGACCAGTCGTAGATTTTTCCTTCTTCGTTACTTTGCTTAGCCTGTTGTTAGGTTGTTGGTGAGTAGCACCTTTCTTTTTGTACGTTGTTTACTTTTGTTGGCCATGCTGGGGCCTTTTAGACTCTTTTCTTTTAGCCTGGTGGCTTTTCTGGGATGTTGAAATTTGTTATGGACATTCTGAGATTTGTTATTTTATGTCTCTTTCTTTATTATTATTTTTGTTCCGTATCGCACTTGCAGGGACCTCTACTTGGTTTAAATCCAGACGCTTTACAGACTGGAGCCTCACAACTCCAAGTCTGAGCGGACCTCATCACGCCTCGCCTCCATTTTAGGGAAGCGGGTCGTGACAGGTTTTGTTGGTGGCCCATGCAGGTCCCTCTTGCAACTGCGAATTATCGGAACAACGATAATAATTGTAGAATGTCCATTAAATAAATTAAAACATCCAAGTTGTGAGCCCTGAGTGTAAATTTTATCGTTTCATACGTCTTACGTGGCTGGTAGACGTGTTGCACGAGCATCTGTCTCAGCTTAGTAGGGAATCCATTAGATCAGGACTATAGTAAAACTTAGTTAGATGTCTGTGCTTGCTAGTTAGAGGTTCCTGATGGTTAGATAGACTCCTTGCTAGGAATTGATATAATCGTCTTAGGAGTTACCTTAGTGGTTCCTGTCTAGTTCTGACCATATTAGACTTCTAGAAATTCTTTGGTCGTTCGCTTGGGTTCATCGATTTCGGGCCAAGCCGGACGCAGTTCATTACAGTCTAGACCCTTAGGAAATCTTAGCGCTAAGTTTCCTAATCTTTAGTTAGTCGACCGTAGGAGTTTTCCGTAGATTTTCCCGAGTCATATCTTAGGCGTGTTTAAGTTTCGATCATGCGACCAATTCCTTGCCTCGATTCACATGACCACCACATTTTGACAATCGTTGATCTTTCGAATGTCCTCCTTCGCAAAGCTTGATTCTTTTAAAGCTATTTTTCGATTTCCCTTATTCAAAGTTTTCTCTAAGTTTAAATTTTGTTTTAAAACCCTCTACGTATGTATTTAAATTTCTCACTTTTTGATTGAGTCAAAATTCCTTGTAGATTTTGAAGTCTATTGGTTGTAATTTTAATTACTAACTCGTAACTATTTTCTAATATACATTTTTCACATTTCGATTTAAAAAAACTTTATTACTATTTTGATAATTTGATATACCATCTTTTCTAAACTACGAAATTCATTTTAGCCAATTACCGTATATACTTTAGAATATCTTCCAAGATAAATAGAACTTCAATTATTTTTATATATATCAGTTCTAGGTTCGTAGTACTCGTACTTTAAGATTTTTTTGGTGTAAATCAGTTCGTTTGGCAAATCTGGGTTTCTCTAAAAGTATTTTCAATATTATTTATTTGAAATTTCTTTCCAATTTTAAGACTTGGAAACTTTTAGCATGAGCTTAAATTTTCTACACTTCAGTTAATTTAATTTCATTCTTAAGTTTCGAAATTTTGCCGAAATTATATTAAATTGCTGCCGTATAATATTTTCTAATCTACGTTCTTAATGTTCGTGTGAATGATTTATTCTTCCTTATAATGATTTTCAATAAGCTAATAAACCAATTTTCTTATTATGTATATACGACTCAAGCTTATTCGAACAACTCATTTTATCGACCATCAATATTTTTCTATGCATTAGAGGACTCCAACTTTTGGGGTACGACCGGTTTTGTACTCTTCGTATTTTAACTTATATCTTCACGCCCTATTTTCCTGTATCCTATAAGAGTATCATTACATCTTTCTTTTCCACCTAAACATTCACAATTATACCCCTGATCCGCCTAACAAGCTGTCTCCTTATCTTCGTCCTATCTAAACTCGTGCTTTTCGATCTTTCCTTCGTTGCGCTTTTGGCTTCGGTTTCTTTCCTATTGTTTGGCCATTAGTGCTTACTGATGCCTGTGACAACCTTAGTAAAGTTTGGTGGGCCCATTAGTATAAGTTGTTATGTCGTTGTGGTGCATGCTTATAGGTGGAGTGTGTGGACCCGTATGAGCGTGCTACCCTTAGGGTATTAATAACTGACTCTTGTATTAAGTGTGTATAATCAGTGTTATTCGTGATATACGTGTGAAGTTGTATATATGGTGATGTTAGTAATATATGTGTAGGTAGCTATAACACTTTAGGAATGTCTGTATATATATATATATTAGTAAGTCGTGTGTATATTAGGTGTAATGATAATATATATATTAGTAAGCCTATTATATGACCTATATGTTAGTACGTATGAGTGTGTGCCTGTACGTAGATATGTATTGTGCTTAGACGTAAGTAGTTATGTATTTGCTGCATGAGTATATATGTGATATACATATGGTAGTAGGATTATGATTTTGATTGGTATTTCTTGCTTTTACGGGATGTTGTATGCGTGTATACCATGAGGTATACACGACTAATGCATATCTTAATTATGTATGGATAAGTAGATGTGCTGGTATACTAGTTATAGGTAGATGGATATGGTGTGAATATATGTGTTACATGTGTGTGACTATACGGTGAATGCATGTATTAGGGAGGGTATTATAATTATACGTGTGCTGATGTCTGTAATATTATTATGGTATATAAAGTGATTGAACTATGTGGGTGTTACCTGACTAAATATTAAGTGTAATTGACATTATAGAATGTATACAGTTATATTGGTAGATGTGTGTATA
Source organism: Scilla litardierei (assembly GCA_030789695.1). Lineage (NCBI taxonomy): Eukaryota > Viridiplantae > Streptophyta > Magnoliopsida > Asparagales > Asparagaceae > Scilla > Scilla litardierei. Next base: position 311,867,432 of record CM061133.1, on the reverse strand, counting down.
CATTGGAGTGGTATTGGTATAGGTATAGATACCGTGTTACGTATATAGAGTATTTTGATATGTGTTTTGAGTCTCACTCAAGCTTGAGTGGGTATACTCTAAGTATATTATTACGTATGTTTGTGATTTGCATGTAGTACCATGAATATAGCGATGGATGATGTATGTATAGCGATAGGATTCTTTGTGCCTGGTTGTGTTATGCACATGATTGTGGGTCGCTATACCAGTATATAGTTATAGGTGTTTGTGGTATAGTTATTTACTAAGTACTTGCCTGTGTGAACATATGTGTGCTAGCTAAACTAGGTGTGTAGATGTGCTGAGTTTATAGTGGTATGATTGGTATATATGAATGAAATGTTAGCGTGTGTGGGTGTGCACCATGCACGGGTAAGTACGTGCTTAGTTATAGGTATTGGTGACTATGGTATGTGTGGCATGTCGTGAATATAGTTATAGGACTGTATGTGATGTGAATATATGGTGAGGTATTTGCGTGCATTTGAATGACTAAATATTAGTGAAATTCTATTAAGGATGAATGTATATTAGATATAGTAAACATGATTTGATAATGGTATGGTGTGATTATATGTGTTGATGTGTTTGGTGTTGGATGTATACTAGGAAATATTAGGGAGTAGTGTATCATTATTGTTTTGTACATAGGTAGTTATCTAAACGTGGAGTAATACGATGGTATCTGCTGGTGTGAACTGTTTAATTGGTTGTGAGTATGTGCACCATGGTATGTAATAAGTGTTTAATAATTATATAGGGATGTACGTGACTATATGAATGATTGAAATATGTGTATGAACTTGACTGGCTATGATAGGTGTAAGTGTGTAATGTGCGTGAATATATACGTGTTAGTAGAGTTTTTGTTTGACTACCTAATGCATATATAAGCACTTGTAATGATTATACCTGGTTTGAATCATATGTGATATGATTGGGGTAGTTACTAGAGCGACTAGATATGTTAGAAAGTCCGAGGACGGACTTTATTCTAAGATGGGTAGGATGTAACGGCCGGTACTCACTATTCGGTATACGGCTGTGCGTATAACAATTTTGGGTACCTGATTGGTTTTATTGCTTTGTGTGTGAGTCGTGTCGTTGAGTCGATAGGGCCGTAGCACCTTGGTTGCATCCTTAGCAAGCCGACCCCCTGACGTGTGCCCAACTTGGAATTACTGTCGCCTTTGGATCCCGTATCCTTTATACGCTTTACATGCACGTAGCTCTGTTCATGCACGTATTTATTTTAGACTTTTTCTGTATCCGAACCCTAGGGTGTGATATGTCGTTGTGACCCTCTCGGAGAGTATTAAATTGTGGAATTATTTTGGAACGTCATTTCACGGGTCGTTCTCCCACGATTTGATCTTATTTGACGAGACGTCGCGATTTTCACTTTTGTCGCAAGGCCTTTCTATTTTTAATTTCGTTTCTCGTCATCGAAATTGTGATCCGTCTTCTCCGTCTTCTTTCTCTCGTCGACCCGGTCATCCCAATATTTATTTCACAATTTTTGGACTTCGTTTGACCCACTTACACTTTTTGGCCCAACCTATTGTATTTTTAGACCTAAGTTTCATTGTATTTTTCCCTAATGTTTGACTGTTAATCAAATACATCAGATATTTGACTTAGTCCTTGTTAAAACCCCTTTTTGGCCGCACCCATGTTGCACCCACGCTGGTGAGAGAGGGTGAGGGACAAGCTTTGGTTTTTTTATATTACAATTCTTTATGTTTTTGAAACAACCCTATACACTAATAGCCGACCTAGTCTCCCCTCGTGAGTGCAACCCTACCCACGTTCTTCACAGCCTTAACCTATTAAATAACCTTAGGTTCACAATATTTCACAGCCGCATCAAAAGAAAACCGCGCCGCTGTAACGACTGCTTTTCATGTATCTGGATTTAATATAATATAATATATGTTTTGATGGATTTTCTCCTCTGGTGTGGTTTTTGTCTCCGTAGATTTCATTTTCGATCGATTCGTCGTATTTTCTCGCTTCTTCCTTAGGATTGTCGATTTCGAAGTATGTCACTCGTGACGGACTTCATAACGGTCATATCTAACTGTTAGATCAAGCCTAGGAGTCTTAGGAATCGATACCGGGGCCTCGCGCTCCGTATCGGTACTTTTCTGTGCTCATTAGCCGGTGTAAGAAGGTCCACCGACCGACTAGATGACGATCCAGTCGGTCGGCAATCCTTCTTGGACCGACTAGTTAGCTTTCTAAATTTCTCAGGAGTTACTGTTTATCGTTAGTCGGTCTAAGAACGTTGGTTGACCGACTAGGTTGCAAACTAGTCGGTCAGCAATGCTTCTTGAACCGACTAGCTCATCAAATTATTTTTGTATCAGCTACTGTTTACTCTTAGTCGGTCTAAGAACGTTCATCGACCGACTAGATGCCAAACTAGTCGGTCAGTACTTGTTCATGGACCGACTAACTCTAGAATCCTATTTTCGTTCAGGAGTTACTGTTTGCACTTAGTCGGTCTGCGTTGGTCGACCGACCGACTAGTTACCAAACTAGTCGGTCAGTGGTTGCTCTTTGACCGACTAACCAGTGTTAAAACCCTAATTTCTGGGCAGCCGCCAGCCCAACCTATAAATACCCCTCCCAAACGACTTCTTCTTCTCCAACACGACCCAAAACCCTAAAAACTTCCCTCTTCAGCCCCCATCTTCCTCCAAGCTCCATTCCTCCATTCCAAGCCCTAGAATCATCATCCAATCCAACCATTCACTCCATCCGCCTCTCATCTTCCTCAAAATCTCACCAAAACCCATCAAAATCCCCAAATCCCCCAAAACCCTAGTTTCTCCAAACTTCTCCAATCTTTTCCAGATCTGATCCTAGGGTTCCCTGGAGTGTTTCTTCCGTCTCCTCTTGGTAAGAAATCGTTCTACCGTTGTTTTCTTAACCTATTTATAATTTTATGAAAACCCTAATTAATTTCATGTGTTTGATGTTTGTCTCCCCCAAACAGCGATTTCCCCCGTAGATAGCATCCGTGTGACGAAGTGATCGTCAATCCCCGGTGCTAGGCAAGTGAAACTTGCCACTTAGGGTTTAGGCCATGTTTTAGGCCATTTGCTTGTTGTAGGCGTAAAAGAGGCTAGGCGACGAAATGATACTCGCCTAGGTGCAAATTGGGGAACTAGCTTGACAACGAAGCTAGTTCCGACTTTTAGCATGTTGCACAATTACCATGTCATGTTTACTTTTCAATTAACGGTACGCGAATATGTTCATGTCATTGCATTTCGCCTGTCACGTTTAATTTAATTAACGGTACGCAAATAAATTGTCATGACCTCGCATTCTTTAGGTATTGCTGTGATTGCGTAGCTTCGCTACAATGTTGTGTTCCTGGCTCGTGTTCCAGAAGCGGGCCATGTGTTGGTTGATAGCCAATGCCTGAATTGCGTGTTCCGGCTAGGTGTTCCCTACGCCATACTTGTGTTCCTGGCTCGTGACCAGAAGCGAGCATAATGAGTTGGAAACCCCAACGCTCGAAATGTATTGAATTGTGAATTAAGAATGCGAGCTCAATGTGCGGGGCAACCTCAGGCTCACCAGCTGAGCTCAATGTGCGGGGACCCCAGGCTCCATATCGTGTGGGTATTGGGTAGCGTTTAGTGCCGATCGGTCTGAAATGCTATGCCATTCAGCGAATGGCATAAACACCTACAAAATGTGAATTGATTGAATTGATAGTAGCTTGGCTACTCTTGTCTTGTCCCGATAAATTGTCCCCTTGTACAAATTGTATTGCCATGATTTAATTGTGCACTCATGTTATAACTGCCATGTCATGCATACTAAACTGCTAGGTTGCTAGATGCCTCACTTTCAGTTTCCTTGCCCAAGTCTTTTAGACTTGCTGACATGTGCCCCTTTACTCTTTTGGGTGACACATGTTAGATCCTGAGCCCGAGTACCTCGTTGAGGACGAGGTGTTTGCTGACGCCGAGCCCAAGCTTGTGTTTGACGGGGAGCACGTGGACACTGGGGACCAGTCCTAGTGTCATCGTGTGTTTTACTTTTGTTAGACAGTTGTTTTGTATTCGGTGCGTAGCACCTATACTTTGTTATGTCGTATTCTTTTGTTGGCCTTGTTCTGGGCCTTGGACTCTTTTCTTTTAGCCTGGTGGCTTTTCTGGATGTTGGACTTTTGTTGATGTTGGACAATTTGTGAGATGTGAAATTTTATTTCAGTCTCTCCTTGTGTTATTATTGTTATTCTGTTGTGGTTACAGGGACCTGTTTATGTATTTGTGGACGCTTATCGGGTTTGGGGCTTCACAGCTCCACTCTCGTGCGGACCTTTTCACGTCTCGCCTCCATTTTAGAGAAGCGGGTCGTGACAGGTTTTAGTGGTGGCCCATGCAGGTCCCTCTGTAACTGCGATTTTTGGAATAGCGATAATAATATTAGAATGTCCAATAAACTAAGTTCGACGTCCGAGTCATAAGCTATGAGTCTAATCTGATTCGTTCTCTGTGTCATTAGATGGCAGGAAGGCGTTTCACCCGTGGTGGGGGCAGTGGTGCGCTCCCTCATGATGAGGAGCCTGAGCAGGAACCCACCAGCGGTGAGATGATGCGGATGATGCTGCAGATGATGCAAGTGCAGCAGGGCGTGCTTTTGCAAGTCCAGAATGCTCCACTTTCTCGAGCTGCCCGGGCTCTTCCGGATGTCCCTCGCTCTGAGCCAGGAGTGAAGCAATTTCGGGAGCTGGGTCCCGCATATTTTGATGGTTCTGAGGGTCCTCTGGCTGCCGATGAATGGATTCGGAACGTTGAGGACAATCTGAAGATGGCCAAGATCACCCCGGCTGGATGGGTTGATTTGGCGAAGAGGCAGCTGAAGGATAACGCCAGGAATTGGTGGGATGCGGAAGAGAAGTTGTTGGTGGAGCCGATAGCTTGGGCTACCTTCAAGGCTAGATTTGAGGGTGAGTTCTTCCCGAAGGCTGCCAAGGAGGAGATGCTGCAGCGTTTTATCGATCTGAAGCAGGGGAACTCGTCGGTGGACATGTACCACCAGGAGTTCATGAGGCTAAGTCGGTTTGCACCAAAGATGGTGCAGGACGCTGAGGAGAGGGCTCAGAGGTTTCTGCAGGGGCTTGCTTCAGAGCTCCAGAGTTTTGTGACCTCTTCTGACCGGGAATCTTATCAGAAGGTTCTGGTCGCTGCCAAGAGGCAGGAGCTGCTTGTGAACCAGCGGAGGGGATCTGTTGTTGGTGCTGGGAAGAGGCCTGTGGAGCAGGCGAGAGCCGTGGTTAGACCTGGATTCAGGCCTAATCAGTCTGCTCAGTTTAAGAGGCCAGGAGGGCCTATTCCGAAGTTTTGCCATTTCTGCGGCAAGCCTGGTCACGTCAAGGATCAGTGTCGGAAGTTTCTGGGCCAGTGTCTGGTTTGCGGTGATGCTTCTCATGTCGCGAAGGATTGTCGACATGCGGATCCGCTGAGGAGGGCACCTGTTGCAGCACAGTCGTTGCAGCAGCGAGCGCCTGTTCCTGCTGGACGTGGAGCAGCTCTTGTTTCGCAGAGGCAGGCTTTTCGGCAGGCTGTTCCGCCGAGGAGGCAGTCTTTTCTGATGACCGTCACGGAGAGCGAGGCTGTGGATGAGGTTATCGCAGGTAATCCTCACTCTAGCTGTTACTTTCCTAGCTGGTTCTGATTGTTAGATTATGTTGTTTGCTTGAACATGGTTGTTTGCTAGATTAGGGTTTGATTGTTAATTGCTTGATTAGGTGTGATTTTGGTTTGCACATTTCCTGCACGAGTCCTCTTTGACTCTGGTGCATCGATGTGCATTATTTCTCGGAGCTTCGTGGAGAGGCATTCCTTGTCGACATCCCCTCTTCCCAAGAGTTGGAATATCGTCACAGGGAATGGTGTGGTCTCAGTGCATCGTGGTTGCAATTCTTGCTCGTTGGTGGTCTGTGGACATGAGCTTTTCGCTGATTTCATTGTCCACGACATCATCAACTATGATGCAGTTCTTGGGATGGATTGGCTTGCGAGCTTCTATGCTACGATTGACTGCAGGAGGAAGAAGGTGGTGTTCGAGATTCCCGGACATCCAGTGTTTGAGTTTAGTCGTGGTAGCAGTTCGCTTGGTCCTGTCAGATTTTGGGCCAGGCCGGTGGAGGCTGTGGCTATGCAGATGGAGCTGGAGTGGCCAGCTGTGGTGCGAGATTTTGGCGACGTCTTCCCCGAGGAGATGTCTGGTTTGCCGCCTGATCGGGCTCTGGAATTTTCTATCGATCTTGTTCCAGGTGCGCAGCCGATTTCGAAGGCGCCGTATCGTATGGCACCTGCAGAGTTGGAAGAGTTTCGGAAGCAGTTGGATGAGCTTTTGCAGAAGGGTTATATAAATCCTAGTGTGTCTCCGTGGGGAGCACCGGTGCTGTTGGTGAAGAAGAAGGATGGTTCGCGTCGCATGTGCGTGGATTATCGGGAGTTGAATGCGGTGACCATTAAGAATAAATACCCGTTGCCTCGCATCGATGATATTTTTGATCAGCTTGGAGGTCCGAGGGTGTTTTCTAAATTGGATTTGAGGAGTGGTTACCATCAGTTGAAGGTGAAGAAGGGAGATGTTCCGAAGACAGCGTTCAGGACGAAGTATGGACACTATGAGTTCGTGGTTATGCCTTTTGGCGTAACTAACGCGCCCGCAGTCTTCATGAATCTGATGAACCTGATTTTCTACGACTTTTTGGATAAGTTTGTCGTTATCTTTATTGACGAAATTCTGATCTATTCGAAGTCGGAGGAAGAGCATGCCTCGCACTTGAGGACGGTGTTGGAGATTTTGAGGAAGCATCGTTTGTATGCTAAGTTTTCGAAGTGCGAGTTTTGGCTGGATAGAGTTGCTTTTCTCGGGCATGTGGTGACTGGAGATGGTATCTCAGTGGATCCCGAGAAGATTCGGGCCATCAGGGAGTGGCCTGTTCCGTCGTCAGCGTCTGAGATTCGGAGTTTTCTTGGACTTGCTGGTTATTATCGGCGATTCATTAAGGACTTTTCTCGTATTGCTGAGCCGATGACCAGGTTGACGCGGAAGGATGTTGCTTTTGTTTGGTCGGGTGATTGTGAGAGTGCTTTTGGTATTCTGAAGGAGAGGTTGACGACTGCCCCTATTCTTGTTGTGCCTGATCGCAGCGGTGGATTTGAGATCTTTTGCGATGCTTCTGGCAAGGGTCTCGGTTGTGTGTTGCATCAGCATGGGCATGTTGTGGCGTATGCGTCTCGTCAGCTTAAGGTTCATGAGAAGAATTATCCGACGCATGATTTGGAGTTGGCTGCCGTTGTGTTTGCTCTTAAGATTTGGAGGCACTTCTTGCTGAGTGAGAAAGTGAAGATTTTCACCGATCACAAAAGCTTGAAGTACATTTTCACTCAGAAGGAGCTCAACATGCGACAGCGTCGATGGTTGGAGCTTATGGCGGATTATGATATTGATTTGCAGTTTCACCCTGGCAAGGTGAATGTGGTTCCGGATGCTTTGAGTAGGCTTCCGGCGGTGATGATTTTGACCTCGCAGTGGAGGTTGCAGCAGGATTTTTGCGAGTCTGGTGTGGAGATTGTTCTTCCTGGAGAGGCTTCTTCGTTGATGTACATGCAGGTACAGTCGACGATCGTCGATCGGATTAAGGCTGGCCAGGCTAAGGATCCAAAGCTGGTGAGGATTCGGGAGCAGGTGGAAGCCGGTCTGCGGACTGACTTTTTGATTCATGAGGATGGCTCGCTGAGGTTTGGAGCCAGGTTGTGTGTGCCTGTTGGGGATATTAGAGAGGAGTTGATGGTGGAGGCACACAGTTCGCCGTATTCTGTGCATCCTGGTGGCACCAAGATGTAGCAGGATCTTCGTCTGAATTATTGGTGGCATGGTATGAAGAGGAGCGTGGCTCGGAGTGTTGCCAAGTGCTTGGTTTGCCAGCAAGTGAAGGCGGAGCATCAGCGTTCGGCCGGGTTGCTACAACCGCTTCCGATTCCGGAGTGGAAGTGGCAACACATCACTATGGATTTCGTGACTGGACTACCTCGGAGTCCGAAGCAGAATGACACGATTTGGGTGATCGTAGATCGATTGACCAAGTCTGTGCACGTTATTCCATTCCGAGTGGGACAGTCCACTGAGGCGCTAGCGAGGAGATATATGGAGGTAAAATTCTTTTACTCTCCGTTTTATTTCCTTTTCCTAGCTTATATAGTGATGTAACGTGAATCGTGCATGAGGTTGTGCGACTTCACGGAGTCCCCGTGAGTATCGTGTCTGACAGAGACACGAGGTTCACATCTCAGTTCTGGCAGAGTTTGCAGAAGAGCTTGGGTACGCGTCTGAGTTTCAGCACGGCGTACCATCCGCAGACGGATGGCCAGTCCGAGAGGACGATTCAGATTTTGGAAGACATGCTGAGGGCGTGCATGTTGGATTTCAAGGGTTCGTGGGAGGACCATCTACATTTGGTGGAGTTCTCTTACAACAACAGCTTCCAGGCGAGTATTGGCATGGCGCCATTCGCCGCTCTTTATGGGAGGAAATGTCGATCGCCATTGAGTTGGGATGACGTTGGTGATCGGGAGTTGTTGGGACCTGAGATGATCGTGGAGGCCGTGGTTATCGTCAGAAATATTCGGGAGAGGTTGAGAATTGCTCAGGATCGTTTTAAGCATTGGGCGGATGCTAAACGTCGTCCTTTGGAGTTTCAGCCGGGCGACCATGTGTTCTTGAAGATTTCCCCGAATCGTGGTGTGATTCGTTTCGGGAAGCGTGGAAAGTTGAGCCCGCGATACATTGGACCGTTTGACGTTTTGGAGAGGGTTGGCAAGGTAGCTTATCGCTTGGCCTTGCCACCATCTTTGGAAGGAGTTCACAATGTTTTCCATGTGTCGCAGCTTCGTCGATACATTAGCGATACGTCTCATGCGGTGGATTTTTCGGAGATTACCGTTCGCCCCGATATGACGTATGACCAGTATCCGGTGCAGATTCTGGACAGGCGTCAGAAATCGCTTCGGAACAAGATTGTCAATCTTGTGAGGGTGATGTGGCGACACGGTTCACCTGGAGAGTCTACTTGGGAGAATGAGGATGAGATGCGAGAGCGTTTCCCACTTTTGTTTCCGGACTCGTGAGTTTTCGGAAATTCCGAGGACGGAATTTTTCTTAAGTTGGGGAGGATGTAACGACTGCTTTTCATGTATCTGGATTTAATATAATATAATATATGTTTTGATGGATTTTCTCCTCTGGTGTGGTTTTTGTCTCCGTAGATTTCATTTTCGATCGATTCGTCGTATTTTCTCGCTTCTTCCTTAGGATTGTCGATTTCGAAGTATGTCACTCGTGACGGACTTCATAACGGTCATATCTAACTGTTAGATCAAGCCTAGGAGTCTTAGGAATCGATACCGGGGCCTCGCGCTCCGTATCGGTACTTTTCTGTGCTCATTAGCCGGTGTAAGAAGGTCCACCGACCGACTAGATGACGATCCAGTCGGTCGGTAATCCTTCTTGGACCGACTAGTTAGCTTTCTAAATTTCTCAGGAGTTACTGTTTATCGTTAGTCGGTCTAAGAACGTTGGTTGACCGACTAGGTTGCAAACTAGTCGGTCAGCAATGCTTCTTGAACCGACTAGCTCATCAAATTATTTTTGTATCAGCTACTGTTTACTCTTAGTCGGTCTAAGAACGTTCATCGACCGACTAGATGCCAAACTAGTCGGTCAGTACTTGTTCATGGACCGACTAACTCTAGAATCCTATTTTCGTTCAGGAGTTACTGTTTGCACTTAGTCGGTCTGCATTGGTCGACCGACCGACTAGTTGCCAAGCTAGTCGGTCAGTGGTTGCTCTTTGACCGACTAACCAGTGTTAAAACCCTAATTTCTGGGCAGCCGCCAGCCCAACCTATAAATACCCCTCCCAAACGACTTCTTCTTCTCTAACACGACCCAAAACCCTAAAAACTTCCCTCTTCAGCCCCCATCTTCCTCCAAGCTCCATTCCTCCATTCCAAGCCCTAGAATCATCATCCAATCCAACCATTCACTCCATCCGCCTCTCATCTTCCCCAAAATCTCACCAAAACCCATCAAAATCCCCAAATCCCCCAAAACCCTAGTTTCTCCAAACTTCTCCAATCTTTTCCAGATCTGATCCTAGGGTTCCCCGGAGTGTTTCTTCCGTCTCCTCTTGGTAAGAAATCGTTCTACCGTTGTTTTCTTAACCTATTTATAATTTTATGAAAACCCTAATTAATTTCATGTGTTTGATGTTTGTCTCCCCCAAAACAGCGATTTCCCCCGTAGATAGCATCCGTGTGACGAATTGATCGTCAATCCCCGGTGCTAGGCAAGTGAAACTTGCCACTTAGGGTTTAGGCCATGTTTTAGGCCATTTTCTTGTTGTAGGCGTAAAAGAGGCTAGCGACGAAATGATACTCGCCTAGGTGCAAATTCGGGAACTAGCTTGACAACGAAGCTAGTTCCGACTTTTAGCATGTTGCACAATTACCATGTCATGTTTACTTTCAATTAACGGTACGCGAATATGTTCATGTCATTGCATTTCGCCTGTCACGTTTAATTTAATTAACGGTACGCAAATAAATTGTCATGACCTCGCATTCTTTAGGTATTGCTGTGATTGCGTAGCTTCGCTACAATGTTGTGTTCCTGGCTCGTGTTCCAGAAGCGGGCCATGTGTTGGTTGATAGCCAATGCCCGAATTGCGTGTTCCGGCTAGGTGTTCCCTACGCCATACTTGTGTTCCTGGCTCGTGACCAGAAGCGAGCATAATGAGTTGGAAACCCCAACGCTCGAAATGTATTGAATTGTGAATTAAGAATGCGAGCTCAATGTGCGGGCAACCTCAGGCTCACCAGCTGAGCTCAATGTGCGGGGACCCCAGGCTCCATATCGTGTGGGTATTGGGTAGTGTTTAGTGCCGATCGGTCTGAAATGCTATGCCATTCAGCGAATGGCATAAACACCTACAAAATGTGAATTGATTGAATTGATAGTAGCTTGGCTACTCTTGTCTTGTCCCGATAAATTGTCCCCTTGTACAAATTGTATTGCCATGATTTAATTGTGCACTCATGTTATAACTGCCATGTCATGCATACTAAACTGCTAGGTTGCTAGATGCCTCACTTTCAGTTTCCTTGCCCAAGTCTTTTAGACTTGCTGACATGTGCCCCTTTACTCTTTTGGGTGACACATGTTAGATCCTGAGCCCGAGTACCTCGTTGAGGACGAGGTGTTTGCTGACGTCGAGCCCGAGCTTGTGTTTGACGGGGAGCACGTGGACACTGGGGACCAGTCCTAGTGTCATCGTGTGTTTTACTTTTGTTAGACAGTTGTTTTGTATTCGGTGCGTAGCACCTATACTTTGTTATGTCGTATTCTTTTGTTGGCCTTGTTTTGGGCCTTGGACTCTTTTCTTTTAGCCTGGTGGCTTTTCTGGATGTTGGACTTTTGTTGATGTTGGACAATTTGTGAGATGTGGAATTTTATTTCAGTCTCTCCTTGTGTTATTATTGTTATTCTGTTGTGGTTACATGGACCTGTTTATGTATTTGTGGACGCTTATCGGGTTTGGGGCTTCACAGCTCCACTCTCGTGCGGACCTTTTCACGTCTCGCCTCCATTTTAGGGAAGCGGGTCGTGACAGCCGCCCCCGAATTGAACTCACGCAAAACCCCAAACTCACCGTTTCTCTTGCATTCTCAGGCCAAGCAGCCACCGCCGGCGAGTCTTCTTCATCCCCCGACCATCCTCCACCCCGTGGGCCGCCGTATCCTCGCCGTAACCCCGCCGGAATCTGCCCGTGAAGCATCAGCAGCCCGCAAACACCCCACACCGCCGCTTCTTCGCGTGCTCCGGCCAAGCCCGCCGCCGACGACCCCTCTCCTCACCCCCGACCACTCTCCTCCCTCCCACGTCGCTGCAGGTTGCCGTGATCCGCTGCTAGGTCGCCGGAAAACCGCCCTGTGGCCGTTTTTCCGCACAGCAGTCGATGTACGCCGCCGTTGCGTGCTGCGCCGCCGCAGGCCACCGATCCCCTCCACCGTGGGACCCCTCTAAACCCCCCTACGCCGTTGCTTCATCCCACTAGCCGTGCACGTCAGAAACAGTGAGAACGTCGCTATTTTGCGTGTATATCGATGTATCAACGTGTCGAAGAGTTCTCACCGTACTCCCTCGCTGTTGGAGACTTCCGGCAGCCCCCTACTGCTCCTAGGGGTGTTTTCTGATGTCAGGAATGTCTCATACAACGCTCAACATCGTAGACCTTGCGTGCGTCAAACCGTTCGTTCCGGTTAGTTGATACGGCTTCCCGGAAGCCGTAGAAACGCCTACCGGCACCCTACTCGTTGTTGGAATCTTGATTCACTGTTTTGGTCGCTACCCGAGGATTAGCAAGCGTGGAATCTTGTTTAGAATCTGGACTAGGAGCGCGATCTTTTATTCCAACCCCTGGCGTCGCTACCCGACGCCAGTGCAACTTTCGCGTCGTGTTGAGGTAACGTTCTGCACTCTTAGGACCCCCAACCCAACCCAGTTAAACAAGATAAAAATCGGAATTTTGGTTGTCTGATAATTCACTAATGAAGATAACTTAATTTACGACTGTAGGCTGGTGGATCCGAGAACATAGGTAGACTGGACTGGTTGGACGATATTTGTTGGACGTTTGAATTCAGGCAAGTGAAACTTGCCAATTAGTGCTTTAGGCCATGTCTTAGGCCATTTTCTTTCTTTAGGCGTAAAAGAGACTAGGCGACGAAATGATACTCGCCTAGACGCAATTTTAAGATCTAGCTTGACAACGAAGCTAGATCTGTCACCCTGCCATGCCATTCATGCATATCTGCCTGTCACGTTTAATTTTCGTAACTGCATGCTCTTTACTTGTACTCTGCCTGTCACGTTTAAATTCCTTAACTGTACGCATTTAAAATTACAACTTGCCATGCCATGTTATCAATGTTTGAGTGTCGCATTCGTAGCACACGCTACTATACTTGTACATCCTTGTTCTGGCTAGGCACCTGCGTTGCAGGTACAACCCTATGCCAAATACACTTCCTGGCTCATGATCCATAAGCGAGCATTCCATGTTTGGGGGTAATGCCCTGGCTCGATACACGTGGAGGGGTAGGGATAAGCGATCACTTGAGCTTAGGAGTTGGCCCGTACAGCCCCTCTAGCCAAAATGCGTAATCTCTGAGCACGACGTGTTTACTTGATTTGTTAAATCCATGTGATTGTTTAGTAGCTTGTTTAGTAGCTTCGCTACCCGTGCCTTGATGTACTTGTGCCTTGTTAAACTTGCTGTCATGTCATACTTGTCGCATTTATTTAATTGTTGCATCCATCCCGTAAAATACCATGTCATCGCACTTTTTTAGAACTGCTAGGTTGCTTTACTTTCCTTTTAGTTTCCTTGCACAAAGTCTTTGTAGACTTTGCTGACATGCGCCCTCGTCTCTTTGGGAGTCGCATGTTAGTTGTTGAGCCAGAGTCTGTTGCTGAGGACGAGGAGTTCGTAGACATTGAGCCTGGGTCCACTGCTGACGTGGAGTACGAGGACACCGTCGACCAGTTGTAGTGTTTTCCTTCGTCGTTACTTTGCTTAGCCTGTTGTTAGGTTGTTGGTGAGTAGCACCTTTCTTTCTGTACGTTGTTTACTTTTGTTGGCCATGCTGGGGCCTTTTAGACTCTTTTCTTTTAGCCTGGTGGCTTTTCTGGGATGTTGAAATTTGTTATGGACATTCTGAGATTGGTTATTTTATGTCTCTTTCTTTATTATTATTTTTTTTCCGTATCGCACTTGCAGGGGCCTCTACTTGGTTTAAATCCAGACGCTTTACAGACTGTAGCATCACAGCTCCAAGTCTGAGCGGACCACATCACGCCTCGCCTCCATTTTAGGGAAGCGGGTCGTGGCATTGATCTAGTTGAGATTTGAGGGTATTCACCTCATTTCTCAAAGTGACATTCTGAGAAGCTAAATTCGCTTTCTCAAGAGTTAAAGTATCAACATGGTGTCATTGTTGATAATGCATGGAATGGATGGATTGCTAACATTCAATTTCTTTAAATTAGTATATCTAATCATTAAAGATTGATACTTAGCAAATAATTCTTCATTAGCGATTCACAATTCATCCATAGTTACGTCGGTTTCATCCATGTCAGAATCACTTTCATCAGAGAGTGAATCTTTCCAGGCCATGAAACACATATGGGCACTTTCACCCTTCTCATCATTGGATTCACTTGATGAATCTTCACTTGAGTCATCGAATGTACCTACTAGTCCTTTCTTCTCATCTTTCTTATTCTTTTCGGACTTGTGATACTTTGGAGACTTCCACTTCTCTTTGTTTCGAAGCATTGGGCAATCCTTCTTGATGTGCCCTGGCTTATTACACTTAAATCAAAGAGAGGAAGTGTTATTAGTAGAATCAAATCTATTCTTAGAGGAAAATTTACCTTTGCGAAAGAAGGTTGGAACTCTTTGCCATTTGGACCATTTCATCCAAGTCCATCTCATTTTCTGATTCTTCACTATCGGAGGATGAGGAATTGGCTTTGAATGCCAAAGCTTTCTTCTTGCCTCCGAAGGGTTCATCATAGCTCGAATCTTTAATCGGTTCTCCCATCTTACTTCGTAATACATGAGAGTGCCGATAAGGTTCATAACAGTGTAAGTCTTCAAGTCGTTGACCTCCTCAATGGCGATAGCTCTTCTTTCCCACTTGGAGGTCATTTCCATTATGATCTTCCTTACTGACGTGCGTTTATATTTCATATATTCACACACGTCTTCTTTTGTGTTTCTCCGCTATTTTTCGCTCTCCTGTATTCGTTTTCTCGTGTTTTCTTGTTTTCTTTCACTTTTCCGTGTTTTTGTATGTTTGCAGGAGTTTGCCGACGTAGGGGACATAAAACGACGATATCATGAGTCCCCGGAGCAACGGGAGGAGTCACGCGTGATCCAGGGGGTCAAATGAAGAAGATCGCCATCCTTCAGCCCCCCACCCGATCAGTTGGATAGGCCAACAGATCGGGTGATGCACGCATGCACGACCCGGTAAGCCGCTGAAGCAACGAAAGAGTCAACCGACCGGGTCGCTGACCGGTTCAACCCGACCTCTCTCTCTGGAAATTGGAGCTGAAACTCAACCGATCGGGTGATCTTCACCCGATCGGTTCACCTGTAGCCGTTTCCCCGAAGAAGATGACCCGGAGAGCTCACCCGACGACCGGTTGACCGTACCGAAACTTCCGAAGTCTCTGTCTTTTTTCGGCAACAATTCCAACCGATCGGTTGATTTATCAACCGATCGGTTCACCCGACGACGCTCAAGATCCAAACGACGAGTAGCTTCCGCCAACCGACCGTGCCGCCTGACCGGGTGAAATGCTGAAGATTGCTGCCGAAGTTCGCAGCAGGTCACCCGATCGGGTGATTCTTTACCCTATCGGGTGATGTCGTTTTCTATATATAGAAACCTAGGTTTCCAGAAAACGGGGAGTTGTTATTTTTACTGTTTTTTCTCTCTTGACGGCTGTAATTTTCTAGATATTGGTAAGTTGTCTGATCTTTACAAAACTTTAATATAGTGTTATTTGCATTGCTCTTACTACTTTTCAATCGCCTGATCATGCTTTTAACGGTCGATTTTCATTTAGATTGCTTTCTAGTAAATATATGTGAGTGGTTCCCAAATCTGGGATTTCGGTGGAAACCCCTTCGTGGGTTCTCCCCGATGCGTCCATAGGACTAGGAAATCGATAGGGATTAGGACTCTATCGGTTACGCGGGGTGTTTCATTGTCATCGGCGGGAAAAAGACCGTCTTTGACCGTTGGGCCAAGGGGGAATAAACTTGGCAGTTGACTCCCTAGCCATAGCTCACGCCCTTAGCGTAGACGTCGAATCCTAGCACACGGGATCGGCAGGACGAGATGTTGGGAGTTATCGTTGCGAGCTTAGCGCTCCTGGAGTCGGTCAGTGTTAATGGACATGGGAATGCCCACTGACCGAACCCGGGTAGTCTGGTGTATCATCCTGGGCACCGATCAGAATATCGGGCCCATGGGACGCCGGTATCACTCTTAGAGGCAACGTCTCACCATTAGACCCTAATTCCGATCGTTATCCTATCCGTAGGCCGTATTGGCGAGAATCACACGATAGGGTGAAAGCCGAAGTCCCGGGTTTCCCTTTATATTGTTTATCCCTCGCATTCTCTTTTCCGTGACAACCCATCATCCGATTCGAGCTAGCTCACCCATGGGGTGAATCCGGTTCTTTCTGACACAAGCACAACCACGCCTCCCTGAGTTCGACCCCAAGCCACACTACAACACCGTGCGTTTGCGGTTATAAATATTTAAATCTTACGCCCCCAATTATATATATTGCACACTTGCATGCACTCAAACGAGGGGGACGTCAAGCTTTATGGCGACGTTGCCGGGGAGGCAACGTGCTTGTTATTCTAGGATCTCATGAACCCTTGAGTCTAGCTCATATCCCTATCTCGCGATAATTTTCGCATTCTTCTTTTTTCATTTTTATTTTATTTTCTTATTTTTATTTTCTATTTTATCTGTTTCTTTCCCACTTTTTGCTTCACGGGTGTTTGTTGCTTTTAATGCGCAGGAACACAAGAAGTCTTGACGACTTGATTCCTGTTGATCCAGATATATACGCCACGTTAAGGCGTCTTGCCGCAGAGAAGCAAAGAAGAGAAGAGCCTGAAACCATTGGGGAGAACACCCCACCTCACAAGTCCCTGCTGGAGTACTTGATGCCATCCATCTAGTCCACCTCCGCTATCCGTCCTCCTGCTATTACGGCACAAAGCTTCGAGCTCAAGCCGTCCTTAGTAACGTGGATCCAGCAGGATCAATTCTCGGGGGCACCCATGGAGAGCCCCATCGAACATTTGGACTCCTTCTTGGAAAAATGTGACACCTTCCAGATAAATGGTGTCACAACTTAGGCGATCCATCTGAAGCTATTCCCCTTCTCTCTGCGGGATAAAACCAAGCTGTGGCTTAGGGTGAAGGACCCGAATACGTTCAACACTTGGGAGAAGCTTTCAAACGCTTTTTTGACGAAGTTCTTTCCTCCGGGGAAGACCATGAAGCTGAGGAGTGAGATCTCCTCCTTCTCCCAAGCGAGCTACGAGTCCCTGCATGAAGCTTGGACAAGATTTAAAGAGATGCAGCGAAGATGCCCTCATCACGAACTTCCCAAGTGGCAAATAATTAATCTGTTCTACAACGGATTGAGGGATGATTTAAAATCTTCGATGGACGCCGCGGCTGGAGGGTCCTTCATGTCCAGAAGTGAAGAAGATGCCGGGAACATATTAGAAAATATGGCATCGAACAATGAGCAGTGGTGTGACGAGAGAGCCACACCTAGATCTGAGGGCATCCACAGGGTCGAGGACGTCGACAAATTATCCAGCAAGTTTGACTTGCTGTCGACCCAGATCTCCGCACTGATGGTAGGAGCCGTTGGTGCCGGTACGCAACATATTGCGGCGGTTGAAATAGAAGTCATGTGGGACTTCGAGGGTGGTGACATCTTACCACCGTTGGACCAAGCGAGCGCACTATTCTACAATCCTACGGGAAATGCCCCGTACCCACCACGGACTAGCTCCAACCCGGCCTGCTCTCCAAACAACCGGAATCATCCCAACCTTAGCTACCAGGCACCGTATCAGCAGCCGCTACCTCAGCAGCAGCAACAACAGATATATCAGCCGGCTAGGCCTTAGCAGCAGTAGTTTCAGCAGCAGCAATTTCAGCAGCAGCAGCCTCCACAACAATATCAGCAATATGCTCTAAGGAATCTGCAGCCCATTCAGCAGCAGCAGCAATTTGGCCAGCAGAGGGCCATCTCTCCGGTTGAGTCCCTTTTGACTCAATATATTACCAACCAGGAGAAGATAAATTTGAAGCTGGAAATGGGGCAGCGGGCTCTCACGGACCAAGTAACCCAGCTGGGGGTACAAGTGGTGAACCTTTCAAGGTCGCAAAATCTATTACCGCCACAACCTGAAGTGAACCCGAGGGGAGCAAACCAAACTTTGGCACTCACGCATGATCATGCGAATGTATCCGCTATCGTGTTGAGGAGCGAAACATAAATCCCCACAAGAGTGCCCCCAAAGGAACCGGAAGCACCGTTGGTCATAGAGCGACCAATTGAAAAATTGAATGACGACTGTGCTTCGTCGCCAAAGCCAACGACTCTGGAGGGAGTCCTTGAAGAGGAGAAGAAGAGAAGCGAGGAAGGAAGCCTCAAAGTGTTCAAGCCCGTTGTGCCTTTTCCACAACGGCTAGCTCAAGCCAATATAGACGAAAAGTATGGCAAATTCTTTGCCATGGTCAAGGATCTAAGCTTGCAAATCCCCTTCCTCGAAGCTATCGAGACGATTCCCTCCTACGCCAAATTTCTAAAGGACTTAGTGACAAGAGGGTCCAGAAAGGAGAAGGTCGTATTGACGACGGAATGCAGCACTCTCATTCATAGAGCAAATCTGCCTAAGCTTAAAGACCCGGGGAGCTTCTCTATCCCTTGCGAGATCGGGGAGGTAAAGATCCATTGTGCACTCGTCGATCTTGGAGCGAGCGTCAGTTTAATGCCCCTGTCGCTGTATAAGAGGATAGGGATGGACGACTTGGAGCCCACCGGTATGACCTTACAGCTTGTAGACCGATCAGTCAAATATCCGGTGGGGGTTGTAGATGACCTCCCTGTCAACGTAAGTGGGATGCATGTGCCAGTGGACTTCGTTGTCATGGACATGCCTGAAGATGCACATACCCCCATCATCCTTGGACGGCCTTTCATGGCCACTGCCGGCGTATTAATCGATGTGAAGAATGTGAAACTTTCCCTTAACGTCGGTAATGAAAAAGTCGAGTTTGACTTGGGGTTGTCAATGAAGCACCCCGATCCCTCGGATGATCCAAGATGCAATGTGCTAGAGTTAGAAGAAGAGAGAGCTGTGGAGGAAAGCTCCTGGGAAATTCTTTCAAGAAATCCCCCCGATAGCTTGGGGGACTCAAAAGAACGTGACGGCCCGAAGAATGATGACGCTGCTGGGAAAGCAGATGCGGTACACACGATCCCTCCTGGATTTCAGAAAGCTCTTCCAACGAGGAGGAAAGGGAAAGAGCCCATGGGGCTCACCGGTGACGAGATCCGAATCCTGAAATGAGTGGCGGTGGACGCCAACATAAGGGAGAAGCCCCCGGATCCCGTCAACAAGGGGAGGGTCGTCGAGCAAGTTTTCTTCTCACCGCCGACAACACCGAAGGCCGCCAGCTCTGAGTCTGAAGCGATGCCAACTTTAGGGCATCACCCCCGTCCACCTTGAATATCGTCTACAGGCGTCGAGCAAACGACGTTAAACAAAAGCGCTTCATGGGAGGCAACCCATGCTCTGAACTTTTATCTTCGTTTTTAGGATTTTTATTATCTTTATTTTTTCCATTTTAATAATTAAATTCAGCCGCGGGATCATCCGTCGAGAAACTTAGGCCATTCGTGAATTTTTGCAGGAAACAACCCTCACCCGATCGGGTGACCATTCAATCGATCGGGTGAGACATATCAGACGACGGCAGTATCTGCTCTCCTTGCGAAACGGTCGGGTGAAGCTGAGCGTGACCGGGTGGCAGACCGATTAGGAATGGCCGAAGTCTCAGGAATTTTGGGAATTGATCAACCATCGGGTGATGCAAAGCATGGTCGTGTGAATGACCGGGTGAGCTGTACCAAACTTTCGGGAAAAAGTGTGAAGCGGCTACCCGATCGGTTGAGTTCTCAACCAATCAGGTCGCCTGTAGCCTCTTTTCGGCAAATTTTTCGACCTAAAAGTCAACCGATCGGGTGACATTTGTTGAATATTGGACTCCCCGGATTTGGTTTTGGATGATGAGCAAACATAAATAATTCATGAACTAACAATTTATGAGCGCAGTATTGGAGATCGTCGCCAAATTCACGAGAACAATCAAAGCGACATCTCAAGACTTCTCAAAGCACGTATTCATTGCCTAAAGCTTCGTTGAAGCTCTTGGACCGTTTTGGAAGTCATGAAGAATTGATCGAAGCTTTCGAAGACCGTTCCTTAAGGTTTTATTTATAGTCTTTTAGCTTTGATCTATAGAATGTTAAGCCTTGAGTATATCTTACGATTCTATCTTCATAACGCTCATATCGTAGCTCTAGGATCTTAGTACAAGTTCATTCTAACTTCCTCGAAGCATCGCGCTTCGATTCGGACTTGTTTGTGCATGTTAGTTGGTACAAGAAGAAGTACTGACCGACTAGATGGTGATCTAGTCGGTCAGCAAAGCTTCTTGGACCGACTAGTTTGTGTTAATCTTTTCTTGTTCCTTACTGTTTACAGTTAGTCGGTCTACGTTGACTCACCGACCGACTAGTTTGTGAACTAGTCGGTCAGTGATGCTTCTTTGACCGACTAGTTGTGATTTACTGTACATGCCAAATTTCTCCTAAGCTACTGTTTATCGTTTAGTCGATCTAAGAACGTTTGGTGACCGACTAGTTGATAATCTAGTCGGTCAACTTTTGTTCTTGGACCGACTAAGTCAATTTTTATTCAGACTATTTCATTTTGCCTCTTAGTCGGTCTACGTTCACTGACTGACCGACTAGTTGTGAAACTAGTCGGTCAGAATGTCTTCTTGGACCGACTAGATTTCTAGGTCTGAATTTCTATCTCTTCTCAGTTCTTCACTTAGTCGGTCCATGTTGTTTGACTGACCGACTAGTTGATGAACTAGTCGGTCAGTGGTTGTTCTTTGACCGACTAGTTGCCTCAGATTTCTATCCGTTGGGAATTGACCTAACTTGTTTTTATGGGACCCTATAAATACGAACCTAGGTCATTTCTCTCTAGGTTAGAGCTGCCATTAAGAGATTCATTGAGATTAAAAGAGATAGCCATTCTCACTCATTTCCAAAGCTCTCTTCCTCACAAGAAACCCATTCTCTCACTTTCTAGATCTAGAATCCATATTGAGAGAAGCTTGTTCTTTGTGAGCTCTTCAAGCTCTAGCTTGATTCAAGTCTCCAAATCATTCCTAGGCACCCATTGCTGGTCATTTCTTTGGTGCTAGGTCTTGGTGACTTCATCTTCCTCAAATCCCTCCTTGCACATATTTGGTAAGAAAACTCAAGGTATAGGATTTTGTGGTAAGATTGTTTATTTCATTATAAACTTGTTTATATTGCTTATTGATTCTCTCGGTTGTGAGAGAAAGTTGTGATCCCGGGTTGTGGGATTCACTATTGCCATTGCATGTATGATTTGATCTTGTGAAGGTTTTTCACAAGATATTCATAGTGGAAATCTTGGGTTAGGGTTTCTAACCTAAGTATCCGGAGGGGATCCGGGTGGTTGGGACGTAGGATCACCGGGAACAAGTCGGGGAGACTTGGGTGGATCCGAACCCAGTAACATCTTTTGTTAGCATTGTTAATTTTGTTGTTGTCATTCAATTTAAGCTTCCGCAAATTGATTTGGTAGTTGTTTGCACTGTAATTAGGAATTATACTCCTTGTTATTTTTAAAGTACTATTCACCCCCCCTCTAGTACTTGTGCAGTAGCTTGTAGGGCATTACATTTGGTATCAGAGCCAGATACTTAGCTATGTCTGCCAACGACAACAAGACCGTTCGTCCACCTGCGGATTATGTAACCTTCAGGAACCGTGAAGGAGCGTCTTCGGTCATGGAAGGACATTCCTCGACTAGGCCTCCATTCTTCAACGGCGTCAATTATGGATATTGGAAATGCCGGATGGAAACGTTCCTTCGGAGCGCTTCCTTGTGGAGAATTACCATGTAGGAGTACAATGTGCCTACCGAAGAAGATTTCGACAAGTGGACCACCGCGGAGGTCGCCGCGGAGATTGCTAATGCCAAAGCAATGAATGCTTTACAATGTGCTTTGGAACCCGAAGATTTTAATAAGATATGCACATGTAAGAGTGCATATCAAATTTGGAATTCGCTCCTCATTTTGCATGAAGGAACGAGTCGGGTAAGAGATTCTAAACTCGTAGTAGTCAATAGAGATTACGAATTGTTTCACATGGAACAGGGAGAAAAGATGAAGGAGTATTATGCTCGCTTCGTCGACATAATGAACGATTTGGAAGCTCTTGGCAAAACTTACACCCAAAAGGAGAAGTGTTCGAAGATTATCGAAGGACTTCCTTCTTCTTGGGAGAAACGTACCTTCGCCATCGAGGAAGGTAATGACATGAATAAATATACCGTAGTTCAATTGATGGGTACTTTGATGGCTTACGAGGTACGCAAAGATAGCAAGGTGAAGTTACAAGAAAAGATGAAGTCCTATTTGAACCAAAACGTGCCTAAGAAAAAGGCGATTGCATTCAAGGCGGCTTCATCCACCTCTACCGATGATGAGGACTCGGAAGAAGAAATGGACATGGAATCCATTGCACTCATGGCAAAGAAGTTCAATCGCTTCTTCCAAAAGGGTAACTTCAAACAAAAATCTAAATTTACTTCTACTAACGCCTCTCCACCTTTGTGCTTTAAATGCAATAAGCCAGGACACATCAAAGCGGATTGTCCTCAAAACAAGCAAAAGGAGAAGTGGAAGGTGCCGAAGTTCGACAAGTCGAAGAAGTACAAAAAGGGGTAC
The DNA here is from genome assembly GCA_030789695.1 of Scilla litardierei. Lineage (NCBI taxonomy): Eukaryota > Viridiplantae > Streptophyta > Magnoliopsida > Asparagales > Asparagaceae > Scilla > Scilla litardierei. The sequence continues at coordinate 311,844,624 of CM061133.1, read as the reverse complement.
AAAAAGGGACTTGTCGGAGCAACATTCACCGACTCCGAGGATTCCTCAAGCGGAGAGTCGGACGATGAGAAAGTGGAGCAAGCGCACATGTGCTTCATGGCGAGAGAGGAGCATGATCAAGAATCTTCCTCCTCCGATGATAGCGACAACAAAGGCGATGAGGTAACCATGGATGATCTTAGGAATGCTAACTCTCAATTATGGTCTAAATACACTAAATTAGTAAATAGATATACTAAAGTAAAAGATGACATAGCTAGCATTCAAACCTCGCCTAAGACTATCATCACCAACAACGACACCGTTGTTGAAGAGTTAAGAAATGAGATTGTCAATCTCAAATCTAAACTTGAACATGTTAGCATTGAAGATCCGGAAGAACATAGGATAGCGGATTTGACTTCTCAAAACTCGACTTTGAATTGAGAATGAGAATCTTAAATCTCGTGTTTATGTGTTCACATCGCAAGTATCAAACTTGGATACTTTATGCGTTCTCTCAAAGAGAAATATGAGAACACATTAGGCCGAATTAATAAATTCAATAAGGGTAAGGACCATTTGGATAAAATCCTAAGTGACTTACTTCCGGCCAATCACCACATTGGTTTGGGGTATACGATGGCATGTCCATCCAAAGCGGCCGCTACTTTTGTTAGGCCAACTTCCGGTGACTCTACGAGTGGTAGCAAACACTCTATTGGTAGTTCATCTACCAATGGTTCTTCCACATCGTCCACACCCTCTTTCGGAAAGAAACCCACTTTGGGTGGACCTCCAAAGAAGGGGTATGCTTATATGTACACAAATACCATGCCACGTAGGAACACATGTCCTACTCCACCGGCTCACACATATGATGGTTTTTATGCAACACATTCTCGGGCACGTGCACACCATGTGAGACACCCTCACGCACGTGTTCCCACACATTCATATGTCCACCCACCTCATCATATGAATAATTCTCGTCGTGCACCATTCCATCATGTTCCTTATGCCTATCCACAACATGCATCACGTAGAAATCAACGTCGCATGCATGCACCCAATAGGATGAGGGCTCCCAAGATTTTCACTATTTGGAGCCCAAAGGACACAAGCATGGATGAAAAACAAGTGTATATGAATGCTTATTTTTCGGATGTTGTGCATAGTAGAAATTATGTGGGGAAGTCTAAGTCCAATTGGACTTGGCTTCCAAAGGTCTAACCTTTGAGGACCCAAGACCTTGGGTACCGTGATATGAAATTCTCTATCTTTAGGTACTCAAGGAAAAGAAAAAGAAAAGGAGCAACAAATTTAAATTTAGCTCCAAAGGGAATTGGATACTCGATAGCGGGTGTTCAAAACACATGACGGGTGACGCTCAATTGCTCTCCGGAGTAGTTCCCATTGCAAATGGAAACCGCGTCGTATTTGGAGGCAACGAGAGCGGAACCATCGTCGGTGTTGGTAAAGTGGGTAACCCATCTAAACCCTTAATTAGTGATGTCTATCTAGTTAATGGTTTAAATCATAATCTTATTTCAATAAGCCAACTTTGTGACAAAGGTTACAAAGTTAGCTTTGCGAAAGGATTGTGTCATATTTCAAATGATAATAATAAATTATTATTTTCTGGCACACGCCATAAAGATATCTATATTTTGGATCTTCCTAAGTCATATGAACAATGTCTCGTTGCTAACACAAGTGAACAACACTTATGGCATCGACGCTTTGGACATGTGAACTTTGGAACACTTTATAAGCTTTCAAAATTAAATTCCATTAAAGGTTTTCCGAAGCTCGTTTTTGAAAAGAAAAGTTTTTGTGATTCTTGTCAACGTGGCAAGCTTCCTAAATCTTCATTTAAACCTAAGAAAAGCATTTCTACTAAACGGCCACTAGAGCTATTGCATCTAGATTTATTTGGGCCAACTAGAGTTGCTTCCTTAGGAAATGCAAGATATGGTCTTGTCATCGTCGATGATTATTCTAGATTTACATGGGTATTTTTCTTATGTAATAAAAATGAAGCTTTTGAAAACTTCACAATATTTGTGAAGAAAGTACAAAATCTCATCGGAACCACCATTGTCACTATTCGTAGTGATCATGGGGGTGAATTTGAGAATGAGTCTTTCTCAAATTTTTGTGATGATCTTGGAATTACTCACACGTTTTCTTTCCCTCGCGCACCTCCTCAAAATGGTGTTGTTGAGAGGAAGAATAGAACGCTTGTGGAGTGTGCCCATACTATGCTCGAAGATAGTCAACTTGGTTATCAATTTTGGGAGGAAGCGGTACACACCGCTTGCTATGTGTTTAATAGAATACTTTTGAGGCCCGGCACCAAACAAACTTGCTATGAATTGTTGTTTGGTAGATTTTCTCAAGTTAAACATTTTCGTGTTTTCGGCGCAAAATGTTTTATTAAAAACACATATGATAATTTGGACAAGTTTGATCCAAGATCGGATGAGGGGATATTTGTTGGGTATTCCTCACGTAGCAAAGCCTACCGGATATACAACAAAAGATCCTCTACGATCGAGGAATCACTTCATGTCTCTTTTAATGAGAATTTTACTACTTCTAGAATTTCAAATGATGATGATTCTATGGACGTGTTATGTGATTCGTTTGAAAATTCTAAGTCCATTGATTCAATTGATTCTATTGATACTAACCCGACTAATGAAGTTGTTGAGAATGTACCTAGTGATCAAGGTATTCCCAAGCGGCTTCATACCGTTCGCGATCATCCTCATGAGCAAGTCATTGGCAATATTCATGATAGTGTCAAGACAAGATCTCAAGTCCATCACTTCGCCAATTGTGCCTTTGCCTCATCGATAGAGCCAAAGAATATAGTTGAAGCATGCGAAGATAGTGCTTGGATCCTTGCCATGGAGGAGGAACTCATTCAATTCGAGAGGAATGAGGTATGGGAGCTTGTTCCTTTGCCATCGAAGAACCACACCGTCATAGGGACAAAGTGGATCTTCAAGAACAAAACCGACGAAAACCAAGTCGTCGTCCGGAACAAAGCTCGGTTAGTAGCTCAAGGCTATCAACAAGAGGAAGGTATCGATTTCGAAAAATCCTTCGCTCCAGTAGCTAGATTAGAATCAATTAGACTATTATTGTCTTTTGCATGCCATAAAAATTTTAAATTATTTCAAATGGATGTTAAAAGTGCATTTTTAAACGGAGATGTCGTTGAGGAAGTTTACGTTTCTCAACCTCCGGGCTTGATAAGTGAAAAATTTCCAAATCATGTTTTTAAACTAAAGAAAGCTCTTTATGGCTTGAGACAAGCTCCTCGAGCTTGGTATGATCGCTTAAAGAATTTTCTTTTGGATTTGAATTTTATTATGGGCGAAGCCGATTCTACACTTTTTGTTAAGCATGCGAATAATGATATTTTATTAGTTCAAATTTATGTTGATGATATCATTTTCGGTGCTACTAACTTCACTCTTTGCGAAGAGTTTTCTAATGTTATGAAGGAACAATTTGAGATGAGCCACATGGGCGAACTCAAATATTTCTTAGGTCTCCAAATTCGCCAATTGAACGATGCAATCTTCATCCACCAAACGAAGTACACGGTGGAGTTGCTAAAGCGATTTGGAATGGAGAATGCCTCCGGGAAAAAGACTCCTATGAGCACTACAACGCATCTTGATAAAGATACGGGCGGAAAAGAAGTAGACATTCGTCTATATCGAGGTATGATAGGTAGTTTACTTTATCTTACCGCAAGTAGGCCCGATATTATGTTTGCCGTTTGAATTTGTGCTCGTTATCAGTCTCAACCTAAGGATTCTCACTTAGTAGCGGTTAAACGTATTTTTCGCTATCTAAGTTACACTTTAGATTTTGGATTACTTTATCCGAAATCTAGCACATATGAGTTAGTCTCATATAGTGACGCTGATTATGCGGGATGCAAATCCGACAGGAAGAGTACTAGTGGCACTTGCCATTTTCTAGGAAATTCCCTTGTCTCTTGGTTTTCCAAGAAGCAAAATTCGGTATCACTTTCAACCACCGAGGCAGAATACATTGCCGCCAGTGCCGCTTGTGCCCAGGTTCTTTGGATGAGACACACACTGAAGGATTTTGGTATTCATTGTGATACTAGCCCTATCATGGTGGATAACCAAAGTGCTATTTGTCTTTCAAAGAATCCGGTGCACCATTCCCGATCTAAACACATAGATGTCCGACACCACTTTTTAGATGATCATGTTGCTAAAAGGACATCATATTAGTGTACGTTGAAACCCAAAAGCAAATCGCCGATATTTTCACAAAACCCCTAAAGGAGGACTCCTTTGTGCGGTTGCGTCGAGAATGGGGGATTATGGGTGAATCCGAGATATAGGATTCATGTTTCATTCAATTGTCTTGCATGCTATTATATTTCGCGATATTTTGTTCATGCTAGATTTATTGAATTTTTTTGTGGATTTTATGTGATATGTTTGAATTTTAGCTCGAATTCTTATTTGAATGTCGTATTTAAGATTTCGACGTTTTGTGGGGTAGTTTAGATGACTAATAAGAGAGTTAAGATGTTCCATCCAAGTGTTTTTATGAAGAGAACTCATTTATCAACTTTTGGACTCTTCTAGTCGGTTTCAGTTCATCAGCCAACCGACTAGATGCTCATCTAGTCGGTCAGCTAGTGAACTCAGACCGACTAGTTCAAGCTTTAATCTTTCTATTGTCATTAACTTTCTTTAGTCGGTCACAGTACACTTACCGACCGACTAGATTGAAAACTAGTCGGTCAGTGAGTATACTGCGACCGACTAACTCTAGCCCTAAAAATTTCTGTTTGCCTCTGTTTCGACTTAGTCGGTTCAAGCTCATTGACCGACCAACTAGATCGTAATCTAGTCGGTCAGTGCTTGAACTGTGACCGACTAAGTGCGTTAGGGCAAACGCATCTTTTCGCATTCCCGACCGACTTAAACACTTTCAAACCGGCTGTTTCTTCATTTAGTCGGTTGTTTTCTCTCCTCCAACTCGAAAACCCCCTAAACCCGATCGAAACCCTTCGTATTCCCGTCGACTCCGGCCACTTTTCTGGCCATCTCTGCCGTCCAACGCCGTCGACCTCTCCCCTAGGTATCTCCCGCCTTCCTAGATCTCAGTTTTCTTCCCTAGGGTGTGTTCTAGATCTCATTTTCTTTTCTAGGCTCTAGGGTTTCGGAAATTGTTCTAGGGTTTCGGTTTCTCCTTCTTAGGGTTTGTGGTTAGGATTGTTTTAGCTTAGGGTGTTTGATCCTATCCCGACGCTTGCTTGTACTCGTTGTGCCACGATCATGGCACGAACGAGAATCCCGATTACATCTTCTGGGGCATCCCCCATGACCGTAGAGACCGGGACCGCTTCGACCCCTCCTAAACGTAGGGCCAAGACCACTCGACCCCCCTCTTCGTCTTCAACTCCATTGAAGAGGAAGAGGACGTCCAAGCCTAAACCTGCCGGCCAATCGTCCAAGCCTAAACCTAAACCCAAAAAGTTCCGTGCTCCTACCCCTCCCGGTGAGCGTTCGAATAGTGATTCCGAGGATAACTCCGATGAGGAATAGACTCCTGAACATCCCGAGAAGGCACCCACTCCACCCCCTCCTCCACCTCCTCCTAAGACCCGTAAGGCTAAGGGTAAAGCTCCAATGCCAGTCGGAGGTGTTGATATATCGTTGTGCCGCGACGACCCACAGTGTCTAGCTGCGTACAACCGTATAGAGCACTGCCCGCTGCTGTTGGAACATTTACGTTCAGTTTTCTGATTTCCTTGGCCTTGCTGATCTTCTCTCCTATAGTGGCCTATTGGACTACCTTCGCTACGACCCTAAGGCGAACCCTAGACCCTATCCTCACCTGGTCAAATTATTCTATGCCAATCGTGTCCGGGGCCAGTACGATGAGTCTCACTCCATCGAGACTTCTGTTTTGGGGACTCCTATAGTCCTCACGGTAGAGAACTTGGGGGAGCTGATAGGTTGCTCGTCGTGTGGCCTCTTCCCGTCTGACATTTCTGTTGACGATATCTCCACCCTCGATCAGCCTACCCTAGGTGAAATCTTCCTGGTTATCCCCCCCGCATTCATTGGTGTCCCTTCGAAATCATTCAAGCCGAATGTTTGGGTGATTAACCTGATCTTGAAATCCTGCCTTCTTCCCAAGTATGGATCTTCTTCTCTTCCATCTCAGCCGTTTTTGAAATTGATATACGCTCTTTTCATGGGTAGCGGGATTAATTGGGCTCGCATTATACTCGATAAGATGGACTCTTTCAAGTGTATACGCAAGACCACTAAATCTGTGCATATCCCATATCTGTGTCTCCTGACCTTGGTATTCTGTCGATTTGGTGTCCCCTTGCCCCCTGATGATGAGCGTCCCCTTGGTCCTCCTCTGAACGCGACGGCCGTTAAGAAATCTCTTGCGGCACTCCGTCACGTGCAGCGGTCGACACCTTCTGCATCTCAGGCCACTCCCTCAGCTGCTGCAGCCCCCACTCCTTCTGCCACAGTAGATGATGTCGTACGCTTACTTCGTCGGCACGAGTCACGTTTGGCTTGTATCGAGGAGGTAGTTTGTCGTATGGCTCGTATGATGGGCATTGAGCTTCCTCCTTCCGTTTCTGAGGACGAGGAGATGGACGATGAGGATATTGACGATCTTGTCACTTCCTTGGCTCGTAGCGATGAGGCCACTGCTGCTGCTGTTGCTACCACATCTGCTCCTGGAGATGGCACCTCTTCCGGTGCTCCAGAGACTTCTGCACCAGTAGTTCAGACTTCTGAGGCTGCTGCTGCTCCTGTTGACGACCCTGCTCCTATCTTGCTTGCTGATACTCCTGTTGAGACCCCAGCCGTTGAGCCCGTCGTCGTTTCCACTCCTGCCCCGACGATCCCGTCTGTTGACATGCCTCTCCTCCCAATAGAGCCTGAGTCCACTCCATCGACTGGACCCATGGAGACTGCTGATCCAGCCACTCCCTCGTGATCGTCAGTATCGAGGACTCTCCACTGCTCTTTGGATGATGCATCTTATTGAGAGTATTTTTGGTTAGGATGGAGTATGAGGGTTGTTCTGATGTATTTTGGTTATATGGATGTCGGTGTTGTATTTTGATGTACTTTGGTTGATGCTGATGGTTAGATGATGTATGATGTATTTTCCTTTTTGTTGTTGATATCCATGGCATGTTATACTTGATGTACTCGATGTGATATCTTTTTGGATGTACTCATGATTTATATATATATATATATATACATCGATGTTCTCTATGTTTTAATTCGTCGTGCACATTTACTATTCGTTCAACACATATGAAATGTGAATTCGTCGCTCAATGCTTGGAAGCTTGGTTAAATAGATTATATTTCTATGATTGTATAGAATTGTTTTCCATGCACAAATTTAACCAAGAATATTGAATATTGAAGAGTATGTTTCATTATTCAATACATGAATAAATATTTGGTATTTTTTTTATGATTTTAATTATCGCTTTTTGATAATGGACAATTTGGCACACCTTGATTTGATTTCAACACTTTTCCCTTGGTGTCAATTAGGTCCATCTTTATTGTCTACGACTCCCGATGTTAGATTCTCCATTTCCTAGTTGTTGTAGTTGTATGCCCCCCATTTTTGGGATAATGCCAAAGGGGGAGAGATAATGATAATAAAAATAGGTCAAATGAAAATTTAACTCAATTTCCAAGAATCTTGATGTGTTAGATTCAGGGGGAGTTAAGATATATATAAGGATTTTCAAAATCCGATATTTCAAAAATTGATTCTCGTTATATATCTTACTCGTCTGATTGATGCAATTTATATATATTCATTTTGGAATTAACGTGTCATCAATGCAGGGGGAGTAAGTATTTTACATTTGAATCATTATTTTTGATTATTATTTATGTTGGTTTGTCATCACCAAAAAGGGGGAGAATGTTGAATATTGGACTCCCCGGATTTGGTTTTGGATGCTGAGCAAACATAAATAATTCATGAACTAACAATTTGTGAGCGCAGTATTGGAGATCGTCGCCAAATTCACGAGAACAATCAAAGCGACATCTCAAGACTTCTCAAAGCACGTATTCATTGCCTAAAGCTTCGTTGAAGCTCTTGGACCGTTTTGGAAGTCATGAAGAATTGATCGAAGCTTTCGAAGACCGTTCCTTAAGGTTTTATTATAGTCTTTTAGCTTTGATCTATAGAATGTTAAGCCTTGAGTATATCTTACGATTCTATCTTCATAACGCTCATATCATATCTCTAGGATCGTAGTACAAGTTCATTCTAACTTCCTCGAAGCATCGCGCTTCGATTCAGACTTGTTTGTGCATGTTAGTTGGTACAAGAAGAAGTACTGACCGACTAGATGGTGATCTAGTCGGTCAGCAAAGCTTCTTGGACCGACTAGTTTGTGTTAATCTTTTCTTGTTCCTTACTGTTTACAGTTAGTCGGTCTACGTTGACTCACCGACCGACTAGTTTGTGAACTAGTCGGTCAGTGATGCTTCTTTGACCGACTAGTTGTGATTTACTGTACATGCCAAATTTCTCCTAAGCTACTGTTTATCGTTTAGTCGGTCTAAGAACGTTTGGTGACCGACTAGTTGATAATCTAGTCGGTCAACTTTTGTTCTTGGACCGACTAAGTCAATTTGTATTCAGACTATTTCATTTTGCCTCTTAGTCGGTCTACGTTCACTGACTGACCGACTAGTTGTGAAACTAGTCGGTCAGAATGTCTTCTTGGACCGACTAGATTTCTAGGTCTGAATTTCTATCTCTTCTCAGTTCTTCACTTAGTCGGTCCATGTTGTTTGACTGACCGACTAGTTGATGAACTAGTCGGTCAGTGGTTGTTCTTTGACTGACTAATTCCCTCAGATTTCTATCCGTTGGGAATTGACCTAACTTGTTTTTATGGGACCCTATAAATACGAACCTAGGTCATTTCTCTCTAGGTTAGAGCTACCATTAAGAGATTCACTGAGATTAAAAGAGATAGCCATTCTCACTCATTTCCAAAGCTCTCTTCCTCACAAGAAACCCATTCTCTCACTTTCTAGATCTAGAATCCATATTGAGAGAAGCTTTTTCTTGGTGAGCTCTTCAAGCTCTAGCTTGATTCAAGTCTCCAAATCATTCCTAGGCACCCATTGCTGGTCATTTCTTTGGTGCTAGGTCTTGGTGACTTCATCTTCCTCAAATCCCTCCTTGCACCTATTTGGTAAGAAAACTCAAGGTATATGATTTTGTGGTAAGATTGTTTATTTCATTATAAACTTGTTTATATTGCTTATTGATTCTCTCGGTTGTGAGAGAAAGTTGTGATCCCGGTTTGTGGGATTCACTATTGCCATTGCATGTATGATTTGATCTTGTGAAGGTTTTTCACAAGATATTCATAGTGGAAATCTTGGGTTAGTGTTTCTAACCTAAGTATCCAGAGGGGATCCGGGTGGTTGGGACGTAGGATCACCGGGAACAAGTCGGGGAGACTTGGGTGGATCCGAACCCAGTAACATCTTTTGTTAGCATTGTTAATTTTGTTGTTGTCATTCAATTTAAGCTTCCGCAAATTGATTTGGTAGTTGTTTGCACTATAATTAGGAATTATACTCCTTGTTATTTTTAAAGTACTATTCACCCCCCCTCTAGTACTTGTGCAGTAGCTTGTAGGGCATTACAACATTTCACCCGACCGGTTCGACTTAAACCCTATATAAACCCAGCGCCCCACCCGTTCATCTCCCTCGCCCGATCTCATTTCTCTCTCGCCGTTTCAACTTCCCCTCCCTCGCCCGACCTCGTTTCTCCTTGAACCGGTCACAAAACCCCTCCCAATCGATCTCTTCTCTCTCTTTTTCCATCTCTCCGTCGATCTTCCCCCCTTTCTCTTCAATTTCGCCCGCATCCAAGCCCTAATTTTCGCCCAACCCCCCCCCCCCCCCCCATTTTCGAAAATTACTGAAATGAGTTACCGCGGCTTCATACTTCTCCCCGTTGCGTAGCGTTGGGACATCTACGAGCAAGGATCATCATCTCGCTTGGGTAACTTCGCTCCTTAGCTTAATTTCATATTTTGCCCTCGAATTTTGATTTGCTCGATTACTTGTGTTAGTGTGCATTCATCGCATTTCACATTCACCCATATACACACTCTCTCACATGGCCAAAGATAAGGATATGGGTAAGGCCATCATGCGAGAGGAGGGATCGTCTCGTAAGAGACGCAAAACTACATGTCCACCACACCCATACCATCCTCATGCACAACCTGCACAGCCCCAACCCCAACCCCAACCTGTCGTCCCAGTTGAGGACCCACTGATGGGCCCGCATGGCTACCGCTTTAGGAACCAAGAGCACAAAGACTTTTAACATAGACTTGATGCTCGGGGGCATCTATCGACCAAGTTTGCCCACACCCAATCGCTTATCGATCTCGGTGTATTCACCGAGGTCGAGATCCTCTTCGCAAACTTAGGTTGGTTGGCTTTCCTAAACGCTAGCGCCGTGTCCTACCCCGCACTCACACTCGAATTTTTATCTACACTTGGCTGTGAGTCGGGGTCGGTCGTCATATTTTGGGTCAGTAATAGAACCATCCGCACCCATCTGGACACCATCAATGACATATTTGGTTTCCCCATCCTTGGGGACGACGCTATCCGCCCCTCCAGATATCCCCCCGAATTTGACGTCGATCAGTTCTGGTTCCGCTTCACCCTCCACCCTGACTATCCCTGAGGTAAGGCCAAGGCCTCCTCCATCATTAACCCTATCTTCCGTCTGGCCCACCGAATTATCTCTTCCACGTTTTCCCCCAGGGATGAGTCAGGTACCGTGACCATCACTGATCTCTTTATTTTTTGGCTCATGACCTTTCCCTTCGTTCGGGGTGATAACGGGATTTCTTTTAGGGCCCCTACCGTTCCCGTCCATGCCGGTGCTTGGCTTATTTCCAATCTTCTGGAGATTAGCCGTGCCAGCAAGGGCAAGATTTGTTGCGGGGGCCTTATCACGATCATAGCTTCTGCTCCCCGATTCAACATTGTCATCCCCCGTGATCTTCCCACTACCGCAGGACCCTCACGTCTAGATCTCGACGTCCTGCGGCACATTCACATGATTAAGCCCCGCCCCGACGGCCGCTTCACCTTCCATTACGGACACGCCCCCATCTCCCTATACCATTCTGCCCAACCCTGCTCACATGACTATTGCTTTGGCGACAGATTGGACATTTCCTCCCGATCTCGAGTTTATGGAGGGGCTCCGTCTTCCATTCCTTCCCCAGGGCACTCCGAGACCACCTTCCCCTGTCGCCCACTTAGGCGTGCAGGATATCCCTGCGTCCCGGGGAGACCCTGGGGCTGGTCCTAGTCATGTCATCCCAGCTTCCGTCCCGATCACCACTGTCGCCACCGCTCCTGTCCGCACTACCACCACCTCCTCCTTTTGTCATACCACTTCTGCTCGTCTCGCTCTTGAGACTGAGTTGGCTTCGCTCCGCGCTGTCGTCTCGTCATCCACCTCCTCGGTCCCATCCTCTTCTATTTTCACCCACCCACGTTTCCTCGCACTTGAGAGGAACATGGCCGCGATCCTCCGCCTTCTCACTCACGTCCATGGACCACCTCCTCCCACACCACACCCCTCACCACCACCTTCACCGCCTCGACGATTTTCACCTCCCCCATCACATTCTTCCCCTCCACCATCTCCACCTAGGCGACCATCCCCCCTATCACTACTTCCATCCCTACTACCTCGTCCACTCCCACCGTTTCCATTCCCTCCACTGTCACCCCCTAAGCTCCATTACCCTCCACTTCCATCACTCCATACGTGCACCGCAAGAAATTACAAGTGCGTTCTCGATCACTTCCCCCACCATCCTCACCTACCCCCATTCCCCCTTCATCCTCACCTACCCACGTACCTCCACCACCCACCACCACCTTGGTCGCCATTTCACTCCCACTCACCGTCATCACCTCCACACCACCCATCTTCCACATTTCCTCCACACCCACTGATCCATCACCTCGACCACTCTCTCCGCTTCTCCGCACACCTGTAACTTCACACACCCATACCGCATCCCCCACTTCTTCCGCCGAGGAGGACGAGGATGTTTCCTCTCCTGCTTTTTGATTTCTTTTTGTTTTCTGACCTCCCCATTGCTTATCTCTGCATACTTATGATCACATCATTTCGCTAGCTTTGTCACGTCTAGCTTAGGGGAAGTCAACTTTTTCTGTGTGCTGTCGTGTGATGTTTTCTTTGTGTGTTCGTTTTATATGTTGTGTCGTATGATTTTCTACATTTCTTTTTTGTTTATATGTCGTGTGGTGTGATTTTTATATTTATTCTTCTTTTCAATTTCGTTTGTGTGTTTTTTCTTGTCTTTCATGTCTTTTTGTGTCGGTGCGCAGTCCCCCCCATTTTCATTGCCCTCCCGTATTCACTTTTATAGCATTGAGGGCAATGCAAGCTTCAGCTTGGGGGAGTCGCATTTCGTGCGTCATTTGCGTCTTTTTCTTCATTTTTGAGTCGTTTTTCTCCATCTTTTTCTATTTCTATTTCTTTTCTTCTTTTTATCTCTTTCTCCTAAAGATGAACCATATGATGAATTGCCACGAAAATCGCACGCACACCTGGCACGGCTTCGATAATCACATTCACTTGCCCTAGGGAGCCGAGTCCTATTGCATTTCATGCTTCGTGGGTCCACTTAGCTTTTATGTGAGTCGTGTGTCATGACTAGCGTTTGGTGTGCTTCTACTTTGTGATTCTGATTTATATACCTGTCCAGGAATGTCCCCTAGATTATCATGTTTCGATTTGAATATGCGGTATTTACTTCTCCTATCTGCTTCTGTATGCATGCATATATATATCGTATGCTTCATTTTGCATGTGTCGGGATTCCACAGTTAGGACCAGGATAACCCATTTTAGCCTATGCTCTGATTAACGAAATATCTCCCTTGCCCAAGTGTTCAGAATCTGATTTCTTTTTTATTTTACTTGGTGCAAATCCCCTCGTCGTGTACCGTTCTCCCACTTGGGAGAGTACACATGTATATATCCCAAAATCCAAAAATAAAAAAAAAAGAGAAAAGAAAAACCAAAAAGAAAAGAAAAGAGAAAAGAAAAACCAAAAAGAAAAGAAAAGAGAAAAGAAAAAAATAATATATATATGTATAGCCAAAAATCCAAAAAAAAAACATATATCCAAAACCCAAAAAAAATGTGTGTGATTATTTCCCTTCCTATCGAGAATAAAGGGAAGGCGAGAATTTGCACAGAGTGTTCTACTCCACATCATCTCAACCCCCATCGCTTTCGAAAACACTTGGAATAGAGAATTTTTAGCTATTATCTAGGCGATAGTGTGGTGATGTCCGAATCCCTAGCTGTGGAGTCCCTGACACATGATGCGTTTCTATTCTCATACTATTCTCATGCATGCTTGAGCTATATGTTCGCCGCTATTTCTGAATCGAATCGATATTTGGGTCATTCCTTGGATTTGTGTATATGGAGCTTATTGCACGATGTAGATAGTGACACCGACTACTAGCACATGACCACACTCACTTGTGCTTCACGGCGTGGGCCCACGGCACTTGTCTGGACTCGTATTCCTCTGTTTAGTGATGTGATTTGGCGTTTGCTTGATTGGTGTGTCGTTTTTGGTTTTGTTGGCCCTGACGGGCGATTTAGGATTCAGAGTTCTCTTCCTTCTCTCTTTTCTCTCTATTTTCTCCCTCCGAGCTCCTACTCTCACTCGTCTTCCTCGAGGACGAGGAAGGGTTCAGCTTGGGGGATTTTGACGTGCGTTTATATTTCATATATTCACGCACGTCTTCTTTTGTGTTTCTCCGCTTTTTTCCGCCGTCTTGTATTCGTTTTCTCGTGTTTTCTTGTTTTCTTTCACTTTTTCGTGTTTTTGTGTGTTTGCAGGAGTTTACCGGCGTAGGAGACATAAAACGACGATATCATGAGTCCCTGGAGCAACGGGAGGAGTCACACGTTATCCAGGGGGTCAAACGACGAAGATCGCCATCTTTCAGCCCCCACCCGATCGGTTGGATAGGCCAACCGATCGGGTGATGCACGCGTGCACGAACCAGTCAGCCGCTGAAGCAACGAAAGTGTCAACCGACCAGGTCGCCGACCGGTTCAACCTGACCTCCCTCTCTAGAAATTGGAGCTGAAACTCAACCGATCAGGTGATCTTCACCCGATCCGTTCACCTGTAGCCGTTTCCCCGAAGAAGATGACCCGGAGAGCTCACCCGACGGCCGGCTGACCGTGCCGAAACTTTCAAAGTCTCTGTCTTTTTGGGCAACAATTCCAACCGATCGGTTCACCCGACGACGCTCAAGATCCAAACAACGAGCAGCTTCCACCAACCGACCGTGCCGCCTGACCGGGTGAAATGCTGAAGATTGCTGCCGAAGTTCGCAGCAGGTCACCTGATCAGGTGATTCTTCACCTGATCGGGTGATGTCGTTTTCTATATATAGAAACCTAGGTTTCCAGAAAACGGGGAGTTGTTATTTTTGCTGTTTTTTCTCTCTCTTGACGGCTGTAATTTTCTAGATATTTGTAAGTTGTCTGATCTTTACAAAACTTTAATATAGTGTTATTTGCATTGCTCTTACTACTTTTCAATCGCCTGATCATGCTTTTAACAGTCAATTTTCATTTAGATTGCTTTCTAGTAAATATGTGTGAGTAGTTCCCAAATCTGGGATTTCGGTGGAAACCCCTTCGTGGGTTCTCCCCGATACGTCCATAGGACTAGGAAATCGATAGGGATTAGGAATCTATCGGTTACGCGTGGTGTTTCATTGTCATCGGCGGGAAAAAGACCGCCTTTGACCGTTGGGCCAAGGGGGAATAAACTTGGCGGTTGACTCCCTAGCCATAGCTCACGCCCTTAGCGTAGACGTCGAATCCTAGCGCGCGGGAGCGGTAGGACGAGATGTTGGGAGTTATCGTTGCGAGCTTAGTGCTCCCGGAGTCGGTCAGTGTTAATGGACATGGGAATGCCCACTGACCGAACCCGGGTAGTCCAGTGTATCATCCTGGGCACCGATCGAAATATCGGGCCCATGGGACGCCGGTATCACTCTTAGAGGCAATGTCTCACCATTAGACCCTAATTCCGATCGTTATCCTATCTGTAGGCCGTATTGGCGAGAATCGCACGATAGGGTGGAAGCCGAAGTCCCGGGTTTCCCTTTATATTGTTTATCCCTCGCATTCTATTTTCCGTGACAACCCATCATCCGATTCGGGCTAGCTCACCCATGGCGTGAATCCGGTCCTTTCTGACACAAGCACAACCACGCCTCCCTGAGTTCGACCCCCAAGACACACTACAACACAGTGCGCTTGCGGTTATAAATATTTAAATCTCACGCCCCCAATCATATATATTGCACACTTGCATGCACACAAACGAGGGGGACGTCACTTACCTTATCTTGTTGGTAATAGACTTGTCCGAGAGCTTCTAGTTCATTAGTGATATCGGTAAAACGTCCGTACATCGATGCTATGCTTTCATTTTCCTGCATATGAAACATATCGAAATTTTGCACGGCAACATAGAGTTTAGAAAGTTTTACCTTGTTTGTTCCCTCATGGGTAACGACGAGATGGTTCCAAATTTGATATGCACTCTTACATGTGCATATCTTGTTGAACTCATCTGGGTCCAACGCACAATGAAGAGTGTTCATTGCCTTTGCATTGTTGACTTCGGTGGATTTCTCAGAAGCCATCCATTTTTTGAAATCCTCTGCGGTGGGCACGACGTATTCCTTGTGGAGGGTTCTCCAAAGGGAAGCACTCCTTATGAACGTCTCCATCTGGCATTTCCAATAGCCGAAGTTCATGCCATTGAAACACGGAGGACGCACCGTTGATTGTCCTTCGAAAACTGTGGACGCTCCATCACAATCTCGATTATTGTACAAAGACGGTGGAGGAACGTTGCTATTATTGGATGCCATAGCTTGAAACTTGCGCTCTGATACCAATTGTAAGGTCCTTGGCTATGAGAAAAACACTAGAAGGTGGTTGAATAGTGTTTATGTAATTTAAAAAGATAGTTACACCAAATTAAATTCCTAACCAACAAATAGTGAGGAATAGAAATAAACTCAAAATGAAACAAATGCAAACGCACTCATGTTTCAAGGGTTCGGATTAACCAAGTCACTTCCCGACTTGTTCCCCCTACATCCCTTCCACCCGGTTAACAACCGGATACTAAAGTTAGAACCCTGACTTGAGGTTTCCTTAAACCCCACTTGTAGCAACCCTACAAGTGAAATCGAAATACAATCGATTGACCTTGACTCCCACAACTTGGGAGCAAGCAAACCACTCTCACAAATCGAGAGTAAAACAAATAACTAAAGTTACGAAATATGAAATTAAGCAACACTTACAATCACCTATGCCTTGAAGTAGAACTTGAAGGAGAAGTGTGTTGTGCGTTGAAAGACTCTCATGAAAGAGAGTAAAGCCATTTCTCTTGACTGCACCAATTGCCTAGATGATTTCTATTTGGTTCTAGGTTGGAGAGCAAGAGATGAAAGATTGGAATTCTAGGGCTTTATGATTTGAGAGCGTTGATCTTGAGAGAATGAAAGCTTGAATGATTTAGCAAATTCGTTAACCTCTCAATGGAACATTATAGGCTCCTTTTATAGGTTTCTCAAACCCTTCAAACGAAATCAACAAAAATCCCTTTGAAATCCGTGAGGAAAAACTCAACGGATAGAATCTACGCCCGTGACAGTCGACTGCTGCGCAGTGACAGAGGGTAGGTAAGAATTCGTAACGATAACTTACCACGTGGATAGTCGACTGATGAGGCATAAATAGTCGACTGTTGAACCAACAGGCGACTGTAAATCCTACTACAGGCGACTGGCCGTAAGCTGGGTAAGTTCATGAAATCTGAAAAACGTCTGGGAGAACAGGACAGATGACTGATGAAGGGAAGACAGTCAACTGTTAAAATGAACAGGCGACTGTAATTCCTTCTACAGACGACTGTTAAGACCCTGACATTTTTCAGAGAGTTGAGTCATCAAATAGGCTCAAAGAAAGACGACTGTTGAAGCATTGACAGTCGACTGTAAATCCAACAATAGTCGTCTGGCCAGATTAAAAAGAGAAATAAAATTAGGGCTAAAGATAGACATGCGACTGATTAACAAAACATAGTCGACTGTCACTTAGACAGGCACCTGTGAATCGTTCATAAGTTGCCTGTGAGAGTTAAAGCAAAGAAGCCCAAAAACTAGATTGAAAAAGTTTGTGCATAACAGTCGACTGTAGAACAAAACACAGTCGACTGTTTTGAGACAGGCGACTATAAATCGTTCAGCAGTCGATTGTTATAAACATGGCATGCACAATCTAGATAGAAATGAATTGGAGTCTAAGGAAGGTTGATCTAATGATATCCTAAGACTGAAATTAAGATGTGTGTGTATGTGTGCTCCAACAAAGTTCTACTTCTAAGCTACATATTAGAAGAGAAACCAGAAAGGTACATTTGACGAACTCTCTCTTCTTTCCAACGCTGAGCTTGAAGTCTTCTAGGAGCTTCAATCACCGTCTACGATCATCCAATCCATTTCATTTGCTTTCAATGATCTTTGAGTATCATCCATTGCTAATAGAACTTCATGACATGCATGGGCAATGGATTAACTGCAAATAGTGGATTAGTCACAAGTATTTATGTTTGCTCATCATTAACACCAAGTAGGGAGAAGTCCAATACTCAACAATATCTCCTCCTTCACCGCTTCAGTCAATGCCATATACTCTGCCTTCGTAGTAGACATGGCCATTATAGACTGAAGGATACTCCGCCAACAAATAGGAGCACCTAACATAGTGAAGACATAACATGTCTTCGATCGCCTCCCATCCAAGTCGCCTGCATAGTCAGAATCAACATAGCCAACAGTGTACGGACCATGAACACTTCGACTATAGGTCAATCCGACATCGACCATGCCATTTATGTACCTCAGTATCCATTGCACTGCTCGCCAGTGGTCCTTCCATGGATTGTGCGTGTACCTACTTACCATGCTGATCGTATGTGATAGGTTGGGTCGGGTACATACCATAGCGTACATCAAGGTCCCCTGCTGCATTGGCATATGGTATGCTCTTCATGAGCCTATTCTCTTCTTCGTTCATGGGAAATGCTTGGCACAAAGTTTGAAGTGAGGTGCAAGCGGAGTAGCAACAGAATTCATCTTCTCACAGCCAATCTCTATATAGCAGACTTCAAGTAGCGACTCTGTGAAAGATTAACTTTACCTCCACTTCGATCTCTTATAATCTCCATCTCAAGAATCATCTGTGCTTCACCTAGGTCCTTCATCTCAAACTCACAGCTGAGCTGAGACTTCAATCTCTGAATCTCTTCTTTATTCGAAGAAGCAATGAGCATATCATCGACATAAAGCAAGAGATAGATGAATGACCCATCATCCAATATCTGATAGATGAATGACCCATCATCCAATATCTGATAAAACACACAATGATCATAGGGGTTACGAAATTACACTTGATCATTCGTCATAAAACTTTTGAAACACTTATACCATTGTCTCGGTGACTGCTTCAGCCTACATGCAAGACTATCACTGCTCGCATAGCCATCGAGCTAAGCCATATAGATCTTCTCTTCGAGCTCTCCGTGCAAGAACGCCGTCTTGACATCTGGCTGCACTAGTTCAAGGTCAAACTAAGCCACTAATGCCAACAGGATCTGAATCGAGCAATGCTTCACCACCAGAGAGAAGACCTCATTGTAATCATTTCCTTCCCTATATGCGAAACCCTTTTCTACAAGGCAAGCTTTGTTGCAAACATATGCTGCTTCGGTTCCATTCTTCTTGGTGTAGACCCACTTACACCCAATTGCCTTGCCCTTTGGAAGCTCCACTAAATCTCATGTCTCATTCTTCCTTAGTGATTTCATCTCTTCATCCATCGTGTTTCTCCACCACTCTGGGTCTTCAGATTTCTCCACCTCTACAAAAGTAGTGGAATGTCTATACTTACCGCGGGAAACAGAAAGAGACCATCTCTGTATATCGTGCAGGTCGTTGTATCTCACTCTTCGGTCTTGATTTGCTATGGAATCCTTCAGCTGAATCATCGGTGGAGCTGAGCTAACTCCACCATCTGAGCTTGAATCCCCAACTTCATCAGCATCAGTCTAGAGTCTATCTGCTACAGCCTCTGGTGTTGGTCAGCCTAAGTTGATGGACGACCGATCTGGAACCTCAGACACATCATCGTAAACCTGCTTCAGCTGTGTCTATTCAGCCTCCACCTTTGGTTGATGCTCCTTCAGTAACAGACTTATTAAACATTACATCTCTACTCACGATCACTTTCTTCTGTGTTAGACACCACAATCAATATCTCTTAACACAATTGCTAAAGCCCAAGAAGATGTCTTTCTTAGGTCGAGCATTGAGATTGTCTTCCTTCACAGCATAGCAGCTCGGACAGCCCCAAACTCATAGTGATCCATAATTACAAACTGGATTTTCCGACCAGACCTCCAATGGAGGTCATCCTCCAAATTTTGCAGATGGTAGCTGCTTCATCAAATAGGTCACGTATGATATGGCCTCCGCCCAGAACTCCTTCGATAGGTCTGCTGTTAACAACATGCATCGGACTTTTTCCTGCAAAGTCTGATTCATTCTCTCAGCTACACCATTCTGCTGTGGCATACCACTCACGATGAAGTACATCTAAATCCCATCTGCTCTGCAGAACTTATCGAAGAGATACGACCTATACTCTCCACCGTTGTTGCTTCGGAGACACCTGACCTTCCGACCTGTCTGAGTCTCAACCAGCTTCTTCCACTCAATGAAAGTGCTAAGAACTTGGTCTTTTTACTTCAGCAGAAACACCCACACCATACGTGAAAAATCATCGATGAAAGACACAAAGTGGTGATTCCCTCCCAATGAGGCCAACCTACTCGGCCCCCATACGTCGGTATGGACATAGTCAAGTGCTCCCTTCGTACTTTGGATGGCCATCCAAAATGAAGCACGTGTCTGTTTCCCAAACACATAGTGATCGTAGAACTCGATCTTCCTGATCTTGGCACCCTTCAGACGATCTCTTACGATCAACTTCTCCAAAGCTTTCTTACCCACATGCCTGAGACACATGGACCACAACATGAGTCGTCTCGATCGTCATAACGAGTCAGAGCTATTGTGCTAGATACGAACGAACCATCCAAGTACTGGAGGTTGCATCGTCGCTTTCTCTTCATCACGATCATCGCTCATCGGGTCACCTTCAAAGCTCCATTCTCCATGGTCACTTGATAGCCCTTGGCTTTGAGTGAACCGAGTGATATGAGGTTAGGCTTTAGGTCAGGAATGAATCGTACCTCATCGATGTCTCATGTAACACCGTCGCTCATCCTCATCCACACTGGCTGATGCATGTAGTGCTACAAGCTCGGTCATCATCCAGCAAGAACATACTCTTACTCCCTTCGTGGAAGGTCATAAAGTACTCTCGATGTGGCGTCATATGGAACGAGCACCCAGAGTCGAGCACCCAACCATCTGACGTTACGCCCTCCAAAGCACTAATTAAAACCCATTCCTTTACCTCAATCCTCTTCGCGATAGTCTCTGACCCAATGTCATCTTTCTCTACAGAAAGCACATTGATCCTTCGCTATGTCTTTGCACTGAGGACCTATACTCATATCTCTGCACTTGGATCTGAAATACCCCTTCTTCACTCCACCCCTCTCTCTACTACAACCTCTTACGACCGTAAGAGCTTGCTGGCTCAGCCTCCGATGTCCCCATCGTTCTTGCTGAACTCGTTGCTCGTCAGAGCATTGGACACCTCTTCAAATGTGATCGATTACTTACTGTAAGTAAGAACCGACACTAAGTACTCATATTCAATGGATAGATAATTGAGGAGAATCGTTACCTTTTCTTCTTCATCGACCTTTACGTCGACGTTCCACATGTCGGTAAGAAGCTTATAGCAGCAGGGGAGATGTTCTTCCATAGAAACACCCTTGAATAACTTCAAACTGAAAAGTTTCTTCTTCATGTGTAACCGATTCTGGATGTTCTTCTTTATGTACTTGTCGCCAAGCTCCTTCCAGAACTTGCTTGCACTTGTCACCTCCATGTATGGGTATTTCTTCTCCTTTGACAGATACAGTTGGATGATACCACATGCATTCTGATTTCAGAGTTCTCCACTCCAAATCAGACATGCCAATCGACTTCTCGTCCAATGCGATGTCTTGACAAATTGGTTCATGACATCTAAGACTTTGCATCTGTTGGGTTCTAAAGGACCCTCATGGCATAAATTTATGCATGTCCTACGTCGGACGGACGATAAAAGTAAGAAACATGTAGTGGAATAAACCATTAAACTATTTAATGATAGACCTAAGGAATAAATAAACACTAGCCAGGAAAATCTACTATCTTGGGGGGTCTGACCAACCCCAAAGATAGATCTAAACTACTGCAACAATATATGAAAGCATAAAAATGATATACCCGAAACTTTGTTTTCGCAGAATATGAAGTGTCGTTTTCAGCAACTTTCTTTCGCTTCCCAAAACAAGCCGCCACCACGCCTCCAAGACTAGACCACCCGAAGCAAGCCAACACCATGCATCCAAGTAAATCACTCACAGAAGAAAGTTTCACTTGAGTACGATCCACGACAAAGAATTTGGATCAGATCCAAACCTCATCGTCATCTTGCTAGAACTCGAACAGAGGATCAGAAGAATTTTAGGCAGGGGGAATAATTTTTAAGTCTTAGATCGAGCGTGCTTAAAACTTTTTAGAACTTCTCAAATCGGAGACTTGGTGCAAATTTTCCAAGGGGGGTTGGCCCATATTTATATAGGAAGCCGGACACCCTCCTCGTCTCATGAGCAATATGGGACTAAACAATTTTAGAGTGGAAAATTAAATTAGTTTGCCTTACACTAAGGCTTAACTTCAACTAATTTTGTCTTCCTTACCGTTGAGCTTCGCAAGTGCTACAACCTATCAAATCGAAGAGCTCTGAACGGGGAATGCATAGAAACAAACTGCGCTCCAATCCGACTTCGTTTAACCCCACAAACGATAGCTCAAATTTGGTCAAAAACTACAAAATCAGATTTTCGCAGCTGCCTTTTTGGTTTTGCAGAACCCTAGATGTGGGCCTCAGAACTGGGGCCCACGGGACAGCTGGGCGTGCTCAACAGGCATGCCCAGCCTACTGGGTGAGCCCGCCCGTGTAAGCAGGTCTGACCCGCCCACTTGGGCAGGCGGGCTCGAGCCCGATCCCGCCCCAGCGGGCGGACGGGCTCGAGCCCAACTCAAGCCCACCCCCAGCGGGCGGGTTTGAACCGCCCACCCCAGCGGGCGGGTTTGAACCGCCCACCCCAGCGGGCGGGCTTGACCCGCCCGCAAAGACTGGGCGGGCTAGCCCAGCCCAGCTAGGCTGGCCTGGGCCAGAACTGGGCAAAAGCCCAGTACTGGCCATTTCTCCTTTTTCTGGAGCTTTTTAGCTCCTATTGAGCTCCAATTTGAGCGAGGTTTTTTCTGTGACGTTCGTGGAAAAAACCCCTTCATTTCTATGCATCATATGTCTATAAACACTTTATGACATATTATAAGTCCCATTTAATTATTCATGTGCATCTGAGTGCACTCCTCTTAGTTCTTCCTATTACTAAGACATAAATCCTACTCAGTGTGAGACCCTACAGTCTGATCCTACTACAGGTTGGGGCTCGAAACCCCTAGACGACAGTGACTACAAGCATCAGGTGTTGTCCCTGTTTCGGCATCATAATTACGTGATTGACCCATTGACTAAAGTGTCGTCGGGATCACTTTGACTGTGTCCGTGATGAATACCGTAGTTTTAGTCCCTTCGTCATAACTATGTCACTGCAAAGCCTAGGGTATGGTAAACCGTCAACCCTACTAGGTAGCACTGACCAGCATCATTCGGTCTTTGGAATATACATGTTGTACTTCTTACAACATACATTGGCCAATGGTTTTACCAAGAACAGTACTGAGCCTGTGACACTAACTTCCCATGAAGTGAAGAGACGAATCCTCTCTTGATCACTACTCACCTCGTACGCTTCAAGTGTCACCCAACCTAAGACCTTTTAGTAGGCCTTGTCTCAAATCTAGATCATAGATCTAAGTGACACCGTTCATGCACATGTTTGTACAATAACATCAAGTCTTAAGGACCAACTTGCCTCTTATCACTAGAAAGTTATCAATGACAGTTTAGTTAATGTTAACCATTTGATAACCTTTTATTGGGTCGTTTACTGGACTCATTTTTCAATGAGCACTTGTGTCTCGTCTCCGACTTCGCCAGGTCGAATGATTATGATATCATCAAGACAAAAACACAATGGCATGTCCGATGTGCCGATATCCTTTTCTCGACGCATCTATGACCATGAAATCTTTAAGACTCAAGCTCTTATCGGTCAGACAGTTCTCATAATCGAGATCTCTATCTATATACGTCTATGACCTTACTAAAAGTCTAAGGAAATTATCTAATTAATTCAATGAAAACATCATAACAGAAATAATTAGACAATTAATACCAGAAAGCATACTTTCATTCACGAACAAGATGTTTTACATAGATAAATTACCTCAAGGGCATACATCTCTCAACATCTCCCACTTGCACTCAGGCCCATTTATCTCGGTATCTCATAACACATTTACACACTAGTCTCTCCAGACGATCATGTGTAAGAGCCTTCATGAATGTATCTGCTATGTTGTCTTCCGTACAGACTCTAAGGAGTTCTATGTCTTTCCTCTTCTTAATATCCCGTATCAGGTGATACTTCCGAAGAATGTGTCTGGATCTATTGTGGAATCTTGGTTCTTGAACCAGACTAATGGTTGCATTATTATCGCAATACAAATGTATTGGATCCTTAACTGCTAGCACTATCCCTAACTGGTTTATGAACTTTCTCATTCAGACAGCTTCATTTGCGGCATCATTGGCTGTTATATACTCGGCCTCCATCGTGGAGTCTGCAACAGTATCTTGTTTGGAACTTCTCTAACTGACTGCTCCTCCATTGAGAGTAAAAACATATCCAGAGATAGATTTGCTATCATCTATATCACTGTAAAAGCTGGAATCTGTGAAGCCTTCAACCTTGAGTTCTTCACGTCCATAAATCAAAACCAAATCTATAGTCCTTTGCAAGTATATAAGAATTGTCTTGACGGCTTTCCAGTGTTCTTCTCCTGGGTTAGACTGATATCGACATACTGCACCCAGTGCAAAAGCGACATCAGGTCTGGTATAGATCATGGAATATATGATAGATCCTACTGCCGAAGCATATGTGATCATATCCATGCGTTCCTTTTCCTAGTCAGTTTTTGGAGACATCTTATTGGAAAGGTTTATACCATGATGGCTGGTATAAAACCACCCTTACTGTTTTCCATGCTAACCCGCTTTAGTACGGTGTCAATGTACCTGGCTTGGGAGAGACCTAACATCCTTTTAGGTCTATCTATATAGATCTTAACACCTAATATGTAGGATGCTTCTCCCAAGTCTTTCATGGAGAAGTTAGCTGATAGCCAATCCTTAATAGACTTCAACATCTCTATGTTGTTGCCTATTAAAAGAATATCATCCACATACAATACGAGGATGACTAAAGAATATTCTCTGGTTTTCTTAGAAATGCATGGATCATCTTCATTTCTGACAAAAACAAACTCTTTGACTGTCTTGTCAAATTGGATGTTCTAACTTCTAGATGCCTGCTCAAGTCCATAAATGGACCTATGTAGTCTACACACTTTTCCTTTACTCCTACTGACTTCGAAACCTTCTGGCCGAGTCATGTAAATTTGCTCTTCTAAATCATCATTTAGAAACGCAATCTTTACATCCATTTGCCAGCTCTCATAGTCATAATAGGAAGCAACAGCGAGTACGATCCAGATAGACTTATGCATGTCGACTGGTGAGAAAGTCTCGTCATAATATATCCCAAGGATATGACGATAACCTTTCGTAACCAGCCTGGCCTTGTACGTTTCTATTTTTTCATTTGCACCAATCTTCTTATTGAAGATCCATTTGCAGCCAATGGGAACACTTTCCTTGGACACATCTTCTAAGGTCTATACCTTATTAACATGCATGGAATCAATCTTGAATCTCATTGCATCCTGCCATTTATTAGAGTCTCTGCTCTGAATCTTGGAAGCTAACAGAATCATCATCTATAATGATGCAATCCTCAACCCCTCCGTCTATGAGAAAACCATAGTACCTATCAGGGGCTCGAGGAATCCTATCAGACCTCCTAACGACTGGTTGGGAAATATCAGGTTCTGACTCTCCCACTGGTTTCAACACATGTTCTTTTGTTAATTCTCCTTCTGAAGCTTCCTTCATAAGAAACTCCTATTCTAAAAAGATGGCATGTTTAGAGACAACAATCCTTTGTTGCACCAGATGGTAGAAGGTATACAGTGAAGAATGTTTCTGGTACCTAATGAATTTACACAAGACAGATCTATCTTCCATTTTATCTGGATTATGCCTTTTGACATATGCAGGACAACCCCATACCCTTAAGTGTTTAAGGTAGAGTTTCTTGCCACTCCATATATGATAAGGAGTAATTGGCACAGATTTTGGTGGAACCCTATTGAGAATATAGGCAGTAGTTTCTAGAGCATAGCCCCAGATAGCGGTATGCAATTCAACATCACTTATCATGGATCGCACCACGTCTAACAAAGTGCGATTCCTTCTCTCTGACACACCGTTATGCTGAGGTGTATAAGGAGGTGTGACCTGAGAGTGAATCCCATTCTCTTTTAAATACGTAAGGAATTCATGACTCAAGTATTCTCCTCATCGATCAGATCGAAGGATTTTAATAGTTTTGTTTGTCTATTTTCCAACTTCGTTACGGTACACTTTGAATCGCTCAAACGTTTCAGACTTGTGTTTCATCAAGAACACATGTCCAAACCTAGAATGATCATCAGTAAATGTAACAAAATATGAATATCCTCCTTTGGCTAATGTAGACATAGGTCCACATACATCAGAATGTAAGAGACCCAAGAGTTCACCAACTCTCTCCTCTTGTCCTACAAAAGGAGTTTTGGTCATCTTAACTTTGATGCAAGACTCGCAAGTGTCATATGACTCATAATCCAAGCGGTCCAAGGACCCCTCTATATGTAACTTGCTCAGTCTCTTCTCTCCGATGTGGCCTAGTCTATAGTGCCAAAGGTAGGTTTCATTATAGCCTAATTCCTTGCGTTTTCGTGTATTAACATTTAATGCAACGCCATTACACAAAGTGTACGCACCATTATTTAGAGTCCCAAATCCTAGCAATTTACCATCAAAGAAAATGTTCATAACTCTTTCATTGATGGTAAACGTGTATCCCTATCTGGCAAAGGCCGAGACAGAGATAATATTGCATATGAAATTTGGCATATAGTAACATTGCTTCAGAAGCAAGTTGGCGCCACTCGCCAATGTGTGTTTGACATTTCCCAAAGCTACATCAGTAACATTTACTGCGTTATCGACCTGGAGAATGACCTCATTCTTTTCAAGCCTTCTATTAATTCTCACTCCCTATAACTGTTTACATATGTGAGAGCCTGCACCGGTATCTAATACATAAGCTTTAGAAGTTACGGAAAGAACTATACTTTGTATAACCATTATTGAAGTTAGGGCATGCTTCCCTTTCTCCTTTTGCTCACGTACTGTCTTTATATCTCTTACCCAGCCATTATTTTCATAACCAGTTGACATATTCTTATCTAGGATATGTTTAATTTCACTTGTTATGATGCAAAGAATAAAACTCCTAAAATTAGCATGCGTTCATAATTTTAAAATATAATTAGATTGGTTTTTATCCAATTATATCCTCCCAGTATTTTAGCGAACATTTTAAGCCATAATAATGAACGAATTTATTAACTAAATTTAGTGGGAAAGGTATCCAACCACCCTAAGTCTCACAACCTTGAGTTGTCTCAACAAGTTGCTTGACTCTATGATCGGTAGATGACTCTTCATCAACCACATCGTATGTGATTTCTTTATCTGTTTTTACCCCTAATCACTTATGACCTTGAGTTGGCTTAATAAATTATAATGACTAGTCTAGCCTGACCGTTACATTCTTGTCCAGTCCTAACTTACACCGGTGCTAGGTTATGTTCACGACACGATGGTTTGGGTTAAGTAGAACTACATCATTTGTTGAATGGAATTGGATTCCAAAAGATAGTTATGTGCTTCGAATGTAACTCCAGAAATGTACCACAAGTGCACGGTGTTAAAGCTTTGTAATATAGAAAGATATCGATCCCACTGGGAGGTAATTGATTTAAAGGTCTTGGGTTTATTCAAAGTCTCGAAACAATGTCAGTTGAGGGTGTTCAATTGGTTGTCACAAGTATTTCCTATCTCAAATTAACAATTTAATAAAGACTAGGGCAATAGTAGTCACCACTAAGATCGTCAGATGTCGATGCTAGGCTATAATTTCTACGTTAATTGGTTTTATAGGGAGAGATTATCGCATCTAAAATGTGGAATTCATGGCCAACTATCATTGTACCAATCATCTAACATATCATGTGCTTAGCCACACCATCGTGGATGGCCTTGCATGCGATCCGTGCATTACGAACGACAACTATTCTCAATCTCTACTCACGCCACCATCATAGGTTAGAGCTTCGATCTATGATTTGATGGCTCTCATTGATGCTACTATCGTAGATCATCCACCAGTAATATAGGACGCCGGTGGAAACCTTCAATGTGCGTGCCACTATCATGGATCACGAACTCTAATTGGATTTACTAACGTGCCTAATTAAGTTCATAAGAGAGTATGGCTAGGTTGCATGCCACTATCGTGGATCACAAACCCTAAATAGAATCTCCTACGAAATTGGCTGGATCAACCAAATCACATCCCTTTTATACCAAAACAACATAAAAATCGTAACTTTACATCTAAATCCTAAGATCCTAGGGCTCATCCATTAGCCTTAGAAATGACTACTCACGATTCATAAAAATATCAACAAAAGCAATAGCAATAACAATAGTAGTCAACATAGCAAGAATAGAGATCAAAACTAAATAAGAGAGACAAGAAATCGTTACCAAACCAATAGAGATGAAGAACTAAACTCTAGAAATTTAAGATACAAAGATTCCAAAGCGAATTGCAATAATAAAAATCAAGTCTTTGTCTCCAAACAATAACGACGGCTCTAAAACTCTCTCAAAAACTAAAACTAGAATAATAAAGCAAGCCCTCTAAACATAGGGTAGAAAATAAGTTTATATACAAAGGGGATGGACCCCACAAAAATATGGAAAAAGGCCCAACTTGGCCTTCAAAAAGTCTGCCTGTGGCGCCCTACTCGGTCGAGTAGCAGCGCTGCTCAGTCCGAGCTGGGGTTTCGTGGCCGCAACTTCGCTCTGAGTTTGGCTTCAGCAATTGGGTGCTCGGTCCGAGTAGATGTCTACTCGGTTGAGCTGTAGAGGGTCGCTGCTAGGCTCAAATTGCCATTCTGTCTTTGCTTCCGCTCGGTCGAGTCGCCTTGCCTGCTCGGTCTAGCTGTAGATGGTTGGAAGACTTCAAAAATGCTGTTCTGTTGTGCGTTCCGCTCGACCGAGTAGCTGCTCTGCTCCGTGGAGTGGCCTTGAGCTCTTCGAATGCGGCAATGTGTTTGAAACTGAAGCGTAGCCGTCAAGTTGTTCTGAACAAGTGATGGATCTGCTTGGTCCGAGTGATACATAAACTTGAAGGTCGGATCTCCTTTCTTCAGCTGTGGCAGCTCGACCCGAGTGGACATCTACTCGATCGAGCTAAGTAAGAAACCTAAGTAGCATTGTGAAGACTCCTCTTTTATCTCTCTTTCATCCTTCTTCTTTCTTCTCCTCCTCCAATCTTCTTCTCCACCTCATCAAGCACCTAATGGGCCTTTCCACTGATGCACCGGCAAGCTTGGGTGTGTCCATGTCTTGAATTTGCTCCAAATCGCTCCAAAGTTCCTAAAAATCTACAAATCTCTATGAGAATCAAATATATCGTCAAAAGCACGATAATGTATGGAAAAATGAACTTTGGACGATGAAAATGATATGAAATGATGCAGTAAAAGCATAAAAAATATGGACACATCAAAATTCCCCATGCTTACCTTTTACTCGTCCTCGAGGAAGACGAATATGAAGTTCACCGGGAAGTAAAAATAAGAAAATGGAAAAGAATGCAAAGAGGAGGGGGTCGCTAGATTATTCTCTCAGATCTCAAGCCATCACATATCACAACGGCTTAGGAAATAATTCACATTCTGCCACAGAGATTTCACATCTTAGATAAATGAAGTACTTGAGAGTTTAAGATCGAAAAAGAGGAATCTCTCTAGAGTTCATACGATTAGCCTACATCCACATCATGTGTTTCATAGCATCAAATATACACAACATTGGCTACACACTTTTCAATCAAAAGCTATAACTGAAGCGTAGAGAATTCACATCAAGCATACAATATAGAATAGAATAGAAGTCAAGACATGCACATACTCATATCAAATCATAGGAAATCCACATAACTAAATTGTTTTGCTAAGTTTCGGGATTATCAAACTTTTCTGTTCGTGCACAACTCCACTCTAATGTCTTGCTCACTCATATGGTCAAAAGATTTCACCCCCAAGCTTTAATTAAGGCATCGCATCCAAAGAAATATTTATGGATTTATGATTTTTGTTTTGGTTTTCCCAAGAATATATGTATTGCTCCGAGTAATGAATTTCGAATTTTTCTTTCACCTTAAAAACTTTTGTTTCTTCTTTTCCTTTTTGGATTTTTTAATAGCGATAGGATTTGTACTTTTGCTTTTTGACTCCTTTTTGGCTTTTTTTTTTACTTTTTTGGAGCAACTTTTGTAATGGTAGGGAATTTTGGGAATGTATGCGGTAGAAATAGCTTTGGGGAGTAAATCCGAGTGACATGTAGAGAATAATGTTGGAATTCCATAATTCCATATCTCTATTCCATATGGTTTCGATATGACAAACATATTACTATTACTAACTCTTTCTGTGCAAATAACTGGCTACTCAATATTTACATCTTGGACATAATCACTAGTTACTGCTTCATGCACAATGACTTCTCAAATTTAGATGCAGTCATATCTACAGCTTTTATGTAGTCAATGTATTTTTCATTTTATAGCTTTTAAGCCTGATGATGACTTATCTTAGATGACTAGGGTCTCTCATAACATTTATCTACAACCTAGTCTTTTCAGAATCCTAAGATTCATCTTTTAGAAATTAGCCGACCAATACATTTTTGTTAGCATGCTAATTTTTTCTTTTCGAATTTGACTTTGAAATTTGTTGATCTAATTCCTCTTCATATGAGGTACACGTCAGTAACCTCAAACAGTCAAATTTTGTCGTTTCAAAATTAGTCGACCAACAAAAATCATTGGCTGACCAATTCCGTTTTTGACCGTTTTTGCAATTGGTTTGTTATATCCGTTGGAAACGGTTTTTGACTGTTGGAATATGACCGTTACAACTTATTTTCAGATCTATAAATAGATAAATATTGAAATTCACTTAAATTCACTTCATTTCAGATCTATAAGCAGATGAATATGACCCCTTTCTCTTAAATTCACTTCTTTTTCCAACTTTCTTTCTTAGAACATAAATTCTATCTTCTTCAGAGAAATTTCTGCCATTGTTTTCATTTGGAGAAGAAAAATTCTGATATTTTCTTCATTTGAAAACTGAAATCTTCAAGAGTGTTTCTTCCTTTCAAAATCTAGAAACCTTGAGCTTTCATTTACACCTTTCCTTTGAATTCCATTTGAAATTCACTTCAAGGCTTTAGGCGTTGTTTCACTCTTTCCTTTATAAGTTGAATCTCTTGGCGTAGAGATTGTACAAAGTTTAGGGCACAGGGAGTGTCGCCATTTTTGTATGGTCTTGCTTGCAGGGCAAGTGTTATAGTGGATTGAAAATCTCTGCGTGGTAGATGACTGGACATAGGATCACGAGGATCTGAACCAGGATAAATTCTTGGTGTTTGCATTTGCTTGGCTGGTTTGCTTATTTGTTTTGTTTCATTAATTGTGTTGATTTTTTCACTGTAAGTTATTTATATTTAAAGGAATATACAAGTTACTTTGTATACCTCCTAATTATTGATAATACTAATCATTTCCGCTGTTTAGTATCGAGATAGTTATATCGAAAATCCTTGCATTTGGTATCAAAGCCTGGTTCAAGAGACATGTATATTTCCAATCTAACAATTGGTATCTCTGGTGATCGATGGCTTCAACAATTACAACACAATTTCCCAAAGGGCATTCTACCATAAGGCCTCCATTTTTCATGGGCTCCAACTACTCATATTGGAAGCAACGAATGATGATCTACCTCCAGTCAATCGACTTCCAACTTTGGAACATTGTGGAGACATCTTACACCAAGCCAACAACCTCTTATGGTGAATGGACCACTGTAGAAAAGGCCAATGCAACATTGAATTCTAAGGCGATGAATGAATTATTCTGTGCAATGGACAAGAATGAATTCAATCGAGTCTTCCAAGCCACATCAGCATCTGATATTTGTCATACATTCGAGGTAACACATGAAGGCACAAATAAATATAAGGAAACTAAAATTTCTGTTCTTGTTCACAAGTTTGAGTTATTTAAGATGAAGGACAACGAGACAATTAGAGAGATGATCACTAGATTCACCAACATCACCAACTCTCTAATTGCTCTTGGTAAAGTATATACTCAAATTGAACAAGTCAGGAAGATTCTTCGTGCGTTAACCCCAGAATGGGAGAAGAAGACAACAGCAATAGAAGAAGCCAATGATCTATCCACCCTCACAGTCGAAAGCCTTATTGAAAATATTATGGCATATGAAGTCCAACTTGAAGATAGAAAGAAAGAAAGCACGCACAAGAATAACCTTGCCTTTCATGCGTCATCAGACAATGATGATTCAAATGATGATGATGATTTGGAATACTTAACAAGAAAGTTCAAGAAGTATCTCAAAGGTAAGATCAAAATAAGAATTTTATGAATACTAATGAGAATTCTTCTTTGTGTTATCATTGTAATAAGCCAGGACACATCAAGAAGGATTGTTTCTTACTTTCAAAGTCAAAGAATGCTGAGAACTGTAACAAAGTATATAAGAAGAAGAAGGCATATGCGGCAACATCGGACGAATCTTCAGATGAAGATGAGAAAGAAAAAGAACAAAGTGCACATATGCGTTACATGGTTCAGGCTGACAACAATCAAGTAAGTAGTTTATATAATGAAGAATTGTTAGATGCATTCAATGATTTGTATATGCACTTTAAGAGATTAAATTCTA
This sequence comes from Scilla litardierei, assembly GCA_030789695.1. Classification (NCBI taxonomy): domain Eukaryota; kingdom Viridiplantae; phylum Streptophyta; class Magnoliopsida; order Asparagales; family Asparagaceae; genus Scilla; species Scilla litardierei. The sequence continues at coordinate 311,811,961 of CM061133.1, read as the reverse complement.
TGCACAAATCATTGAAACATAACAATGACACTTTGATTGTTGAACACGAGGCACTTGTTTCAAAACTTGCATATCATGATATGTTATCTTGTGAAAAAGAACAACTTCTTACTCATAATGTGGCCTTGAGTAAAGAGAATGAAATTCTAAAGTTAGAAGTCCATGACTTGTATGCACGTATATCCGAAATGGATACAAATATTTCATCACTTAAGATGAAATACAACGAGATATCTTCTAATGTTGAAAAGTTCAACAAAGGAAAGGATCATCTTAATGATTTGCTCTCATTTTAATATCCTACAACTCATTGGCCTGGGTTAGGTTATTCAAAGAAGAATGTTACCAAACCCAATGTCTCATCTTATTTGGATGTTAAACATAAGATTGTTAATGTACCTAAGAAGAATCATGCATCCATCTATGCTCATACTCATTTTGTGCCTAGGAAACCCATTCATTTTTATATTTGGGTTCCTAAGGACTTATGTCTGCATGATAGAGATTTATATATTGATTCATACATAAATAATATTGTTTATTCACATGATTATTTGGGAAAATCAAATTCTACATGGGTTTGGTTTCCTAAGGACTAATGCCCCTGACCCTACATTGTAGAGGGTACCATTGCTTAAATGTTTATTTTTCAGGTATCCAAAAGAAAAGAAGGTCATTGACGCTAATATCCTTTTGACAATGACAAAGGGGGAGAAACGCCATAATATGGCATTTACTCAGGGGAGTTATAAGAATTTACTTAATTCATGTTATTAAATGTTTTTCATCATCAAAAAGGGGAGCATGTTGGAATTCCATAATTCCATATCTCTATTCCATATGGTTTTGATATGACAAACATATTACTGTTACTGACTCTTTCTATACAGATAACTGGCTACTTACCATTTACAACTTGGACATAATCACTACTTACTGCTTCCTGCACAAAGACTTCTCAAATTCAGATGCAGTCATATCTACATCTTTTATGTAATCAATGTATTTTTCATTTTATAGCTTTTTAAGCCTAATGATGACTTATCCTAGATGACTAGGGTATCTCCTAACATTTATCTATAACCTAGTCTTTTCAGAATCCTAAAAGTCCTCTCTTAGAAATCAGCCGACCAATACATTTTTGTTAGCAGGCTAATTTTTTCTTTTCGAATTTGACTTTGAAATTTGTTAATCAAATTCCTATTCATATCAGTTCCATGTTAGTAACCTCAAATGGTTAAATTTTGTCGTTTCAAAATTAGTCAACCAACAAAAATCATTGGCCGACCAATTCCGTTTTTGATCGTTTTTGCAACTGGTTTGTTCTATCAATTGGAGACGGTTTTTAACTGTTGGAATATGGCCGTTATAACTTCCTTTCAGATCTATAAATAGACAAATACCACCTTTCTCTTAAATTCACTTCATTTTCCAACTTTCTAAACCACCTTTCTCTTAAATTCACTTCATTTTCCAACTTTCTAAACCACCTTTCTCTTAAATTCACTTCATTTTCCAACTTTCTTCTTTAGAACTTAAATTTTATCTTCTTCAAGAGAAAGTTCTGCCATTGTTTTCATTTGGAGAAGAAAAATTCTGATATTTTCTTCATTTGAAAACTGAAATCTTCAAGAGTGTTTCTTCCATTCAAAATCTAGAAACCTTGAACTTTCATTTACACCTTTCCTTTGAAATTCCATTTGAAATTCACTTCAAGGCTTTAGGTGTTGTTTCATTCTTTCCTTTATAAGTTGAATCTCTTGGTGTAGAGATTGTACAAAGTTTGGGGCACGGGGAATGTCATCATTTTTGTATGTTGTTGCTTGCGGGGTGAGTGGATTGAAAATCTCTACGGGATATAGAACTGGACATAGGATCACGAGGATCCTAACCAGGATAAATTCTTGTTCTTTGCATTTGATTGGCTGGTTTGCTTATTTATTTGGTGTCATTAATTGTGTTGATTCTTTCACTGCAAGTTATTTATATTTAAAGGAATATACAAGTTACTTTGTATATCTCCTAATTGTTGACAATACTAATCATTTCCGCTGTTTAGTATTGAAATAGATATATCGACTATCCTTACAAATAAAAGATATACGTGGAGAAGGATTAGATATAACGCTCGGTTCACTCAAAAGCGTGCACTGATCACTCCGTATTTTACACCTTTTTTCCGCATGTTTGCATGCCATTTAGATCGCTCAAATCATGTTTTTCACGATTTATCGACGGTATTGCGATACTTTTCATGATTTGTTGTTTTTGTCGTATGTCAGGAGATTTGGAGCGATTTGGAGTGATCCCGAGATACACCTACTCCGGAGTGTCACCGACGACTTCCCCGAGGGGTATTTTGCTATTGGAGAGGAGAGGAAGAAGAAAGAACGTCGTAGGAGCGACGAGGAGGCAAAAACACTGAGAATGGGCATTTTCAGTGTCTCACTCGGCCGAGTGAAGGAGTCACTCGGCCGACCAGCGAGACCCCGCTCGGCCGGTCAGATCGGACACGCTCCAAGTGTGCACTCGGTCGAGCATCAGAAGCCGCCTCGGCCGAGTGACGTAACCCGTCCGCCTGAGTGGCACTCAGACGACGCCCCTCAAAAAGAGCCAACTTACTGTTTTTCTTCAGTCTGAGCAGCAGAAGCCCGACTCGGCCGAGTGGCAATTGCCGACCGCCCAAGTGAAGATAAGCCCATCGGCCGAGTGACGACAACTCACTCGGCCGAGTGACGCCCGAAGTGAAGACCCCCAAGACCCCGGACTTACTGGAAATTCTCAGGGTCTCTCACTCGACCGAGCGACTTTTGTCACTCGGCCGAGTGAGCAGCGCTGCCTGTAGCGGAAATCACGATTTTGGAGCTACGCAGGGGCAGTTTGGTCAAGAATTTTTGGGCAGTTTTGGGGGGTATTTAACCCCAGATTCTAACCTAGTTTAGGGAGCTTTTTGATTGCTTTTGGCAGCCTTTTTAGATTAGACTTTTTAGAGTTTTGTTCTTGTGATTGGAGAGGAGAGAAAAGTTTTATTTTGTTGGATTCTTGGAAAGCTACATTGGTTTGTCTCCCTCTTCATTAAAAATCCTATTTTTATTGCTATTTTGATTATTGCCATGAATTCTATTGCTATTTCAATTGATTATTCTTCCATTTGTGATATGATTTGTGAGTAGTCTAAACGTCTTAGGGCGTGGGGATGAACCCTACGAGCCCAATTTCTGATTTGTTATGATTTGGTAGAACTATTGCTAGAATTGCTATTAGGGTTAGTTTGGGATCGATATATTACGGATAGCTAGGTGTTCATATCGATTGGGATTTGCAAGAGATTGGATCCCAATTCGATAAGAAACCCTAGAAATCCGAATTGGGTTGAAATTGAGTTTCCAAATTATCGGTTTGCAAGATATTGGGCCGATACTAGGATCCTCGGTTGTAATTCTATATCGATACCTGTTTGCAAGAGATTGGACGGGTAGGAACTATCCCAACCTAGGTCTTAGCCCTAGTTTGCACGAGAGTGGGCTCGGGATGTGATTGAACAATGACGTTGATCATAATGCTAGCTTGCCTAGGCTAGGGTTTGCAAGAGATTGGGCCCGAACCTAGGTTTGCTATAGACCGGCAACAGCGCGAGAGCGTGAGCTAGGTTTTACATTCAGTTGCAACTAGTTCACCTGAAATACTACCCTAGCAATTGTGATATCGATGAATCACCTTGACGAGATACGGTGAGTAGCGGGGATTCCCTATTCCCTAGGCGTCTTTATTTGATTTTATATCTCTTTACATTACTTGACGATTGTGACAACATCGCCGAAAGGCAAATTCCTACTTTTCTGTCCCTATAGCCAGGTTGTTCGGAGAAGGCACTGTCATACGTCATCCCTGTGTTCGATACCCGCTCGCCGCTACACCGTGTGCTTGCGGTAAAACTACACGGTCGCTCTTTAGGGTGTACGCTCGGGCGCGATCAAGTTTTTGGCGCCGTTGCCGGGGAGGACATTTTGACGGTGTTCGGCATCGACCACCCGGTTATTTTTCTTTCTTTCTTTACTTTCTTCTATATCCTGTTCTAACTCTGTTTGCAGCCCTATTTGCATATTCTCCCCGTATTTTGCATAAGATCTTAACAGGTAGAATGGAGGATGCAATGTTGACAACGGAACTCAGTCAGGGAGATTATGACTCCTTCACAGACCTCCTTAAGGAGCTTGTCGATGAGGTCCACGCTACCGGAGCTTTTGCTATCGATATCAAGGACCCCGACGAACAATTGTTTGCTAGTTTTATGATGGATCAAGTCTCCCCGGATGGGACTATCGGGGGCAATGTCAGAGTTGATGTGATAGACGACAAGTTATACTTCGAAGACGGTAGAACAAGTGTCGAAGAGCACTATACTCCCGAAGAATCTTTCGAGCAAACCAATGTTCAGGGAGTTACACTCTATGACCCTCACTCTTGCTTTTATGAATCGTCTGATGTGTTTCTTGATTCCAGGAACGAACCGGAGCAGAGTGAAGGTTTTGACGATGCTAGCACAGAATCGGAGAGCGTCTATTTCGATGCATCATCCTCACTAAAGAGTGAGTCTGAGTCTTCACATGAGAGCACGCCGCCTGAACATGAGCTAAACTCGGATGTCAAAGGAGAAGCCAAACCCATGCGAGCTGATGAAGTAGAAGGAACGGCACCTCTTGAGGTAGAACTTAAACAATTACCACCGAATCTAAGGTATGCCTTTTTGGGTAATAAATTAACTTTTCCGGTGATAGTTAACTCCCACCTCACGCATGATCAACTTGAGAGACTCCTAGACGTTCTTAGGAGCCACAAAGATGTCCTTGGCTACACTATCTCCGATCTAAAAGGGATAAGCCCTAGGCTTTGCACACATATGATCCATTTGGAGGATACCGACGCCACCTCCATAGAGCCTCAAAGGCGGTTAAACCCGAACATGAAAGAGGTGGTTAAAAAGGAAATCCTAAAATTGCTTGAGGCCGGTATTATTTATCCTATCTCTGACAGTAGGTGGGTTAGCCCCGTCCACGTCGTCCCCAAGAAAGGGGGGATGACCGTTATAAAAAATGACAAAGGAGAGCCCATTTCTACACGCACTGTCACGGGATGGCGGATGTGCATTGACTATATGAAATTGAATAAAGCCACCCGGAAAGACCATTACCCGTTGCCCTTCATTGATCAAATGCTTGAACGCCTAGCTAAACATAAGTACTTTTGTTATTTGGACGGGTATTCAGGGTTTTTCCAAATCCCTTTACATGAAGATGACCAAGAAAAAACCACTTTCACTTGTCCCTATGGTACCTATGCCTACAGTAGGATGCCCTTTGGTCTTTGTAACGCTCCCGCAACCTTTCAGAGATGTATGACATCCATTTTTTCCGATTACATTGAAAATATTATGGAAGTCTTTATGGATGATTTTTCGGTTTATGGAAGCGAGTTTGATTCTTGTTTGGCTAATCTCACTAAAGTTCTTAAAAGGTGCCAACAAAATAATCTAACTCTAAATTGGGAGAAGTGTCACTTCATGGTGACCGAAGGTATAGTACTTGGGCACCTTGTCTCCTCGAGAGGGATTGAGGTAGACAAGGCGAAGATTGAGGTAATCGAGAAACTCCCTCCTCCTATTAATGTTAAGGGAATTAGAGGCTTTCTTGGTCATGCGGGGTTTTACCGCCGCTTTATCAAGGATTTTGCCTTGATTGCCCGACCTCTTACATCCTTGCTTGCTAAAGATACTCCTTTTATTTTTTCAGATGAATGCTTGCAAGCCTTCAATACCTTGAAGGAAGCACTAGTTTATGCACCCATCATACAACCACCGGATTGGAGCCTTCCCTTTGAGCTAATGTGTGATGCTAGAGACCAAGCCATCGGGGCGGTATTGGGACAAAGGAAAGATAGGAAGCTTCATGTAATATTCTATGCGAGCAAGACATTGGAAGACGCGTAGAAAAACTATACAACTACCGAGAAAGAGCTTCTATCGGTCATTTATTCCATCGAGAAGTTTCGCTCCTACCTCCTTGGTTACAAGGTGATTGTCCACACCGACCATGCGGCATTGAAATATCTCCTAAACAAGAAAGAGGCCAAACCGCGGTTAATTAGGTGGATACTCTTGTTGCAAGAATTCGATCTGGAGATCAGAGACAAGAAAGGTACGGACAATATGGTAGCGGATCATTTGTCTAGGCTTATTCGCGACAAGGAGGATGAGAGTTTGCCTATCGACGACACCTTCGTTGATGAGAGGCTATACGCCGTAAGGACCGGAGAAGTGCCTTGGTATGCGGACTTCGTCAACTACATGGCTTGTGGGATTAAACCATGCGGTATGCCCACACAACAAAAGAGGAGATTTTTGCATGAGGTCCGTAGCTATTTTTGGGAAGATCCATACCTCTTCAAGATATGCAAAGACAGTGTTATTCGGAGGTGTGTTTCTAAGGAGTAGGCAACGTCTATCATTTTGCATTGCCACGGTATGCCATGCGGGGGACATCATGCCGCCTCTAAGACAACCGCTAAGATTTTGCAGAGCGGATTCTTCTGGCCAACAATGTTCAGAGACACCCACGACTTTGTGAAGGGGTGTGACAGGTGCCAACGGACCGGGAATATTTCCAAACGTAATGAGATGCCGATGAGGCCCATCCAAGAAATTGAGCTTTTTGATTGTTGGGGAGTGGACTTCATGGGACCATTTCCGTCGACCAATGGTAACAAATACATCCTATTGGCCGTTGACTACGTCTCCAAATGGGTGGAAGCAATCGCTACCCCTACCAATGATGCAAGGGTCGTCTCTAAGTTCTTCAAGCAGAATATCTTCCCACGCTTCGGAGTGCCTCATACTTTGATAAGCGACGGGGGGAGCCATTTCATAGAAAACAAGTTTGAAGCCATGCTGAAGAAGTACGTGGTAAACCATTGAGTTGGCATGGCGTATCACCCCCAGACAAGCGACCAAGTGGAGGTCTCAAATAGAGAGATCAAGCAAATTCTTGAGAATACCGTGGATCGATCTAGAAAGGATTGGTCAATGAAGTTAAACGATGCTCTATGGGCATATCGCACGGCCTTTCGCACTCCCATCGGCACCACACCGTTCCGACTTGTTTATGGGAATGCTTTGACGGGAAATTGGCGGTCCCTTAGGGCACAAAAACTCTAGTCCCGTCCTAAGTCCGACGAAACATAGACAGAAAAACAATAGCAGCGGAAGAAAAACTATGTTAACTAATTAACATGCAGTTAAAAACAATTTTTCAACTTAGCCCTAAGGTCCAAGACCCTATGCCAAGATCTATGCCGACTTGGGATGGATCTGACCATTCTAAGAAGGATCTAGCCTACTGCGATTAAACTAAACTAATGCTAATAAAATACTTTAATCACATACCCGGAATCTCAGCCCTGGGGCAGGCGAGATGTTCCGCGCCGTCTTCCGAGATGCTCCCGTCCCACGCCGAGCCGCTCCTTGAATCGCTCCCCGAACCGCTCCTCGAACCGCTCCGCATCTTGAGGCGATCAATCCCCGTGCCGCCGAGCCAACCACGCGCCGAAGAAAGTTTCACGCGCGTGAAACCTCCGCCTAGATTTCGGATCCAGAATCCGAACTCCTTCGTGGCTTTGCTAGAGCCCTCAGGAGTAAGGAAGAAATTTAGGGAGATGAGAAATATAAATTTAAGCCTAGATCCGAGCGTGCTCCAACATTTACGAGAGCCGCTCAGATCTAGAGCTTGGGACGAGTTTTGAGAAAGGGGGGAGACCCCTATTTATATAGGCGACGGACTCTCCCCTTTTCTCAAAATCCGATGTGGGACTAATTATTTGGGTTAGTTAAAATCAAGTTAGTTTGCACTTCACAAAGTGCAAACTTCCATGAATTTTAACTCACTCACCGTTGAGCTTCAAGATTGATACAACCTATCAATACGACAAGCGTTCAACGGTGAACGCATATGAAAAAACCGTTCGTCAATCGGAGTTCGTTTGACCCTCCAACTGAGTGTCCAAAGATCAGCCCTAGGCTAGTTTTTCGCAAAAACTGAGCCGTCATTTTGAATCTGCACACTTAGGGTTCAAAACCCTAGAGGCGGGGCCCATGGGTGGGCCCCACACATCCAGCGCGCGCCAAAATTACCCGAGTCGTGCCTGGGCAAAGCCCAGGTAACGCCTGGGCTCGCCCAGCCGCCTGGGCCGCGCCTGGGCTCGCCCAGGCGGCTTGGGCGAGCCCAGGCCCGCACTTGGGCTTCCCCAGGCCTGCGCCTGGGCAGAGCCCAGGCGGGCCTGGGCAGAGCCAAGGCCCTGGGCAGAGCCCATGCTTGCGCCTGGGCTTGCCGAGGCCGAGCCTGGGCTAAGCCCAGGCTTGTGCCTGGCTAGCCCAGGCAGCGCCTGGGCTAGCCCAGGCAGCCTGTTCTGCCTTGCATTTACTGGGCCTGGCCTGGTCTGATCCTTTGGGCTGTTTTGGCTCTAACTTGAGCATTTGGTGTCCGATTTGGACGCCGTTCGAACCTGGATCTAGACCGGGACATTCCCGTCTTACCCGTAAACTTTTCCTTGCGTTTCTTTTATTAAATATTGTTTTACACAATTTAAAACACATTTAATCACTTTTGCATCAAATGCAAAATAGTCCCTATCTAGGCTTAAATTATCATATTGCATCAAATGCAATTATTTCATCCCTTGCATCAAAAATGCAAAATATTCTCCCTAACTAATTTCTACCTATTACTAGATGAAGGTCGCACTCTTTGTGTGACCCTACGGCCTGACCCTACTACAGGTTGGGCTCGAAGCACTATACGACAAAGACCACGAGCAGTGGCTGCCGTCCCTGTTTCAGCATCATCATAATGTGGTTAGCTCATCAACATGAGAATTGTCGGGACCGCCCTGACCGTGTCTGTGATGATTTCTGCAGTTATAGTCTCTTTGTCTAAACTATGTCGTGTAGATCAAGTCTGGGGTACGGTTAAACTATCAACCTTAATAACTTGACTCCAGTTAGTTTTGATCAATCTTTAGTCAATAAATGTTGGACTTCTTCTAACATACTCTGCGCAGAGTTTTTACTAAAGACCGAACTAACTCTACGACACTAACTCCCATTGACCAGGAGAGACGAATCCTCTCTTGGTCATTACTCGCCTCATACGTTTCAAGTGACACCTAATCAAAAGACCTTTCGACAGGCCTTGCCTCGAAGCTAGGTCAGTTGATCTAAGTGGCACCGTTCACGCATAGGTCCGTCAAAATGACCTCAAGTCAAAAGACCAACTAGCCTATCATCACTCAGAGTTATCATTGACAGATTGGTCAATATAACCATATGATAACTCTATTGGATCGTTCAGTGAACTCATTCTAATGAGCACCTGTGCCTCGTCTTCGACTTCGCCAAGTCAAGCGATCATGAGATCATCGCCACCGCTAAACGGTGAAGACTATGACACAATGGTCTATCCGATGTTTCGATATCCTTGTCTCGAAACATCTACGACCACGAACCATTTTAGACTTATGCTACAGACGGTCAAACGTTTCTCCATGATCGAGATACTCATCTCGATACCCGTTTGACCTTGCATAAAGTCTCAAGACTTTACCTAAGTTGATATCTAATGTTAACTAACATTACAATATAACTTAGATAAATTATTACCAAACAGCTTACTGTTATTTCGAACAAGATGTTTGTGCTATTCACACAGGGATAAATGGCCTCGAGGGCATCATATTCCTACATCTCCCACTTGCACTCAGGCCCATTTATCTCGGTATCTTATACCATTTTCCACATAAGTTTTCCCGACTTCATGTGGTAGAGCCATCGTGAGTGGATCTGCTAAAACCGTCTACACTATAGACTTAAGGGGTTTCTATGTTCATGTTAGACCAACCATTTGAATCTCATTCAAATAATTCACTTGGTCTTTTCGGAATCCATAATATTTTATTTACTCGGATCTTATCCAATTCATCGTACCTTACGACAATAATTTTAAATTAGTAATTTGTCATTACAAATGGCTCATATTTATTTCAAATAAAGTATCAAACTTTTTGATTACTTTGTCAAAATATATGTTCCATTTCTTTAATGCCTCGCATGTAATTTATACGCTCCCACTAACCTTGAAAACTTTCTGGCCAATTCATATAAGTTGGTTCGTCTAAATCATATTTAGAAAAACGAACTTATAAGTGAATGTTCCAATTTTCATGGTCAACTTTGAGCGTTTTACATCGAGCTTGGTCCGAGTAGATCTGTGCACATCTGCTGGTGAAAATGGTTTCATGATAATCCGTTTTATAGGAATTAGGATGAAAACCGTTCTCGTCCAACATGATTGTACTTCAGTATTTTCTTTTCTGCACCAAACTTTCAACTTAAAGATTTACTTGCAGAAAGTGAGGAAACATTTTCCTTGGGCACGTAAACTAAATTCTCAAATTTATTTACGCACACGGACCTGCATCAAGTTTTAAATCGGAGTTACTACTCCGAATTTCATCCCGGAAGTTGACTAAGTCATCATCAATAATGATGTCTAACTCGACAATTCGTCTCACGAGATTCGAGTAATAATACAACTTCCTTACGATTGATTTATTGAATATCTTATTGATAATGTTCTCATAGAACTTTATCAAAACCTGGGCATTACTATCTGGGACTTAGCCCAGAGGGAGGACTTAACTCAGAGTCACTTACAATGGATCACACTAAATCTAATTAAGTGTGATTCATACCTTTTAACACACCGATGTGTTAACAGACTTGATCTGAGAGAAAATCACATTTTCTTTTAATTACACAAGATTTTATTTAGCCAAGTATTTGACCATTCGATCTAATCGAATCAGTTTAAATACTTTAGTCATTTCGTTCTTTATTTTATCAGACTTGCGTTTCATCAAGAACACGTGTCTTAATAAAATATACGAATAACTTATTTTGTTAAAAGATAGACTCGGGTACATCAGTATGTACGAGACTGAGTTCGACAACTCATTCTCCCACTGTCTTACAGATGGGTTTCGGCCTTTGTATCTAAGATGCTAAGACTCACAAGTGTGCATAGACTTCATAATACGAGAGGTCAGACCTCTCTTTATGTGACTTGTGAAGCTTAATCTCTTGATTTGGCCTAGTCTAATTTTACCATATAAGTTTGCTACTATATTGTGTATTTATATATATTAACATTTAATATATATATGTAGTTATTACAAATTACTTAACACAAAACATTGCTTCAGAAGCAAGGTGACGACATTCGTCAAAAATGTGTTAGACGTTTTTGTATAACAACTTATTCCGAAATGTGACATCAAAATATGTCACGTTTTCATTTCCTCCTACTTATGCCTCTACTAATGATAAATTAAACTAACTTTCTCAATTGACTTTCTGAAGTGCCTTCTTCCTTTTCTAAATCACATTTAGATATCAACATAAATAAATAGATATGCAAGCAACTTATGTATCCAAACACTTGAGCTTTGCAATCTTGAGTGTAGCTCAAGAAGTTGCTTGTCTCAAGATCTGGTTGGGATACATAGTCTTGCATCGCTCATGCACTCGTATTCGACTCAAACGGTTTGATCGAATTTTCGAACTTTGCGGATCAAAATTGTTTGTCCATACAACCTTGAGGGTAGCTCGGCAAGTTGTAGGGAGAAACATACTTTGAATGTCCTATATGTTCAAGCTGCCTCATATAGAGACGAGTGACATGTAGCGCGAATTTATTTGTTGGACCCAGAACTTAATGAAATCATATTTCTTAAGTCTGTTCTTTAGAAGGTCATTTAATGTCAACGAGAATATAGTTTAATTCTATCAATTAGAATTTAACCTGATATTCAATTAATCAACCTATTTAACCAGTTAACTAATTCCAATATTATATATTCGGATTCCTTCGGTAAACATAGTCTTGCCCTAGTTTTAGCATATGTTCAATATTAAATATAGGTAGATTGGCTTTTATCTATCTATATCCTCCCACTATATTTACGATCGTTTTAAAGTTTAATAACGAACGATTTAATCGAATTAAAAATTAATGGGTAAGAGTTCCAATCACCTTGAGTCTAAACAACCTTGAGTGTAGCTCAACAAGTTGATTGGCTCTGCGATTGGAAGATGACTCTTCATCGATCATATCGGATATGAATCTCTTAATCGGTTTTTGCCCCTAGCCATTCGTGATCATGAGTGTGCTCATCCAAATCACAATGTTTAGTCTAGTCGGACCCTTGTTTTCATGTCTAGCCTGACTTGCCTTTCAGCTCGGTGTATGCACGACACGTCGGTTTGGGTCAGGTCTTAGACTACATCTAGGCAGACTACATCCTTGACTAAACTTGCGCCGCCGCTCGGTGTATTCATGACAACGTCGGTTTGGGTCAAGTCAAGATGTCATCTTATGTATTTAAGAAGTTGGTTTCTACAAGGTTGCCATGTCACAGCTTGAGTGTATCTCAACAACTGTAACACGGGCCCTATAGTTGCTAACCCCTAAAACAAGGAGGGCTACGGCTAATCTTGAAAAAGATCATTAACGTATTTGACTTAGATATAGTCTAGGGTGTCATACAATCATGATTCGTGACATTGCGGTCCAGCGGAACTCAGCCAGGATCACTATCCCTTAAAGGGTGATCCAGAACTCTTAGCCAAGCACATTGACTGGATCATGGTCCATTGAATGAAGCTTGTCATTTTTGTATGTATGCCATAGACTAAACAGCTTTTATCAACAACTAATTAATCCTATCAACTAGTTGAATCCTTAAATTCAAAATTTTAGGATTTATTTAATAACTTTTATTAAGTCCTTATCAACTATAAGGTTCACGTGCTATCCTAATCGTTATTAGGATTTTAATAAATTTTATTAACAACGCTAGAAGCGAAGTCCTTTAATGAAAATTAATTATAACAATTAGAATTGAAAATTCATTTAAAGGACTACCCTAATCAGGAATTAGGTCTTATATTGTTGTTAATGTTTTATTGAAACATAACATGTCATTAAAATTCAAGTAATAAATTTTAATCATTTTTAATGGCTAACCTAAAGGGTTGTCTTGTGTTATCAAATAAGGGACAAGATTAGCCAGCCATTATAATAAAACTACACTAATTTTATCAACATAAAATGAAAGTGTATATCTATTTAACAATTAAATAAACTAAGTTTATCGCATAAACAATTTTAGACTTTTAAAATCAGTTTTAAAAAATATCTTATAAATTTAAAACATTAATTTAAAAATTTTCCATGTTCAAAAATTTATCATATACAATTTTTAAACATCTAAAATATTTTAAACTTATCGCATAAATTTAAAGCCTTAAAATCAATTTTAAAATTTATCACATAAATTTAAAAAACACCATTTTAAAATTTCCATGCTTAAAAAATTTATCATATAAAAATTTTTAGGCATCCAAAATAACTTTAAACTTTTAAAGATTTAAAATTAGTTTTAAAATTATCACATAAATTTTAAAACGTCATTTTAAAAATTTTCATGTTCAAAAAATTTATCACATAGAATTTTGAACTTCAAAAACATTTTTAAAATTTTCTTATAACTTTAAAAAATTTAAAAGTATTTAAAAGCATTAACAGGTTTAATGAAATCGCAGTACCTAGATCGACTACGCAAACCTAGGCTCTGATACCACTGAAGGGAAATTTAGCGGTCCCTTAGGGCACAAAAACTCTAGTCCCGTCCTAAGTCGGACGGAACATAGACAGAAAAACAATAGCAGCGGAAGAAAAACTATGTTAACTAATTAACATGCAGTTAAAAACAATTTTTCAACTTAGCCCTAAGGTCCAAGACCCTATGCCAAGATCTATGCCGACTTGGGATGGATCTGACCATCCCAAGAAGGATCTAGCCTACTGCGATTAAACTAAACTAATGCTAATAAAATACTTTAACCACATACCCGGAATCTCAGCCCTGGGGCAGGCGAGATGTTCCGCGCCGTCTTCCGAGCTGCTCCCGTCCCACGCCGAGCCGCTCCTTGAACCGCTCCCCGAACCTCTCCTCGAACCGCTCCGCATCCCGAGGCGATCAATCCCCGTGCCACCGAGCCAACCACGAGCCAAAGAAAGTTTCACGCGAGTGAAACCTCCGCCTAGATTTCGGATCCAGAATCCGAACTCCTTCGTGGCTTTGCTAGAGCCCTCAGGAGTAAGGAAGAAATTTAGGGAGATGAGAAATATTAATTTAAGCCTAGATCCGAGCGTGCTCCAACATTTACGAGAGCCGCTCAGATCTAGAGCTTGGGACGAGTTTTGAGAAAGGGGGGAGACCCCTATTTATATAGGCGGCAGACTCTCCCCTTTTCTCAAAATCCGATGTGGGACTAATTATTTGGGTTAGTTAAAATCAAGTTAGTTTGCACTTCACAAAGTGCAAACTTCCGTGAATTTTAACTCACTCACCGTTGAGCTTCAAGATTGATACAACCTATCAATACGACAAGCGTTCAACGGTGAACGCATAGGAAAAAACCGTTCGTCAATCGGAGTTCGTTTGACCCTCCAATTGAGTGTCCAAAGATCAGCCCTAGGCTAGTTTTTCGCAAAAACTGAGCCGTCATTTTGATTCTGCACACTTAGGGTTCAAAACCCTAGAGGTGGGGCCCATGGGTGGGCCCCACGCATCCAGCGCGCGCCAAAATTACCCGAGTCGCGCTTGGGCAGAGCCCAGGTCGCGCCTGGGCTCGCCCAGCCGCTTGGGCGAGCCCAGGCCCGTGCCTGGGCTCTGCCCAGGCGCTGGGCAGAGCCCAGGCGCCTGGGCAGAGCCCATGCTTGCGCCTGGGCTTGCCCAGGCCGAGCCTGGGCTAAGCCCAGCCTTGTGCCTGGCTAGCCCAGGCAGCGCCTGGGCTAGCCCAGGCAGCGTGTTCTGCCTTGTATTTACTGGGCCTGGCCTGGTCTGATCCTTTGGGCTGTTTGGCTCTAACTTGAGCATTTGGTGTCCGATTTGGACGCCGTTCGAACCTGGGTCTAGACCGGGACATTCCCGTCTTACCCGTAAACTTTTCCTTGCGTTTATTTTATTAAATATTGTTTTACACAATTTAAAACACATTTAATCACTTTTGCATCAAATGCAAAATAGTCCCTATCTAGGCTTAAATTATCATATTGCATCAAATGCAATTATTTCATCCCTTGCATCAAAAAATGCAAAATATTCTCCCTAACTAATTTCTACCTATTACTAGACGAAGGTCGCACTCTTTGTGTGACCCTACGGCCTGACCCTACTACAGGTTGGGCTCGAAGCCCTATACGACAAAGACCACGAGCAGTGGCTGCCGTCCCTGTTTCAGCATCATCATAATGTGGTTAGCTCATCAACATGAGAATTGTCGGGACCACCCTGACCGTGTCTGTGATGATTTCTGCAGTTATAATCTCTTCGTCTAAACTATGTCGTGTAGATCAAGTCTGGGGTACGATTAAACTATCAACCCCAATAACTTGACTCCAGTTAGTTTCGATCAATCTTTAGTCAATAAATGTTGGACTTCTTCCAACATACTCTGCGCAGAGTTTTTACTAAAGACCGAACTAACTCTAAGACACTAACTCCCATTGATCGGGAGAGACGAATCCTCTCTTGGTCATTACTCGCCTCGTACGTTTCAAGTGACACCTAATCAAAAGACCTTTCGACAGGCCTTGCCTCGAAGCTAGGTCAGTTGATCTAAGTGGCACCGTTCACGCACAGGTCCGTCAAAAATGACCTCAAGTCAAAAGACCAACTAGCCTATCATCACTCAGAGTTATCATTGACAGATTGGTCAATATAACCATATGATAACTCTATTGGATCGTTCAGTGAACTCATTCTAATGAGCACATGTACCTCGTCTTCGACTTCGCCAAGTCAAGCGATCATAAGATCATCGCCACCACTAAACGGTGAAGACTAAGACACAATGGTCTATCCGATGTTTCGATATCCTTGTCTCGAAACATCTACGACCACGAACCATTTTAGACTTATGCTACAGACGGTCAAACGTTTCTCCATGATCGAGATACTCATCTCGATACCCGTTTGACCTTGTATAAAGTCTCAGGACTTTACCTAAGTTGATATCTAATGTTAACTACATTGCAATATAACTTAGATAAATTATTACCAAACAGCTTACTGTTATTTCGAACAAGATGTTTGTGCTATTCACACGGGGATAAATGGCCTCGAGGGCATCATATTCCTACAAGCTTGCCACTTGCCGGTAGAGTTGGAACACCGCGCATATTGGGCCATCAAGACCCTCAATTATGATTATAAGAGTGCGGCGGTGAGGCGACTCTTGGACATCAACGAGCTTGATGAGATAAGAAGAGACGCCTATGAGAGCTCAAGAATTTACAAAGAAAGGACCAAGATTCTCCACGATGCACGCATAACCGTTATAGACTTCAAAGTAGGAGACAAGGTCTTGCTATATAATTCTCGGCTCTGACTATTTCCCGGTAAGTTGAGGTCACGTTGGTCCGGACCTTTCACCATCAAGCACATACAACCGGGAGGGGCTTTTGAGTTGGAAAGCAAGGACGGAGCCACATTCAAAGTAAATGGTCATAGGCTCAAGCATTATTCCGAGGGAGTCCCAATGGGAGAAATCAATAGAATATATCTGCTTAAGGGACGGCCGGATGATCTTTCATACATCCTTGACGAGGTCGTTGAGGAGGCGATCCCCCACTCCATCGGCACAATATTCAAGGATGACGTCGAAGAAGGCCCGGATTTGGGCCAAGAAGAGATGATGAATGAACCCCCCGATCTCTCCACCGAAGTTGATGAAGGCGACGCTGATGTCACAAGGATTCGAGAGCTCTGCAATCTCTCAAAACTGAAGTCTCCAAGGAAAGCTCCACCGATACGGAAATCGGTGTCTCCGGTGAAACCAAGGCCCGGAGCAAGCTCAAGCTTGGGGGAGCCACCCCTCAACACCACCCGAGGCGAAGGAGCACCGAGGAAAAACACGCCACCACAACATCCAAATTTAAGCGTTCTTCCCAATAAATTCGACGGGTGCATCTCATATGCACCCAATATCCCGCATTAAATTGAAAATCAAAGGGGGTCGAGCTCAAGACCTTAAACGAGCGCTTGTCCGGAGGCAACCCGACGGTTATCGCTTTATTTTTACTTTTTCCTTTATTTTTGTTTTAGAAATTATTAGTGTTTTGAGTCGTTTGCCTAAAAATTTCGTGATAACGGGTCCTATTTTTCTTTGACAGGAGAGGAGAACGGGGTACCTATCATTAGGAGGATGAACAAGGCGATGATGAGCGCTCCAGGAATGCGCTCGATGCTTAGGAGGAGGATGAAATCGACTGGAGGAAGAAAAACAGAGATTAGAGCCCAAACGAAGCCAAACAGCAGAAAACAGGATTCACTCGCCCGAGTATACTAGTCACTCGGTCGAGCACATAAGCTCGTCCGTCCGAGCGGCACACGAACGAGGGAAGTCTGCTGTACCCAACTCTCTGTTTCTTTTCTTGATTTCAGTATAATTGCCACTCGGCCAAGTATAAATCTTCACTCGGCTGAGTGAAACTGATACACTCCTAGGGCGAGTATTACCGAGTATCTTGAGCCACTCGGCCGAATGGACGTTTTCCACTCGGCCGAGGGTGGCAAAGCCACTCGGTCGAGTCGTAAGCGGGGAGGAATTTTCAAAAAAATATTTCCGTTACGTCACGCGGCCGAGTGACATAGTCACGCGGCCGAGTGACATAGTCACTCGGCCGAGTCGTAACTTTCCCTATTTAAGCGCTGCGGGCTAGGGCGCGGAATACGAAGCGTTATTTTCCCCAGCACCCGAGCCCTAGCCGCGAACTCCCGAGCTACTACGATCTCTCACCCCCAACTCGCCCGAGCCACCGCCCCGCCGCCGCGCTCGACCACCCACCTCTGGCCGACGTCGCCGCTCCTCCGCCCGAGTCGCTGCCGGCGATCCCAGCGCCGGCCGAGCTCCGGTAACGTGATTTCGCCCTATTTTCTCCTATTTTGTGTATTTTTCGACGATCCGTGTGTTTAACGAACCACTAAACCAAATTAAATTCGATTTCTATCTATTATACCCCTAACCCCCCATACGTTTTGAATATTACACGCTAATATCTCAATTTGATCCGCAGGTTTTATTGGGGAGCTTAGGGGCGCCTAGGGGAGCTTCCGGGGAGCGTTTTTGGCTTCGTGGAGGCGGCGTCTTCGCACACATCCACCATTTTGCTCTCGCGGCGTGTTCTGGTAAATTCGTTCCACTCATTTTCGCACGCCGCATTTATTTCGTTTTTTGGTGAGCACCCGGGGGCCACATGCCGCCCCGGACACGGCCACGCTCCAGGAGAGCTTCCGCCAAGCAGAAGCGGTCGGATGAGCCCGGCCTCTCACACGAGATGGAGGACTCTCCTCCACCTACACCACCTCACCCTGCACAGCCATTACCTGCAGACCCCGTTCACCCCGCATAGCCACTGCCTGCAGACCCCGTTCACCCCGCTCAGCCACCCCCTGCCGACCCACTGCCACCAACGGCTCCACTTGTCGGGCCGCTGGGGATTACGTTCCGGGACGATGCACACCGCGTCGTTTTTGAGTGCATTTCCCAGCGCTCGATTGTACCCTCCAGGTTCGCACAGCTTGCAGACCTAGGACGCCTGGGGGTACTTGAGGGGATGCTCATGTTGTATGACAACGTGGGTTGGCGAGATTTTTTCCAAGTGTCGGTGGACACCTTCGTCCGTTCGACGCTTGAGGTGCTTAGTTCTATTGCCCAGACCGACGAGGGATGCTCGTTCAGGTTTATGGACCGGGAGTGCCAGGTCACTCTCGGTATGAAGAGAGCATTCTTTTCGTGGCCCGATATCCCTGGGGCCAACCGTGGTTACGCCCCCACTCACATTCCCCCACCTTCCTTCGATTCCCATGCTTTCTGGGCCCGGATCACAGGTTTACCAGCTGCCTTTGACCCTAGTAGGGCCAAGGCCTCGGCCATCGTCCACCCCTGCCTCTGCATAGCTCAGCGCCTTATGGAGACTACCTTTTTGGCGAGGTATGAGCCTGGGACGATGTCCACGCCGGAGCTTTATATGCTCTATGCGATGACGCGCCCCAGAGCTCTAGCTAGGGAGAGTGACGAGTTGGTCCCCGCCGTCGTGATTGATATCGCGAGCTGGTTTTTGGACCGCATCATCGTATCGGTAGGCGCTCGCTCACCGATATGTTGCGGCGGTCTGATCACCCTGCTCACCCTGATGACCGGCGAGGACCTTCCGGCTGACCTGCGACGAGCCCCGGGCCCCACTTCACTGTCCATAGACGTCATGGCCCGGATGAAGATGCTTCGTCCGCACGGCCAGCGGCACTGGGTTTGGTTGCAAGGTCCCTACGGTGCTGATTACATGATCCTTCCGAGCCCAGCTCGGACACAGATAGCACCAGCACGGGTGGACTGGCTCCGGCGATGGATCTCCTGATCTCTGCCGCCTATGTGCTTGAGGCCGAGGAGGCCGAGGAGGCTGAGCAGGCCCACGCTGCACATGCTGCGCCCGTTGACCCCGTGGCCCCTCAGCCTATCCCTGATATTTTCGCTGCTCCCGCCACCACTGTCCACACTTCTGACGGTATCGAGAGTACACTTGCTGAGACCGCCTCCACTACCACCACTCCCACCACTCCCACCACAGCTGGCCCTCTGTCTGTTGAGCCCCTTTGCTCTGCACTACCTGAGCGCCTACCTACTTTTGTTGAGAGTGGAGAGCCTTCTTTTGTTGCAGTCATGGAGACCATGGCCAGTATGATCTCCGTTGGGATTTCACCTTTTATACCCCCACACTGCCTCCCCAGCGGTTGTCACCTCTGTCTCCACCGCAGCCGTACTATCTGAGAGTGTCGTGACGTCTGTTCCCACGTCTGTGTCCCCGACCTCTCTTGCCGCCGCGTCGCCACTTTTATACTCCACTTCCGCTACTGCTGCTTCCACCTGACACCAGCCTGCGCCCCAGCCTCGCACTGAGGCTAGGCCCCCACTTGTGAGCACAGCACCCTTCCTCCACATGCCTGCTGCGCCCATCCACTACACCACCCAAGTTCACCAGCCCCGTCCTGCACAGCACAGACAGGTGCGTCCCTCTGCACCACCTCCCCTCGACACTGTACTTCATAGCATTCGTGCTCTCGAGGGGGCGGTGAGTGGCCTCAGAGGTGACCTCAGGACCATGTCTGCCACCGTCACAGCTATGGCCAGCCGCTTCGACCTACTACCGGGCATTCACTATTGCCTCACCCAGATTCTCGATCGGCTTCCTCACGCACCCGCACCCACCCAGCAGGTACCCACACCTACTCCTACACCCACCCAGCCTGCTTCTACACCCATACCCACACCCACCAAGCGGACTGTTCCCCAGCACCCACCACCTCCACCTCCGCCTCAGGACGGAGACGGCGCAGCACCACCCTCTTAGGCACCCTTGATGCCATTGATCTTTTTTGCCGACATGCTGCCCGTTTCTGCTCGGTCCTGATGAATTTTGCCCACCCCTCATCCCTCCTCTCACTGTTTTGGATCCATATTTTGATCATATCTTTCTATATCATTTTTGGGAGAGAGTGAGAGATTTTTGGCTTCACACTCTTATCTCTGATTCACTCTTATATCTGCATGCATCATGTCCGCATCATATTTTCATTTTGTTATTTTTATTTCTTTTTCATCATGCATGCATCCTCACATACCCCCACCATTACACGTCACTCGGTGTGCCACACTTCGCATATTGAGGACACTGTGCACTTTAGCTTGGGGGAGTGAGTTCTCACGATTTTCGATTTACCACCTTTATTTTTAGTTTTTTCACGCCATTTTCCGCATTTGCACTCATTTTCATCATTTTTTCCTTTTTTTACCACGCATCACGTTTTTCTTATTTTCTTTGTGTGCTGCATTGTAATTAGTTTTATTTTCCCTTTTTATCTTTACTTCTTTCATCTTATGCTAGAGATGATTTTTCTGTGATGATGATGACGTGGAGTTAGCTTTCTCTATATGCATGCTATATTTGTCATGTCTTAGATTTTATTTCTGATATCATATGCTGTGATTTGCCTTGCATTTAGAGATAGTAACCCTCACTTTTTCCGTGTGAAAATGGATAAAATTCTATTATTAGCTGAGTCTGAATATTCATATGTATGCTATCGTAGAAAACACACCAAGATTCACGCATTGGATGCTTATATCTGGAGTACCTTTTTCTTTTCCTATATCACTTCTATTTGCATGATTTGTACACTTCACTTCAGGATGATTGAATGATGTTAGCTATGATAAATCTGGATTAGTTTGCTTTTTTGTGATCGAAACCGAGTAGATTAAATTACCCTGCTGAAGTTGTCATGCACGTCCTATAGAGTGAACTGAGAGACATATTTATTTCTTTCTCCACATATCTTGAACATTCATTCTCTATTTTAAAATCATTGGTGAATCTTGTTGGATCCTGCCAAAACAGAGTTAGGATCGATAAATGAAGTTGAGACTTACGCTTGCGTATGGGGCACGGTAGTCTACGAACTTCGCCTTCGGATTCGCCACGACGGATCGAGTCTTCTCACGAACGGAGTAAGGCTACTAAATCCACAATCTAAATCTCTACTTTTAGATTAAGAACTTGGATAAAGAGAGAGGAAGGATTTCGGCAGAGCTTCGCTAGAATGAAATGCATGCAAGAATGCCATGCAAAAGTGTAAGGAAATGGCTAACCCTTGGGTCTTATTTATAGCCCCCAAGGTAGTTATTTTAGGAGTAATTGTTCCTTTGGAACAATTTAACTAAGGTGTACCATCGTACATGGCATATTATAAGCTTAAGTTGTACCATATGCATGGTACAACATAAGCTTAAGATATTACCCCTTTATTAGCCATATGTCGCATGCACTTATGCACATATAATGCGACTTTCCCATCAATCTAGAGATCCTCTCCGCAAGGGAACATATTCCCTTTGCACACGACTTCGTGTACGTGACGTTTGAGGTCCGTATTCCCTCGTACATCCCCTACAAGGGTGTACTAACGTCTTCCATATCCAACATCTCCCACTCACACTTGAGGGGATTGTAAGAGAACGTCTTTCTCTTAGTTCTTTCATCTATCATACCGAGAAATAGACCGTGCGACCGTCATGTGCGTAGAGTCTGTTGTTGTGCACTTGTTAGAGATACACAACGACCTCGAAGGTGCAAAGTTGAGTAGTTCAACGCATGCTTTACCCTAGATTATTTCTTCACAATTCTTATACTTTATATTCAACAATTGAATCCCATCTGGATCACAATTGGCTGGCCAGCTTTGAATCATTAAAGTCCAAATGTGAATATGAAATCAATCTTCCTCTTCTTGCGAACCTTCTGATCTTGACTTGATTCGCTTTTCTAACGTGTCCCGCCGAGCCGAATTATCATAGCCCTTTAGCAACATGCTAAGATAGCGATCATCTCGTCAAACCTAAAGGAACCAATTGGAGTCCTTGAGGGTAAGAGTTAAGGCCCATATGGCCTTTGAGTCTCACATAATAGCAAACACTATTGCTATTAACTCAGTGGTCGAAATGCATACGTGGTATGAACACGTATTACAACATCGCTCCTTTCCCAGGGAGTGTATGTCTCAATGATGTTGTAAGGATGATGATCAGACACCATAATGTCTGACTTTGAGTCCCTTATTCTACTCAAATAATCCTTTGGACTCACATCCCGCAATTAGACAGATAGGATTTCAAAAAAAATCCTCTTAGTTCTTTTGTAAGCACCCATATGATGCAGATCTTTCATACGACCATTTTGTTTAAGTCATGACTCTTAAATCATCCGTCTGATGATTTTGACTTTAAACAGGCCTCATCTCTATTCCATCCGTCTGATAGAATAAGGCGGTTGCTCATGTGAGAGAGCCAACCTAAATTTGTCCGACATACTAGAATTTAGCTGAGATTTCAAAAAATATACACAAACATTTCTTAAGAAATTCATATGCAATGTTTGAAAAAGAACTTATTCTTTTATTAATTTTGATCATTTACAGACATGGGAATTTACATTGGTACAACTCAGCTCTTACGCAATCCTTGAGATGATAAGTGTTTGTAAAACACATCTCTGGGGATAGCCTTCGTAAGTGGATCCGCTATCATCTCATGCGTAGATATGTACCTTATGTCTACCTTCTTGGTCTTATCATAGTCTTTTGCAAATTTGTAGCGGATATCTATGTGTTTGGTCTTACAATGGAATTTCGGATCTTTGACATAGGCTATAGATGCTTGACTGTCGCTGTGTATGGGTACATCACCTGAGTCACTTGCATTAATTAGCCTGTCTAAGAACTTCCTAAGCCAAACAGCCTCTTGGACTGCCATGCTAAATGCTACAAACTCGGCTTCCATGGTTGAAAGTGCGATGCAAGATTGTTTCTTGCTACTCCAGGATATTGCACCAGATCCGAGTAGAAAAACATATCCTGAGGTCAATCGTCGCTCATCGAGATCACCCGCCCAATCAGCATCAGTGTAGCCTTCGAGCCTCAAGGCATCTCCTTGATAGCATAAAGCAAAGTCTGCAGTTCCTTTAAGATACCGCATTATCCTCTTAACCGCTTTCCAGTGTACTTGCCCTGGGTTGGATTGGTAACAACTTACCATTCCAACGGCAAAACAGATGTCTGGTCTTGTACACATCATAGCGTATATTAGACTACCAACTGCACTGGAATATGGAACTTTTTCCATAATCTCCTTCTCTTTTTGGTTCTTCGGACATGATTTCAGACATAAATTGTCGCACTTGCTTATTGGAGTATCAATGGACTTGCAGTCCTGCATATTAAAACGTTCTAGAACCTTCTTTATATAAGTCTCCTGTGAAAGAGAAAGAAGTTTCTTTGAACGATTCCTTGAAATCTTAACTCCAAGGATATATGCGGCTTCTCCCATGTCTTTCATCTCAAAAACTGATGAAAGCCAAGCCTTGATATCCATCACAAAGCCCTTGTCATTTCCGGCTATTAAAATGTCATCTACATATAGAGACATAATAACATACTTGTTCTTATTCCTCTTGATATATACACAGTTATCTTCATCAAGCATGGAAAATCCATTTGATAAGACAACCTCTTGAAATCGTATATACCATTGCCTCGAGGATTGTTTAAGACCATATATGGATTTAAGAAGTTTACAAACCTTATGTTCGTTTCCTTCTTTTACAAACCCTGTTGGTTGTTCCATATAGATCTCCTAGTCCAATTCTCCATTGAGAAAGGCAGTCTTTACATCCATTTGATGTAATTCGAGGTCTAAGCAAACTACCATTGCCAGAATCAGGCGAATTGAGGTAAACCGAACAACAGGTGAGAAGGTCTCTTCGTAGTCTATCCCTTCCTGTTGCGTAAAACCTTTCGCGACAAGGCGAGCTTTATATCTGTCAATAGAGCCATCAGCCTTATGCTTGATCTTGAGAACTCATTTGTTCCCAATAGCTCTACGTCCTCTGGGTAAGTCAACTAAGTCCCAGACTTGGTTAACTTTCATGGATTCTAACTCCTCTTGCATCGCTTCCATCCATTTGTCTTTAGCAGGGCTAGATACGGCCTGTTTGAAAGTAGCAGGCTCGTCATCTTCTTATAGTAAAGTCATAAAGGTTTGCGGAAATTCATCCTCAAATCTTAGAGGAGCCAACCTTGTACGACTACTACGTAGTATTTGAGATTCTTCAAGTCCTTGTTGACTTGAGTTTAGATCAATTCTAATATCACTCCCGCTTGGAATGTCGTTAGAATTGCTCCCACTTGGATCATTATTCCCGTATGGAATAGGATAATCGTCATTCGTATAATCCATTGGTGAAGGTTGAAACGTATTTTCGTTTTCACCAAGAATTCTCCCACTCGAATGAGGTAATCCTTCTTGATCATAAATCTCAAATAGAGATAAGTCCTGACTTATCTCACCCTGTCTTGGAAACTCGTTTTCCAAGAAAGTGACGTCCCTCGACTCAAACTCAATTAGCCCACCATTGTCTTCCTGATTAACAAAAACATAACCTTTGGAGTTTTCTGCGTATCGTATAAAGATACATTTCCTTCCCCTTGGCCCAAGTTTGCCATACTTATGGGAGGAAATATGTGCGTAGGATGCACAACCCCAAGGTTTCAAAATGTTTAAGTCAGGAGACCTTTGGTTCCACAACTCATAAGGAGTGGAGCTAACTGATTTCGAGGGTACGCTGTTTAAAATGAAAGCGGCCGTCAATAATGCATCACCCCAAAAGGTGATTGGCAAGTTAGCTTGCGCCATCATTGAACGGACCATTTCCATTAAAGTCCTATTTCTCCTTTCTGCAACACCGTTTTGTTGAGGAGTATAAGGCATAGTTACCTGATGTACTATACCTTTTTCATCACAAAGTTCCTTAAAACTTATTGATTGATATTCACCGCCCCTATCGGTTCGTAAGACCTTAATCTTGCGATCTAATTGATTCTCCACTAAACTCATATAGTTTTTAAAGCAAGCCAAAGCTTCACTTTTGTGGGATATCAAATAGATATGTCCGAATCGGGTGAAATCATCAATAAAAGTGATGAAATAGGACTTTCCGCGTCTTGTCTTGATATTCATCGGACCACATATGTCCGAATGGATAAGCTGTAATGGAACCTCGGCCTTTGTGCCGGTTCCAAACGGCTTGCGACAAGATTTCCCCACAAGGCAATGTTCGCAGGTCGACATTTCAACCTTTGAAACATTGGATAGAAGGCCATGTTTGGCAAGTCTATCCATACGCGTTGGTCCAATATGACCAAGCCTTGCGTGCCAACAAATCACATCAGACTCATAAGTCTTAGAATTTGCAATAAGGAAATTTTCATTACATGAGGAATCATACATTGTACTCATTACAATAAATCCTTTGAATACAAACTCAGTACCAATAAGATTATTATTACAACTTAAGTCCACATTACAATCAGGAAAAAAACAGTTATAGCCAAGACCCATTAATACGACCACAGAAATTATATTCCTTCGAATATCTGGAGCGAAGAGGACATCATGAAGTAGGAGAGTGCGGCCGTTGTCCAAGACTAGCTTGCAAGTCCCAACGCCTTTCACTTCAACACGTGTGTTGTTTCCTACATAGATCCACGTCGTTCCTTGGGGTATCCGGTGATACTCCACAAAGGACCGTCTGTCCCTTGCTATGTGGTCGGTGGCACCTGAATCAATTATCCAAAATGGATTAGATTCCACAAGAAATATTGAACTAGAAACACATATGTAACTAGTATATTTACAAGTTACCTCGTCGCCTCCACTCGTACACGAACGAGCATAGTAACCGAGCTTGTTGCACTTGAAGCACTTGATCCTCTTCAAGTCTTTCTTCTTGTGCCATTTCTTGTGCCCACCCTTATGTTTGGGTTTCTTGGAAGACTCAGGTTGCTTATTACGTTCATTAGTGAACTTCGAACGATCTTTCCGTTTCTTTCCCCCGTGTGAGGAACTAGCAACCATGTGCACTTCTGCACTTGGCTTGGCAGCCGCAAGCCGCTCTTCCTCTAATTCGAGGTGCTTGGAAACATCGCTGAAGGTCTTGATGCTCTCATTGTGAGTGAGATGCATCTTCATTTGATCCCACCCATTTGGTAGGGAACGTATAACTGCTTGGATTTCTTGCTCATCAGTGAGCACATGACCTGCGTCCTTTAACTCCGAGATAAGGTTCGCCATATGTCGCAGATGTTTCCCCATGGAATGATCTGGACGTTTCTTATATGTATCGAACCTTATAGTTAAGGCGCGAAGTTTGGACACTGATGTGCCACCGAACTTCTCCTCTAGCTTGGACCATATGTCCATGGATAGGTCATGTTCTCGAAAGATGCGCATTATGTCATCAGCCATACTGCTTAGTAACGTAAAGCGCGCTATCTTGTTCTTCCGAGACCAAGCATCAAAAGCTTCCTTGTCTCGTCGGTGTTGGGCCGTAGTGCCCAACTCGGGTTCAATCATAACGTTCTTTAGAGTTTCGAGCACTTCTTGCTCTTCTAGAACGTAGTGTATCTTGATGGACCAAAGTTTGTAATTATCGCCGTTGAGTTTTTCACCTTTGTTTAACTCAGCGACGATATTCTTTGAAACGGAAGACATTTTACTTTTAAAATGCTGCAAAAGACATAAAACCAAAGGTTTGATCAAAAAATTGCATTGAAAAATTCTTAAAATACAATTCCCATTTGAAGTGATAATAGAATATCCCATTTGGATAGTTCTAATTTCAACTCCCACTTGGAATGATATTTATAATTTGATAAGTTACTTTCGAAAAATATTGAATATGTTACTCTAGAATCGGAAAGGTCACTATGTTTCCAATCACCATCTAGAGTAACTTTCAATATTTCTCCCTCACTTTATCAAATGTTAGTACTCTTATAGTACTTCGCAGCAGAAAAGCGTTTTTGAAAACTTATTTTTCAAAACGTATGAAAACGTATTTTTCAAAAAAAATATTTCAACTTAGTACCCTTATGATACTAGTGAAATATTCGGCACTTCCTGACCATTTGTCGGGAAAGAGCCGTAGCCGTGCCAAGGTCGGATCCCCCTTTTGGGAATTTTTCTGCAAACTAACGTCGCCGGCTCCCCGTATGGATCCAGGCGTTTCCCCCCGTATGAGAGAATTTTGGTGCAGACGACTGTCGTTTGGCCCCGTATGGGCTAGTCGGCACGTTCAAGTTCGACCAAGGCCTTTTGCTGAATTGGTCTAAAACTTCTCCCGGCCAGGGCCTCTGCCCTGGCCGAGGCTGGCCAAGGGCCGGCCAGGGCCTCTGCCCTGGCCGAGGCCGGCCAAGGCCGGCCAGGCCCTGGCCGAGGCCAGGGCATTGGCCCTGGCCTCTGCCAGGGCCGGCCAGGCCGGCCAGGGCCAGCCAGGCCCTGGCCGAGGCCAGGGCGCCGGCACTGGCCACTGCCAGCGCCGGCCAGGGCCGGCCCTGGCCTCTGCCAGGGCCGGCCACTGCCGGCCTGGCCTTGGCCGGCCACTGCCGGCCTGGCCATGGCCGGTCATGGCTAAGGCCATTTTGGCCATGGCCGGCCTCCCCTTGTGTGGGGTGGCCACACACCCCCGCCGGAGGGGGTTGCCGTGGTGGTTATTGGCCGTAGCCAACCCCCTCCGCATGGGGAGGGGGTGCATGGCCTTCATAGCCCATTTGGCCATGGTGCACATGCACTAAAATTCATCTTCCCCGATGGGAATAACCACCACCTTCTTCTCTGGTGAAGCACCCGTTCGTCGAGGAAGTAGTTGCCCTCCAATAGCCGTGTGCCAAAAAATGAACCCACTTCAAAAATTCGTAAACTACGCCCTCCACATGAAGAGAGTTCACATTCCCTATGAATGGAGACTCAGCATCCATGAAGAGAGTGAGCTTGACGATATGAACGGTCGGTTCTTCCCGTCACGGAGAGTTCCTACCATATCCATAATGATAGGATACCTTAACGTGAAAAGAACAACCGCTGCGTTCTCTCCGTCACGAAGCGTTCCTACCATATCCGTAATGGTAGGATACCCATTCGTGAAAAAGACAACGACTCGTTCATAGTTTTGACGGGGCGACGGTCTGACCGGAGCGAATCCGTATGGCTCTGATACCAATGTTAGATCCTGCCAAAACAGAGTTAGGATCGATAAATGAAGTTGAGACTTACGCTTGCGTATGCGGCACGGTAGTCTACGAACTTTGCCTTCGGATTCGCCACGACGGATCGAGTCTTCTCACGAACGGAGTAAGGCTACTAAATCCACAATCTAAATCTCTACTTTTAGATTAAGAACTTGGATAAAGAGAGAGGAAGGATTTCGGCAGAGCTTCGCTAGAATGAAATGCATGCAAGAATGCCATGCAAAAGTGTAAGGAAATGGCTAACCCTTGGGTCTTATTTATAGCCCCCAAGGTAGTTATTTTAGGAGTAATTGTTCCTTTGGAACAATTTAACTAAGGTGTACCATCGTACATGGCATATTATAAGCTTAAGTTGTACCATATGCATGGTACAACATAAGCTTAAGATATTACCCCTTTATTAGCCATATGTCGCATGCACTTATGCACATATAATGCGACTTTTCCATCAATCTAGAGATCCTCTCCGCAAGGGAACATATTCCCTTTACACACGACTTCGTGTACGTGACGTTTGAGGTCCGTATTCCCTCGTACATCCCCTACAAGGGTGTACTAACGTCTTCCATATCCAACATCTCCCACTCACACTTGAGGGGATTGTAAGAGAACGTCTTTCTCTTAGTTCTTTCATCTATCATACCGAGAAATAGACCGTGCGACCGTCATGTGCGTAGAGTCTGTTGTTGTGCACTTGTTAGAGATACACAACGACCTCGAAGGTGCAAAGTTGAGTAGTTCAACGCATGCTTTACCCTAGATTATTTCTTCACAATTCTTATACTTTATATTCAACAATTGAATCCCATCTGGATCACAATTGGCTGGCCAGCTTTGAATCATTAAAGTCCAAATGTGAATATGAAATCAATCTTCCTCTTCTTACGAACCTTCTGATCTTGACTTGATTCGCTTTTCTAACGTGTCCCGCCGAGCCGAATTATCATAGCCCTTTAGCAACATGCTAAGATAGCGATCATCTCGTCAAACCTAAAGGAACCAATTGGAGTCCTTGAGGGTAAGAGTTAAGGCCCATATGGCCTTTGAGTCTCACATAATAGCAAACACTATTGCTATTAACTCAGTGGTCGAAATGCATACGTGGTATGAACACGTATTACAACATCGCTCCTTTCCCAGGGAGTGTATGTCTCAATGATGTTGTAAGGATGATGATCAGACACCATAATGTCTGACTTTGAGTCCCTTATTCTACTCAAATAATCCTTTGGACTCACATCCCGCAATTAGACAGATAGGATTTCAAAAAAAAATCCTCTTAGATCTTTTGTAAGCACCCATATGATGCAGATCTTTCATGCGACCATTTTGTTTAAGTCATGACTCTTAAATCATCCGTCTAATGATTTTGACTTTAAACAGGCCTCATCTCTATTCCATCCGTCTGATAGAATAAGGCGGTTGCTCATGTGAGAGAGCCAACCTAAATTTGTCCGACATACTAGAATTCAGCTGAGATTTCAAAAAATGTACACAAACATTTCTTAAGAAATTCATATGCAATGTTTGAAAAAGAACTTATTCTTTTATTAATTTTGATCATTTACAGACATGGGCATTTACATTGGTACAACTCAGCTCTTACGCAATCCTTGAGATGATAAGTGTTTGTAAAACACATCTCTGGGGATAGCCTTCGTAAGTGGATCCGCTATCATCTCATGCGTAGATATGTACCTTATGTCTACCTTCTTGGTCTTATCATAGTCTTTTGCAAATTTGTAGCGGATATCTATGTGTTTGGTCTTACAATGGAATTTCGGATCTTTGACATAGGCTATAGATGCTTGACTGTCGCTGTGTATGGGTACAGCACCTGAGTCACTTGCATTAATTAGCCTGTCTAAGAACTTCCTAAGCCAAACAGCCTCTTGGACTGCCATGCTAAATGCTACAAACTCGGCTTCCATGGTTGAAAGTGCGATGCAGGATTGTTTCTTGCTACTCCAGGATATTGCACCAGATCCGAGTAGAAAAACATATCCTGAGGTCGATCGTCGCTCATCGAGATCACCCGCCCAATCAGCATCAGTGTAGCCTTCGAGCCTCAAGGCATCTCCTTGATAGCATAAAGCAAAGTCTGCAGTTCCTTTAAGATACCGCATTATCCTCTTAACCGCTTTCCAGTGTACTTGCCCTGGGTTGGATTGGTAACGACTTACCATTCCAACGGCAAAACAGATGTCTGGTCTTGTACACATCATAGCGTATATTAGACTACCAACTGCACTGGAATATGGAACTTTTTCCATAATCTCCTTCTCTTTTTGGTTCTTCGGACATGATTTCAGACATAAATTGTCGCACTTGCTTATTGGAGTATCAATGGACTTGCAGTCCTGCATATTAAAACGTTCTAGAACCTTCTTTATATAAGTCTCCTGTGAAAGAGAAAGAAGTTTCTTTGAACGATTCCTTGAAATCTTAACTCCAAGGATATATGCGGCTTCTCCCATGTCTTTCATCTCAAAAACTGATGAAAGCCAAGCCTTGATATCCATCACAAAGCCCTTGTCATTTCCGGCTATTAAAATGTCATCTACATATAGAGACATAATAACATACTTGTTCTTATTCCTCTTGATATATACACAGTTATCTTCATCAAGCATGGAAAATCCATTTGATAAGACAACCTCCTGAAATCGTATATACCATTGCCTCGAGGATTGTTTAAGACCATATATGGATTTAAGAAGTTTACAAACCTTATGTTCGTTTCCTTCTTTTACAAACCCTGTTGGTTGTTCCATATAGATCTCCTAGTCCAATTCTCCATTGAGAAAGGCAGTCTTTACATCCATTTGATGTAATTCGAGGTCTAAGCAAGCTACCATTGCCAGAATCAGGCGAATTGAGGTAAAACGAACAACAGGTGAGAAGGTCTCTTCGTAGTCTATCCCTTCCTGTTGCGTAAAACCTTTCGCGACAAGGCGAGCTTTATATCTGTCAATAGAGCCATCAGCCTTATGCTTGATCTTGAGAACTCATTTGTTCCCAATAGCTCTACGTCCTCTGGGTAAGTCAACTAAGTCCCAGACTTGGTTAACTTTCATGGATTCTAACTCCTCTTGCATCGCTTCCATCCATTTGTCTTTAGCAGGGCAAGATACGGCCTGTTTGAAAGTAGCAGGCTCGTCATCTTCTTATAGTAAAGTCATAAAGGTTTGCGGAAATTCATCCTCAAATCTTAGAGGAGCCAACCTTGTACGACTACTACGTAGTATTTGAGATTCTTCAAGTCCTTGTTGACTTGAGTTTAGATCAATTCTAATATCACTCCCGCTTGGAATGTCGTTAGAATTGCTCCCACTTGGATCATTATTCCCGTATGGAATAGGATAATCGTCATTCGTATAATCCATTGGTGAAGGTTGAAACGTATTTTCGTTTTCACCAAGAATTCTCCCACTCGAATGAGGTAATCCTTCTTGATCATAAATCTCAAATAGAGATAAGTCCTGACTTATCTCGCCCTGTCTTGGAAACTCGTTTTCCAAGAAAGTGACATCCCTCGACTCAAACTCAATTAGCCCACCATTGTCTTCCTGATTAACAAAAACATAACCTTTGGAGTTTTCTGCGTATCGTATAAAGATACATTTCCTTCCCCTTGGCCCAAGTTTGCCATACTTATGGGAGGAAATATGTGCGTAGGATGCACAACCCCAAGGTTTCAAAATGTTTAAGTCAGGAGACCTTTGGTTCCACAACTCATAAGGAGTGGAGCTAACTGATTTCGAGGGTACGCTGTTTAAAATGAAAGCGGCCGTCAATAATGCATCACCCCAAAAGGTGATTGGCAAGTTAGCTTGCGCCATCATTGAACGGACCATTTCCATTAAAGTCTTATTTCTCCTTTCTGCAACACCGTTTTGTTGAGGAGTATAAGGCATAGTTACCTGATGTACTATACCTTTTTCATCACAAAGTTCCTTAAAACTTATTGATTGATATTCACCGCCCCTATCGGTTCGTAAGACCTTAATCTTGCGATCTAATTGATTCTCCACTAAACTCATATAGTTTTTAAAGCAAGCCAAAGCTTCACTTTTGTGGGATATCAAATAGATATGTCCGAATCGGGTGAAATCATCAATAAAAGTGATGAAATAGGACTTTCCGCGTCTTGTCTTGATATTCATCGGACCACATATGTCCGAATGGATAAGCTGTAATGGAACCTCGGCCTTTGTGCCGGTTCCAAACGGCTTGCGACAAGATTTCCCCACAAGGCAATGTTCGCAGGTCGACATTTCAACCTTTGAAACATTGGATAGAAGGCCACGTTTGGCAAGTCTATCCATACGCGTTGGTCCAATATGACCAAGCCTTGCGTGCCAACAAATCACATCAGACTCATAAGTCTTAGAATTTGCAATAAGGAAATTTTCATTACATGAGGAATCATACATTGTACTCATTACAATAAATCCTTTGAATACAAACCCAGTACCAATAAGATTATTATTACAACTTAAGTCCACATTACAATCATGAAAAAAAACAGTTATAGCCAAGAACCATTAATACGACCACAGAAATTATATTCCTTCGAATATCTGGAGCGAAGAGGACATCATGAAGTAGGAGAGTGCGGTCGTTGTCCAAGACTAGCTTGCAAGTCCCAACGCCTTTCACTTCAACACGTGTGTTGTTTCCTACATAGATCCACT
Source organism: Scilla litardierei (assembly GCA_030789695.1). Lineage (NCBI taxonomy): Eukaryota > Viridiplantae > Streptophyta > Magnoliopsida > Asparagales > Asparagaceae > Scilla > Scilla litardierei. The sequence continues at coordinate 311,778,398 of CM061133.1, read as the reverse complement.
TCGTTCCTTGGGGTATCCGGTGATACTCCACGAAGGACCGTCTGTCCCTTGCTATGTGGTCGGTGGCACCTGAATCAATTATCCAAAATGGATTAGATTCCACAAGAGGTAAGCTTGGGGGATTTTGATCACTCCGTATTTTACACCTTTTTTCCGCATGTTTGCATGCCATTTAGATCGCTCAAATCATGTTTTTCACGATTTATCGACGATATTGCGATAATTTTCACGATTTGTTGTTTTTGTCGTATTTCAGGAGATTTGGAGCGATTTGGAGTGATCCCGAGATACACCTACTCCGGAGTGTCACCGACGACTTCCCCGAGGGGTATTTTGCTATTGGAGAGGAGCGGAAGAAGAAAGAACGTCGTAGGAGCGACGAGGAGGCAAAAACACTCAGAATGGGCATTTTTAGTGTCTCACTCGGCCGAGTGAAGGAGTCACTCGGCCGACCAGCGAGACCCCGCTCGACCGGTCAGATCGGACACGCTCCAAGTGTGCACTCGGCCGAGCATCAGAAGCCGCCTCGGCCGAGTGACGTAACCCGTCCGCCCGAGTGGCACTCAGACGACGCCCCTCAAAAAGAGCCAACTTACTGTTTTTCGTCAGTCTGAGCAGCAGAAGCCCGACTCGGCCGGGTGGCAATTGCCGATCGCCCGAGTGAAGATAAGCCCATCGGCCGAGTGACGACAAATCATTCGGCCGAGTGACGACAACTCACTCGGCCGAGTGACGCCCGAAGTGAAGACCCCCAAGACCCCGGACTTACTGGAAATTCTCAGGGTCTCTCACTCGGCCGAGCGACTTTTGTCACTCGGCCGAGTGAGCAGCGCTGCCTGTAGCGAAAATCACGATTTTGGAGCTACGCAGGGGCAGTTTGGTCACGAATTTTTGGGCAGTTTTGGGGGGTATTTTACCCCAGATTCTAACCTAGTTTAGGGAGCTTTTTGATTGCTTTTGGCAGCCTTTTTAGATTAGAATTTTTAGAGTTTTGTTCTTGTGATTGGAGAGGAGAGAAAAGTTTTATTTTGTTGGATTCTTGGAAAGCTACATTGGTTTGTCTCCATCTTCATTAAAAATTCTATTTTTATTGCTATTTTGATTATTGCCATGAATTCTATTGCTATTTCAATTGATTATTCTTCCATTTGTGATATGATTTGTGAGTAGTCTAAACGTCTTAGGGCGTGGGGATGAACCCTACGAGCCCAATTTTCGATTTGTTATGATTTGGTAGAACTATTGCTAGAATTGCTATTAGGGTTAGTTTGGTATCGATATATTACGGATAGCTAGGTGTTCATATCGATTGGGATTTACAAGAGATTGGATCCCAATTCGATAGGAAACCCTAGAAATCCTAATTGGGTTGAAATTGAGTTTCCAAAGTATCGGTTTGCAAGAGATTGGGCCGATACTAGGATCCTCGGTTGCAATTCTATACCGATACCTGTTTGCAAGAGATTGGACGGGTAGGAACTATCCCAACCTAGGTCGTAGCCCGAGTTTGCATGAGAGTGGGCTCGGGATGCGATTGAACAATGACGTTGATCCTAATGCTAGCTTGCCTAGGCTAGGGTTTGCAAGAGATTAGGCCCGAACCTAGGTTTGCTATAGACCGGCAACAGCGCGAGAGCGTGAGCTAGGTTTTACATTCAGTTGCAACTAGTTCACCTGAAATACTACCCTAGCAATTTGTGATACCGATGAATCACCTTGACGAGATACGGTGAGTAGCGGGGATTCCCTATTCCCTAGGCGTCTTTATTTGATTTTATATCTCTTTACATTACTTGACGATTGTGAAAACATCACCGAAAGGCAAATTCCTACTTTTCTGTCCCTATAGCCAGGTTGTTCGGAGAAGGCACTGTCATACGTCATCCCTGTGTTCGATACCCGCTCGCCGCTACACCGTGCGCTTGCGGTAAAACTACACGGTCGCTTTTTAGGGTGTACGCCCGGGCGCGATCATGCACAAACATTTTAGTAAAATAATACATCAGCTAAACTCATATATAAGCAAGGGTATTCTTAATCATATCAATGAGTAGTGAAATCAAGCAGTAAGATTTTTCAAACACATCAAGCATGCAACAAGAATGCAAATAAGAAATGAAAGCAAGGCTTTAGATATACTAGTGATGCTTGAATCTTGGTGCATTTCCAATGAAAGCATACTAAATACTTCTCTACACATTCAATTTCAATAAGCTTCATGCATTCACTTAGAGAGATCATCAAAAGAAATGTATTAGCAAGCACTTATGAATATTAAGATTATGAAATGAGTCTAAGTAGCATGGCATGGAAAATAAGCGACGTGACAGTGGTGAAAGAAATAACAAATATCATCACAAAGAATTCATCTAGCAAAAGATAGAGAAGAAAGATGGAGTAAATTAAAAACAAGCATGCATGCACACCAAAAGGAAGGGAAATATGATGCTAAAAAGAAAAAATGTGGTTGAAATGGATGGAAAAATAAGGCAAAATGCAAAATAAGAGGAAAATAAATAAAAAGCAATAGTGCTCATCCCCCAAGCTAAACACGATAGTGTCCTCACTGCTGAGAACACGTGTGAAATGTGGAAAATAATGCTGGGGTGGGGTGGGTGGGATTAAAGAGAAATCGTAGAATCACAAAAAATAAAAGGAAAATCTATTGAATGCAAATGTGTGGTCCTAATGTCTAATGTAAGAACAAGAATGTGAATGAAGATATGAATGCGGTGGATGAAATGGGTTCTCTCCCAAGCTATGCAATACTAGGCCCCGTGTGGACAGATGGGCACTGAAAATAATGAGAGGGGAGAATAAGAGCAAAAGGACGAATCAGACAGCAGCACCATTCTCTAGAGGTGGCGATGGGTCCTGCTACTGTGGACCAGAAATACCATCAGATGGTGGTGCAGAAAGGTTGGGATGTTGTGCAACTGGTGGTGTGACTGGTGCAAAAGGAGAAGCTGGTGCAAGTGTGTCACGCCCCGCTTCCCAAAAATATGGAGGCGAAGCGTGAGAAGGTCCGCTCAGACTTGAAGCTACAAAGCTGCAAGTCCGATAAGCGTCAATCAAATTTAAAACTGCAGGTCCTTGCAACGCGAGCGAAACAAGATAATAATAATGAAATGAGACAAAAGAATAATCTCAGAATATCCATAAATATAAATTCCAACATCGCAGAAAATCCACCAGGCTGAAATAAAAGAGAGTCTAAAGGCCCAACATGGCCAACAAAAGTACAACGTACAAATCAACGGTGCTACGCACCGATAGCTAACAACAAACCTAAAACAAAAGAAAGCTCAGCAAGAGTCGCCAAGAAAGATCTCCGGTGTCCACAAAACTCCTCCTAGGCAAAAATGGACTCAGGCTCAGCGTCAGCAACACATCACGTACACAGCAACGGTCTCTGGCTCGGGTCTAACATGTGACACCCAAAAGAGCAAGGGGCACATGTCAGCAAGTCTACAAGAGACTTGTGCAAGGAAACTGAAAGTATGTAAAAGTAAAGAAACCTAGCAGTTCTAGCATGATGCAATGACATGGCAGTTAAAGTAATGAGTGCAACAGGTAAGGTAAAGTAAAGTAAAGTACGAGCATGGCATTTAAACATGGCATGGATGACAAGTATTGCATGAATCATTCACAAGACAAGTACAAGACAAGAAAAGTAAGCACCTCGTGCACAGAGATTCCGTCTTTTGGCTAGAGGGCTGATCAGGCCACTCCTAAGCTCAAGTAACCGTTTATCCCTACCCCTCCACGTGTATCGAGCCAGGGCCTTACCCCCGAACTTGGAATGCTCGCTTCTGGATCACGAGCCAGGAAGTGTTTTTAACAAGTATGGCATAGGGGTGCACCTAGCCGGAAACACGGAAACACGGATTGTACAAGTATTTTGTAGCGTGTGCTACGATGCAACAATCAATTTAGATGACATGTAAGATGCAATGCATGGCAGTTAAAAGTGCATACAGATAAGGAAAGTAAACGTGACAGTTTAGTATGCATGAACAACAAGTTTAAAGGGTTGGATCTAGCTTCGTTGTCAAGCTAGATCAATTAGGTGACGGATCTAGTTTCGTTGTCAAACTAGATCAAGTAGACGTCTAACCAGCTATCATTTCACTGACTAGTCTCTTTTACGCTGGAAACAAGGAAGTGGCCTAAAAACATGGCCCTACACAAGAGTTGGCAAGTTTCACTTGCCTGCAAGTACAACGTCTGAGCACACCGTCCAATGAGTCCAAAAATCACAATTATCCTACGTGCACGAGTCCACCGGCCTAAAGTCCATATTATTAATTTTGATTAGTGAATTTAAAACATTTAAAAATACTTTAAAAATACTGATTTTAGTCTTGATTAGCATGCAATTGGGTTTGGGGTCCTAGGGGTGCAAAGCGTTACCTCAACACGACGCGAAAGCTACACCGGCGTCGGGTAGCGACGCCGGGGGTTGGAATAAAAGATCGCGCTCCAAGTCCAGATTCCAATTTAGTTTCCTCGCTGGAAAGTTCAGAGCATCAACCGGAGCGACGGTTCCAGATTCCAAAGCTAGCACGTGCGACGACGGCTACGACGTGTCGCAACGTCGTGCACGGCGAATCGTCGGAGAGAAAGCACCTAGGTGGGGCCCACAGTAGTCCTAGGGACCTTTGGGGGACCCACAATACCTCTGGAGAACTTGGGGGGCCCACGGAGGCAAGTGGTGCGACGGATGCGGGGTTGCGACGAGTGGCCCTCGGTCGTACTCAGCCAATGCGGGGGATTCCATCGGTCGCTGCGGGGGAACGGGCTTGTGCAACGCTTGGGGTGTGCAGCAGTGCGGGGGAGCGCTTGGTTCTCTCGGTCGGAGCGGGGGAGGCCATCGGTCGGGCGCCTTGGATGCGGGGAGCGCAGCGCTGCAACGTTGCAATGTTGCAACGCGGGGCGATGCGGGCGCTTTTATCGGTCGGGCACGGCGGGCGGGTCGGTCGGGCGCTTGGGCTGCAGCGGAGCGGGGGAACGGGCGTGAGCGGGGGCGGCCATCGGTCTGACCGAGAGAATTCCTCGGTCGGACACAGCTTGGTGCGGGGTTGCGATGCAGCGGCTGTGCGATGGTGCGGACGAAGCTTGGTGCGGAGGCAGCTGCCGGTCAGAGCGGGGAAAATGAGGCCGATTCCTCGGTCGGTGCGGAGCGGCTTCGTCGCAACGTTGCGACGAATCGTCGCAACGTCAATTTTGGGTTTTGGAAGTGGCTAGGGTTATTTTCTTGCGAAAATAGGTCTTCCTAGAGGTTGTTTATATAGTGTAGATGTGTTGACTAAGTCTAGGGCTAAATCTAATAGGATTAGAAGTTCAAAAATATTTAAAATTTGAAATTCAACTTCTCCAACTCACCCAAGGATTTGACCTGGTCCAAATGAGCTGGAAATTGGCTCAAAAATTCTTTAATACGTTTTAAACTCAAATAAATTTTATTTGGCCGAAATTAATTTAAAAATAAATTATTAAAAATATTATAAACCTTGTTAAAAATATAAAAGTGGTCAAATGAACTCCAAAAATTATAAAACAAATATCGGGGTGATCGTGATGACGAAAGTGAGCTAACTAAGAAGACGGATCTCAATTTCGACATCGGACGACGAAACTAAAAATAGAAACGTCTCCCGTCAAAAGTGAGAATCGCAACGTCTCATCGAGTAAGATTAAATTGTGGGAAAACGACTCGAGAAACGTCGTTCCAAATTAGTGCCACTATTTAATACTCTCAGAGACGTTCACAACGGCATATCACACTAAAGTGTTCACAAACAAACAAAGTCTAAAATAAACACGTTCACGGTCAAAGGCACGTGCACGAACGACGTATAACGAAAAGTGGTCCTTACATCCTCCCCACCTTAGAATAAAGTCCGTCCTCGGACTTTCTAATATAGCTAAGCGCTCTAGTAACTACCCCAATCAAGTCATATAATAATTCAACCAGGTATAGTCATTACAAGTGCTTATATATGCACTAAGTAGTCAAACATTAATACTACCAACACGTATATATATTTATATATATTAGGACAAGCTGACTAGGACAAAGGGGTAGATAAAAGACGGCCAGGATTAAATCTTCAGGAATGAACGGTTGGGATTAAATCTTGGGGTTTGTATTTTGGTTCGTGGGTCCCATTTCATTGTGAGGAAAAGTCTCCAAAACTCGGGAAGAGCAACCGTCATTTTTGGGTAGAGCAAGCAACACGCGTTTTTGGGGAGAGCTCTTGCTCTTCCCCAAAATTGAGCAGCAAGATCAACAGGGAAGTTGAAAGAGCTCTCCCCCCAAAATTGAGCATCATCAACAGGGACGTTGAAAAGCCCCCGTCCAGCAACCAAAATTTCTCCTCATTTCCTCCTTTCTTCTCTCTCCATGAACCAAAATTTCTCCATGATCTAGAATCGGGGGCCCAGCCGCTGTCCCCGATGATGCTCGAAGCGCCGGAGCTCCGGTGGGCGTTCATCCGAAAGATCTACTCGATCATCACCTTTTTCGTCTCTACATCTCCGGTGGTCGCTGTCGCTGTAGCGTCTGTCGTTGTTATCGTCCGTCCGATCTCCACCTTCTTCGTCTCCACAACAGCTGGATTTGGGCTCTACATCTTTCTCATAATTCTTCCATTTACCCGTATGTATTTTTTTAGATTTTTATTGATTTTTTGGGAATTTTATTTTTATTCGTTTTGGGGATTTTGATGGGGTTTGGATGGAATCGTTGCAGTTTTGTTCCCTTTGTATCGTTACTACCAAAAGCATCCGGTCCTAATTTTCTTTGGCTTTGCTTGGTGAGATCAGGTCCCTTTGGCTTTGCTTGGTCTCTTCACTGTGGCGATTATCTTTGCTGTTGGATTGTCGTGCTTTGGCTTTGCTTGGTGAGATCAGGTCCCTTCATTGCGGTAAGATGGAGAATTAAAGCCCTTTCATTGGAAACCTTTTTCTTTCCTTTTTAAGTATTGAGTTATTATTGAACCGAGTTTATATGCGTCTGCAAAGATTGATGGCAGCATACAGTAGATTTTTGACTAGATCAATTTCTTGCCAAAAGACCCACGAGAAGCGATGCTCAAGTATGCTGATGTCGCTGTAAAAGATCCGTAGTTCAGGTATGCTGGGGCTCCCCATGCCAAAACCGGAGCCGTCACACGCATAAAGAAGATGTACAACATTCTTTGAGGTATGTTATAAAAATTGATTTTAAGTTTCGAATTATTTTCAGAAAATGCATGGGGCAGAAGAATCATCTCAACTGAAGAATGTGTTATCTTGAGTTTTGATGTTGAAAAAAACATTTGCTCTTAATTTTTTAGTTATAAGAAGAATCTCATGGATAAAAAATGCATTTTGGATTATTTTCTTACATGGGTTGTTGATATTTTGTAATAGGATCATTGCTCCAATATGATTCTACTCAAAAAAGTATGGGAGAGTATGAAGGGAGCTGTTGTGTTTGTTTTGTTGCTGGCCATTGGGTTGGGAGTCGAAGGAGATGGATCAAATCATAAGTACAAGGAGGGAGATCAGATCCCTTTGTATGCCAATAAGGTTGGCCTTTTCATAATACAAGGTAAATGTTCGGGAATTTTGGATGATTTTCTTACATGGGTTGTTGATATTTTGTAATAAGATCATTGATTTTCAGTTAATGCAGTATTTTGATGAGGTTTGGTATTGTTCTTTTTGGGATCCCTCCCTCTTTTTCAACGTTTTAGTTAAATGTATGAATTGGAATGTTGCTACTGCTTGATCCAAGCTTTATTCTGGACTTTAGTAATGAAATCATATATTCATTGAAATCACACATTTATGTGCAGAGTCCTTTTCATGATATTGAATTGGTATAACATTGCTTTTTGGTGTTCACTTGGGATTCATACTTTGTGGAGCCTATGCTATTTAATGATTCTGCTCCCAATTTCTCATATACATAATTAGTAATTGGGATTCATACTTTAAGCTATGTTTTTTCTCTCACATAAATATGTAGTTGCATTAATTTGTTACATTAATTTCAGGATTGCCTGAAGCGCTGCATAGATTGGTGAAGAAGGGGGCATTTGTATTTTTATTTCCTGAGGGAACTCGCACTATGTATAGGAAATTGGGTCTGTTTAAGGTGAGGATCATTAGTGGAAGAACTTTCAACTTTTGGAACGTTAGACCTGTTAGAAGTAGAACTTCACTTTCGTATTTGCTAACAAATTCATGTTCATGCAGAAAGGTGCATTTAGTGTTGCTGCAAAGACTGAAGTACCTATTGTGCCGATTACTCTTTTGGGAACTGGAAATCTAATGCATGCGAGAATGGGGGGCCTCTTGAACATTGGCTCTGTAGGAGTTATTATTCACAAATCTATAAGCGGAACAAATGCAGATATATTGTGCAATGAAGCTAGGAATGTCATAGCCCAAAAATGTATGTTACAGAGATGTACTTGATGACAATATATTTTCTAAGCATCTGTTAATTGTAGCTTAATTTAATATCTTTGCTAATATTACTTGCATGTATGAAAATCTTTTGTGCATAAAATAATAAAATAAATGTTGGGCTTTGTATAATGAGCATAATTCAATAATTTATACACTTCATTGTTTGTATGCTCAACTTGAGCATTATCTTGGATAATAACACATCCTGGATAACAACAACAAAAGAATTGTAATGCTCAAGTCTGGTGAAAGTGATGCATTAATAGCTCTCTGCAACAACAAAAGAATTGAGAAGTTGGATGATCCTGTTGGTCTTGGTAATTTTATTGAATAGGGATACAAAAAGTTGGATGATCATGTTGGTCTGTTACAGAGATCCTGTTGTCTCAAGTAAACAGAAAAGGGATACAAAAAGTATTGGTTGACATGTTTCTGAAAACATATTGGTTTATTATCTTTCAAAGAGAAAGAAAACTTGAATGGATAAAACAGAAAAGGGTCAAGTAAACAAACTCCGAAGGCGCCCGCGCCAAAGACGCAAAGCTAAAATTGTATACCCAACATGTCAACTTCTCTACGTTTGTATCTTCATTCATCATTCCATATGAATGTATTTGTTTCAGTAGTATTCATTTCATATTTCCATATTTGGATCAGTGTTTTGGAACTCTGCACCAATGTTCTGGAACATAAATAGCTATAGAGACACAATACTCATTGAATTCTGTTTAAATTTAAATTTTTTGTTGAAATTGGTTCCTGTTTAGATGATTGATTCACGTGTTTCAAGGTCCTGAGGCTTGCTGATTGAGTCACAATACTCATTGATTTTATTTTTCATAGCAGTTTGCATTTTGGAATGTTCCATGTTTATTTACACCAGTTTTATTTAAAATTGCAGTTTCAACCAGCTAGACCTACTCAATTATTCATCCAAGGAACAACTAGAAGAAATATTGTTGCCGGTGATCCATGAAGCCAGCAAAGGTTTTGGCTTTGCTCAAAGAAACCTGATGGGCTCCTCCTCAAAAAGGTGGTTACACACTTGCAAAATGATGTTGGTCACAACTAGGCTATTGATACCTGGGGTCTTACCAAGGTATTTCATAAAACATTAAATGCATGCATAGAATAAAATTTACTGCATTGCTCATTGAACTATCTTGGAGGAACCAAATTGGTGCCAAAAAGAAAAAGGGAAGCTTTAGAAGCTTATAGAATGAGCCAAGTGAATTTTGCAACGTCTTCAAAGTGTTTTTTAAGATCAAAATGGAAGTTGTAATGTTTTTAGTTGTGTTGCATATTGGCAGGTTAAGGCAATGATTGTTGTCCTTTCAGTTCTATGGAAGAGCATGGAGAATTATCTATGATTCTGCCCACGGGCTCTCCAATGTTGCTGCAAGATTATAGATTCTGTATCTTTGTAGCTATGAGTAACTTCTAATCAGAATAGGTAAAGATAACATATCTTCTGTCTATAGACTCATGTCCTCTTAGTACATTTTCTTTTTGCATTGTGCTCATCACTGATAAACTCCATCATTCTCAGATATGTCGCATCTTGGCCGAAGACAGTACCCATCCTGATGATCATCCAAAAAGTGCTCTTAAAATAGATGTAATTCAAAGAGGATGTAATTCAAATAGATGTAATTCATATTGGCATGGATGGTTTGCCACTTCCAAGCTTTAGAAAGTTAAGCTTCAAAGAGGGGGGAGGGGCAGTTACGATTTAGAAGGCGACTAAAGCGCCCATGCCGAAGGCTAAAATTCACTAAATTGTTGTTGTTTTAAGGCCACGCCGAAGGCGTCCCCAAAAATTCACTAAATGGGGCAGGTTAAAATTCACTAAATTGTTGTTTTAAGCCCGCTCTGAATGCGCCCGCTAAAATTCCTGGCGCGGGTTAAAGTTCACTTAACTGTTGTTATTTTAAGCCCAAGCCAAATGCGCACGCTAAAATTCACTAAATTGTTGTTAATTTAAGCCCTCGCACGAGCGCCAAAATTCACTAAATTGTTGTTATTTTAAACCCCCTGTGCCAAAGCCTCCCGCGTCAAAGGTGCCCACGCCGAATTTTTTTGCACTCAATTGTTGTTATTTTAAATTTTGAAAGAGAATATTATATGTCCCAAAATTTTGGAGGGGAAAATAATTTTTTGGGGAACAAAAATTTTACGGTCGAAAAATCTTAATTGAACCGTGCCCGCGGGCACGGGTTATGACTAGTTTATATATATTCACGTACGTTATACATTTATACCTATTATAGTCAGTCAAACTCATACACGTATTTCAATCATATATATAAGCATGCATTCTTTATATCACTACTACTTACCTAAACACAAAACAATATTTCAGATACTCATATAAGGATAGTCTCACACTTAGCAAATACAATCATTGCTCTACCTATATGTAGCTACCTATGCACAAACATCAAGGGTATACTACCCTCTAATGGTTCCTAGTACACATCCAACACCAAACACATCAACACATGTAGTCACACCATACCATAATTAAGTCAAGTTTCACTATATATATATTCACCTCTACTATAGCTTCATAATATATATAGTCATTCAAATGCATTCAAATATTTCATTATACATTCACATTACGTGCGGTCCTATAACCGTATTTACGACACGCCACATATATCATAGTCATCAATACCTATAACTAAGCACATACTTACACGTGCATGGTGCACACCCATACACGCTAACATTTCATTTACATACACCAATCATACCATCATATATCCAGTACATCTACACACCTAGTTTAGCTAGTACACATACGTTCACACAACAAGTCCTAATAAATAACTATACCACAAGCCCAACCCTATAACTATATACTGGTATAGCGACCCACAATCATGTGCGTAACACAACCAGGCACAAACACTTCTATCACTATACATACATCAAACATTGCTATGTTCAAACTACAAGCATACACTCAATATACTTAGAGTATACCCACTCAAGCTTGAGTGAGACGCATTACATATATCAGAATATTCTATATACGTAACACGACATTCATACCTATACCAATACCACCCCATAATTTATACGTCTACCAATACCACCATATACATTCCATAAGTCAATCACACTTAATATTTAGTCAGGTAACACCCACATAGTTAAATCAATTTATATACCATAATAATAGTAATACAGACATCAGCACCCACATATTTATAATACCCTCCCTAGTACAAACATTCACCGTATAGTCACACATAAGTAATGTATATATTCACACCATAGCCTACTACCTATAATTAGTATACTAACACATCCACACGTACATAATTAAGATGTGCAATAGTCATGTATACCTCACGGTATGCACGCATGCAACATCCCGCGAAAGCAAACAATACCAATCAAAATTATGACCCTACTACCATATGTATATCACTTATATACTCATGCAACGAAACATAACTTCCTACGTCCAAGCACAATATATATCTACCTACGAGCACATACTCACACGTACTAGTATATAGGTCACTCAATAAGCTTACTCACTTATATATACATTCACCTATTATTATCACACCTATCATACACATAGCTTTACCAAATCAAATTATTCCAACCATTACAAGTATCTCTAACTGCATACACTCCATTAGATATTCCAACACTAGCTCTTATATACACAAGCACCCCTGGTATGGTATAGCTAGCCACACACAAGTCTATAAACACTAACACACCAACAACTTCATAATATCACAAATAACTCCGAGTGTGTATATATATATATATATAACACAATAGGCAAGCATCAATATACTATGGGGGTATACTCATTCAAGCCCACGTACACAACTTAGGTACGTGCACTACGACACCTCACCAAGGTCCAAGGGTCTACTACAACTAAGAGTTGACACAGACATTGACGAATACTAAAGTCTGAGCAATAGAGGGAGGTCTTGGTCGAAAGCGTGACGAGGGAAGGATCGATAAGCACGAGTTCAGATAGGACGAGTACAAGGGGACAGCTTGGTTAGGGAAAACATTGGCTCAATGGTGATGTTTAGGTTGAAAGAAAAGGAGATGTATTGATGCTTAAATAGAACACAGAAAAGAAAATAGGGTGAATAGCATAAGCTAAAATACGTGGATTTTGAAAACTGTCGTTCTTCCAAAGTTGAAATCCCAGTCTGAAAAGAAATATTTGGAGATCGATAAAACGAGTGGTTCAAAATAAATTTGAGTCGAACATTCATAATAAGAGAAAATGGTCTATTGGTTTTAAAAATCATCATAAAAGGAAGTAAAATCATTTACACGAATATTAAGGATGTAGTTTTTAGAAAATATTATACGGCAGTAATTTAATATAATTTTGGCAACAATTTTGAAAATTCAAAGAATGAAATTAAAGTAACTGAAGAATTTAAGCTCGTGTTTAACGCTTTCAAAGTTTTTAAGTCATGGAAAGAAAATTTAAAACGATCAAGATTGGAACTACTTTTAGAGGAACCAGGATGTGCAAAAATTAAAACTGGTTTACACAAAACCCTTGGCATACGAGCACAACGAACCTGGTACTGATAAAAATAATTGAAAGTATGTATGGTGCACGGAAAAATAATAATAATGACTTAGTATAAGAATTTTCAAGATCGAATCGCAAATCCTTAAAATCAAATCAGGGAGGGTCTAAAGCAGGAAGTGGTTATGAAAATAGTAATTTTGCAAAAATCTGAAATAGCGAGAACGACGAGCAAAAATCAACTTGCTGAAAGCTGAAATTCCATGTGTCGTGAAAAGTATATGAATGGCATAAATCAGGAGGGAAAAATTACAAGTTGAATAAAAGTACGATTCAAAATAAAATTAATATATGAAAGGAAAATGTATTTTCATAGATACAAAAGTGTAGGCTGGGAAAATACCATAAGCTAGTATTCAAAATTTCGAAAATTTTTTAAGAGTTCAAGTCAACGGAGGAGTATGAAATGTAAGATATATATATTAAAAAAATTGAACAAATTTAAACGTAGGAAAAGAGGAAATCGAAAAATATTTTCAGAAGATTCAAGACTTGTAACGGAGAGATTCGAAGATTGACGACGATCGTTATGCGGCGATCTCGTGAATCGAGGCAAGGAAATTAGTCGGATGATCAGAACATACATACGCCTAGGATATGGATCAGAAAAGTCTACGGAAACTCCTACGGTCGACCAACTAAAGATTAAAAACTAAGCGCTAAGACTTCTAAAGATTAGACGGTAAAGAAATGCGTTCAGCTTGGTCCGAAAGCGTTGAACCCAAGCGAACGACTAAAGGAAATTCTAGAAGTCTACTATGGTCAGAGTTAGGCAAGAACCACTAAGGTAACTCCTACGACGATTAAATCAATTACTGGCAGGGAGTCTAACTAACAATCAGGGGCCTCTAACTAGCAAGCACAGACGTCCAACTAAGTCTTCTTACCACCTAGTGTCATAAGAAAACGACTAGACTCAGGGCTTATTACTCGGATGTTGCAATTTATTTAATGGACATTCCGTTATTATCGTTGTTCCGTTAATTCGCAATTGCAAGACTGGACCTGCATGTACCACCAACAAAACCTGTCACGCCCCGCTTCCCAAAAATATGGAGGCGAAGCGTGAGAAGGTCCGCTCAGACTTGAAGCTACAAAGCTGCAAGTCCGATAAGCGTCAATCAAATTTAAAACTGCAGGTCCTTGCAACGCGAGCGAAACAAGATAATAATAATGAAATGAGACAAAAAAATAATCTCAGAATATCCATAAATATAAATTCCAACATCGCAGAAAATCCACCAGGCTGAAATAAAAGAGAGTCTAAAGGCCCAACATGGCCAACAAAAGTACAACGTACAAAACAACGGTGCTACGCACCGACAGCTAACAACAAACCTAAAACAAAAGAAAGCTCAGCAAGAGTCGCCAAGAAAGATCTCCGGTGTCCACAAAACTCCTCCTAGGCAAACATGGACTCAGGCTCAGCGTCAGCAACACATCACGTACACAGCAACGGTCTCTGGCTCGGGTCTAACATGTGACACCCAAAAGAGCAAGGGGCACATGTCAGCAAGTCTACAAGAGACTTGTGCAAGGAAACTGAAAGTATGTAAAAGTAAAGCAACCTAGCAGTTCTAGCATGATGCAATGACATGGCAGTTAAAGTAATGAGTGCAACAGGTAAGGTAAAGTAAAGTAAAGTACGAGCATGGCATTTAAACATGGCATGGATGACAAGTATTGCATGAATCATTCACAAGACAAGTACAAGACAAGAAAAGTAAGCACCTCGTGCACAGAGATTCCGTCTTTTGGCTAGAGGGCTGATCAGGCCACTCCTAAGCTCAAGTAACCGTTTATCCCTACCCCTCCACGTGTATCGAGCCAGGGCCTTACCCCCGAACTTGGAATGCTCGCTTCTGGATCACGAGCCAGGAAGTGTTTTTAACAAGTATGGCATAGGGGTGCACCTAGCCGGAAACACGGAAACACGGATTGTACAAGTATTTTGTAGCGTGTGCTACGATGCAACAATCAATTTGGATGACATGTAAGATGCAATGCATGGCAGTTAAAAGTGCGTTCAGATAAGGAAAGTAAACGTGACAGTTTAGTATGCATGAACAACAAGTTTAAAGGGTTGGATCTAGCTTCGTTGTCAAGCTAGATCAATTAGGTGACGGATCTAGTTTCGTTGTCAAACTAGATCAAGTAGGCGTCTAGCCAGCTATCATTTCACTGACTAGTCTCTTTTACGCTGGAAACAAGGAAGTGGCCTAAAAACATGGCCCTACACAAGAGTTGGCAAGTTTCACTTGCCTGCAAGTACAACGTCTGAGCACACCGTCCAATGAGTCCAAAAATCACAATTATCCTACGTGCACGAGTCCACCGGCCTAAAGTCCATATTATTAATCTTGATTAGTGAATTTAAAACATTTAAAATACTTTAAAAATACTGATTTTAGTCTTGATTAGCATGCAATTGGGTTTGGGGTCCTAGGGGTGCAAAGCGTTACCTCAACACGACGCGAAAGCTACACCGGCGTCGGGTAGCGACGCCGGGGGTTGGAATAAAAGATCGCGCTCCAAGTCCAGATTCCAATTTAGTTTCCTCGCTGGAAAGTTCAGAGCATCAACCGGAGCGACGGTTCCAGATTCCAAAGCTAGCACGTGCGACGACGGCTACGACGTGTCGCAACGTCGTGCACGGCGAATCGTCGGAGAGAAAGCACCTAGGTGGGGCCCACAGTAGTCCTAGGGACCTTTGGGGGACCCACAATACCTCTGGAGAACTTGGGGGGCCCACGGAGGCAAGTGGTGCGACGGATGCGGGGTTGCGACGAGTGGCCCTCGGTCGTACTCAGCCAATGCGGGGGATTCCATCGGTCGCTGCGGGGGAACGGGCTTGTGCAACGCTTGGGGTGTGCAGCAGTGCGGGGGAGCGCTTGGTTCTCTCGGTCGGAGCGGGGGAGGCCATCGGTCGGGCGCCTTGGATGCGGGGAGCGCAGCGCTGCAACGTTGCAATGTTGCAACGCGGGGAGATGCGGGCGCTTTTGTCGGTCGGGCACGGCGGGCGGGTCGGTCGGGCGCTTGGGCTGCAGCGGAGCGGGGGAACGGGCATGAGCGGGGGCGGCCATCGGTCTGACCGAGAGAATTCCTCGGTCGGACACAGCTTGGTGCGGGGTTACGATGTAGCGGCTGTGCGATGGTGCGGACGAAGCTTGGTGCGGAGGCAGCTGCCGATCAGAGCGGGGAAAATGAGGCCGATTCCTCGGTCGGTGCGGAGCGGCTTCGTCGCAACGTTGCGACGAATCGTCGCAACGTCAATTTTGGGTTTTGGAAGTGGCTAGGGTTATTTTCTTGCGAAAATAGGTCTTCCTAGAGGTTGTTTATATAGTGTAGATGTGTTGACTAAGTCTAGGGCTAAATCTAATAGGATTAGAAGTTCAAAAATATTTAAAATTTGAAATTCAACTTCTCCAACTCACCCAAGGATTTGACCTGGTCCAAATGAGCTGGAAATTGGCTCAAAAATTCTTTAATACGTTTTAAACTCAAATAAATTTTATTTGGCCGAAATTAATTTAAAAATAAATTATTAAAAATATTATAAACCTTGTTAAAAATATAAAAGTGGTCAAATGAACTCCAAAAATTATAAAACAAATATCGGGGTGATCGTGATGACGAAAGTGAGCTAACTAAGAAGACGGATCTCAATTTTGACATCGGACGACGAAACTAAAAATAGAAACGTCTCCCGTCAAAAGTGAGAATCGCAACGTCTCATCGAGTAAGATTAAATTGTGGGAAAACGACTCGAGAAACGTCGTTCCAAATTAGTGCCACTATTTAATACTCTCAGAGACGTTCACAACGGCATATCACACTAAAGTGTTCACAAACAAACAAAGTCTAAAATAAACACGTTCACGGTCAAAAGCACGTGCACGAACGACGTATAACGAAAAGTGGTCGTTACAAAGTGTGGCAGGTGGTGCACCTCATGCTTGGAGGATATCTAGAATCTCTGTGATGTCCCACCTCACTGACTGGTGGTGGGAAGTGACTGTCTGGGTGAAGGGGAGGAAATCATGCCTCAGCCTAGCAACCTCAGCCTCAACCGATGTCAGGCGTGCAACAGTGCTACTGGAGCTATTAGGCTGACATGCACCACTAGGCTCACCTCTCGCTATATGGGTTCGTGCAAGTGGTGCATAAGGTCGGAAAGCAAAATCGGGAGCGGGTGACCTACGTGGAATCTCAACAGAAGTGGAATCTGGAATAGATGTAAGATCTGGTGCAGAAGTAGGAATATGGATATCAGCGAGTAGAGACATTGTGGCAACAGACATGGTGACAGTTACCACGACGCTCTCAGTGTAAATGACAGTGGTGGGGAGAGAAGTCTGCCAGAAGGAGGTGTGGGAAAACATGTGTGGACTCAGATGTGGTAGGAGTGATGGTAATGGGGGTCCACAGATGTAGATGTAGCAGAGGTATGGACAGCAGTGATAGCAGGCTTGGTAGGAACATGCTCAATATAGGTATGATGTAAGGTGGGTGAGGAGTAGTAGATACAGAAATGCCCTCAGAGGCGGGCAATGAAGGTGATAATGCAGTGACCTCGGGGGACAATGGTGGAAACTACCCTGGAACTTTCGGCTATAATGGTGGTGGGTGGGATTATAGTAGGAGCAACAACAAAAGTGTGGAAAGAAGTGCTCACTATTGGGGCGGAAGTGGTAAAGACAGCGGCTCTCTCTTGCTTCTTATCAGAACTGAGTACCCAATCATCATCGCCCTCCTCAGGAGCTGGTGCTCTGGGCTCCAGCTGATGTATGGGTGGAATGGGGAGCACGCCAGGAAGTAGCCAATCCAAGTGAACGGGCTCAGTTTGTGTGAGGTCAGGGTGAGGGAGTGGCGATGTCTAGGTGCTCAGATGGGGTGTAAGATGGACGTCGTCGACGTGTCCGACGAGAAGAGGAAGCACCGGAGTCATCGGCTTTCCTCTTCTTCGCCAGGGCTTTCTTACCCCGTGTCATATAAGGCATAGTGTGTGGTGTGAGAAGCAATGCGAACACAAGAGATGATAATGTAAAATGTAAAAAGGAACGAGTGTACCAAGTCTCATAAAGCGGGACAAACGCAAGCGGAATGTATGTGTGTAGCCTCCATGTAAATCATCCCCCAAACTAACTCCAGGTGGATATCGTAATCCAAAAATAAGCTTAGTCTCCCAGGGCTCCAAATGTACCTGCACAATATGATAGGAAGAGTTATCAATTGTAGATTAAATAAATTAATAGAGTATAGGGTTCAAAATTAGAAAAAAAAAATCAATTTTAGGGTTGAAATTGATGGTGAGAGAGAGGGGGCTGTGTGGGAGAGGGGGGTCGTTGTTCTGGATGGAAGGGGAAGAGAGGGGTGGACCGAGTGGTGGTCAACCAGACTCGGGTGGCACATGCAGCATCGGGTCGAGTAAGGTAGAGTAGAGTCGAGCGGGTTGGGAGGGAGAGATGGCAGCTCGGGCTCGATTTGGGGTTTTGGGTGTGAGGGGGTGAGGGAGTGGGTTTTATAAGGGGCCGACCGAGCTAGGGATACTCGGTCGGTTTGTCGCAATTAATTTTGCCCCCCCCCCCCGCTTGGTAGTCGCCGCTCGATCGAGCAGAGTATGTCGCTCGGTCAAGCTGAAATTTAAACAGACCGACAGTTTTTCCCTCATTCTATAGGCATTGCCTCTCGACCGAATAGCTATTCTGCTCGGTCCAGCTGAAATGTAATCAGAACGACTTTTTTAGCTTCTCTAGCAGGCCTATGCCACTCGACCGAGCTTCTTACTCAGCTCAGTCGAGCTGAAATATGATCAGAACCCTGAATTTTACTCTTTCTGCTACTGCTCTGAGCTCGACCGAGCAGCAATTCTGCTCGGTCGAGTGGCTCCTCTTTGCCTTCAACGGTTGAACTACGCTCCCTTCTTCTTCTCCGCTTGAATCCTTCTTCATTTATTCATCGTTTACAGCGCTCCCTTCATCGGTCACCTGCACATGAAAGTATGCATCAGAAATTTTTATAAGTTTTATAATTTAAGGATTTTCAAAGGAATTAAAAACATTTTTATTTGGTTTTTGAACTAGAATAAAGAACTAATTAAGAAATAAAACTAAAAATAATGAAAAATTCGGGTTGCCTCCCGATAAACGCTTGTTTAAAGTCGTAAGCTAGACTCCTTTTCATGTAGGCGGCCAACACCTTTTCATGTTTGATGTCACCATATCATCAATATCCTTCCTCATGGGGTCTCTCATAATCTCCTCTATGGCGTACTCTTCAGCAACTTCATCTTCAATCAGCTCTAGATAGCTAGCATATTCGCACGAGAAGCGCTCCTTCATTGACTTCTGCAGATTGAATTCAATCTCAATATTGCCCACATTCATAGATAACGTCCCTTGACGGACGTCTATCAAAACTCCAGATATGGCCAGGAAAGGACGTCCCAATATGATTTGAGAACTCCCCTCTTCAGTTATGTCCATGATTACAAAATCCACTGGCACGCTAATCCCTCCCAGTACTTATAGAATGATGTCTCGGGCAATGCCGATCGGGTAGGTCACAAATTGATCTACCAACTGTATACTTATATCCGTGGGCTCTAGCCCCGTTCACGTGTTCAATCTCTTGAAAATAGAGAGTGGCATCAAGCTAATGCTCGCTCCCAAATCAACTAGTGCTCTATTGATGGGGATGCAGCTAATGGAGCATGGCACCATAAAGCTTCTGGGATCGGGTAACTTCTTTGGTAGGATTTTCTTTAGACTGAAGTGCAACTATTCGCTAGCATCACCGCTTCTTGTTTCCTCTTCACCACAATCAAATCTTTCAAGAATTTTGCATATGTGCGGATCTCTGTAAGTGCATCCATGAAGGAGATGTTCAAGTGAACACCCTTGAGAAGCTCTATGAATTTGGCATGCTTCTTGTCAAGCTTCGACATGGCTAGTCTTTGTAGATATGGAGGCGAAGGACGACTTCCCTTATCTTTGTTGGCATCCTTTGGCATAGATTTTACAAAAGATAGAGTGTACGCCAGTGTCGTAGCGATAGGAATGGATAGTGTAGTAGGCGAAGTCTCCTTTTCTTTGGCCGCAGATGGTTCATCTATCTCTTTCTTCTCGTTCACTGCAATGATGGGCTCAGAAATTGTGGTATCCTCCTCATGAATAGTCGTCGACGATTGTGGATCAACATGCTTAGAAACCGGTACCATCACAGTATCGGTATTATTGCCTCCTCTAGTTATCACCGTTGCCACCGCATTGACTTGCCCCTTGGATTCTGCTCAGGTTCAGATGGCAATCTCCCTTGGGCTTTAGTAAATTGGCTCATCTAAGTAGACAAGTTCTCAACGGTAGAGGAAAGTTGTCCTTGTGTGGCTGCCAATTCTACGTTTTTCTTAGCTTGAGCGCTCATAAAGGCCTCTAATGCCGCCTCCACCACAGATTTTTGTACCGCTTGTGGTTGGTGGTGGTGGTGTTGATGTTGATATGGTTGACGATTGTAATATCCCGGTGGTCTGTAGGGCCCAGCTGGCCTAAATCCGTATTGCTGCTGCTGTGGAGGTGGTGCTTGTTGTGATGGAGGTTGTGGTGGCCTTGGTTGAGATGGTGATTGTATGGCTCCGTTCAGGTTGCTGTAAGAGAATCTTGGATGTGTTTTCCATGCCAGATTTGACCACTGAGGTCTAGGATTGCTCCCATCACCCGATATATAGTTGATTTGCTCCGTCGATATGCATATTCCTTCATAGGAACCTTATATCAGAGCATACCATTGCTCGGCGTAATCTTTATAAGTAGCACATACAGGATCCCTTGGAGGAGTAGGAATAACGCTCAACCTTTGCTCAATTTTTGCAACTTGCTTAGAGGGTCTCAAGTTGCAAATCAAGATGCATAGCTGCCTTTATCTCAGAATGGCCCGAATTGATGCCTCTAGTTGTTGAGCGTTCACTGCTCCATTGTTGATTATTAGAGGCCATCTACTCCAAAAGTGATGTGGCCTCCTAAGGTAGCTTAACTAATAATGCGCCATTTGCAGAGGTATTAATGTTCATTTTCATGTCAGGCTTCAGGCCATTATAAAAACTTTGAATAAGGTCCCAGTCCTGAACACCATGATGTGGGCATTGATGCTGAAGATCCTTGAAGCGTTCCTAAGCTTCATAAAGTGATTCCTGTGGGAGCTGTTTAAAAGATGTGATGCGCTCCTAATCCTCACGGTCTTGGACGGTGGATAATACTTGTTCATAAAGGCTTGGACTAACTGCCCCCAAGTCTTGAAAGTATTGGTAGGATGTGCCCTCAACCAATATGCTGCTTTGTCCCAAAGAGTGAACGTGAATATACGGAGTTTGATATCATCTTCACTTTGGTCTTTCATCTGAACACAATTTGCATGGAATAGATCAAAGTGATGGTTTGGATTCTCGTGAGGGAGCCCATGGAAGGCAACCTACTGTATTAATTGAATCAATGCAGTCTTTAGCTCAAAATTGCCCGCTGCCAGTTGCGGTCTCAAAATAGAGGAGTTGTTGGAGAGATTGGGCTTCATGTAGTCTTCAATATTGCCAGCATGTGGAGGAGATGGAGGAGTCCCGGCCTTTTGATCTTCCAAAAGTTTATTCCTCCTTTCTGCTCTAAGTTGTCTCGCGGTCCTTTCTATCTCGGGGTCAAAGAATAGATCGTTGGATCCCCCAAGGCAAGTGTTCATACACAAGAAACAAACTCAGATAAGATGTCAGTAACAAAAAGAAAAAGAATAAAAATATGGATAGGTAAGGGATGATTAGAATAACTGACAAATTCTTTGACTAAGAAAATAACCCAAGTAAAAACCGTTTGCCTCCCCAGCAACGGTGCCAAAAGCTTGATGTGCTCCGAATGTAACTCCGGAAACGTACCGCAAGCACACGGTGTCAAAGCTTTGTAATATAGAAAGATAACGATCCGACAGGGAGGCCGTTGATTTAAAGGTATTGGGTTTATTTAGAGTCTTGAAACAATGTGAGTTGAGGGTGTTCAATTGGTTGTCACAAGTATTTCCTATCTCAAATTAACAATATAATAAAGACTACGGCAATAAGAGTCACCACTAAGATCGTCGAATGTCGATGCTAGGCTATAATTTCTATGTTGAACTGGTTTTATAAGGAGAGATTGTCGCATTTAAAATGTGGAATTCATGGCCAACTATCGTTGTACCAATCATCTAACATATCACGTGCTTAGCCCCACCATCGTTGGTGACCTTGCACGCGATTCATGCATTACGAACGACAACTATTCTCAATCTCTACTCATGCCACCATCGTGGGTTAGAGCTTTGATCGGTGATTTGATGGCTCTTATTGATGCTACTATCTTATATCATCAACTAGTAATATAGAACACCGGTGGAAACCGTCAAAGTGCTTACCGCTATCGTGGATCATGAACTCTAATTAAATTTAGTAATGTGCCTAATTAAGTTCATATGATAGTATGGCTAGGATGCGTGCCATTATCGTAGATCACAAACCCTAAATAGAATCTCCTACAAATTTGGCTGGATCAACCAAATCACATCCCTTTTATACCAAAACAACATAAAATTCGTAACTTTACATCTAAATCCTAAGATCCTGGGGCTCATCCATTAGCCCTAGAAATGACTACTCGCGATTCATAGAAATATCAACAAAAGCAGTAGCAATAACAATAGTAGTCAACATCACAAGAATAGACATCAAAACTAAATAGAGACGAGAAATCGTTACCAAACCAATAGAGACGAAGAACTAAACTCCACATATTTAAGATCCAAAGATTCCAAAGCAAATTACAATAATAACAATCAAGTCTTTCCCTCCAAACAATAACGACCGCTCTAAAACTCTCTAAAACTAAAACTAGAATAATAAAGCAAGCTCTCTAAACCTAGGGTAGAAAATAGGTTTATATACAAAGGGGATGGACCCCACAAAAATCTGGAAAAAGGCTCAACTTGGCCCGCAAAAAGTCTTATTACGGTGCCCTACTTGATCGAGTAGCGGCGCCGCTCGGTCCAAGCTAGGGTTCCGCGACCGCTACTTCGTTCTAAGTTCGGCTTTAACAATTGGGTGCTCGGACCGAGTAGATGTCCTACTCGGTCGAGCTGTAGAGGGCCACTGCTAGGCTCAAATTATTGTTCTTTCTTTGCTTCCACTCGGTCGAGTTGCTCGGCTACTCAGTCGAGTCGCCTTGCCTGCTCGATCGAGCTGCAGATGTCTGGAAGAGCTTCGAAAATGTTGTTCTGTTGTTGTAATGGCCATAGTACCATGTACGCTAGAGTATGTCTATTTGATTGATGCATGTAGTATACGTGTGCTTGAACGAGTACATATTGTGCCTGTGTGCCTTCGTAGTGTGTATAGGAATGGTGTGGTGCATATAGTAATTGCATAATGTATATAGTAATGATGTGTTGAATGACATATTGGATGAATATATATGTATATTAGGTATAAAAATGATTGGCGTTGTTGGATTTATGAATTTGTAGCAAGACTCGAGTTGGTGGGTGTGTATAGTAAAAACGTACTTTTAATATTAGTTTAATATGGACTATTTTAAGATAATTATTTTGTGAAGATTATTTTAAGAGGTTATTATTATGCTTATGTTAATGAGATTAATTGGTGCTAATCATCATTATTATTATTAAATTCGGATAATGGCATTGGTTGTAATTATTGTTATTTGGGTTAGTTTTAAATTATTTAGGTGATGAGCCTTAAGCATTTGAGAGGGGCTTGGATTATTATGGAGAAGAGAGAAAAGAGATTTTAATTAGAAAGAGAGGAGTATGAGAATGGCAAACTTGTAATTAGGGGGCTATTCTTATTTAATTCTTTTTCTTCCTGTCTACAAACTTCTCCCAATTCTTTTATTTTTTCCCTTCTCCCTTTCTTCTCCTAAAATCCTGCCAAATCCCCCCCCAATGGCCGAAAGTTTCCAGGAAGCAAAAAAAAAATGAATGAAAGAAGAGATGAAAGAAAGAAAGAGAAAGAGGAAGAGGGAAGGGGGGAAAGCTAAAGAAGAGTTGGGGGAAGAGATGGATTAGGGTTTGGAGCTGGGATTCATAGTGGAGTTCTCTTGAAATTGATGGAGGGTTTTGATTCTCCAAGAGGTAGGAATCCTTCTCCATCTAGTGTTTTGATGCATGATAGGGTTTTGAGTAGATGTTGCACTATTTGGTAACAAGCAACCTTTAAATTCCTGTAATTTTACTGTCTGTTAATTCGTGAATATTGATCATTGTAAGTGATAAGAAAATTCCGAGAAAATTATGCTGAAAGGATTAGCTAGTTATCTACAACTTTTGTGCTGGAAGTTTTTCCAATTTCGTACTGCAATTAAGCTCAAACTGGAGTTTTTTACAGGGTAGCAGATTCTGCCAGTTTGGACACTCTTCACTAAAACAGCTCTATATGATACTATACTTGTTGAAATCATAAGTTTTAGGACATTTTGGATATCATACTTCCTAAGCTATAATTCTGTGTGTTTTATTAAACCCAGAAATGATTTCAGCTATGAGTAATTCATGGATTAAGTTGACGCAGATTTCAGTTTTTCTGCAGAAATTCAATCTGTTAACATTTTTGCCCTTATAATTCACACACTCACTATTATTTTCTGAAAATTGGTATGAAAATGTAAAACTAGCATATCTACAACTTTTTTTTACTAAGTTTTGTCAAATTCACGATGTAAATGGATGATATTTGTCCATATTCATGACTGTCCGCATTTTTCCAGCAAACTGAAATTGTTTTCCTTGAATGGGTTTCTCACTAATTAGGATTTTATCAAAACTAATTTCATTCTTAAAGAACACTTGTCTAGAATATACTTGGTTGCTGTAACGGCCTGTATTTTTAGACGTGCGTACCAGTATTTTACTTCTGTCGTCCGGATAATATTTTTAGTCCGTACATTCTTTGCTACTTGTCGACGCGAGCGCGTCTCCGATTTCGTTTTTATCGTGTCATCTTTAATTGACTATCAGGTTTAACTAAAATACTTTAACTGAATCATCGTACTAATTACAATTTTCTAATCACGTTTAACTATTACTAATTACCCTAATTAAACATCTCTTGTCGGTAGCTTCATCTAAAATTTATACTCACGTTTTTCTTAAACCGTATACCTTTCCCCTTCCATTGGTCAAAACCAACCACCACCTAAAACAAACCCAGCTTCATCTCTTACCTCTCAACATGAGCATTACTTCTCTGCTTAATTTTTCAAACACACAAAGGCAGATTCAGTCCCTTTTAGAATCAAACAAACAACACGTCTCTCTTTCTTCACAATTAGCCAAGTTCGCAATTAATACCTATCCTAATCATAAACCTAATCCTTGACTAAATCTACAGACAAATAAACCCCAAATTCTGCATGGAACAAATAAAATTAAATTAAAGCTGAAGTAAACTTTGACTTAAGAATTTCTAACTTTCATTACAATTCGTATAAATCGTTACGTCTCCTCTAATCTTCATCCCCACTTACTGATCAACAGAACAGCCCCAAATCATCTTCAACCCAACCCAAAATCACAACCCACAAACTTCAGCAAGCAAACCACCAAATCAGCCCCAAATCAAACCTATTCTTCAAATCAGAACCCAAATTCAAAATCAAACCCTTTTGCCCACAAATTCTTCCCAAAAACAACTTACCAAACATACTCAAACTGAGATCGAAATCAATGTTTTTTTGAAAGGGGGAATTGAGAACTCAGATCTGATAAGAAACTTCAGAAACTCCAAAACCCTTCCCCTTCCTCTTCTCGAGCCTCACCAGCCTTACACGCCGCCGGGAGCTGCTGCCGCGCGCGCCTCCAACCAGCCGCCGCCGAAGGCTGCGCTGCTGCTACTGTGTCGCTGTGCACGTGCCGCCATGCGTTGGAGGAGGCTGTCGCTGTTGCGTCCTGTCGGAGCACTGCCTGCTGGTTAGCCGGAGCGCCGCCGCGCCGCCTAGGAAGCCGCCGTCCGTCACCCCGATTGCGTGCGTGAGTTCAACCCCTCTCCCCTCTTGCACGAACATCCTTACTGCAAACATTGAAATGAAAAAAATAATAATATAAAAGGAGATGAAAGCAACAAAAAGAAAGAAAAAGATAAAGAGACTGAGGGCATGTTCCACGTAGTTGCTTTTGGGGGAGGATTTACTGTTTGGAATAGTAAATCCTAGGAGAAATTTTGAAGTGAGAGAAGAGGAGTAGTATGTTTTTTTGGTTGCTTTGGGTTGGAAAGTGAAGATGAGTTTTGTTTATGGGGCCCATAGTAAAGTAGTGTGTTTCTTTGGTTATATGGCTATTGGGAAAGTTGGTTGAGGAAAGTGAGAAAGTTGGTTATGGTGATTCGTGGTGAGATTACCCCAACCGCATTTGGGCAATTAACTTGTGAAAACCCATGAGATAATTAATTATTAATTAAATAACTATTAAATATGAAATAAATTAATATTAAATAAACATATTTAAATATAATTTACGTTATTAAATTATAAAAAACCGAATTTAACAAAGGAATATTTAATTGAATAATGCCGAATAATTAGAAACGTAAGCACGACAAGCAACGCAACCAACAGAAATAAAAATACAATTTAATGAGCTGGAAGTAAAAAATGGTGTATCTTTTTAAATGCACATCAGCGAGCTCATATCAGATAGCACAAACCAAAGTCACATTCTAAAATAGGTCAACAGACCCAAAATACTTGTATTATACATATATTATTCCCTTGCACAGGACAGCTCCAAAAGCGACGGCCAGGATTATTTCTAATCCATGATGTCCTCCTGGGAACCCGTATCTGACAATGGCAAAACCTGCTGTCATCATCATCTGGATCCAACTGAGACCCTGTAGGAAGTCTGGGTCTGGATTGAATAGACTGGCTGGAACCAGTGCTCAATGTACCTTGCAAGAAATAAAGATTGACAACGGAGGCATGCAACATATATACAAATAAATAATGCAAAAACAATTTTAAGAATCAAGGCTACATACAGAATTGCATCAAAAAGCAACACCTCAAACTGATACAGACAAATAAAGAACCCAAAAAACGGATAAATCCATAAAAACCCAGAAATAAACTGAAAAAAATTAACATTTGCGAAAACCAAACAATCCCCACAATGAAATTGCACCATACCAACTTGGTCCATATCCAAGTCAAATAAAAATTATTTGACTTGTGCCCTCAGGTAAACATGTTTTGTAGCATAAATAGCAGAAGGTATATGGCGGTTGCTCATTGTAAATGAACCTTCCAGCCAAATTCCCCCATATCTTCTTTTCATAGGGTCAATTTTCTTATTTATTGTTAATCATCATTGGGCATAAGTTGGTTTTTGGGTCATAGCTCCAGGTTGCAGTATGTGTATATGGGGTTCTTAATTTTGGATCATTATATCAGATTTTGTGGCATTGCTCCAGATTACTGGTTGTATGCAAAATATACATAAGCCCTCAGGAAGAAATTAATTTTATCATGATAAATAGTTGGTAATAGGTAGTTGCTCCATCACATATCACCCCCTCATTTAACATCCGCTTATCTCATATACTGATTCATACAGTCCATATCATTTCATATAATTTTCAATGCATCTCATGAATATACATCATTGGGGAGTAATGGAACCATCAAGCCTAATACCAACTATTTATGCATAACCAAGGGACATCGGGATCAAATAAGCATCATCATCATTGGGCTATAGGTAAACCATAACAAGGAGCCTTGCCAACCAATCTGATACAATCAGCCAAAAGTAACAACCCAAAAATCTGGTACCATGAACCAAATTTAACAACCACATACACACAAATAGCAACCGGGAGCATTGACCCAAAAATCTGATACCATGAACAAAAATTAACAACCACATAAACACCAATTACAACCTGGAGCAATGACCCAGAAATCTGATTCCATGAACCAAAATTAATAACCCATACGCACATACTGCAGCCTGGAGCAATGCACCAAAAATCTGAGGCCATGATCCAAAATTATAAACCTCATAAACACAAAAATGAAGCCTGGACCATTGACCCAAAAATCTGATACCATGAACCAAATTTAACTACAACATAAACACAAATAGCAACCTGGAGCACTGACCCAATGCCCCAAAAGTGTGATACCATGATCCAAATTTAACAACCACATAAATACAAACTGCAAACTGGAGCAAAGCCTCAAAAATCTGATACCATGACCCAAAATTAACAACCTCATAAACACACACAACAACCTAAATCTTTGACCCAAAAATCTGATAGCATGATCCAGAATTAACAACCTCATAAACTCAAAATGCACCCTGGAGCAATAACCCAAAAAATCTGATTCTATGATCCAAAATTAACATCCACATAAACACAAACAGCAAACTGGAGCAAAGCCCCTAAAATCTGATTACATGAAACAAAATTAACATCCACATAATCACACACTGCAACCTGGAGAAAAGCCCCAAAAATCTGATATAATAAGCCATAACCCCAAATGTACAAACAAGAACAACACAAAAACACAAACTGCATCATGGATACATGCCACACAAACTGATACATTGACCCATAACCCAAAACCCCCCATAAACACATACTGACACAAGTAGCAATTCACCAAAAACTGATACACTAAGCCGTGCACCAAAACCCCCATAAACACAAACTAAATCCATATCCAAATCCACGTCTCTATCTCCACAACATAACATCTTCACCGCACACACATCTTCACATTCTAGCCTGCTAGACTACTAGTCCAAATCAAACCCCGCAACTATCTCTTCAATCATCATTTTCCTAGCCGCTTGAGGCAAAGCCAAAAAGCTTCGTGCCTCCATCTGGTCCTTGCGAAGGGCCTTGAAGACCTTCAACAATATACCCGGGGTATACTCAGTAAACTTGTAGACAAGCTGGGCAAGTGGTGCAGTCCAATGAGAGTGTGCAGATCTTATAGCATCCGCGACCTCTTTCATATTTTCTAATATTTCCCGCATGATGTCGGGATCTTGCTGCATGCCCCGTCTTCGTTGTTTATTTTTACCCATCGCATGTGGGTTTGATTGGCTTGGCCCTCCCTGATTAACAGGCCCGGTTGAAGCTTGGGTGGGAATTTCTTCCGTGACATTCTGTGGGGGTGAATCTATATGTATCGGCTCTTGACTTACGGGCTCTCCCTTGCCTTCGCCTTCATGAAACTCTCCACCAAACCTTTCAAATACACCCATTGCTAAATCCCCCTTCACAGCGTCATCACCAATGACGATAACAAGATCGTCATACCATGGAAGTGGATGGTTCACATATGCCCGCAGCCGATGGTTAGCCTGAACAATTGGAATATCAAATTTGTTAAAGGGTATGCAAAGCTATATTTAATGTATTATCACATAGCATATCTATAAGGGTAGAAGTAATTACCGCCGCCCATGTAGCATACGTTTCGGGATCAAGGGTAATGACCTTACTCTCATCATCCCATCCGGCTCCGCTAAGCTCCATGCACTCCTTTACGTCTTTGAGACGTCTCTTCAACGATTTCATGTGATTCTTCACATTAACACTTGAGAATGAAGTCCCATGGATGCTATGTATTTCTGCTGCAGCAACATTGAATGCTGTATTTTTAAAAGTCTTTTCGGCTTTATACCCCTGACGTGCAAGTTCAGCAAGGAATGGAATGAGGGTTTCATCGTAAGCATTCGTCCAAAGTTTGTTCTGTTGTGTAGAAGATGAAGGCTGCTTCGACTTCTTCCATGGGCTTGAAACAGACCCGTCTACATGTTCGCTACGTCGGCTCGACTTCCTAGAAGAGTCACTACCAGGTGTTCGTTCATTGCCACTAGGTGGCGTAGCATAGCTAATGCAGGTGGGGAAGCTGAGCTTCTGTACGAGGGTGGCTCTCCCCCTTGCAGCATATTCATAAACCCCATTCCAGGCGGCGATGGCATCTGCACACCCATTTGGATAGGAATGTTGAAATTTTGATATTGGGGATATCCCATGCCATGCCCACCTGATGGGTACACAAGCCCACCTGCTTGGAAGCCATGCATGTGATAGGGAATCGTTTGCATCCGCTTGGGAATTGGTCGGTTGACAATGGGATCAACCAGTCTGTCAGCTTCTACCCATTATGTCCCATATATATTATCATAGCTGGGGAGCATGGGATACTCCTAGGGAGGTTTGGTTCACCCCCCCTGACCAGCGTTTGACGAGCCTTCCATCCCTACAACATCAATCAAATCAAATTGAAAATGCAACGTTGTGGATATAAACATCCAACCTACCTATAACCTGGACCTATACTGCATTCGAGTATAACAGTGCATACGTGTAAAGCAAATAGTGGATAAGCAAAGGCATGAAAAAATTTGGAACAAGCAACAAAGCAACACTATTGCAATATGTCTGATACAAGAATAACATGTTCAGTCATAGGAGGCAATAATATTAATCGACCCCCTCATAGCCCATGCTCTATTGTGTTCCCATTATTATTTTTGTTACAGAAGTCCACCCACATATCCCAAGCTATCTGCTCCCTACGCATTTTCCATTGATCACGTTGTTCGGTTTGTTCATGAACGGGCACCTGTTGGGACAGATCCATAACATCATCATCAAGGTCATCGATACCATCTACAGACTCCTCAACCCCATCTCCATCTTCAGTTAGATGGGGGTCATGCGGATCTTCTATTTGGATGTAATTATGCAAAACATTGCAAGCAAGTACGATTTCGACCTGACGTTTGAATGTGTAGTGAGGCTTGGCTGTCATTATTTTAAACTTGTTCTTTTGGATAACAAATGCCGACTCAATCTTTGATCGTAAGGTAGAATGGCGTAGGTTGAATAGCTCTCTTCGGTTTCAAGAAACCCGATCAGTATGGTCCTTCAAATGGTATCTAACGCCCCGGTATGGAGATATGAACCCTGGCATTGTTGTATACCCAGCATCGCAAAGGTAATATTTTCCTGCATTCGAAAAAATAACTCAATTAATGACCCAACGATCTCTGAGAGAAGTATTTTGTATGTAAATGTAAATTTATGCCTATTACCTTCATACACTCGTAGCCCCAGGGGGTGGTTTAGACAATGCATCTTTCAGGACCGTAAAATCATTTGCGGATCCTTCCCACCCGGCCAGTACGCATGTGAATCTTTCATTTGGAGTAACAGATGCTAGCACAGTTTGTGTAACCCCTTTACGACCTCTAAAGCGGGATACTAGACTGGCTGGTAGCATGGCATCTATGTGCGTCCCATCAATGAGACCAATGCAGTCCTACAACGTAATCATTGAGCCCAATTTTCAATCATCACGACGATACTTATTAGACTGAGATATATACATGTAATCACACATACCTTGAAAAATGGAAACCAATTGGGGTTATTGACTATCTCTGGTGGCGTCTCATTAGCTGCTTGCTTCATGTACATATCCCGAATTGCACACACTGCCCCCATAACTTTGTTAAAATACCTGCTCATTATCCCACCTCCCCTAATAAAATCCACTTGCATGACTCTATTATTTGACTTGTGACCTACAATATGCAGGAACATGGCCAACCGTTCCTCGATGGATACATGTATAGTGTCCTTGAGAAGATCTCGCTGACGCGTTATTGCTGCAAGATTCATGAAGGCATGTCTTCGTATCCGTAAGTAGTCTAAACAGCTACTTTCAGACCCCCACAGAATTCTCCGCATGTGGGATTTTCTATGCAGATCCCGCATAGCTGAGGGCTCTCTTGGTATAGGTTCAGCCCTAGCATTTGCGTGAAGTTGTAAGGCTACTACGATAAACGAAATTGCAGCCGCTGCAGTGGTACATAACTCACAGGCCAAATGATCTCCTTGTGTATCCATGTCACCCTTAATTGAATAACACATATATTTACTGTTATTTATATACATAACATAATATATATGAATAACACATTTCAGATAAAATTGTGCATTTCCAAATCATTAGCCCTCAGACATAATGTGTATTCATAGTCACACACGTGGTTGCTTTGCCGTTGCTCCTGCAGTGCCACCCCATAAAATGCACCATAAAATTTGATACCCTGATCCCAAACATAAAACCAAATAAACAAAAAATGCAACAAGGAGCCATAAAACCCCAAAAATCTGATACAAATACCAAAAAATATCACCTAAAATAACACAAAAACCAAGGACCCACCATTTTTGTTATTAGGATCAACATATGATACAATGAGCCAAAAAGAAAACCACATAAAACCCTAAACCAAAAACTTAGGGCATGTTCCATTGTGGTTTCTTTTGTTGATTTGGTCCGAGAAAGTTAAAAAATTTCACGATCCAAAATGCAACCTGGAGCAATGCACCAAAAATCTGATACCATGAACCAAAGAACCCATACACCCAAACTGCAACCTGGAGCAATGCCCCTAAAATCTGATTTCTTGATCCAAAATTAACAACCACATAAACACAAAATCCAACCTGGAGCAAAGTCACAAAAATCTGATAACATGAACCAAAATTAACAACCCATACACACAAAATGCAACCTGGAGCAATGCCCCAAAAGTCTGATTCCATGATCCAAAATTAACAACCCATACACACAAAATGCAACCTGGAGCAATGCCCCAAAAATCTCATACCATGAACCAAAATTAACACCCCATACACACAAATTGCAACCTGGAGCAATGCCCCAAATATCTGAATACATGCTCCAAAATTAACAACCACATAAACACAAAATCCAACCCGGAGCAATGCCCCAAAAATATGATACCATGAACCAAAATTAACAACCCATACACACATAATGCAACCTAGAGCAATGCCCCAAAAATCTGAATACATGCTCCAAAATTAACAACCACAAAAACACAAAATCCAACCTGGAGCAATGCCACAAAAATCTGATAACATGAACCAAAATTAAAAACCCATACACACATAATGCAACCTGGAGCAATGCCACAAAAATCTGAGTACATGCTCCAAAATTAACAGCCACATAAACGCATTGAAATTATAAGATTAACAACCACAAAAACCTAACTGCAACAAGGACCATTGCCACATAAATCTGATACATTGATCCTCAATTCACTCCACACAAACCCAAAAACTCATTGAAAATTTTAGATTACATATTTTATATTTAACACAAATAAAATCATAAACTTTCAGACTACATGGGGATCAGACATTTTATGATTCAAAATGGGGCTTCAATGGAACAATCTTAGCAAGCCATCCACCGTGTGCGAATGTCATTCGTTCCTACTTTTTTATCATCATTGGGCTTTTTTAGAATGCACAATTCTTTACATTCATCATACAAAGAATTCATGCAACCAAATAACCCCAATTTCACAATACTATCCCCATATGCCCTAGGGGGGCCAAATTTGAAACCCTAGCCGCATGCACAACACGACAGCAAGGTAGCAAGTCATTAACACCAGTGCAACAAAGTTCATTGCATATTGGAACACATGGTAGCATAAAATGGCAGCAAAAATTAATTTTGAGATGAAGAAAATATACCTTGGAGCTAATATCCCAGTAATACTAGGGTAAAGCTCACTGATAAGGCTGATTGCCTCAGATTCCACTCCCTCGCAGCCAATCGAGGCACACACGAGGTGGCTCAGCCTCCAGCGAGCAATTTGGGAAAAATTCGAAGCTAGGGTTCTGCTCGCAATGTTGGAAATCTGACCAAGCTCGGCACACCCCCTTCACCTTCGTCCAACAATTCTGGTGGAGCAATCGAAGCTAGTGTTCATCTCCGAAACAAGCCGTCAGCCGTAGCTAAGGTTTTTACCGAACCCAACTGAAACCTACGGGCAGAAGGAGAGAGGCGAGGTGAGCATAGCGGTGGGGCCCAAAATTCTCAGAGAAAGGGCGAAATCGCCGTGAATCCCGGGGATTTCAGCAGGGGGAACTGCCCTTGCCACATAGGAGAGAGGAGAAGCGGGGAGGGGCTGAAAGCATCGGAGAGGAGCAACGGCGAGAGGAACACGCGAGAGAAAACGGTAGAGGATTCGGACAAAAGAAACCCGAAGTGACCGCTAAACAGTGCCACTTTTGCACTTTATCGCCCCAAAGCACCCAAAATAAACCGCTTGGAACAGGCCCTGAGAAAGAGTAAGAGAGAGGGCCTGAGAGATATTAAGGAAGGGGTTTTAAAAGAATAATGAAAGTGACAGTGGGAGACAGGTTGTAAGAGGGGATTTAAAGAGAGAGAGAGAGTTAGATAAGGGGAACTATTATATGTAGAGGAATATTTCTTAATGGGTTGTGGTTTTAAGTTGCCATTAGTTATATTGGGTATTGCCTTATTGGGTTTTTAAAGCTAGTTAACAAGTTATAATGTAATGTTAACATGATGATAACACTATCATTAGCTGGTATTAGGTTAATTAATGGGGTATTAGTATTAATTTGAAAATTGACCTATTAGTATTAATTACTTCATGTTAGTAGTTGTCAACAATGTAAGGATAATGATATCAGAATAAAATAAGGCGAATCATGTTAGAATAACATATTATAAACATCACCCTAGCCAGAGAGCCTAATAAAACTTAGACGAACCCACTTTAAGGATTAACGTGATATTTTGACTATCTCGCTATATATCTAATTCAGTGAATTTTTTAACCAAAACAGTGAAGATATGTAGTACCCGTCGAGACGAATCCAACGACACCAAAATCGCCGAAATCAGGCAAGTATACAATTTATAGTGTATTTTTGAAGTTGGATGTTAAATTAGTCATTTATATGTAAAGTTGCATAACTTAAAATTTACACGTGAAATGACGCGTGATATTACCACCATGACATCCGTGACTAAAAACGTGATCCAACGGCATATAACTTGATATATCTTAGTTTAGAACAATAACAATAAAAGTTGGCCTTCTGTTCATACTCGTCAAATTCTCATGTTCACCCTTTTGATTAAATGCGGTTTCGATACTCTTGTAACATGGAAAATGTTGTATAAAAGTAAATGATCTTATTATTAAATTGTTGCATGTCTTAAAATATCTAACAAATGTGTGCCATCGTGAAATCGTGCGCCTTAAAGGCGAAATCGTGACTTTCGTGATGTCATGTAAGTTGACAAATTCGTGCTTGAAATCATGAATTCGTGCTTGTAATATGGCTACTCCGTCGGCCATGTGTCACTAGTCTGGCTCGTGTTCCAGTAGGGTCACATATGACTAGTCTGGCTCGTGTTCCAGTATATGTCGGTTTATCGCCTGGCTCGTGTTCCAGTATATGTCGGTTTAGCGCCTGGCTCGTGTCCAGCACAACATTCTTTGGTGGGGTTAGGGTTGAGCGGCTACTAGGCGTATAAAATAGTACTCTCTTCAAGGGCATCACATGTATGCGGTGGGTTAGCGCCGATCACGAAAGGCCTCTGTGAGAAGGACGACTCACTCATCACGACCTAAAGGCGAGAACCCTATGCATGATAGAAAGCATTGCATTGTAATTGGAATAATCGTGTTCACTTGTTCGTGCATCATGATTGCCATGTTTAAAGTGCTTACTTTTTTTATTCGTTATAACTGCCATGTCATAACTACTGACCTTACTTGTTAAACTGCTTAGAACTGCACGATAGGAGCATTTACTCTATTTTATTTTAAATCAGCATGTTTAATCTTGTTGTCACTATTTCGTTAATTCATTAATGCCTTTTAAATTCAGTATAATTTTGTATACCTTGCCTTGGGTTTCTAACCTCTACTTGCAGACCCTTGCTGTCATACATTCATGTTTTTGGATGTATGTCAGATCCCGAGCTATAGCACCAAGAGGCCTAGTGAGATAGCTGAACCAGTGGACCAAAACTTGTTGAACTAGTGAACTTTCATTGCACTTCTTTTCGTTGTTGTACGGGTCATAAGACCCACTATTCTTTTCTCCATTTGTTGTTATTCCGTTGAGACGGTTGAGATTGTAATAATGTTTTATTTATCTGTGTTGTTTTTGAGTAATGCAAGCAAGAACCTGCGGTTTTCATACAGACGCTTATTGTGTTAAGTCAAGGAGGAAAAAAAAAGCAAAAGTACCTCCTCCTGACTTGCACAAGCGGGCCCGTTCACGTCCTCACTCTTAAGCCTAATGGGATGCGGGGCGTGACAGGTTTTATTGGTGGCCTATGCAGGTCAATGCTCATGCAAAATACTCTAAAACAGCATGGATAGTATTACAATTTTGACTCTCAACAACACTTTCCCTAGAATTTTCTACCTCAATTCATTAGAAAATCTTAGTCCTAAGGTTCCTGATCCTTAGTTAACCAAAACAGTATATCCTTTATTTTTAAATCTCCCTTCATTTTACATTCCATTTTTTACCTTAGGAATCTATCGTAGCCTTTTCACAAGTCATTTCCTACCCGTACTCACATTTGATCATCCTATTCTAATCCTTGGTTTCAACCCACGTGATCTTCCTGACAGCCATCTTTATCCTTTGAATCACTCCCATTACTATACTGATTTTATTATCGATATCTCTTTTATAAAATTTCTCGTCCAGTTTAACTTCTTTAAAAATCTTTTACATATGCCTCATATTTTTCAACTGACTTAAAATTTATTCTTTGAATTTGAGTTTCCTTCGCTGAAAATTTTTAGTCACTAAATTTTTTCTAATCTATATCATCCTATTTTACTTTCTACGTATGGATATCTTTATCTTTAAACCTTTTGTTGATGGCACACATATAAATGATAAGCTTCCTTCAATGGACCATGATCCAGTCAATGTGCTTAGCTAAGTTTGTTGGATCACCCTAGCTAGACTTTGGGGTAAGTGATCCTGGCTTAGTCACTTCCCTGGCCGTGTCCGCTGGACCGCAAGGACGTGAATCACAATTATGTATGGCATTTCCTTTCTTACTATACTACAACAAATTCCAAAACAAATGACCATATACTAATTTTAAATATTTTTATGCTAGATAAAAAAACTGTAACTATTTCAGTGTATTAGTTCTATATTCATCGTATTTATACTTTAAAATTTTTTGTAAAAAAAATCTATCTCCATTTACGAAACAAGCACTACATCTCTGCACCCATGACTCTTTCGTCTTTTGTTTATCTACTATTTCAACTCATACCACCATACTCACTATCCTTATATATGTTATTAGGATATTGTCACATTTACACTTACCCACCATTCTCCCATTTAATCATTCATAGCCATCTCTATGCCACCTGATCAAGTTAACTCTTGTCCCGACTACTGATTTGATACCATTGTTCCACATACTAAGTCGAGACTACTCGAACATGATAGAACGGTATAATAATGAGCGGTCTTAAATTACTACGGATCAGTGTCTAGAAAGGAATGGGAAGGGGGTTGGTCAACCAAAGGACTTGTCATGCGATCATAGAAGTGACATGTGCCTTCAAGCCCTGACTACCTGGCTGGTGTGGGAATTAAGCTAGACTTCTTATTATTATGCCATTCTACACTATTAGATAGTCAATCGACGTTTTTCTCATGATCATGCATCCTTTTCAGTGTTACTGTGTCTGCTTGGTTGTCTTACTATTGTCATCACATTACTTGTTGGTTAAAACATTGTTGCTACCATATGCTATGCCACCGTCGTTACTTTTGCACTTGCACAGGTACCTTTACTTTATGCATTACATGCACTTTAGTTACCACACTTGAGCAGCCACCAGTACTTTACTTTTCGCTCGTATATGCATATCTGTTCTTACTTTACTTTTGCACCTGTAAGATCATCTTTCTGATTAAGCTAACTCCATATCATTGCCTCACCTGAAAACCATTCGTCTCAAACTTGATTCGTTACATCATACAACTCTGTATCCTACACTATCTCTTGATTACCCCGTTAGTGTATCTATTTACTTATTACCACTTTAGCTAGATTAGTTTTAAATTTGCATTATAACCTTTTCTTTTAAAATGTATACTTCTACTTTTATTTCTATCATCAACAGTGTTAAATTTTGTTATGCATTATGTTGATAGGATGTTTAGATATGATTATTATTATTAGGGGATTTTAAATGATGTAAGGTGTAGTTGTATCAGTTGATATGAACACCAAGAACTTAGATTAATCCACTTACAAGAAGAGAGATAGAATAAGGTGTTCAAGAGTCATATTTCACATTTGGAATATACCCATACATAACGGCTTCAATAAAATTCCATACTATGAAAGGTACACAGAAAGATTGAGTACGTTACAGATTTGAAATTTAGACGAGTAACAGATAAGAGTAAATATAAAGGTATAGTATGATCTATGGTGATCATGAGAATGAGTAGAATGTTTGAAGTAACAAGATTTCATCATATAGGTAAAGTGATGGAGACGTCAGAAATGATATGATATGTTGATACGAATGGATAGTTGAAAAAAAATTGATCTAAGTTGATATGGATAAGTTCAATAAGAAACGATGAGATGTGATTTAATAATTTGTTAATTAAACTTATAAGTTGTCACGATGAAAGATGAGTTGTGAGCATGATGAATGTTGAAGTTAGATGATATCACAATTATAGTAGTACAAGTTAGGTTGTACAATGAGCAAGGGACAATACACTACCGATGGATAACCCATGAGAATGTACATTTTTATTTTAGAGAACTTAGGTATAAATGATATCACACATTAAAGACCCCGAGAATATGTTACTGTCTTAATAGCAATGATGAGCAAAGGAGTAAGGAAAATTTATGAGAAGTATTGGTTGAGGATAGTTGGTAATTTTCCCTTCCGAAGTTGCCTTGTTTAAAGTATTAATTGTTTAAGGCAAGAATTATGAGATAGAAATCAAAACAGAAAGGGGAAGTATTGAACCCATATTTAAGCTCAGGATATGATTACGGTTGTAACTTTATTCAGTGACGAGACGAGAATTGATGATTTATTTTAGTAACACTTGTTTGAGGTGATGGATTTAACAACCAGTGTGTTAGAATATCAGGGTTGCGATTGAGAGTATTTTATTATTTTCTCACCCTTATCCCTGCACATCTTGGGTAGCCCTCCCTAGTCTTTTCACTTGCCCACTAACGGTTAAGGCCATCGGATGGTGCTTAGTCATCCGAACTTTTTTTTGAAACTCAGTCTTAACCACATCACTTGTGTCTTTCCCTAACCAATTTCATTTCTTCGTCTCCAAGTATTTCAGGTCATAATAGAAATACGAGAGCCTTATCCAAAATTGTTTCCTAATCATTTATTGATAAGAATTCCGAGGACGGAATTTTTCTTAAGGTGGGTAGAATGTAACGGCATGTATTTTTAGACGTGTGTGGAATCGTGTGTACTGGTATTTTACTTCTGTCGTCCGGATAATATTTTTAGTCTGTACGTTCTTTGCTACGTGTCGACGCGAGCGCGTCTCCGATTTCTTTTTTACCGTGTCATCTTTAATTGACTATCAGGTTTAACTAAAATACTTTAACTGAATTATCTTACTAATTAATATTTGCTAATCACGTTTAACTCTTACTAATTACCCTAATTAAACATCACTTGTCGGCAGCTTCATCTAAAATTTATACTCACATTTTTCTTAAAACCGTATACCTTTCTCCTTCCATTGGTCAAAACCAACCACCACCTAAAACATACCCAGCTTCATCTCTTACCTCTCAACATCAGCATTTCTTCTCTGCTTAATTTTTCAAACACACAAAGGCAGATTCAGTCCCTTTTAGAATCAAACAAACAACACGTCTCTCTTTCTTCACAATTAGTCAAGTTCACAATTAATACCTATCCTAATCATAAACCTAATCCTTGACTAAATCTACAGACAAACTAACACCAAATTCTGCATGGAACAAATAAAATTAAATTAAAGCTGAAGGAAACTTTGACTTAAGCATTTCTAACTTTCATTACAATTCGTATAAATCGCTACGTCTCCTCTAATCTTCATCCCCATTTACTGATCAACAGAACATCCCCAAATCATCATCAACCCAACCCAAAATCACAACCCACAAACTTCAGCAAGCAAACCACCAAATCATCCCCAAATCAAACCTATTCTTCAAATCAGAACCCAAATTCGAAATCAAACCCGTCTGCCCACAAATTCTTCCCAAAAACAACTTCCCAAACATACTCAAACTGAGATCAAAATCAATGTTTTTTTTGAAAAGGGAATTGAGAATTCAGAGCTGATAAGAAACTTTAGAAACTCCAAAACCCTTCCCCTTCCTCTTCCCAAGCCCCACCAGCCTTGCACGCCGCTGGGAGCTGCTGTCGCGCGCGCCTCCAACCAGCCATCGCCGAAGGCCGCGCTGCTGCTGCTGTGTCGCTGTGCACGTGCCACCGTGCGCTGGAGGAGGCCGCCGCTATTGTGCCCTGCCAGAGCGCCGCCTGCAGGTCAGCCGGAGCGCCGCCGCGCCGCCGGGGAAGCCGCCGTCCATTACCCCGATTGCGTGCGTGAGTTCACTCCCTCTCCCCTCTTGCGTGAACATCCTTGCTGCTAACTTTGAAAAGAAAAAATAATAATATAAAAGGATATGAAAGCAACAGAAAGAAATAAAGAGATAAAGAGACTGAGAAAGAGAAAGAGAGAGGGCCTGAGATATATTAAGGAAGGGGTTTTAAAAGAATAAAGAAAGTGCCAGTGGGAGACAGGTAGTAAGATGGGATTTAAAGAGAGAGAGAGAGAGTTAGATAAGGGGATTTATTATATGTAGAGGAATATTTCTTAATGGGTTATGGGTTTAAGTTGCCATTAGTTATATTGGGTATTGCCTTATTGGGGTTTTAAAGCTAGTTAACAAGTTATAATGTAATGTTAACATGATGATAATACTATCATTAGCTGGTATTAGGTTAATTAATGGGGTGTTAGTATTAATTTGAAAATTGACCTATTAGTATTAATTACTTCATGTTAGTAGTTGCCAACAATGTTAGGATAATAATATCAGAATAAAATAAGGCGAATCATGTTAGAATAACACATTATAACATCACCCTTGCCAGAGAGCCTAATAAAAATTAGACGAACCCACTTTAAGGATAAACTGGATATTTTGACTATCTCGCTATATATCTAATTCAGTGA
The DNA here is from genome assembly GCA_030789695.1 of Scilla litardierei. Lineage (NCBI taxonomy): Eukaryota > Viridiplantae > Streptophyta > Magnoliopsida > Asparagales > Asparagaceae > Scilla > Scilla litardierei. The sequence goes on along the minus strand of CM061133.1, from coordinate 311,737,137 downwards.
ATTGTTTAACCAAAATAGAGAAATGGACATACCGATATGTAGTACCCGTCGAGACGAATCCAACGACACCAAAATCGCCGAAATCAGGCAAGTATACAATTTATAGTGTATTTTTGAAGTTGGATGTTAAATTAGTCTTTTGTATGTAAAGTTGCATAACTTAAAATTTACACGTGAAATGACGCGTGATATTACCACCATGACATCCGTGACTAAAAACGTGATCCAAGGGTATATAACTTGATATATCTTAGTTTAGAACAATAACAAGAAAAGTTGGCCTTCTGTTCATACTCGTCAAATTCTCATGTTCACCCTTTTGATTAAATGCTGTTTCGACACTCTTGTAACATGGAAAATGTTGTATAAAAGTAAATGATCTTATTATTAAATTGCTGCATTTCTTGAAATATCTAACAAATGTGTGCCATTGTGAAATCGTGCGCCTTAAAGGCGAAATCGTGACTTTCGTGATGTCATGTAAGTTGACAAATTCGTGCTTCAAAATATAAATTCGTGCTTGAATATGGCTACTCCGTCGGTCTTGTGTGACTTGTCTGGCTCGTGTTCCAGTATATGTCGGTTTAGTGCCTGGCTCGTGTCCATCATAACATTCTTGGGTGGGGTTAGGGTTGAGCGACTATTAGGCGTATGAAATAGTACTCTCTTCAAGGGCACCACCCGTATGCGGTGGGTTAGCGCCGATCACGGAAGGCCTCCGTGAGAAGGACGACTCACTCATCACGACCTAAAGGCGAGAACCCTATGCATGATAGAAAGCATTGCATTGTAATTGGAATAATCGTGTTCACTTTTTTGTGCATCATGATTGCCAAATTTAAAGTGCTTACCTTTTTTATTCGTTATAACTGCCATGTCATAACTACTCACCTTACTTGTTAAACTACTTAGAACTGCATGATAGGAATATTTACTCTATTTTATTTTAAATCAGCATGTTTATTCTTATTGTCACTATTTCATTAATTCATTAATGCCTCTTAAATTCAGTATAATTTTGTATACCATGCCTTGGGTTTCTGACCTCTACTTGTAGACCCTTGCTGACATACATTCATGTTTTTTTGGATGTATGTCAGATCCCGAGCTATAGCACTAGGAGGCCTAGTTGAGATAGCTGAACCAGTGGACCAAGACTTGTTGAACTAGTGAACTTTCATTGCACTTCTTTTCGTTGTTGTACGGGTCATATGACCTACTCTTCTTTTCTCCATTTGTTGTAATTCCGTTGAGACGGTTGAGATTGTAATAATGTTTTATTTAAATGTGTTGTTTTTGAGTGATGCAAGCAAGAACCTACGGTTTTCACACATACGCTTATTGTGTTAAGTCAAGGAGGAAAGAAAAGCAAAAGTACCTCCTCCTGACTTGCACAAGCGGGCCCATTCACGTCCTCGTTCTCAAGCCTAATGGGAAGCGGGGCGTGACAGTTGCATTTATGAGATTGTATTTCAATGGTTGGAGATGGTTTATGGAAATGGATTATGATGCAAGAGATCCCTAGTTAAGTTATGCACATGTTGATGGAGAATTGTGTATGTTGCATGGAGATTAGTTCATGTTGAAATTGTTATGTTGGGAAGGGTTATGTTGGAAAATTATATGTTGCATGGAGATTTAGTCCATGTTGAAATTGGTATGTTGGAAAGGTTTATGTTGGAGAGGTTTATGTCCTATAGGAATTGGTTCATGTTGCTTATAAATCCTTAATTCAACAATGGTGATTTATTGAAATTAGTTCATGTTGCTTCATTTTTAGTCATGGAATTTCATTATATTGTCATTCCTAGTGTATGCTAGTCTTTTAAATTAATGCATGCTAGCCCTTTCATTTCCCTTATGTCACCCTAAGGTAGCTTAAATACAATTCTTTCGAGGTTACACGTTTACACAATTACTTTCATTGCATCCCTTATGTTGCATCCTATAGGTTGCATGCTTGGTGTCCCAATTAGTTGCATGCTTGATATTGTATACCAAATCCCAATGCAAATGAAATAAGTTAGCCTTTAACATTGTTATTTCGTTTATGTTGCTTTTCCTTTGTTAAAATTCCTATGTATAATTGGAAAGTTTCCTCTTATTTTACAAGGCCTACATTTGTTATAATCATTGTAAACTTGTTTTGCACCCAAAATTCCTAATGACCTACTTGAAAATTGTAGTTTAAATAGACCTTATTAATTTCATCAAAGATTGTAGATAAAGGATGTTATTTTGTTAAAGTTGTTGTGTTTAGTTAAAAGACCACTTAAAGTTAACACCTTACTTGAGTAGCATGCCAAATTGTGTTTTAAGGTAACATCTATCTTGACTCTTTTAATTAAAGTTAGTAACTTTAACATCAATCTTGTTAAATCTCCATATATCCTTGGTTCAAGTTTGTTGCTTAAAATAAATCTTTGTGTAATTTTTATAAGATTACATTCCTTAGTAAGTTGGTGCATAATGGTTAACCTTTGGTTATGGGCCTATTATACTTTTATTAAGAAAAATTCTCATGTAGTTGGTCAAAGTTGTAACTTGGGGTTCACTTGGTGACATTTTCTCACCCTTGGATATTTCGGTCAGGGGCCTATTATACTATTTGGTTGTGTTGCTAATGATGTGTTAATTGTTCCATTCACGTGTGGTTATGAGTTTCATATAATGTGGAAATGGTTGGATTCATATGATTGACTCCTTTATGATGTGGTAAAGTTTGGCTTGATGAAGTTGGAAATGGTTGGTTTAATATGTGGAAATGGAAAGTAAAATGTTATCACGAACATGTGAGAGTGAGATAGTGGTTCAGTCCTCCCATTGGAGGGTGACACGGGATGGGAGAATTCCAAAGTATCGGGTAGGCTAATGGGATGGACTGGTTGTGGTGACTTTGTGGTTTGTGTGGTGGGTACACTTGCACTCCTGACGAGCTAGCACGACGGGGAGTGTAGAGTGGTACCTGAGGCTCCTGACGGGCTAGCACGGTAGGGAGTCCTCTTTGCTCTCCCACACAGTTGGGAGAGGTCCAGTCCCATATGTCGTAGTCGATATTAGGGTTCCAAAAAGTGAACATTGTATGAAATTGTTTGACTGACTCCCATTTGCGCTTTAGGCGTACTTGTTATTATTTGATGTACTATCGTCACCCCTCCCCTTATACCCTTTGTTATAGTTCTGTTCTCTTTTCCTACGTGTGGTTCCTTTGTTGCTTTCCTTTGTTTCGCATACCATGTTCAGCTGTAGAACTTCCACTTGTAGCACTGTGCACTGACCGGCGCCCCGCTCGTGTCGCGACGGCGCGGTGTCGTTTACCGCAAGTTTCACGGTTAGTGTAGGGTGTGGGAATATCGAACTCAGGGAGGCGAGGTTGTGCTTGCGTCAGGTAGGACCTAAATCACCCCGAGGGGCGAGCTAGCCCGAATCGGTGAATGGTTGTCACGAAAGGAAATAAAAGGGTATGAACGACAAGAAAGAAAACCCGGGACTATGGTTTCCAACCCGACGAGAGGCTCTCGCCGATACGGCCTACGGGTATGGATAGCGATCGGGATTAGGGTCTAATGGTGAGACGTTGCCTCTGAAAGTGGTACCGGCGTCCCATGGGCCCGATATTCCGGTCGATGCCCAGGATGATACACCGGACTTCTCGGATTCGATCAGTGGGCACTCCCGTGTCCATTAACACTGATCGATCCCGGGAGCACTAGGCCCGCAATGATATCTCCCAACGTCTCATCCTGCCGCTCCCGCGTGCTAGGATTCGGCGTCTACGCTAAGGGCGTGAGCTATGGCTAGGGAGTCAACCGCCAAGTTTATTCCCCCTTGGCCCAACGGTCAAAGGCGGTCTTTTTCCCGCCGATGACAATGAAACACCCCATGTAACCGTTAGATTCCTACTCCCTATCGATTTCCTAACCCTATGGACGCATCGGGAAGAGCACCCGAAGGGGTTTCCACCAAAATCCCAGATTTGGGAACTACTCACAAAAATTCATGAAAAAGCGATCTAAATGAAATTTAACCGTTGGAATCATAATCGGACGATTGCAATGCGGAAGTAATAGAGTAATAAAGACAATACTAAAATTTTAGAAAGATCTGAAAACTTACAAAAGAGTAACAATTACAGCCGTCACAAGGAAATAAAACAGTAGAAAAAAAGAACAGCTCTCATTTCTGGAACCCTAGGGGTTCTATTTATAGACCGTCGCATCAACCGATCGGTTGACAAGTCAACCGATCGGTTGATCTGTTACAAATTAATAACAGAAAACGGCGAGCTTTCACCCGATCACATGAACCGGTCGGGTGAGTTCTTGAGTGACCAGTTGGATCTTGAAGCAGTCGGGTGAATCGATCGGTTCGACGTCCGTGTCTTCAGCTCTTCTTCTTCAGCTACAGATGAACCGATCGGGTGAGAGTCACCCGATCGGTTGGCGTTTTGCTTCGAGAAGACAGAGAACAGCCCCCGCTGAACCGGTCTGCGAACCGGTCGGGTGACTTCTTTGTGAGCTGCGGCCGAGACCGGGTGGTGCACGCGTGCATCACCCGATCGGTTGGAGATGGCCAACCCACCGGGTGAGGGGCTGAAAGATGAATTCTTTGGCGTTTGACCCCCTGGATCACGCGTGACTTCTCCCTTTGCTCCGGGGACTTGGGATATCATCGTTAAACGTCCCCTACATGGTCGATCCCCTGCAATCATGGATAAACAAAGAAAAGTGAAAGAAAACGGGAAAATACACGAAAACGAATAAGAGACGGCGGAAAAACACGGAGAAACACAAAAGAAAACGTGCGTGAATATATGAAATATAAACGCACGTCAAAATCCCCCAAGCTGAACTCTTCCTCGTCCTCGAGGAAGACGAGTGAGAGTAGGAGCTCGGAAGGGAAAAATAGAGAGGAAGAAAGAAAAAGAAAACTCTAAGCCCTAGATTGTCCATCAGAGCCACCAAAATCAAAAACGACACACCAAGCAAGCAAACGCCAAATCACACCACTAAACCTAGGAAAGCGAGTCCAAATAAGTGTCGTGGGTCCACGCAGTGAAGCGCGAGTGAGCGTGGTCGTGTGCTAGCAAATGGCGATGCTTTCTACGATGTGCTATGAGGCTCGATATACACAAATCCAAGATATGACCCAAAATATCGATCTGAATTGAATTAAGCGGCGAATATAAATTCAAGCATGCATGAGAAGAGTTAGAATAGAAGCGTATCATGCATCGGGGACTCCACAACTAGGGTTAAGGAAATCACGCCACTATAGCCTAGATACTAGCTAAAAAGTTCCTAAGCCAAGTGTTTTCGATAACGACGGGGGTTGAGATGATGTGGAGAAGAACACTCGGTGCAAATTCTCGCCTTCCCTTTATTCTAGGCAAGTATGAAAAATATTCACACGGAAATTTTTTTTGGGTTTTGGTCATTTGTATTTTTTTTTGGATTTTTGGGCTATACACAATTTTTCTTTTCTTTTCTTTTTGGGTTTTTCTTTTCTTTTCTCCTTTTTTTGGATTTTTGGCTATACACATGTGTACTCTCCCAAGTGGGAGAACGGTACACGACGAGGGGATTTGCACCAAGTAAAACAAAAAAGAAGTCGAAATCTAAACACTCGGGCAAAGGAAACTATTCTCGCTAAATAGAGCATAGGCTAAATGGGTTATCCTAGTCCTTAGTCGTGGAATCCCGACGCATGCGAATTGAAGTATACGATACAAATATAGCATGCATATAGTGGAAACAAATACCGCATATTCAAATCGGAGCATGATAATCTAGGGGTCATTCCTGGACAGGTATATAAAGTAAAATCACAAGGCAGAAGCACACCAAATACTAGTCACGACACACGACTCACAAAAAGCTAAGTGGACCCGCGATGCGTGAAATGCAAGAGGACTCGAAATCCTAGGGTTAGTGAGTGTGATTATCGATGCAATGCTAGGTGTGTGTGACTTTGTGGCGATTCATCATAGGATTCATCTCTAGGAGAAAGAGCTAAAAAAAGAAGAAAAGAAAAAATAAAAACACGATGAAAACGACACAAAAAACGAAAAAGAAGGACTCAAACGACGCACACAGTGCGACTCCCCCAAGCTGAAGTTTGCATTGCCCTCAATGCAATATGAGTGAGTACGGGAGGGCAATGAAAATGGGGGGGAATACGCACTGACAAAAAAAAATGAAAACGAGGAAAACACATAGATAAAACTGAAAAAGAAAGAAAGATCAAAATCAAAATCAAACAACACGAAAATAAAAATAAAACTAAAACCACACGGCACGACACTCAAAAAATGAAAAACAAGCACACACACAAAAAATGAGAAAAACAAACAAAACACGACAGCACACCAAAATAGACGTCCCCCAAGCTAGACCAGAAAGTGCTAGCGAAATGATGTGATCGATGAAATGCAGAGATGTGCAAGGGGGAGTCAAAAACAAAAGAGGTGAAATCAAAAAGCGACACGCGAATGCCCCCCCCTCCGACAGAGACAAAGCAGGGCCCCCAAAAGACAGATGGGCACAAATAGGGGGGGCAAAAAGGGGGAAAGAAAGATCAAGCAGGGGCACCACCCTCCGGAGGTGGTGACGAGGACCTGCGCTGTGGACCAGGGGTCGTGGGGGGTGGAATGTGGAGCTCGGAGACGTCGGGTGGGTCTTCACGGATGTGGCGAATGAAGCTTTGAAGAAAGGGGAGGTCTCGGTCGACGGACTCCTCAGTTATCCGACCACCCTGCCCAGCTAGGAGGATCATGGCCATGAATCGATCGGCTTGGTCTTGATCGGGGGCAGGTGGGTTGGGGGTGGGGGGCTGAGCGGGGGGCTGTGTGCGACGAGCGTGACGGTTGGGCCTAGGGTTCGAAGAGCTGGCGTCGGTGGGTTTAACACGGCGGGGAGGCATTGTGCGGGTGTCTTGTGTGCGTGCGAGTATGTAAAAGTACAATGAATCAACACAAACACGAAATACGGCCAACGAGCAAATGGAAAATCTGGGGTAAAAATAAAATTAAGCAAAGGAGCGAGTTTACCCAAATGAGATGAAGATAGTTGCTCGGAGACGCCCCGATGCTACTCGATTGGAGCACGCTGTTAAGCCGCAGCGATCTCTTCAACAAGTTTCGATGTTTGGGGAGGATGGGTGAAATTTAGGGTTTTGTGTGTAGGGAGATGGCGGGGGAATGGAGGGAAATCGATGTTTGACGGGTAGGGAGATGGCGGGGGAAGAAGATCGAGGTTGATCTTGGGGAAGAAAGTAGGTAGGCACATGAGAGGAGTCGAAACGGCGGCGATTTGGGCGATCGGGCGAGGATGGGAATGAACGGATGTCGGGGGGGTTTATATAGGGTTTTAAGTCGAACCGATCGGGTGACTTGTCACCCGATCGGTTGACGGTTAGGTCGAAATTCTTGCCAAAGAAATGCTACATGCGAACCGGTCGGTTGACTTTTAAACCGATCGGTTGGCCGCTCCATTCATTTTCCCGAAAACTTAGGGCTGCTCACCCGGTCGCGTCAACCGATCGCGCTCGAACTCAACCGATCGGTTGACATTCCCCAAAAATTTCCGAGAGTTCTCCCCAGCTCACCCGGTCTACCACCCGGTCTCTTCATTACTTAACCGATCGGGTCATATGGCGGCAGATCTCGGCATGTATCTGATACATCCCAACCGATCGGGTGAGTTGTCATCCGATCGGTTGGGGCTTGTTTCCTGCAAAAACCAATAGAATTGTTTAAGTCCCCGAACGGATGTTCTCGCGGCTGATTTTATTTATAAAAATAGACAAAATAAAGTCAAAAATAACGCTGAAAATGGGGAAAAAGTTTAGAACATGGGTTGCCTCCTATGAAGCACACTTGTTAAACGTCGTTGGCTCGACGCCCGCAAGAGATGCTCATGGTGGTCGATACGGGTGATGCCCGAAGTTTGGCATCTCTTTCTCGTTGGAGCTGAAGGCGTTTGGAGTAGTCAGCGGCTGGAAAAATACTTGCTCGACTACCCTCCCCTTGTTCTTGGGATCCGGGGGCTTTTCCTTGGTGTTGGCGCTTCCCGCCATCTTCTTCAGGATCCGGACCTCGTCTTCAGTGAGGTCCGTGGGTTCTTTCCCCGTTCTCCTCACAGGAGGAGCCTTGGGAAACCCGGGAGGGGTCGTTCTTGCTGCACTCGGTTCTCCAGCAGCTTCTTTGTACTCGAGGCCGTCTCCATCTTCTGAATCCCCCAAGTCATCGGGGGGGGGGGGGGTTTCTCAGGAGAATCTCTCAGGATCTCTCCTCTGCAGCCTTTTCTTCTTCTATCTCAAGCAAATTGCACCGAGGGTCATCAGGGGGATCGGGGTGCTTTATGGATAATCCCAGATCAAACTCAACTTTCTCTCCGCTGACGTTCAAAGAGAGTTTTTCGTTCTTCACATCTATTAGAACGCCAGCAGTGGCCATGAAAGGCCGTCCCAGGATGATGGGGGTGTGCGCGTCTTCAGGCATGTCCATGACTACAAAGTCCACGGGCACATGCACCCCTCTCACATTCACGGGGAGGTCATCCACAATTCCCACCGGATATTTGACCGACCGATCAGCTAGTTGTAGGGTCATGCCGGTGGGCTCCAAATCACCCATTCCTATCCTTTTGTACATCGACAAGGGCATCAAACTTACACTCGCTCCGAGATCGACGAGTGCACGATGAATCTTTACTGCCCCGATCGTGCAAGGAATTGAGAAGCTCCCCGGGTCTTTAAGTTTCGGCGGATTTGCCCTCTGGATAAGAGCGCTACACTCTGCCGTCAACACTACTTTCTCTTTTCTAGACCCTCTCGTCACCAAATCTTTCAAGAATTTTGCATAGGAGGGGATTGTTTCGATTGCTTCTAGGAAGGGGATTTGCAGGCTTAGGTCTTTGACCATGGCGAAGAACTTGCCATATTTCTCATCAATTTTTTCCTGAGCCAACCGTTGTGGAAATGGCACAACGGGTTTATACACTTTCGGGCTCTCTTCCTCCTTCTTCTTCTTCTCTTCTTCAGAGACTCCCTCCGGAGTCATAGGATTTGATGACGAAGCACCGGCGTCGTTTGATTTTTCGATCGGTTTCTCAACGACCAATGGTGCTTCCGGGTTGCTAGGGGGCACTCTAGTAGGAATTTGTGTCCCGCTTCTCAGAACGATAGCGGACACATTTGCGTGCTCGTGCACGAGTGCCGATGTTTGGGTTGCTCCCCTCGGGTTCACCTCCGGTTGTGGCGGTAATTGGTTTTGTGACCTTGCAAGGTTCGCCACTTGTAACCCCAGCTGGGTTACTTGGTCCGTGAGGGTCCGCTGACCCATTTCCAGCTTTTGGTTGATCCTCTCCTGGTTGGTAATATATTGAGTCAAGAGAGACTCAACCGGAGAGACGGCCCTCTGTTGGCCATACTGCTGCTGCTGCTGGAACGGCTGCTGATTCCTGGGGGCGTAAGATTGTTGCTGAGTTTGTTGCTGAAATGGTTGCTGCTGTGGCCTAGCCGACTGATAAGTTTGTTGTTGCGGCTGCTGAGGCGGTGAGGGCTGAAATGGTGGCCGGTAACTGAAGTTTGGGTGGTTCCGGTTGTTTGGAGAGTAGGCCGGGTTGGAATTTGTCCTTGGCGGATACGGCACATTTCCCGTAGGGTTGTAAAATAGTGCGCTCGCCTGATCCAACGGTGGTGAGATGTCACCACCGTCGAATTCCCCAAAGAATTCGGACTCTACCGCAGAAATTTGCTGTGTACCGGCCCCACCGGCTCCTACCATTAGTGCGGAGATCTGGGTCGAAAGCAAGTCGAACTTGCTTGAAAGTTTGTCGACGTCCTCGACTCTGTGTATACCCCCGGATCTTGGTGTGGCTCTCTCGTCACACCACCGCTCATTGTTGGATGCCATATTTTCCAGAATATGCCCGGCATCCTCCTCGCTTCTAGACATGAAGTAACCCCCAGCCGCGGCGTCCATAGAAGATTTCAGGTCATCCCTCAACCCATTGTAGAACAGATTAATAATCTGCCACTTCGGAAGCTCATGGTGAGGGCATCTTCTTTGCATCTCTTTATATCTCGTCCAAGCTTCATGCAAGGACTCGTGGCTGGCCTGGGAGAAGGAGGAGATCTCACTCCTCAACTTCATGGTCTTCCCCGGAGGAAAGAACTTCGTCAGAAAAGCGTTGGAGAGCTTCTCCCAGGTGTTGAAAGTGTTGGGGTCCTTCCCCCTTAGCCATTGCTTGGCTTTGTCTCGCAAAGAGAAGGGGAACAGCTTCAGACGGATAGCCTCTGTCGTGACACCATTAATCCGGAAGGTGTCACACTTCTCCAAGAAGGAGTCCAGGTGCTCGATCGGGCTCTCCATGGGTGCACCCGCAAACTGGTCCTGCTGGATCCATGTCACTAGAGACGGCTTCAGCTCAAAGCTTTGGGCCGCAATAGCTGGAGATCGGATGGCGGAAGTAGACTCGATGGATGGCATCGAGTATTCCAGCAGAGACTTGTGAGGTGGGGTGTTCTCCTCCATGGATTCGGGATCTTCTCTTCTTCGCTTCTCGGCGGCCAAACGCCTAAGGGTGGCGTTAATCTCTGGATCGAGGGGAATCAAGTCGTCAAGACTCCTTGAACTCCTGCGCATGAAAAACAACAAACACCCGTGAAGCGACAAGTGGGAAAGAAACAGATAAAATTAGGAATAAAAATAAGAAAAAAAATAAAAAAGAAAAAGGAAAATGCGAAAATTATCGCGAGGTAGGGATGTGAGCTAGACACGAGGGTTTAAGAGATCCTAAAATAACAAGCACGTTGCCTCCCCGGCAACGGCGCCATAAACTTGATCGGCGCCCCGCTCGTGTCGCGGCAGCGCGGTGTCGTTTACCGCAAGTTTCACGGTTAGTGTAGGGTGCGGGAATATCGAACTCAGGGAGGCGAGGTTGTGCTTGCGTCAGGTAGGACCTAAATCACCCCGAGGGGCGAGCTAGCCCGAATCGGTGAATGGTTGTCACGAAAGGAAATAAAAGGGTATGAACAACAAGAAAGAAAACCCGGGACTATGGTTTCCAACCCGACGAGAGACTCTCGCCGATACGGCCTATGGGTATGGATAGCGATCGGGATTAGGGTCTAATGGTGAGACGTTGCCTCTGAAAGTGGTACCGGCGTCCCATGTGCCCGATATTCCGGTCTGTGCCCAGGATGATACACCGAACTTCCCGGATTCGATCAGTGGGCACTCCCGTGTCCATTAACACTGATCGATCCCGGGAGCACTAGGCCCGCAACGATATCTCCCAACGTCTCATCCTGCCGCTCCCGCGTGCTAGGATTCGGCGTCTACGCTAAGGGCGTGAGCTATGGCTAGGGAGTCAACCGCCAAGTTTATTCCCCCTTGGCCCAATGGTCAAAGGCGGTCTTTTTCCCGCCGATGACAATGAAACACCCCGCGTAACCGTTAGATTCCTACTCCCTATTGATTTCCTAACCCTATGGACGCATCGGGAAGAGCCCCCGAAGGGGTTTCCACCAAAATCCCAGATTTGGGAACTACTCACAAAAATTCATGAAAAAGCGATCTAAATGAAATTTAACCGTTGGAATCATAATCAGACGATTGCAATGCGGAAGTAATAGAGTAATAAAGACAATACTAAAATTTTAGAAAGATCTGAAAACTTACAAAAGAGTAACAATTACAGCCGTCACAAGAAAATAAAACAGTAGAAAAAAAGAACAGCTCTCGTTTCTGGAACCCTAGGGGTTCTATTTATAGACCGTCGCATCAACCGATCGGTTGACAAGTCAACCGATCGGTTGATCCGTTACAAATTACTAACAGAAAACGGCGAGCTTTCACCCGATCACATGAACCGGTCGGGTGAGTTCTTGAGTGACCGGTTGGATCTTGAAGCAGTCAGGTGAATCGATCGGTTCGACGTCCGTGTCTTCAGCTCTTCTTCTTCAGCTACAGATGAACCGATCGGGTGAGAGTCACCCGATCGGTTGGCGTTTTGCTTCGAGAAGACAGAGAACAGCCCCCGCTGAACCGGTCTGCGAACCGGTCGGGTGACTTCTTTGTGAGCTGCGGCCGAGACCGGGTGGTGCACGCGTGCATCACCCGATCGGTTGGAGATGGCCAACCGATCGGGTGAGGGGCTGAAAGATGAATTCTTTGGCGTTTGACCCCCTGGATCACGCGTGACTTCTCCCGTTGCTCCGGGGACTTGGGATATCATCGTTAAACGTCCCCTACGTGGTCGATCCCCTGCAATCATGGATAAACAAAGAAAAGTGAAAGAAAACGGGAAAATACACGAAAATGAATAAGAGACGGCGGAAAAACACGGAGAAACACAAAAGAAAACGTGCGTGAATATATGAAATATAAACGCACGTCATGCACCCTGTTGTGGCATTAGTGTGTATCGTGTTTTGGTTGGGGTATGGTATTCCTACTGGGTCACGTGTTGACGTGCCCCTTGACCTTTTTTCAGGTGAGGTTCTTGGGGATGGCAGATGGAGCTGGAGGTTGGGTTTGGAGTTATGTTGTTGGTAGTTGGAGCTTAGGATGTGTGGTGAGGGGTGAGGAGAGAGCTATGTATACTTTGGTTTTCATTTGGGGCGAGAGATGCTTGTACTATATGAATTGATGCACAATGATGCTCTGAGATGTATCTGAAATTGTATAGTGTTTGTTTTATTTTAATATTTCTCTGTGGCTTTGTGTCGTTCTGTGTTCATTGGTTGGTTGTTTGTTGAACGCCACATATACTATTCCCAGCAGCGCGTAGTGGACATGCAAATACGTTTAGTTCTCGTCATATACCTTGTCTTTCTGGGTATTCCAGGGACTGGGTCGTGACAGGTGGTGGCCCACACAGGTCCCCTCACTGCGGTTTTATACGGGATAGTTCGAGTAGTGTTCGTGTGTTTGTGGGTAGTTGAATCTTAAGGTGGGTAGAGTCCAGCCTTAGGATGGGACCAAATATCAGGAGCTTGAGGTATAGAATCCTGAGGGTTGAGATTCGAATGTTGGTTTAATACGAATGTATGTACATATTTATGTGTGTAAGTATGTGTACAAATACATCTATAGTTCCATAAGCGTTGGATATGGCTTGTCGAGCATATTGAGATGATATAGTCATGTGCATATGACTATGATATATGTACGAATGATCGTATGACTATATGATTGTATTTGGAAATATGTATTAATACATGGTTGACTTATGAGTATTGTGTGGAGTTGAGTTATATACTTGATTGATGTGCGAGTAGTATATAGATGTACTGCGTTGTGGCTATATAATGTATGTGATTTATGCACATGTAGAGTGCGCAGATGCATGAGTGGATCCTTGGGTTCCACCCATGTATGTGTGGGTATGTCTTAAGAGTATTAGTGTTATGAGTTGATGTATGTATGTTATGAGTTGATACATGTATGGTTGTAAGCTGGTACGCTTACACCTGAATATGGATGAATATAGTTTTATATGATTATCTACGTGTATTGATATTGATATGGTGAATCTTGTGTGCTGATACACCTGTGAATGTTAGATGGATGCTAGGATACATACATGATTGTATGTTTGAGTGTAGAGGTGCATGTGTATATGTGTTAATATATGGTAGCCTTAAGTAGTGTGTATCATAGACCTATATAGTTGCTTGAGCTCTTGGCAATGTGTAAATATGGTATGCCGTCTATATTTGTAGTATGAGGTATATATGTACATGCTGATTGTGTTGATCCATGTATGGATCGTTGTGTTCCACTCAAGTATGAGTGGGCATGCCCTATGTGTATTAGAGTTGTGTGTTTCATATATATATGGAAGATGTGTATGGCTGCATGTCTGGTTGTAAGCGGATACGCTTACACCGGTGCTTGGATAGATATATCATTATATGAATATATGTGTGTGTTGGTATGGTTGTATGAGACCTTATGTGATGATGTGTATGTGCGTGCTTGGGTATATACTAGGAGATATACATAATTGTATGTCTATATCTACATATAGAGAAGCATGTGTATGTATATAAGGCTATCATATCTATATGTGCTTGTATGTATTTGTAAGTATGTGTACTATGCTTACATGCAGATATGAGGCGGGTGAGTATTGTTATATGAGTATACTTGGTGTAGACTTGGATGGTTAGTTGAGTATATGTATCTGTATGGATGACTTCGTGCAGATGCATGTATGTATGTATCTATGCCTATGTGTTTACCGATATATGTATATGTATCTGATATTTATGGTCGAGTATATCTTTGTAATATAATCGTGTGTACAGCTGCAGCTATAGTTATGGCTACTATTCTAGGTACTTGTATGACTATGTGTCGGAATGTTGATATTATAAGGTATATATGATTGCAGATTGTTGACCTACAAGCTGTAAGTTTAGGAAAACTATGTATTGCGTGAGGTGTACATAGTGTGCATATACCTAGCGTGTGCTATAGGTATATTATGTGTGAGCCTTTGCACTTTGCTCAGGTATGAGTGAGTATGTTAAAGGAAGCATATGAGCTTATGCTTACCTATGGTGATCTATGTGTATAAGTGGTAATCTGCGTGCTATATACATATTCATAGGTTTGGTTGTGAACATGTATGCGTGTTCATTTTGTGGGTACCTATGCTGAAGCATGGGTATATATGTGTGTGATGATATTGGTGTATATGTGAGAGTATTGTATATGTGAATGTATTAGTCTGTCATGTCATAACGTCAGTTATGAAGTGTGAGTGTTTCATGATATATTTCATGTCATAACACTGGTTATGGCATGTGTGTGCTTCATTATATGTCTCTGTTTGCATGGTGTGAGATGGTAAGGATGTTGTATTGTATAATGTATGGTATTATAGGACTGTAAGCAGTGACATATACATGTGTGTGTGTTGGCTGCAGGTTGTATGCCCGTGATTTAGTACTGATGTGCATATGCAATGCTCTATCAGCCATGTATATGAAGTATCATGTTATGCGTATTTGTGTGTATGGGTAATGCATGTAACCATGTGATGTATTCATGCAGTAGGTGTCTGAGGGTGTATGAGTATAAGGTAATGTATAATAGCATGAGTATACGTATGGATGTAAGTCAGGATGTATGGTTGAAATACTTGTATGAGTATTTAGTTATCAGTGTGCTTTACCATTATATATGCTTGGGATAGATTGATCCTACGGTATATATCTGCTCACCCTTATCTATGTCCTCAGTTGGGAAATCCTAGGTCAGACTTTATTTTAAGGTGGGTAGAATGTAATGGCTCTAGTGCCAAGTACGCTAGAGTATGTTTATTTGATTGATGCATGTAGTATACGTGTGCTTGAACGAGTACATACTGTGCCTGTGTGCCTCCGTAGTGTGTATAGGAATGGTGTGGTGCATATAATATTTGCGTAATGTATATAGTAAGGATGTGTTGAATGACCAATTGGATGAATATAGATGTATATGAGGTATAAAAATGATTGGCGTTGTTGGATTTATGAATTTGTAGCGAGATTCGAGTTGGTGGGTGTGTATAGTAAAAATGTACTTTTAATATTAGTTTAATATGGATTATTTTAAGATAATTATTTTGTGAAGATTACTTTAAGGGGTTATTATTATGCTTAAGTTAATGAGATTAATTGATGCTAATCATTATTATTATTAAATTCGGATAATGGCATTGGTTGTAATTATTGTTATGTGGGATAGTTTTAAATTATTTAGGTGATGGGCCTTAAGCATATGAGAGGGGCTTGGATTATTATGGAGAAGAGAGAAGAGAGATTTTAATTAGAAAGAGAGGAGTATGAGAATGGCAAACTTGTAATAAAGGGGGGGGGGTCATATTCTTATTTAATTCTTTTCTTCCTTTCTACAAACTTCTCCCAATTCTTTTGTTTTCCTTCTCCCTTTCTTCTCCCAAAATCCTGCCAAATTTCCCCCCCATGGCCGAAAGTTTCCAGCAAGCAAAAAAGAAAGAATGAAAGAAAGAAGAGATGAAAGAAAGAAAGAGAAAGAGGAAGATGGAAGGGGGGAAAGCTAAAGAAGAGTAGGGGGAAGAGATGGATTAGGGTTTGGAGCTTGGATTCATGGTGGAGTTCTCTTGAAATTGATGGAGGGTTTTGATTCTCCAAGAGGTAGGAATCCTACTCCATTTAGTGTTTTGATGCATGATAGGTTTTTGAGTAGATATTGCACTATTTGCTAACAAGCAACCTTTAAATTCCTATAATTTTACTGCATGTTAATTCGTGAATATTGATCATTGTAAGTGATAAAAAATTCTGATAAAATTATGCTGAAATGATTAGCTAGTTATCTACAACTTTTTTGTTGGGAGTTTTTCCAAATTCGTACTGCAATTAGGCTCAAACTGGAGTTTTTTACAGGGTAGCAGATTCTGCCAGTTTGGACACTCTTCACTAAAACAGCTCTATATGATACTATATTTGTTGAAATCATAAGTTTTAGGACATTTTGGATATCTATACTTCCTAAGCTACAAATCTATGTGTTTTTAAACCCATAAATGATTTTATCTATGAGTAATTCATGGATTAAGTTGACTCAGATTTCAACTTTTCTGCAGAAATTCAATCTGTTACCATTTTGGCCCCTATAATTCATACCCTCACTATTATTTTTTGAAAATTGGTGTGGCAGTGTAAAACTAGCATATCTACAACTTTCGTTTACTAAGTTTTGTCAAATTCACGATGTAAATGGATGATATCTGTCCATATTCATGACTGTCCGCATTTTTCCAGAAACTGAAATTGTTTTCCTTGAATGGGTTTTCTCACTAATTAGGATTTTATCAAAACTAATTTCATTCTTAAAGAACACTTGTCTAGAATATACTTGGTTGCATTTATGAGATTGTATTTCAATGGTTGGAGATGGTTTATGGAAATGAATTATGATGCAAGAGATCCCTAGTTAAGTTATGTACATGTTGATGGAGAATTGTGTATGTTGCATGGAGATTAGTTCATGTTGAAATTGTTATGTTGGGAAGGGTTATGTTGGAAAATTATATGTTGCATGGAGATTTAGTCCATGTTGAAATTGGTATGTTGGAAAGGTTTATGTTGGAGAGGTTTATGTCCTATTGGAATTGGTTCATGTTGCTTATAAACCCTTAATTCAACAATGGTGTTTTATTGAAATTAGTTCATGTTGCTTTATTTTTAGTCATGGAATTTCATTATGTTTTCATTCCTAGTGTATGCTAGTCTTTTAAATTTAATGCATGCTAGCCCTTTCATTTCCCTTATGTCGCCCTAACGTAGCTTAAATACAATTCTTTCGAGGTTACACGTTTATACATTTACTTTCAATGCATCCCTTATGTTGCATCCTATAGGTTGGATGCTTGGTGTCCCAATTATTTGCATGCTTGATATTGTATACCAAATCCCAATGCAAATGAAATAAGTTAGCCTTTAACGTTGTTATTTCGTTTATGTTGCTTTTCCTTTGTTAAAATTCCTATGTATACTTGGAAAGTTTCCTCTTATTTTACAAGGCCTACATTTGTTATAATCATTTTAAACTTGTTTTGCACCCAAAATTCCTTATGACCTACTTGAAAATTGTAGTTTAAATATACCTTATTAATTCCATCAAAGATTATAGTTGAAGGATGTTATTTTGTTAAAGTTGTCGTGTTTAGTTAAAAGACCACTTAAAGTTAACACCTTACTAGAGTAGCATGCCAAATTGTGTTTTAAGGTAACATCTATCTTGACTCTTTTAATTAAAGTTAGTAACTTTAACATCAATCTTGTTAAATCTCCATGTATTCTTGGTTGAAGTTGGTTGCTTAAAATAAATCTTTGTGTAATTTTTATAAGATTACATTCCTTAGTAAGTTGGTGCATAATGGTGAACCTTTGGTTATGGGCATATTATACTGTTATTAAGAAAAATTCTCATGTAGTTGGTCAAAGTTGTAACTTGAGGTTCACTTGGTGGCATTTTCTCACCCTTGGATATTTCAGCCATGTGCCTATTATATTATTTGGTTGTGTTGCTAATGTTGTGTTAATTGTTCCATTCACGTGTGGTTATGGGTTTCATATGATGTGGAAATGGTTGGATTTATATGATTGACTCCTTTATGATGTGGTAAAGTTCGGCTTGATGAAGTTGTAAATGGTTGTTTTCATATGTGGAAATGGAAAGTAAAATGTTATCAGGAACATGTGAGGGTGAGATAGTGGTTCAGTCTTCCCATTGAAGGGTGACACGGGTTGGGGGAATTCCAAAGTTTCGGGTAGGCATATGGGATGGACTGGTTGTGGCGCCTTTGTGGTTTGTGTGGTGGGTGCACTTGCACTCCTGATTGGCTAGCGCGGCGGGGAGTGTAGAGTGGTACCTGAGGCTCCTGACGGGCTAGCGCGGCGGGGAGTCCTCTTTGCTCTCCCACACAGTTGGGAGAGCTCCAGTCCCATATGTCATATTCGATATTAGGGTTCCAATAAGCTAACATTGTATGAAATTGTTTGACTGACTCCCTTTTGTGCTTTAGGCGTACTTGTTATTATTTGCTGTACTATCGTCACCCCTCCCCTTATACCCTTTGTTATAGTTCTGTTCTCTTTTCCTACTTGTGGTGCCTTTGTTGCTTTCCTTTGTTTCGTATACCATGTTCAGATGTAGCACTTCTACTTGTAGCACTGTACACCCTGTTGTGGCATTAGTGTGTGTCGTGTTTAGGTTAGGGTATGATATTACTACTGGGTCACGTGTTGACGTGCTCCCTTGACCTTTTTTTTCAAGTGAGGTTCTTGGGGATGGGAGATGGAGCTTGAGGTTGGGTTTGGAGTTTTGTTGTTGGTAGTTGGAGCTTAGGATGGGTGGTGAGGGGTGAGGAGAGAGCTATGTGTACTTTGGTTTTCATTTGGGATGAGAGATGCTTGTACTATATGAATTTATGCACAATGATGAGTTGTATATGAAATTGTATAGTGTTTGTTTTATTTTAATATTTCTCTGTGGCTTTGTGTCGTTCTGTGTTCATTGGTTGGTTGTTTGTTGAACGCCACATGTACTATTCCCAACAGCGTGTAGTGGACCTGCTGATATGTTTAGTTCTTGTCATGACCTTATCTTTCTGGGTATTCAAGAGAATGGGTCGTGACAGTTGTGCGTTTTGCTCTATCGAGTAGCTGCTCAGCTCGGTCCAGTGGCTTTGATCTCTTCGAATATGGCTAAGTGTTGGAAGCTGAAGCGTAGCCAACGAGTTGTTCTGACCGAGTGATGGATCTGCTTGGTCCGAGTGATACATAAATCTTGAATGTCGGAGCTCCTTTCTTTGGCTGTGGCAGCTTGGCCTAAGTGGACATCTACTCAGTCGAGCTGAGTAAGAAACCTGAGTAGCATTGTGAAGACTCGTCTTTTAGCTCTCTTTCCTCCTCCTTCTCTCTTCTCCTCCTCCAATATTCCTCTCCACCTCTTCAAGTAACTAGTGGACCTTGCGATTGATTCTTCGGCTAGCTTGGATGTGTCCATGTCTCGAATTTGCTCCGAATCGCTCCAAAGTTCCTGAAAATCCACAAATCTCTGTGAGAATCAAATATATCGTGAAAAACGCGATAGGTATAAAAAAGTGAACTTTGGACGATGAAAATGCTATGAAATGATGCAGTAAAAGCATAGAAAATATGGACACATCAATAGTCATGTTACAGCTTGAGTTGACTCAACAACTAAACATGAATTCCTTGTTTCCAAATTCCAAAAGTTAGGAGAGGGTTATATTAATCTGGAAGAAGATTTTTAACATATTTGACTATATGTAATCGATGGTTTCATATAAAAACAATTCGCATCATTGGTCCAGCGGAACACTACCAGGGATTTGGCTGGGCCAGTGTTACTACATCAAGATCGGCATAATCGATCTAGGCCCTTATGACTGAAGCCCAAGTCATGGCCCGTCGAATCTCCACAATGAGACCTAGTTCGCCAAGGCTCAGAGTAGCCCGCACTTGCAGAGTTGCAAACTCATTAACCAAACCAAAGAGGAGCCCTCCAACGGATCGTGTGATCTACACCAGCTCACCCCAGAGGCAGCTCGCCTACCTCTCCATCCAGACGAAGTCAGCCCACGAAGGAAGATGACACGCCACAAGTATCGCCACCCGTTTCACTACAGACAAGTCTGACAAAAGCGCACCTGGCTGCTTCACCGTTTGACAGCCTGACAAAAGCACCCCTAGCCGTTTCGTCACCAGATAGCCTGATAAAAGCACACCTTACATTAACGGCTCTGACGATCTGATAAAAGCACACCTGACACATTCGGCTCTGATATCCTCATTCGAACCCCTGACACTGCCAGCTCAGCTAAAGCAACCGACTCAAACAGCCTATAAATACCCCCTCTCCTCCAACGAGAAAGAGACTGGCTAATATGTAAGAAATCCTAACACATCTACTTATATTTAAGGTCGAATATCCTCCATATATTCGTGCCTTCCACACTAGTTCGCCACGCAAGCGTCGATCTACCACTAAGATCGCCCTGCGTGTCCGACGTTCTCCAAATAGTCTCCAGCTGACTTAAGCATCGGAGGGGATCTCGGTTGACAACCAACCGAGCCTTTCTGAAGAGTGATTCTCCTTGTAGGAAGCTCGCCCCAGCCACTGGTGATTAAAGCAACATACTACAAACTACTCCAATAGATGGGCGATTTACTTCGATTGACGGATGACCTTGAGACTTCCATCTACAAAGCGTCTTCCAATCGAGATTAGCATCGTCTTCCACCCCAAACCTGCAATCATTGTACCCGTGATTCCCCTTTCAATATAAATTCAGTGTTAGTGGATTTTACCTGCAACATTTGGCACCGTCTGATGGAACAATGGTTACATCCATGGCAGACCCCACACAAAGTCATTGTAGTCATCGTAGCGGTAAACAGCCAATGCTCGAGGAGGCTGTTGAGTATTGGACTTCTCCCTACTTAGTGTTAATGATGAGCAAACATAAATACTTGTGACTAATCCCCTATTTTGTAGTTAATCCATTGCCTAAGCTATTTATGAAGATCTACTAGCAATGGATGACTCACAAACTTCATTGAAGGCAAATGACATGAATTGATTGATCGTAGATAATGATTGATTCTCCGTGAAGACTTCAAGCTCATACGATGGAAAGAAGAGATTATTCGTCAATGTAATTTTTCTTTTATCTCTTCTAGTATGTAGCTTAGAAGTAGAACTTTGATGGAGTACTCACACACATCTACATTCAGTCATAGGACTTCATTAGATCAATTGTCCTTTGATCCCAATTCATCTCTTTTGTGATTGTGCTAGGATTGTTTATAACAGTCGACTACTGAACAGTTTACAGTCGCGTGCCTCAAAAACAGTCGACTGTGTTTTGTTCTACAATCGCCTGTTATGCACAGACTATTACAATAGAGTTTTGGGCCCTCTCTGATTATCTCGTACAGGCTACTGATGAATGATTCACAGGCTCCTGTCCAAGTGACAGTCGACTGTGTTTTGTAAATCAGTCGCATGTCTATCCTTTGCCCAAACTCTGTTTGGTCTGACTTTTACGGCCAGTCAACTAATGCTACATATAAAGTTGACTGTCTCTTGGATCAGTCGACTGTCTATGCTGCAACGGTAGTCTGCTGTGAGTCATTTCTTTGACTCGGCTCTCTGGAAATTTCTCAGGCTTTTGACAGTCGTATGTTTAAGGATTTACAGTCGCCTGTTCTGATTAACAGTCAACTGTGTTCCTTACATCAGTCGTCTGTCCTGTTACTTGAGAGATTTCCAGTATTTGTCTAACTTACACTTCTCTCGGCCAGTCGACTGTCCACGTGGTAAGTTACCGTCATGAATTCTCACCTACCCTTACTGACTGTGCAACAGTCGACGGTGGATTGTTCAACAGTCGACTGTCACGAGTTCAGATTCTGTCCGTTGAGATTTTTCTCACGGATTCCAATTGGGTTTTTGCCTAAACTGTTTTGTGGATTTGAGAAAACTATAAATAGTGCTTTTACTGTTACATTAGAGGGTTACTCATTCATTGTAAAATCTCTCAAGCTTTCATTTCCAAAGATCAAAGCTCTCAAATCCAAAGCTCTAAGTATTTCCAAATCTTGTTCTCTTGCTCTCCAACGTAGAACCAAAGAGTGATCTTCTAGGCAATTGGTGCAGTCAAGAGAAAGGGCTTCTCCTCTCTTCCAAGAGAGTTCTTCAACGCACATCACACTCCACCTTCAAGTTCTACTTCAAGGCATAGGTGATTGTAAGTGGTGTTTTCATTATTTCATAACTTTCGTTATTTGAGTTGTGCTCTCGGTTGTGAGAGTGGTTTGCTTGATCCTAAGTTGTGGGAGTCAAGGACATCGATTGTATTCGATTGCACTTGTAGGGTTGCTACAAGTGGGCTTTAAGGAAACCTCAAGTTAGGGTTCTAACTTGAGTATCCGGTGGTATCCGGGTGGTATGGACGTAAGATTATCGGGAACAAGTCGGGAGTTGACTTGGGTAATCCAAACCCTTGAAACATATTTGTGTTTGCAATTGTTTCTTATTTGGGTTTAATTCTATTTCCGTATTATTTCTTGGATTGCATTTTATTTGGCGTAAATTCCTTTTAAATTTGCATAAACACTATTCAACCCCCCTTCTAGTGTTTTCCCCATAGACATGGTCCTTATAATTGGTATCAAAGCACAAGGTTATGTGTATGGCATCCAACAACAACAACGTTCCTCCGCCGACTTCGTACAACAATCACAATCGTGATGGAGCGTCCAAACTTTTCAAAGGTCAATCTACGGTACGTCCTCCACGTTTCAATGGTACTAATTTTGGCTATTGGAAGTGTAGGATGGAGACATTCCTTAGGAGTGCTTCACTTTGGAGAACTCTCCACAAGGAGTACGTCAAGCCCACCGAAGAGGATTTCGAGAAATGGACGACTTTCGAGAAGTCCGCCGAATTCAACAACGCTAAAGCAATGAACGCTCTTCATTATGCGTTGGAACCGAATGAGTTCAACAAGATATGCACATGTAAGAGTCCATATCGAATTTGGAACCATCTCATCGTTACCCACGAGGGAACGAACAAGGTAAAGCTTTCAAAGTTATATGTTGCCGTACAAAACTTCGATTTGTTTCATATGCAGGATAATGAGACCATTGCATCGATGTACGGACGCTTTACCGACATCACGAATGAATTGGAAGCCCTTGGCCAAATCTACACCGAACCTAAAAAGGTAAGGAAGATCATCATGGGGATAACCTCCAAATGGGAAAGAAGAGCAATCGCCATCGAGGAGGTCAATGACTTGAAGAACTACACCGTGGTGAATCTTATCGGGACTCTCATGTCTTATGAGGTAAGACGAGAGAACCGATTAAAGATTAGAGCAATGATGAATCCTTCGAAGGCCAAGAAGAAAGCCTTGGCATTCAACGCCAATTCGTCATCCTCCGATAGTGAGGAATCCGAGAACGAGATGAATTTGGGTGAAATGGCCCAAATGGCAAAGAAGTTCCAACGCTTCTTCTGTAAAGGTAAATTTCCCTCAAATAAACATTTTGAGTCTACTAATACTACTTCCTCTCTTTGCTATAAGTGTAATAAGCCAGGGCACATCAAGAGGGATTGCCCAATGCTAAACAACTAAGAGAAGTGGAAGGCACCGAAGTACCACAAGTCCGATAAGAACAAGAAAGACAAGAAGAACGGACTCGTAGGCACCTTCTATGACTCAAGTGATGACTCATCAAGCGATTCCGATGATGAGAAGGGTGAGAGCACCCACATGTGTTTCATGGCCCTTGAAGACTCACTCTCTGATGAGAGTGATTCTGACATGGACGACACCGAGGTAACAATGGATGAACGTTGCATAGCTAATGAAGAGCTATTTGCTAAATACCAATCTTTAATGCTTACATACACTAGCTTAAAGAAATCTAATGTTAGCAAGCCATCCATTCCATGCATTATCAACAATGACACCATTGTTGATACTTTAACTCTTGAGAAAGCAAACTTAGCTTCTCAAAATGTCACTTTGAGAGATGAGGTGAATTCCCTCAAATCTCAACTAGATCAAACACATCCTAAGGATAATAGTGATCTAGTTACACGTCACACACAATTGAGTTTAGAGAATGATTCTCTTAAAACTCAAGTGCACGAGCTCAAAGCACGGGTGTCCACCTTGGATACCAACATTTCTTCTTTAAAGGAGAAATATGAGCTCATGTCCTCCCGTATTGTGAGATTCAATAAGGGAAAAGGACAATTGGATGATTTGCTTGCAAACCAATTTCCGGCCACACATCGTGTTGTGTCTTGGATTTGTAAAAGCGAATGCATCAAATGATCGCACCTCCTATAGTGGTTTCACTATAGATTTTGTGAGGCCTTCCTCCGGTGCATCCACAAGTGGTGTCAAAGACACTATAGGTAGCAAACTTACCAAGAAAGTCACCACTTCACCTTCTCTTCCTTTTGGCAAGAAACCCACTAAGGGTGGAAACCAAAAGCAAGGCCATGCTTATATGTGCACTAACACTCATCCACGTAGGAAATCTTCTACTTCACAAGTGGATAATCATGACACATTTTATGCTCCGCACCCACGGACACGTACACAACCACACATGAGAAATACTCATGTACGTGCTCCTATACACCTGTATGCTCATACGCATCATTCTTTCATGTATGCTCATCCTCCACATGTCATGCATGATTCATATGCTTCATATAATATGCATGTTCCCAAGCATATAACAACCTAGAATGTACAATGCATATTCTCCATCATATCTCTATGCTAGAAATCATGTTCCTAAGAAGCATGCACCACATAGAAATCCAATACATATGCATGCAACTAGGAAGAGGACTCCCAAGATGTACACTATTTGGGGTCCTAAGAACACTAGTCTTAATGATAGGAAAGCTTATGTTGATTCCTATTTTCATGATGTGATTAGAAATAGTAATTATGTTGGTAAGCGGAAGTCCACTTGGACTTGGCTTCCAAAGGGCTAATCCCCTTGGACCCAACAAACATTGGGTACCATAAGCTTATGGTATATTATATAGGTACCCAAGAGAAAGAAGAAGAGCAATAAAGGTCAAACTTGCTCTAAAGGGAAAGGATGGATTCTCGATAGTGGTTGCTCCAAACATATGACGGGAGATCCCTCATTGCTCTCTGAAGTGATTAGCATCAAGGACGGTGCAACGGTCACTTTTGGAGGTAATCAAAAGGGAACCATCATAGGAGTAGGTATCGTTGGTAATCTTTCCAAACCCTTAATTACTAATGTTTATATTGTTAGTGGTTTGTGTCACAATCTCATTTCCATTAGTCAACTTTGTGACAAAGGTTACAAGGTTAACTTTGGAGAAGGATTGTGTACTATTGTTGATTATGATTCAAATGTTTTATTTTCCGGTATTATGCATAAAAATATTTATTATTTGAGCATGCCTAAAACCGTAGAACATTGCTTAGTTGCTAACACAAGTGAACAACTATTATGGCATCGCCGTTTTGGTCATGTTCACTTCAAGCACTTATATAAGTTAGCTAAGCATGATCTAGTCAAAGGTTTTCCTAAGATTGCTTTTAATAAGAAAAACTTTTGTGATTCATGTCAAAGAGGTAAACTAAGTAAATCTTCATTTATGATTAAAGAATGGATTACTTCTAAGAGGCCCCTAGAACTTATTCATCTAGATTTATTTGGGCCAACTAGAACCGCTTCTTTAGGTAATGCTCATTATGGATTAGTTGTCGTCGACAACTTTTCTAGATTTACTTGGGTTTCATTCTTAACTAATAAAAATGAAGCTTATGAAGAGTTTACCAAATTTGCAAAGAAGATTCAGAATTTCTTAGGATCCACCATTATCACTCTCCGTAGTGATCATAGAGGAGAATTTGAGAATGAATCTTTTACTAAGTTTTGTGATGACACCGGGATAACTCATAATTTTTCCTTCCCTCGGGCACCACCACAAAATGGTGTTGTAGAGAGAAAGAATAGGACTCTTATTGAGTGTGCACGCACTATGCTCCATGATAGTCATCTTAGACTACAATTTTGGATAGAGGCGGTGCACACGGCATGTTATGTGCTCAATAGGATCCTAGTGAGACCCCGAACGAACAAAACTTGTTTTGAGTTGTTTTACGATAAAAAGCCTCAAGTAAAATATTTTCGTGTTTTTGGTTCAAAATGTTTTATAAAGAACACAGTTGGTAATTTAGACAAATTTGAGCCAAGATCCGATGAAGGAATTTTTGTTGGATATTCCAAATGTAGCAAAGCCTACCGGATATACAACAAAACTTCTTCACCGATTGAGGAATCTCTTCACGTATCTTTTTATGAAGATTTTGATTTTCCTCATGTTGATGATGATAATGTAGATACTCTTTGTGATTCTCTTAATAATGTTAAGATTAATGATTCTATTGTTGAGACTAACACTTCTAACGAAATTGTTGAAGTTGTTCCTAGTGATATAGGTTTACCCAAAGCTTACCCGACCGTTCGCAATCATCCCCATAATCAAATTATTGGAGATATTAGTGTGGGTGTTCGAACGAGATTGAGAATTGAAGAATTCTCTCATTGTGCATTTATCTCTACCATTGAGCCAAAGAACATCCAAGAAGCTTGTGAGGATAGCTCTTGGATAGTGGCAATGGAAGAAGAACTAATGCAATTCGAGAGAAACGAAGTTTGGGAACTCGTACCTCTTCCAAGTGGTCACCAAGTTATTGGGACCAAATGGATCTTCAAGAACAAGACGGATGAAAACGAGGTAATCACACGGAACAAAGCAAGGTTAGTAGCTCAGGCTACCGGCAAGAGGAAGGTATTGATTTCGAAGAATCATTTGCCCCCGTAGCTAGATTAGAAGCTATTAGGTTGCTTTTATCTTTTGTATCCCATAAGAATTTTAAACTATTTCAAATGGACGTTAAAAGTTCATTTTTAAATGGGTTTGCCATTGAAGAAGTTTATGTTTCTCAACCTCCCGGTTTTATTCATGAAAAATTTCCAAACCATGTTTTCAAACTTAAGAAGGCGTTGTATGGGTTGAGACAAGCTCCTAGAGCTTGGTATGATCGACTTAAGACCTTTCTTTTCAATTTAGGTTTTAAAACGGGAGAAGTTGATTCTACACTCTTCATTAAAGATTATGAAAATGACATTCTTTTGATTTAAGTTTACGTAGACGATATTATTTTCGGTTATACTAACTTTAATCTTTGTCAAGAATTTTCCAAGTCTATGAAGGATGAGTTTGAGATGAGCCACATGGGAGAGCTCACCTACTTCCTTGGATTGCAAATTCGACAAATGGAGATGGCACATTCATACATCAGACAAAGTACACATGTGAGCGTATTAAGCGATTCGGGATGGAATCGTCTTCGAGCAAAAGGACTCCCATGAGTACTACTACTCATCTACACAAGGATGAAAGCGGAAAAGATGTATACGTTCGTCTATATCGAGGTATGATCGGTAGCTTGCTTTACTTAACCACTAGTAGGCCAGATATCATGTTTTCCGTTTGCCTTTGTGCTAGATATCAAGCTAGACCTAAGGAGTCACACTTGATTGCGGTTAAACGAATATTTCATTATCTCAATCAATCTCTAGACTATGGGTTACTTTACCCTAAATCTAGCACATATGAGTTAATCTCATATAGTGATGCCGACTTTGTCGGATGCAAGTCAGACAGGAAAAGTACTAGTGGCACTTGCCATTTCTCAAGAAATTCCTTAGTTTCTTTGTTTTCTAAGAAACAGAATTCGGTGTCATTGTCCATGACTGAAGCGGAATATATTACCGCGGGTCTTTCATGTGCACAAGTTCTTTGGATGAGACACACTCTTATGGACTATGGTGTCAACTGTGATACTTGCTCGATCATGGTTGATAACCAAAGTGCCATATGTCTTTCTAAGAATCTGGTACACCACTCCCGTACCAAACACATAAACGTGATACACCATTTTATAAATGATCATGTAGCTAAGAAAGACATCATCTTAGAGTACATTGAAACCCAAAAACAATTTGCTGATATCTTCACTAAACCTCTTAAAGAAGATTCATTTGTGAGGTTGCGTGGAGAATTGGGAATTATGGGTGAATCTAAAATCTAGAAGCTCAAACATTCATGTTATAACACTTTTTGAGATCATATCAGTTTGTTGCTTATCTTCATGTGCTTTATTATATATATGTGTTTAAGAAAGGCAATTGTGATTTAATTGATTTCATGAGTTTTTGAGATTGATAGTAGTGAGTTTGTGTTTCAATGGATTTATTGTTTTTACATTGTTTTCACGATGTATTTGTGATTAGAGTATAGATCCTAGGGTGAGTGTTCTTATTCTCTGGAATTCTATCTCACTGTGCATTCTTGGACCAGGACAGACGACTGTTTTTCCTTCGACAGTCGACTGCCCTACTCTATCTCCTCTGTCTGAGAATTGGTATCTTTCGCACAGCCGACTGATGACTGTTTTACAGTCAACTGTTATTTTAACAGGCGACTGCATTTTAGTCATCAGGCGACTGTTCTCTCTGTCAACTTTTCTTCAGAGCTCTCTGTCTTATTGATGAACTGTATGGTTTCTCGGCCAGTCAACTGTTGCGTAACTTACATTCGACTATCCAACGAACAGGCGACTGCATGTTACTTTCCAGTCGACTGCCCATCTTTCTGAACTTTATTTTTTATCACCTCATCCAGTCGACTGACTTCTGTTCATCAATCGACTGTCTGCTGTTGAGACGGTGATCTGAGCCATCGATTCATTGATCCAAAGGCCCAGATTATTTCCACAATGTTTATATTCGACGAATCCGTTCATTTCCCCACTTCAACTCTCTCTCCTCCGGTTGAACCGCTTCATCTTCCCACTCGATTTCTCAGCCATTGCCGTCGATCTCCGCATCCCCACTCGTCGATTACTTCGTCGTTGAGTCTTCGCATTCATTTTTGTAGGTTAGACTCTTTCTCTCTAGCCCTTCGTTCGATTTGTGTCGTTCGATTACTTCGACTATCGTTTCTCTCTCTCTCTCTCTCTCTCTCTCTCTCTCTCTCTCTCTCTCTCTCTCTCTCTCTCTCTCTCGATTCCATGGCACCCAAGGGTAAGGGAAAAGAGAAAATTGTTGCTCCTAAACAACCTAGGGCGCCCAAGAAACCTATAGCCAAGAAGAAGAAACCCTACAAAGCCCGAACTAAACATGTCGAGTCTCCCGTGCTTTCTTCTTCGCAGGGATATTCTCCTTCTGCTTCTTCTTCCGATGCTCAGCCACTGATTCACCCGTCAGCGGAAGCCCATTGGTGTTAACATCAATGAGCCTACTGCTGTTATTTCCCATCAGTCTGCTTCGAGCTCTGGAGAAGAACCTCCTGTTGTACCCCTTTCTGATCCCCTTGTTACTCTTTGCTGAGATGATCTTTGTTTGGCAAAGTTCTACTTTCTTCTAAGGATCACGCTTCTTAGGGAGCGGTACATCGCCTTTCCAGCCTTTACTGCTGAGAGACTCTCTGACATTCTATCTGCTACTCACCTAGCCGACCTTTTTCGCTTCTCTCAGAGCGAGTCCCCCAAAGCCTAGCCATTTCTGGTGAAGCTCTTCTATGCGAACCGCGTTCGCAGTGAGTATTCCTCTATTGGCATCCTCGATACCATCGTCCAGGGAACCCACATTCAGATCACTCCCTCACTCTTAGGGACTATTCTTAGGATTCCCTCTGTTGGTTCCCTTCCCTCTGATATTTGCATCTCCTATATTGATGACCTTGACCAGTCTGTCCTCCGGGATATGTTTCGAGAGGTACCTTTAGCTCTTGATTCGGGTGTCAAATCATCTATGTTTTCTGCGAGAGGTTGGGCAGTTCACCTTGTGGTGAAGTCCAACATCCTGCCGAGATATGGATCATCTGACCAGCCGTCTCAGGATATCCTGAAGTGTATGTATGCTATCTTCTCTGGCATGCCCGTGAACTGGGCCGGTGTCCTCCTTGATAGGATGGACAAGGTTGAGTTCACGACCTCCTCGTCTCACATTCCTTACGGTGGTCTTCTGACTCTTATCTTCCGTCATTTTGGTGTTGATTTGACTCGTTACGAGCCCATGCCCTTTGGTCCTCTCCTCGACGCATCTGCAAAGTCAAAATCCTCTTTGGCTCTGCAGACTGCCTCGAAGAAGAGGAAATCTACTTCTGCTCCGTCCTCATCCACTGTTCCTCCAGCTGACCTGCCTTCCTCTGCTCCACCATCTCGTGACATTCTTTTGGAGATGGTCTCTGGACCAGGGAATACTCTTCCTTGAGGATCTGAGACAGTTTGTTCCCCAGCTTCATGTGCCTCCTCAGCCCACTGATGTCATTGAGCATCCTGGTGTAGCTTCTACTCAGGATGTTGCTGCTGCTGTTGTTGCTCCTTCTGACCCTCCTCCAGAGGATACACCTGCTGTCACAGAGCCTGCTTTTTCATCTGCAGCCCTGGAGACACTCACATTTAGATAGGTGTTTGAGTGGTGTTAGTTTGGTGTTGGTTGTATTTTGATGTATGATGATGTTGTTGATATTGACATTATATATGTATGGTGATGTACTTCGATGTTGTCATGATAATGTATTTTTTGGTCTTGATCTTGATGTATCTTTTTGTGATGGACATGTAGATGTCCATCCGTTGATGTACTCATCATTTATATCTATTCTATAAAACGGAGCATATTTTGAATTTTGTCCCAGTCATAAGTCCAGTCATAAGTTTGTTTATCCAAGTCATCAAAATTGGCCTGGATTTGCTCTTGGAAAGGCCAGGATGAAGCCACGCACGCAAGTGGGTCCGCAGGCAATAATACGAGACAATAAAATTGAAATGCATCCACACTCACGTTGGAATTTTGGGGGGGAACTCAAAATTGGGGAGGGACTCAAAATTTTGGAAGATTTCTGCACGACTAGGTGGACGAGATCAGCGATCAGCGAGCAAAACGGGAGAGACACCTGGGCCTGCCGGAGAAGACTTCGCCCTTTGTTGAATACTCTTTCGATTCTCTTCAAAAGGGAGCCTTTTCTTATTCTTCATTCAAAAGGAGAGAGGCAAAAAAAGAAGCAAAATATCAGGTACGACACTCTTTCGATTCCAGTTGATTTAGCAACCATGTTTTGATTCTGTTTTTGATAACAATTTGTTTAAGCTTGCCGAGGATGTTGGATAAGTACCGACGATTCTGATAGGTATTTTTTGGGAATTTCTTGAATTTGGGGTTTAAATTTGGTTTCTTAGTTGAAAAAGATTCAATTTTTGATGCAGGAGTGAGAAGGGGACGACGAATTCGATTTTTGATTTGATATTTTCTCTCGAGGAGCTGTAATTTGTGCTGGATCCTGCCAGTCCATTTGTGCTGTCGTCGGGGGGTTTTATGGGTTGCTGGGAAGTTTGCTTTGAGTTTTGGGGAGGTTGATTCATGGGTTTGAGCTTCATTAATGTGTTACTGGGTTGTTTGCTTTGAGTTTGGAGAGGTTGGTTATGATGCACATGTAAGCGAGCGAAAGCAAGCTGTCCAGGTGTTCGATGGAACGCAGATGTCCAGATGATCAGGCGCCTTCTTCAGAATCACCGGTGCCTCCTAGCTCAAGTACCCAACTTGGTATCTCAAATCACACCCTCCTTTCTTAATTTTTGAATTTTGATGCATTTCCCCTCTCAATTTTAGTTATTTTGGTGGTAGTTTTCATATGTTGGGTCTTAGGACATGTTGGATTCATAAGCGATGAAGGCTCTCATTGGACAGGTTACTGAATAATTAAGTTAGCTATGCACATATTACTGAATAATTAAGTTAGCTCTTATTCTGATGCTAACCGGTCAAATGATAACCTGTCAAATGCTAACCTATCCAATGCTAACCTGTCACATTTACTTTTTTATTTTTGATCTTGAGAAAAAAATTATCTTAATTCTTAAGTTGTAAGAAAAGGTGCATGGAGAGAGAAAAAAATGTATTTTTTGATCTTGAGCTTTGAACTTGAATTTTGCACTTAATTTTTGAGCTTAAGCACAACAAGTGTTTGTTGTAATGCCAGTGTTATCTTATTTGCTCTCATGTATAAAATTTGATGGATCACACGAAAACTACTGTGAAGCAATGTGTTTTAGCCATCCAGTTTCTACCATTGTATTGATGGCCACCATCAAAGTTTTTGAGATTGAAAGGAAAATGAAATGACCAAAATCTTCTATGCCTTGCAATATACTCATCCGTTTATATGGTATCTCTTTACAGTCCAAGCTTTAACACATGTACCTAATTTCTAATAGCATGACATTAAAAAAATAGGTACACTTAACTAATTTAAGTGGGCTATATGAAGAGAAACAAGTAATGTTGCACTTAACAAATACCAACACCGTGTTAATATAGGCGAGCTTACTGACCATTTGCAAAAAAAAGACATGCCAATAGGTCCTTATGTAACAAGTAATTCCGCTGATTTTTGTGTATTACACACAGCATGAAACAAAAGCGATTCCTTCCATTGAGTGAGTTCAGATCATGGGCGTGTATATAGGATATGGCTGGTCAATTTGAGACGATATAGCAGTAGCCATCCACGCTAAGTTGTGTATTCAGGCAAGTCTTTGACCCTGGCTTAGCGATTTCTGTAAGTTCATCAAAGTTTTTTCAATAAATTTGGTGTTGCATATCTGCCAAGGTGATCTTGCAGTGATGGATTGAAACATATTGTTGCTTTAAGAGACATGCGTGAATGATGGATATTTGCTCTGCTTTACGAATGTGATGATGACAATAACATCAGCTCTGATGATAATAAGAATTGTTTGCTGAGCAAAAGAAGAAGCAAGATAAAAAATTTGCAACACCGATCTCGGATGCTTTCCTGGTGATGGTGACACAAATGCGAATGCAGGCCACACTAAAGGGAAGGATGAGGGTTCGAGCTAGGAGGCGGGTATGCGCAATTTGCCTTCTATTCTTCAGAAAAAAGAAATAAAAGAAGTCAGTTTATGTTGTTGGTCCTTTCGATTGCTCCAAGTAGGAATGTAGGATTGAGGAAGACATGTAGCTAATATATTGCAAGAAATGGAAATCTCAATAACCATCCACCGATATTTGTCTTATCATTATGTAGTGGGACTTTCAATCTTTATTTGTTTTTAATTTATGATTGCCTCAATGAGATATATATAGAAGAAAAATGCTCACATGCTTGATAAAGATGAGATCTTTTTAAATTTTTTTGGTGGATTTATGGTTTCATCTTGCACTGATTTCTTTGTTGATTACAGAACAAGGGTTTCATCTTTGTTGACTACAGAACAAGGGTTTCATCTTTGTTGACTACAGAACAAGGGTTGATTAGATAATTAAGTGATTAATGTGTCATCATCACAAATGCGAAAGAGGGTTCATCGCACTAAATTTTTAAAAATTGAACTGACCTAGGCAATGAAACATTGAATTGGAGTCACATCAGAAAGTTATACGTATGCAGAATATTAAAGATGAAGATTTAGATTGCAATGCAAAATTTACTTCACCATTGTTATCCCACCAAAAATTAAATATTGGGTGGGAAATTCAAAAAAAATTCTCCCACCAAATATTGAATCAAAAAACCCGCACCTCTTTATTCCAGGATGAATCATTTTTGGAGTTTGGAGAGTATAGTTCATGCATTACAATGTTCCATGATGACTTTTTTATTATTTACATGATGACATTTGCTATGATGCTATTTTTCTTTGCCCAGGACATCTCCAGCAAATTTTTTTATCTACATGCATTACAATATTTTTCTTTGTAGACATCTCCAATAAATATTGATTAAAAAATATCTAAATCATATTTTACCTTCCAGGACAAATATTTTTCTTTGTCCATAAAAAGTCATCATTCAAATTACATTGTCCTGTGCAAACTGAAAATATATGAGAACTTTTGCTTGCATTTGAGTTGCAATGATTTGTGCTCAGGCATGACAATAGAGGGAAAAGAAGGAAGCCTAATTCAAGTATTTGGGATGAAATTGGAAATGCTTCTATTTAGATTATTCTTTTTCCGGTTGCCCGGGGAACTTTTCTTATTTCTTTCCTTTTTCATTTTTATTTGTTTTTGACATCGCATGGGCATTGATGAGGATGTTGGAACTTGGAATAAGCTCTACACTCTTGCATTAGGTGACATTTTTTGGTATTTTTTGGAGCCTTCATGCACTTGCGTAAATGTACAACAAAGATTGAGGTTATGCAGTTGTTTTATAGTCAGCGAGCATGTACGACTTCCCTATCGAGTTTCAGTTTTTGTCATAGATATATATCCATAGGAGAAAGTTGTGCCGCTTGGGATTTACCATGAGAACTTGAGAGTTTTGTTGATTCAATATATCTGAATTCTGGAATCTTAGGGGGGTGTCAATGAATTAGTGTCAGTGTGGATTTGGTCAGATTTGAATATCAAAATTTTCTAACATATTGTGGTTGTCTTATCTCTCATATTTTCTTCCCATTTTTCATATATACTCGGTATCCAATTTTGGTCAACCACTATTAGCAGACCTGAAAATTTTGCTATGTTAATGCTACTTTACATGTTTGTTTTAAGGTCTGGTGATTTGAGAGCAAATTTTTTTTCAGGGTCAACAAGGATTGGCTTTACTCCCTATGTCATCACTATCAAAGCTGGTGAGGTATCTACTGTTGAGATTCTTTTAGATATTCGTAATTATTTATACTATTTGTTTCTGATTCATGACTCTTTGGGTTTTTATGCTATCAACAATCACTTTATGTGCTAATGTACATATAGATCAAAGACAACTGCACTTTTATCTTTCAATAATGTTTTCTGTTTTATTTAACAATAATAATTTCAACAAGGAAAAGGACTAAAAATTAAATGGACTGTAGTTTCTCTTTATAAAATGGAGAATGATTAACAACTCATTTCGCTCTAATGCATCAATAGTCTTGCATCATCATTTAGTAGAAACAACAAGTATGTTATTAGTTAGTGAGGTCAATAGCCATATGAGAGGCTAGCCAATAGTCAGTTTAAAGGGGTGTGTGCTCTTCAGATAATATCTAATAAAAGTTTACTTTGAAAGGAAAGTTGTGTTATATAGTTTTACCAGTAGCAAATAGAGATTAGTAAATCGAGTTAACTGGGATTGTATAAAGCGAACAAGTTGGCAAATGAGAATGTTCTTTCTCTATGTATGTATATCAGTATATCACATTCATATGTCCTATAGAATAATACTATTTTTTGCCTAAATTTAAAAATTAATTTTAGTCTTAGGAGAAAATTAACATTTAGTTAATTTCTTTTTTATTGGTCTAATCGTTGAGATAAAGGGTAGTCATGCATTTGAGCACAACACAGGTCTGCTATGTCACCTCAAGGGAACTTGAATTTCATAAGTGTCTGTTTACTTTAGCATTTATACCATTATATGGGAATGATTTACAGAAATTAAAAATGTCACATGATATGAAAATTAAGAATACCAGTGTGTTCAATCTATCATCCAAAATGTCATTACACATCCACAGTAATTCAAAGACTGTGAAAACTATGAAAACGCGAAGGAGGAGGAGCTTGCTTTAGAATTTAGTTGAAGAACCTGTAAGTTGAAGAACCACATAGTTTGTCATCTTCAAATAAGTGCCACAAGAACCTGTAACTATGTCATTTTTGTTTTTTTCATTTTGTTTCTTTTCAGTTTCTTCCATGTTTCATTTTTCAATATTATTTCTTATAAATTTTCATTTCAGTTTCCTTTCTGTTCTCTAATGATAGCTCCTCATTATGGCTCTGGTCCTTTGCGATCCAGGTAAAATGCCCACTGTTATTTCTCCTTTATTAAAAATTTTGTGCAGCCTCTTCATCTCTCTCATCCTCAACTACTTGAAACATCTGTGGGTTTTTTATTTTTTGTCATTTTTTGCTTTCAGTTTCTTCCATGTTTCCTTCTTCTAAATTGGATGAGCCCTTCAAAGTCGTGGACGCGGAGACAGTAATAACCCAGGTTTTCAAGTGAAAATGGAAGGCACCAATGGTTAATAATCCAGGTTTTTGCCTATGTAAATTTATATCGGTTGCTTCCTTCTAGATTTCAAGGATGACCCATCTATATAACATTTGATGGAGGTTTTTGAATATTTGTCCTACTAGGACAAGATGACTAGGACATAGGGCTGATGACTAGGATAAAAGTTAGAAGCTGACTAGGACAAAAAACTTAAAATTTTGAAAACTCAAAACTTGGGGGGAAAAGCTATCAGGTCTCTCTCATTTTCATTGCATTCAAAACTTAGGGGGAAAACTCAAATCTCAAAATTGTGAACAGAACTGCATCTCTCCCCCCCCCCCCCCCAAAAAACCCCACGAACTGCATCTTCTTCTTACAAAAATCTCAATTTTTATGGAGAATTCGGTTAACTGTTCTAATTGCAAAGCTATGGTGACAACGGTTCATAGATTCTGAAATTCGGTGGAATGCACAACTCCAACAAACCCAATTCCAACAAGATTCTGGTGAATGCACAATGAGAATATTCTCAGGAAAATTTCAGGCAAGTAGATTCTGAAATTTTTCACCGTTGATCTACTTGCCTGTCATAATAAATTGGTACCAATTTATTATAACCGTTGAAAAAAATTTCACCAATTTATTATATTCTCATTGCATGCACTAATTGGTGAGTTGATTTTGCAAGTTGATTCTGAAAATTTCAGGTTACTTAGTAACTAATTTATTATAACAGGAAGATTTCAGGCAAGTAGATTCTGCAATATTTTAGACTCAATGTGATGATTTCATCACGAAATGCGGAAGAAATCGTGTGCTCTTACCTCCGGCCATTGCTTCTTCCAAAAGGTAAACCTTTTCACCGATTTTGATCTTCTCAGTCTTAAATCACTCCTATAGGATGGTGTATTCTCTGAAATCGAGTGAATAGATTGAGGGACCAAAACCCCTATTTATAGATTCAAGATCCGTTCCATCAACGGCTCTAAATTTCAAAAATTCAGTTTTTACAACTGTGGATCACTAACGGGAAGAAACGGGAAGAATTCCAACGGGAATTTCTAACATTCTCCCACTTGATCCACATAAACCAATATTCCCAACAAGAAACAAAAAATACATGAATCATGGCGATAAGTCCTTTTAAAAGCAAGTATTATCTTCCATGTATTACTATGTATCATGTTTCTCAATAATAGGTTATATATCTTTATGAATAAACCCTATGTTTATTCATGGTCCAAACTTAATGATTTTTCTCATGATAATGTATCTAAATGTGCACACAACCATATATGAGAAAATATCACAACAAGAATTTCATTAAATAACAATGTTATTACAATAAGGAACCAAGTCCCATTTTATCCACATGATCCTTAAACTTTAGTGGTGGCATGCCTTTAGTTAAAGGATCAGCAACCATTAAATCAGTACGAATATGCGTAATGTCGACTGATTTATCCTTAACCCTCTGTTTTATGGCTAAATACTTGATGTCGATGTGTCTACTTCGACTACCAATTTTGTTGTTATTAGCCATGAAGACAGCGGCTGTATTGTCACAATACAATCTCAGTGGTCTAGAAATAGAATCCATGATTCTAAGTCTAGTGATGAAATTCTTAATCCATACACCATGCGAAGTAGCCTCAAAACAAGATACGAACTTGGCTTCCATAGTAGAAGTAGCAATTAAGGTCTGTTTTGCACTTCTCCATGATACAGCCCCACCAGCTAGCAAGAAAACGTATCCCGAAGTGGATTTTCGAGAATCAACACATCCAGCAAAATCTGAATCAGAGTAGCCAATGACTTCCAAATTGTCCGTTCGTCTATACATGAGCATGTAGTCTCTGGTTCCTTTAAGGTATCTCATTACCTTCTTTGCAGCCTTCCAATGTTCTATGCCTGGATTACTCTGATATCGTCCCAACATCCCAACAGCAAATGCAATGTCAGGTCTTATGCAAACCTGAGCATACATTATGCTTCCAACAGCAGAAGCATAAGGAATGTTTACCATCTGTTCCCGCTCAAAGTCATTCTTTGGGCATTGGTTTAAATTAAACCTATCACCCTTCACGATGGGAGCCACACTTGGTGAACAATCCTTCATCCGAAACCTCTCTAAAACTTTGTTAATATATGTCTCTTGAGACAATCCCAGAATACAACGCATTCTGTCTCGATGTATCTTAATGCCAATAACATAAGATGCATCGCCCAGATCTTTCATATCAAAGTTTCCCGAGAGAAATTGTTTCACCTTATATAGCATTCCCTTATCATTGCTTACAAGTAAAATGTCATCCACATATAGGATTAAGAAACAAATCTTGCGCCCACTAACCTTCTGGTATATGCACTGATCCACAACATTTTCTTCAAATCCAAATGAAGATATAACATCATGAAATTTCAAATACCATTGACGTGAGGCTTGTTTTAATCCATATATGGATTTCTTAAGCTTGCAAACCAAGTGCTCACCATTACTAGAGGAGAATCCTTCAGGTTGCTTCATGTATACATCTTCCTCTAGGTCTCCATTAAGAAAAGCCGTTTTCACATCCATTTGTTGCAATTCCAAGTCAAAGTGTGCAACTAATGCCATGATTATGTGAAGAGAATCTTTCTTTGATACAGGAGAAAATGTCTCCTTGTAATCGATTCCTTCTTTTTGAGTGAATCCTTTGGCAACGAGCCTGGCCTTGTATCTTTCAATGTTACCCAATGAATCTTTCTTTGTTTTAAAGACCCATTTGCATCCAACGGCTTTCGCCCCTTTAGGTAACTCAACAAGGTCCCATACCCCATTCGATGACATCGAATTCATCTCATCTTTCATAGCATCATGCCATAAGTTTGATTCTTTCGAACTCATGGCTTGTGAAAGCGTCTCAGGATCATTTTCGGCTCCAACATTAAAGTCTGATTCCTGTAGATACACAACATAGTCACTAGATATTGCTGATTTTCTTGTCCGACTAGATCTTCTTAAACTTGTATCAACATTCTCTTGAGGATCATGTTGATCAACCGGTTGCTCATTCGTCAGCGGTTCTTCTTGAACTATAGGTTGTTCAACCGCTTCTGGAGTTTCATGAACAACTTGATCTACTGGATCAATATCAACATGTGGAGTCTCTATTTGTTGATCAATGCCCCTTTGAACTCGAGGGGCACTACTAATGATAATTATTCGATCATTTGAAGTGGAAGGCATATCACCAGCATGATCCCTTTCAGGAATAATACCCGGAATATGATCGCTCCCACTGATCATGTCATTCTCAAGAAATTTTGCATTTCTTGACTCCACAATCCTAGTGCTATGAGATGGACAATAGAACCTGTATCCTTTGGACTTTTCGACATATCCAATGAAATACCCACTAATAGTCCTAGGATCCAGTTTCTTTTCTTGTGGATTATACACTCTTACTTCAGAAGGGCATCCCCAAACGCGTACATGGCGCAAACTCGGTTTCCAACCTTTCCATAATTCAAAAGGCGTTTTTGGAACAGCCTTAGTTGGAATTCGGTTCAATATATACGCTGCCGTTTTAAGAGCTTCAGTCCATAAGGTTATAGGAAGTTTGGCGTTACTGCGCATACTTCTAACCATCTCCATCAAAGTCCTGTTTCTCCTTTCAGCTACACCATTCTCACTAGGAGATCCTGGATTGGTGTACTGAGCAACTATTCCATGCTCTTGAAGAAACTTTGCAAATGGACCAGGTGCTTGACCACCTTCGGTGTATCTACCATAATACTCTCCTCCTCTATCACTTCTCACGATCTTAATTTGTTTTTCACATTGTTTCTCTACTTCTGCCTTAAATACCTTAAAGGCATCTAATGCTTCACTTTTGTTATGAAGCAAGTAGATATACATAAAACGTGAAAAATCATCAATAAAGGAGATAAAGTATCTCGGACCACTTATGTCCATGTCTGGACAACAAATATCTGTATGAATGATTTCAAGTAATTCAGAACTTCTATGTGCACCCTTTTTAGATATCTTGGTCTGCTTTCCCTTTATGCAGTCCACACAAATCTCGAAGTCAGCAAAATCCAAAGTACTAAGTACTCCATCATTTACTAACTTTTTGATTCTATCTTTGGAGATGTGTCCTAATCTCCGGTGCCATAACATTGAAGATTCCTCATTCATAACACATCTTTTCATACCAGCATTAACATGCATGACAGCATTATTTTGCAAATTAAGCATAAAGAGACCATTACACAATATGCCATTTCCAATAACATCTAATTTATAAACCAAACTGAATGATGTTCCTTGAAAATTAAAAACAAACCCTAAAGGTAACAGTCTAGAAATTGAAATCAAATTCCTGGAAAAACCAGGTACATAAAAAACATTATGCAAAAGCAAAATAAAGCCTCCAGATAACATAAGCTGGCATGTTCCAACATATTCGACAGCTGAGCGCATTTTGTTTCCTGAGAAAATGCCTCGTTCATTTCCCGCTGGCTTCCGCAGGTTTGTCATACCCTGCAAAGTTGTTGAAACATGGATTGAAGAACCAGAGTCAATCCACCATGTGTCACAATGAACATCAGTCATATTAGATTCAAAACAGACGAGAGAGATTGAGTTACCTTTCTTCTTACGCCATTGAAGGAATTTTAGGCAATCCTTCTTCATGTGCCCCTTCTTTTTACAGAAGAAGCACTTGGATTCCTTAGCAATCCCTCCCTTAACAGGCGCTTTACCCTTCCCCTTAAAGTTGGGGCGTCTGTCATCTTTCTTATTGGTTGCCATTAGCACATTCTCTCCATGCTCCATGATTAACCGACCTTCCTCTTGAACACACATGGTCAAAAGTTCATTCATTGACCACTTATCCTTATGTGTGTTATAGGATATTTTGAAAGGTCCGTATTGATGCGGGAGAGTGTTCAAAATGTAATGAACCAAGAAACTGTCAGACATCTCAACCTCTAATGTCTTGAGTTGTGCCGCAATGTCTCTCATATGCATGATGTGCTCACGCACACCTCCAAGACCGGTAATCCTTAGTGATGAAAACTTCCCAATGAGAGTACTCGCAAGTGCCTTATCTGAGCTCTGGAATTGCTCGTCAATGGCCTTTAATAGTGATCGGACCTTGTCATTCTTTTCCACCGAGCCCCTTATACTAGCCGATATTTTAGTCTTTATGAACATAACGCAGAGACGGTTAGATCTCTCCCATTTTTCATAAAGGACTAAAGCTTCAGGAGGGCTAGTATCTGTAATGGCTGGTGGCTCATCCTTGCGGATGGCATAGTCAATGTCCGCCACTCCTAAATGAAGGAGTACTCTCTCCCTCCATATCCTATAGTTTTCACCATTTAGTTCAGGAACGTCACATTTGATATCAGTAACGGTCACAGATTGTGATGCTGCAAAAATTTAACATACTCACTTCAATATTTTTGAGACTTAACAAACTAAATTATGCGTTACCAATGCAAAACATAGAAAGAATGAATCTAGTGACATAAAACTAACCTGTGGGTCAAAGTTCTAACTCAATTAGATTCATGATAAAACTATCAAATCATGTTCCTTTTCTAATTCCTGTGGGTAAATTAGAAAATATAATTTGATATCTTATCCCAATTAATCATACAGAATATAATAAAAATTCCTGTGAGAAAAGATTTATTATATTAGATATGATTAATCGTAACTAATGTTCATTCTCCAAATGTGATCTTTAAATCAAACTCAACATATAATTTCAATTAATTAAAGATGCTGTGGCTACTCCATAATTAATTAAAATTATATAGATCACTAAACATTAACCAAATCCTTGGACTCAAATTATTGCATAATACTTTAAGCAATATAAATATTATACTGTCGGTATACTGAACTGAACACTAAATTGTTGGACTCACTATCATTAACAGTACTTAACATGATAGAAATATGTATGGTGTGTACCATGCAAATACATCTACTGAAATGTACAATTGCCAAAAAATGTACACATCTCGTAAAGAAACTTTTTAGTGCTGTCAACGCATGCACCGTTTTTTTTTAAGAACAAAAATTTCTTTTGCACTGTATTTATCTTTTCGTACACACTGCACCTTAATATCAAAACAACATATTTCATGAATTTTACAGTACAATGCATAATTAATGTTACCTTCCTCTGTCAGTCCGTCTCTCATCCTTTTAAATTGAATTAAACATGCACAGGCACTGTTTAGGCAACTATGAATTATACAAGCACTGATCGTGCAAGTAGTTTAAATGCAGTCCAAATATATCCAAATACAAACTGACCATCGAAAATGCAGCATGTGAATGAGTAACAATATTAGTTTAGTAAATATTAGTTAACAATGCACTAACAGCAAAAGGACCATCCTTATGCAATGTTAACTAAAGCACTGACTTTTTTTTTGTTTTTTTTGCTGTCATTATACTGCAAAAGCCCAAACATCATCTCGTGGGGTCAAATTCAAAATACAGCATGATGTCCTTATGGCATGATCGTAATTTAAGAGAAAAACTATTTTATTAATTCTGCAATATAAA
This sequence comes from Scilla litardierei, assembly GCA_030789695.1. Lineage (NCBI taxonomy): Eukaryota > Viridiplantae > Streptophyta > Magnoliopsida > Asparagales > Asparagaceae > Scilla > Scilla litardierei. The sequence continues at coordinate 311,694,391 of CM061133.1, read as the reverse complement.
GTTCTGACAATTGGGGGCTTGTATAAAGGTCTCGTTGCTCCATGCAATTCAAAGCAGGTAAGTCAAAGGTCAAAAGTTGCTTTATTAAAAGTCCAAAATGGCCCAATGTTCATCTTCAACCTTGAGACATCCGTTAACAAACCCAAAAAAAACGCAGATAGATGGATTCCTCCGATCAAATTCGAAGAAATCGGCAGTAAATAAAGCAAGGCAGAGGATCAAAAGGCTCTGATACCAAATTTTAGACTCAATGTGATGATTTCATCACGAAATGCGGAAGAAATCGTGTGCTCTTACCTCCGGCCATTGCTTCTTCCAAAAGGTAAACCTTTTCACCGATTTTGATCTTCTCAGTCTTAAATCACTCCTATAGGATGGTGTATTCTCTGAAATCGAGTGAATAGATTGAGGGACCAAAACCCCTATTTATAGATTCAAGATCCGTTCCATCAACGGCTCTAAATTTCAAAAATTCAGTTTTTACAACTGTGGATCACTAACGGGAAGAAACGGGAAGAATTCCAACGGGAATTTCTAACACAATATGCATACTACATATCCTAGCTCAACTAGACAATTTATTATTTTTGTTTTGGTGCAATGGATACTATTCAAATCCAGGTTACTCAGATATCTCAAAAAAGAAATCCTCATTTCCCCCTAAAAGATGGAGGGTTATTAACTTCTGGCAGGGCATTTGTTCTATGCAAGTTAATATCTTTACTTTTACTTTGGCCTTTACTATATCCTGAAAATAACCTGAAGGATGTTGAAACACTTTAAACCTTGGAATAAACTTAATCAAATATTATAGAGAGAGAGAGAGTATATTCTTTATTCAAGGTTGAGAGAAATTAACAAAATATAATGTTGATGCACATTAGCCTTTGATTCAAAACACATAAAAATGTTGCAGTACGAGAATGTGTTTGTGATTTTTTTTCTCAATGGGGTTTCTTACTTTTTTCAGTTGAAGTCTTCTCTCCAACTTCACATTGATGGAACTAGCCCTACTGCTAAGGACATTTGTCGCCAGGTAAACTAAGGCTATTTGTTCAAGGGGGTTCTATTTGAAAATTACTCACACTAACCTAATTTTGGACTATATGTTTCTTCCTTGCGGTTTATGAATATATTTTTGACCTCTCTGCCATAAGTTTTTGTGTGTGCTATGTGTACATACTCGTCCTTAGGATTCAAACAAGCTATGAATGCACAATTATAATTTAGTTAGTTGGGTATTTGAAAGATAATAAATTTTGTTTGTGGATCCTCTTTAGGATATCTTTTGTAGCTCAATCTTGATAAGAGGATCATTTTTTTATTCTTCTCTCTATCCTTGTAACAAAGTGTACAAATCCATCTTGCATTTATTTCAATTAAATTATAGCCCATTTCATCTGTTTTATCTTTTATCCTAACTTTTCATACATCTTTGCTGCTAAATCATTTGTTAATTACTATCCTTTTGAGACTGGATGCACTTTTTTGCCCTTACAAAATTGATGTCTATTATATGTTATTATTTAATTTCATTGTATTTTAACTGATTTCATGATTTTGTGTTCTTCCATGATACTGATAAATGTTACATGGTTTCGAATTGATTTCTATTAATAAAAGTTTGGAAGTTTATAGTAATTTTCAAAGTTCATATTTTGGGGAATTGAGAAGTTTAGCAAATAACATATTTTTGGTTTCTATACAATTTTTTTCATGCAATTCAAATTTTGTATCACATGTGCAACGTTTGTGCCCTGCAGTAGTATCTATATGAGAGAAACTGTGAAGGCCATAGTTATGGAACAATGCAACAGTTATGAGATTTTATAAACTATTGAAACTTTGTTTGCAAATATTTCAAACGGCAAAATTATGGGTCTGACATCATAACGCAGACACCAATTGGGTTGTGAAACTTTCCTGTTATTTCCATTTTTGGTGAATGCACAATGAGAATATTCTTAGGAATGTATAACATGGTAGATAGGTCTTTAAAAGATAATAAATTTTATTTTTGGTGCCTGTTGTGAAGGGAATTTAGGGAGAAATAGGTGTAAGGGGTTAAGAGCCCCCTACCCGTGTATTTATAACTTTCAATAGTGGGTTGGATACCCAATTGGCCCAATGGGCCTATTCATAACACTTCCCCTTATCCAATCAACATTGAAATAAGAGGTGGATTCTTCAGGATCCGAGTTAAGGTAACTGTCTTGTTAAAGAAAGAACAGTTAACCCATAACTTCCCCAGTTTTGGGGATGTGTCTAGGGGTGGATACTTCAGGATCCAGAGTCAACGAGGTTGCCTCGTCAAAACCTTGACTACGGAAAACCCAGTGGGAAAAAACCTCTAGCCAAGGGAAAAGAGTACAACTCTGCAGTTGACTCCCCCTTATCTGACCAAGCTTCAGGCTTGCAGATTTCCTATGAATCTATACATCAGTCTCCTATGTATCTATGAGTTCATAGTTCTCTCATCCTGACCCAGTTTACATTTACTCACTCTCCTCATCCCAATCCCATATACAAGTTTCTCAAAGATACTAGTAGGCAGGGATTTGGTAAGCAAATCCGCCAAGTTATTACATGATTGGATCTTCTGTACCTCAATCTGCTTTTGCTTTTGAAGGTCGTGCGTCCAAAAGAACTTGGGGGAGATATGCTTCGTCTTGTCACCTTTGATGTAGCCGTCCTGTAGCTGGGCTATACATGCTGCATTGTCTTCATGGAGTGTAGTGGGTGCAAGAATGCCGGTCGTCAGGCCGGTGGAGGTGAGTATGTGCTGGATCACCGAGCGTAGCCAGAAGTATTCCTTGCTTGCTTCGAAGATCGCTAGTAGCTCTAAGTGGGTGGATGAGACGGTCGTCATGGTCTGCTTCACAGATCTCCAGGATATGGCAGTGCCGCCATATGTGAACATGTATCCGGTCTGAGACTTCTCTGTATGAGGATCGGACCTGTAACCTGCGTCAGCATAACCAACTAAACCAGTTGATGCCCCTTTCCTGTAGAATAGACCTAAGTCTATGGACCCTTGGAGGTAGCGCAGAAGATGCTTAACTCCGGCCCAGTGCCGCTGTGTAGGTGCAGCACTATATCTGGCTAGTAAGTTTACTGCAAACGCTATGTCAGGGCGAGTGCAGTTAGCCAGGTAAAGGAGTGCACCGATAGCACTTAAATAAGGCACTTCGGGGCCTAGTACTTCCTCCCCCTCTTCCAGCGGCCGGAAGGGGTCTTTGTGTACATCCAATGATCTGACGACCATCGGAGTGCTGAGGGGGTGGCACTTATCCATCTGAAACTTTTTCAATAAGTTCGATGTGTAAGTTGACTGGTGTAACAGGATCCCATCTTTAAGATGCTCTATCTGAAGGCCTAAACAGAATTTTGATTTTCCAAGGTCTTTCATCTCGAAAGTTTCTGTCAGGCTTCTAGAAATCTTTGCGATCTCTTCAGGAGATCCGATGAGGTTTAAGTCGTCTACATAGACGGATATAATTACAAATCCTGTTGCCTTTGCTCTTATAAAGATGCAAGGACAGACTGGGTCGTTTTTAAATCCTTGCTGTGCAAGGAAGTTGCTCAGTCTGTTATACCACATCCTTCCAGATTGTTTTAGACCATATAATGATCTTTACAGTTTCACTGAGTAGATGTCACGTTCTCTCTCTTTTAGTGCTGCAGGCAAAGAATAACCGTCAAGCAATCTCATATAGATGTCTCGGTCTAGGTTGCCATATAGGTATGCAGTAACCACGTCCATGAGTTGCATATCTAAACCCTCTTGTGCTGTTATGCCAATGACGAATCGGAAGGTGATCGCGTCCATGACCGGGGAGTATGTGGCTTCAAAATCCACCCCAGGACGTTGGGTAAAACCCTGCGCTACAAGCCTTGCTTTGTAGCGTACGATCTCATTCTGTTCATTTCGTTTTCTAACAAATACCCATTTATAACCCACAGGTTTTACACCTTTTGGTGTCTGGACTATTGGTCCGAAGACCTTGCGTTTGGTGAGTGAATCCAACTCCACTCCTATTGCCGCTTTCCACTTTGGCCAATCATCTCTGCTTTGACATTCTGTCAGAGAGCGTGGTGCAATATCATCGTCGCAGTACGCGACGTTGATGGCAATATTACACGCAAATGTGTCATCTATTGTTGTGCTTTTTCTGTCACAATACTCACCAGTTCGTACATAGTGTATTGATACTTCATTTTCTCCCGGTTTTTCCTCTTCATGAGAGTTTGGGAGAGATGGGGTAGCAGGGCTTAAATTAGCATCCTGTGATGGTATTTGTTTACCATTGCCAAGGGTCCTACTCTTTCGAGGGACTTGGTCCTTGGATCCCGGTGGTCGTCCTCTCTTTTTGAGAGGTCCAACCATTTCTGCTGCAGGCGGATTGCATCCATTTTGCGGTATGTCAATCCTAGCTGGAGTGTTAGCAGCAGGGACGTGTGATTTGACAATCTTCTGGTTGTCAGTAAATTTGTCCGGCAAGAGATGGACAGTGTTTTGGATGTGGAGAATCTTCAGGACCTCCTCCTCACACTGGCTTGTTGGCGGATCAAAGTGACATAAAGTTTTTGTATCCCAAGTGATACTTTCTGAAGCTTCGGGCTTCTTTTTCTATGAGCCTAGTCTTGGGAACGATGTTTCATCGAATTCACAGTCTTCTAGACGTGCCTTAAAGACGTCCCCCGTAAGGGGTTCTAGGAATCTAATTATGGAGGGGGTGTCAAACCCAACATAAATGCCTAGGCGACGTTGTGGACCCATCTTTGTCCTTTGTGGTGGTGCTATGGGGACGTATACTGCACAACCAAATATTCTCAAATGTGAGACAATTGGTGGGGCTCCAAGTGCTAGTTGCATTGGAGAAGATGACTGACCTCCAGAGGGTCTTAATTTTATTAAAGATGCAGCATGCAGAATTGCATGACCCCACGCATTCACTGGCATCTGGGATTGAAGTAATAATGGACGAGCGATCCATTGCAGTCTCTTAATTAGAGATTCTGCTAACCCATTTTGGGTGTGAACATGCGCTACAGGATGTTCGACTTCAATTCCCTGAGCTTGGCAATAGTCTAGAAAGACTTGTGACGTAAACTCCCCCGCATTGTCCAGACGAAGTTTCTTTATCTGGTGGTCGGGGAAGTGGGCCCGTAACTTTATTATCTGAGCTAAAAGCTTAGATAGTGCTAGGTTACGGGTGGACAGTAGGCACACATGTGACCACTTAGTAGATGCGTCTATCAGGACCATAAAGTACCTGAACGGACCACTTGATGGGTGAATCGGCCCACAAATGTCTCCGTGGATTCTTTCCAGAAAGCTGGGAGACTCCACATCCACTTTCAGTGGAGAGGGTCTCGTGATCAGTTTACCCTTGTAACAGGGTGGACATGGGAATTTGCCTTTTTGAAGAATCTTCAGGTTCTTCAGGTCAATGCCCCTGGAGTTCTTTATGATGCGGTACATCATAACTGAACCAGGGTGTCCCAGTCGACTGTGCCAGAGTTGGAATTCTGGTGTTTGGGGGCACTGCAGGTGCTCCACCATGGATGTTTCTGGAGTTTGTGTACTTGTTTGGTAGAGTCCCGAGGGGAGTCCCTTGAAACGTTCCACAATGGTTTTTGAACCATTTGTAAGAGCCGTTACAAGCAAGTATTCCCTTTTATCTTCCTCGACCGTCTCTAAGTGATATCCGTTTAAACGGATGTCTTTAAAACTTAGGAGGTTTCGGATGGATTTAGGGGAGTATAACGCATTTTTAAGTGTTATTTGTGTGTTGCCGGGGAGCAATATAATTGCTTCCCCTGATCCTTCGATTATGTTTGCTGGTCCTGAGATTGTTCTCAATGGGCCAGAATAACTACTTATGCTCGTGAAGTAGTCTAAGTTTTGAAGGATCGAGTGCATCGATGCACTGTCCACTAGGCAGATAAGTTCCATATCTAAAAAAAGGAGAAAGACATTCAAGCAATAAATGAAGAGAAAAGATCTACTTTCATAAAGATAAATGCTCAAAAATATTGTTTTGACATGGAAGTAAAACTAGATATGATGCATAAAAAAAGATCTAGAGAGTGTCATCTCCCATGAAATCTTCAGGAGTCCATGAGGTCTCTGCCAACGCTGCGCTCTCCATCAGGTTTGTCTCAGCTCGAGGCTTGAGGCTTGCCTGGTAAAGGTCCTGGAGGTGTTTTGCTGTGCGGCAGATTCTGGACCAGTGGCCCGTCATCCCGCATTTAGAGCATTTGTCCTCCCAGTCTTTCTTGGGAGTGCCTCCTTTGTTGGGAATCCTCTTCTGCTTCTTGTCCACGAACTTTTGGTTCTGGGGAGGAGCTGGGGGAGTGGCCTTCTTCCGCTGCTTCTGTTCTTTCCATTTCTGGAATTTTGCCTTTTTGTACGTCTTCTTCTTCTGGGAAGACTGGAAGTGGGCCTCTGCAGGAGGTGGCAATGGAGCGGAGCCAGGAGGGCGCAGGTTGTGGGTGGCAACCAACAGGTCTCTGTTCTGTTCAGCCATAAGCAGGCATGAAAGAAGGTCAAAGTACTTTGTGAACTTCCTCTCTCGATATTGTTGCATAAGGATCATGTCCTTTTCGTGGAAAGACGTAAACGTCTTTTCCAGCAACATCTTCTCCGTCACTGGTTCACCACACAACTTCAGGCGTGAGGTGATGCGGAAGAGAGCTGAGTTGTACTCCGCTATGGATTTGAAATCCTGTATGCGGAGGTGAGTCCACTCGTACTGTGCACGGGGGAGTATGACATCCCTCTGATGTCTGTACCTCTCCTCGAGTGCATCCCACAGCTCGTAAGGGTCCTCTACAGTGAGGTACTCGTCATTTAAGGTCGAGTCTAAGTGTTTCCTGATATATATAATGGCTTTCGCCTTTAATATATCGGAAACTTCCTCTGTATGAGGTGCTTCCACTGAAGCCTCCTTGTTAGCTGGGGCAGTACTAGTTGTTGCCTTTTCAGTCTGTGTGAGACTGAAACCATGAGAGCGCAGATGGAACTTCAGGTCCAACTGCCAACTCAGGTAGTTTGACCCATCGGCCTTCAGGACCGAGAAGTCTACATTCGCGAGTCTGGCCATTTTATGATCTAGCAATGTAAAGAAAAGTAGCATGTATCATTAAGACTGAATAAAACAGACATCCACGCATGTAATGTAATCATTTTCATAGCATGAATTTTAATGTGAATTTAACATACATGCTTTTTTCAGATAATTTGAATAATTAATTACTAAAAATTAACAATCACGCATGCTGTTAAGGAATTTCATTGTGGCATTAGAAACATGGTATTTTAAGTTAATTAACAACCACACAGTTTAATGCATAAACAATGAAACAGAAAAATGACCTAGGGCTATGGGGATCAGCCAGCCGACACCGAAAAATAAAAAGAGTCCAGTCCGAAGTTACATCAAAAAAAAATAAAATGCATGAAAATTAAAGTACAACTCGGGAACTTCAGAGAGAAGCCCCTATCTTCATTGAGCGAACGCCTTCAACTTCTTTTTGGTGTCCTTCGGTCTTCTTTTTACATTTTCATCCTCACATACAAAATTTCTCTCAAAAAAAAGAAAAATTGCAGGAATCTAAAACGGTGTCGGAAACCTGGCTGATCCCTAAAACATAGCCTAATATTTGCACATCCACGCAGATAATATATTCGCGACATACAACCACGCAGATAATCGAAACACAGGCATTTAAAATAATTTAGAATTGTGTGCGACGTGCAAAAATTTTTTTTTTTTTGAAAACTTTTTGCCTTTTGATCCATATTTTAATGTTTTATTTTACCGCTTTAAACCCTTTCAAAATTTTCTTTTAACTATTTTGGGCTTTTTAGGGCCAAAAATAAATAAAATAATTTGTGTGAATGGGCTAATTTTCTGGCCTTATGAGCCATGAAAACAACCCATTAGGGTTAATATTGGGCCTCCCCCGAAAAAAGAGCCCGTTAGGGTTAGGGTTTCGGGAAACCCTAGGGGGCCCGTTTAGGGGCGGCGTTTGTTTTCCGCCGGCGGCGCAAAGGGCGCGCCGCCGTTTCGCCCTACGGGCGTGCGGATTTTTGGATCAAATGCGGGGAGGTAAAAATCGGGTTTTTCAACAATTTTGATCGCTAAAAAACAAGTTGTTATTGTTTTAAACATGCAGATCTTATTAAAAAGGTTGAATTTCACCGAGTTTATCAACTTTTTGATCCTAAAACATGCAGATCTAATGAGAAAAGCAAGTTTAGATCTAAAAGTTTGGATTTTTACCTCTAGATTCGACGAGGAATCAAGGCGACGGTTGGTGAAGGATGCCCTTTTCGCTCCCCGTTGAGAAGATTACGATCTTCTTGAATCTGAGCGATTTGTGGATCTCCTTTCCCGCGAGCCGCCGTCTCCTCCAACGAGCGTGATCGTGCTGATAACGTGTTGTGAAGGGAATTTAGGGAGAAATAGGTGTAAGGGGTTAAGAGCCCCCTACCCGTGTATTTATAACTTTCAATAGTGGGTTAGATACCCAATTGGCCCAATGGGCCTATTCATAACAGTGCCTTCTTTATGTGGAGGGAAGGCAATATTTATAGGAATGTTAATAGGAAATAGTTATAGCAATGTTCATAGCCAATATTAATAGCCAATTTGCTATAAATATTGCGAAAATCACAATTGCCCAGATAACAATTAGAATATTCTGCAACTCAATATCCATCTTGCATTTCTTTCAATTGAAATTATAGCCATTTTCCCATCTTTCATATGTCTTTTGCCCTATCTTTTCATAACCCTTTGCTACTAAATTATTTGTTAAGTGCAGTTTTTTCAGACTAAAAATTGAATCTGCACTGTTTTCCCTTATTGTGTTTAACTTCATTGTACTTTAACTGATTACATGATTTTGTGTGCTTCCATGATACTAATAACTGCTGCAGGTTTGGACTTGATTTCACGGTGCTATTCTTGCCATGTTATCATGAAATGCTACTGTCTGACTTTCTTGAAGGTTGGAACTGGTTTACAATTTGTAAATTGAGGGCTAAATGTCCATAATTATCATGTGAATATGGAAAAAACACTGTCAAATAAATCCATCATAATTCTTCTCAAGTAACTCACATTCTATATGGTTCTTTTTTTTGCTTTATATATTGCCATTGAATTCATTTGCTTATTATTTGGTGATATCTTTTGTCATCGACTATTTGTTAATTACTTTACTATTATAAACTATTATCTTATTCAATTCGATGTTATAAACTGTTATAATTAGTCCACTGTACTCTATCTAGAAATAGTTAAAGACTAATTATGTGGCTGCCCAATTTTTTTTGTTTATAATTAGTTCACTGCACTCTTTTAATTTTTTTTGGTTTGTTTGTTACATTAGGTCTGCCTTCAATTGGTCTATCCTTAATTATACAGATACATTTTTGGAAACATGTTGATTGGTATCAATCTGTCCAGGTGATTTCTTATTGCATTCTATGACTGCCTGGAGCTTTTTAATAGAGTATTACATCAGATTGGATCAGTACTCTACTTTGGCTTACTGTGCCTGGAAGCAAATTTGGGTGCCTGGAATCAAAATTGGGTGCCTGGAGGCAAATTTGTGCCTGGAAGCAAATTACTCTATCTTTAAATTTTCTGACATCTGACATCTGACATCTTACAGTATCTCACATCTTATATGCAAATATTATTCACTGCGTATGAATTTTTTTACATTCTGGAGGTATGTCATTTGATTGGATCATTGCTCTATTTTGGACGATGCAATTCCATTGTTGCTGCTGCTGATGAACCATTGCTCCATGCAGATATACATGGCTATAATGATTTCCCTTCATAACATGTCATACATGATGGCAAGGCAACTAGGGGGTAAGCTAATGTTTACTGGCAACCGTTGTAGCCATATTGGTACATGTATATGAGCCTGAAGCAGGGGAGTCTGAGCCATTGCAATACAAATACCCTAATGTGGCTATGGTTATTCACATTCTGGAGGTATGAATATTTTTTGTGTTTGGAAACATTTTGCTTACTGGAGAAAATTTTCTTGTGACTGGAAGCATACCATGACTGTCCATGTATCACATTCTGGAAGCATGCTATCAATAAAACAACCATATGACCTTTTTTGATTGGATCAGTACTCTACATACATATGATTTTTTTTGGCATATATATGAATTTTTTTGATTGGATCAGTACTCTACAGAAATTTGTGCCTAGAAGCAAATTTATGATTGGACCAGTACTTTACATATGATTTGGTTTTGAAAATTTGTGCTTCTTCTTTGGTTTTGAAAATTTGGATGGGTTCGTCTCTGGTTTTTTCTTGCTTTATTTAATTTCTTGCGCTTTAAGTATTTGATAGAATGCTTCACTGTTTCTTTTCATTATACTCCTATTTTTAATTGTTGTTCATATTTTGTGGGGTTCGCTGAAACAGTGTGATCCTGAAGTGGTCCCGTTTGGCAACATGGCAGGTGTTTCAGAGTGTTTTCTCACTACAAAAGCATTGACCGTGGACTACCCGGTCAACGTGGTCAAGGGGCCGACTTGGGTCCCTCGGGTACGTCGAGTCAGTGTAGACACGGCGCGAATCGGAGTTGCGGATGACGTGGAGCGTGTCGGCATGGCCGAATCAGGATCCTCGACCGCAAGGGGGGTGAGGGGAAGCCTCGGCCCGGTGTGAGACGCTCGGTCTCGGACAATCGGACGACGAGGGGTAGCCTCGGCGCCTCTTGAGCGGAGAGGAAGCCTCGGCTCGGACGGACGTGCTCGGCCTCGGTCGGTCGGACGACGAGGGGTAGCCTCGGTCGTCCTGCTTGATGCGTGGCCAGCGTGGGGCGGAGGGGAAGCCTCGGCCCGTGGATCTGACGTCCTCCTGCGCAGACGAGAACACTCGTCAGGGGGGCCGGACCTTGGTTCCGGCCAAATCCCCTCCGATGCCTAAGTCAGACGATGATCTGAAAGAGGAGACTCGGCGGAGACGGTTCGACTCGTGAGGAGATCGGAACGACGTCTACCGGCGCGAGCGGGTGAGGAAGGAGAAGAAATGGGGGAACTAGGTCGTTGATGGAGTACCTTAGGTTTTAGTTACCTGAGATGCCGTCCCTTGTCCAGTCATCCTTCTAGCCCTTTTATAGACCTCCCGTCGTGACTGCCCACGACTCACGTCCCCCGTCCGCCCCCAATCGTGCCCCCTCAATCCGCCCCCCCCCCCTTTCGCCTCTTCCTACGCCATCCCAGCACCTCCCCATAACGGCCGTTAAGTGGTAACGGGCCAGGGGGAACGGTTATCGCTGGGGTGGGCGAGTGATCTGCGCGTTATCGGGGCCGGGTCGGATCGATACTCGGGGGTCCTCTATTGGGCCTTGTCGGGCGGGCCAGATCGCGCAGATGGGCTTCTGACCGGCAGTTGGGTTCTTGGACTCGTGTCTTTCGGGCTTCGGCCAAATAGGCGTAACAATTGCCCCCATTGGTCGGGTCGATCGGCCTCGGCCGGTTTGGCTCGACCGATGTGATTTCCGCCGACTTTGACGGGCTCGTCAGTCGATGCCGACTCATTTATTGGTCGTCATCATGAGTTGGTCCGATCGATACTTTTAAGGCTCGGGTTCCAAAGCGCCGTCGGTCCTCTGATGCTGCCACGTGTTGCTGCGGGTTTATCCCCACCGCTCGCTAGGCCGTCTTAGGTAGAGAAGCTGGGTGGGTTGTGAGCCGCCATTCCGTCATTTTCTTCTTTGCGTTGATCTCGATCCTGCCCGAGCTCTGCCTCATGTCGTCTTCCTCTGCCACTGGTTCGGGTCGGCCGGAGCGTGACGCCACTCCTCGCCTGGTGGGTAGTCCTCCTTTGGCGATTTGTCGGCACGGGGGTGAACTTTCGGGGGTGCCCCCAGAGGTCTTGTCGTGGCCCTCGTCGGTCTGTGCCACCGCCATCGGGAGCCTACGCTCCACCTACCTGCTTCCGCCTTACTCGGCTCATGCTCCCGGGTCCGACGAGCGGATCTGCCTTCCTGGTCCCAACGAGGTTGGAATATACGAGAAGTGTTTCCGCTTTGGGCTTCGTTTCCCGCTCCACCCCTTTATCGTTGAGTTCCTTCTGGCCCACAACGTGGGCTTGTGCCAATTCTGCCCCAACGCCATCGGGCTCCTTGTCGGGTTCGTCGTCGTCTGCATGTTGAGGGGAGTGGCGCCCTCTCTCCGTCTCTTCACCCAGTTCTACCACCTGAGTCACCACCAATCGGGGGCGTGGATTTACATCAGTGCCCGCCTGAAGATGACCCTGGTGCTGGGGTTGCCGAGCTCCCTGAAACATTGGAAGGGGGAATATGTGTTTGTCACGTTCCCGTCGAGTGTACCTTTCCCGGTTCGGTGGGGAGCGGCCGACGCGGTCATCCTCGATCTGGGTGAGCCGACTGCCACCGAGCTGCAAACGGCGAAGGACCTGCTGGCGATTCCCGCGAGGGAGCGGACGATCAACGTCCTCTTTAGTGACCAAAACTTGCGCAAGACGGTGTGGCCCTTGGGTAAGCTCTCCGAGCATTCACCATTCAAGGTTGCTCGGGCTCTTCTCGGTCCTTCTTCGGGTGCAGGTGGGTTCCCTCTCGGTCCTTCTCCCGCCAGCACTTACGTGCAGGCCCCAGATCCGGATCCGCGTAGGAGGGATCATGTGTTGGAGGTCCGGAAGAAGCAGCGGGCCGTGACCTCGACTGGAGGCTCCAAAAGGAAGAAGGGGCCATCTCCCTCTATCCCCTTGTTGGGGTCTTCCAAGAGGGCCCGCGAGGGGGTCGAGGGAGTTGCCGTCCCGCCGCCTGCCGGTCAGCTCCGACATGCCCCCGTTGAGGTTGCCTGGCCGTGGGTCGGCCCTTCGCCTCTCCCGGACGGTTCTCTCCCTGATGCCTACGATCGGTATCTAGGCGCGTTCCGCTCCAACCCCGGCGAGTTTCCTTCGTCAGGGGAAGGCCTTCTTCGTCCACGCTTCCCGGTGGGGAAGAAGGAATCTGTGTTTTCGAGCCGCGGAGCCGCCGCGCGAGTGGCCGAGAACAGTTGCCTCCCTCCCGATCAGGCTGCGCTGGATGGAGTTAGAGGTGACTGCTTGGCCACCTTCGTGATTCAGGCCGGCCAACAGGTAGAGTGTCTCTGCTTGTCCTCCCTCCAGCTGCTTTCGCCGTCTCACCTTTGTCGCCTTGGTGCAGTTGTCCTCGGTGGGTCTCTCGATGAGGCGCCAGTTTGCGGTGCTTCCCAAGGCCAAATCCGACGCCGGGCGAGATCTCGAGGCTCACGGTGATGAGGAAGAGGCAGGTCAGTTAGAGGATGTGCGGGTTAGGTCTTTGGAGACCCTCGTAACTGAGCTGTCTTCCGCCTTGGAAGAGGCAGACCGGGAGAGGGCCTTAGCTTTGACTGCAAAGTCAGAGGCCGAGGCGCGGGTCGCCGAGCTTTTGGGAGATGCCGACACGTCTGGGGGAGCCGATAAGATCCCCGTCTCCGTTGCTGCCCCCGAGGCCCCAGAGCTCTCCGATCGTCTGGAGGCGGCGGAGGAGCAGGTGAGGGCTCTCCTTGATCAGCTCGGCGAGAGATCCCGAGAGATCGAGAAGGAGAGGGCGGAGCACCAACGCCAGATCGAGACCTTAGAGGCTCGGGTGCGTGGGCTTGAGGAGGTGGATCCATCCCGGATCGCCCAAGACACCATGGCTGAGTATGCCACCTCCTTCGTAGAGTCCGCCTTGGCGGAGGCGTTCGAGAAAGGCTTCGTCCGGTGTCAATCCGAGATCCAGAAGAAGTTCCCGCTCTCGGGAGTCAACTTCGAGGATCTTCGGATGCACTCTGACGACGAACGGAATGTGGGGGATGGCCCAAGCGGACTGCCAGCCTGTGGCTCCACGGGTGCCCCTGGAGATGAATGAGGGAGGGGAATGCCCCTCGGCCTCTTCGTGTGTCTCTCTGTACATCTTTTTGCTTATCTGGAAAGGAACGAACTTAAATAAATTTATTTCACAGAAAACAATACATTTATTGAAAGTACTTGCGTAAATGTTCTGCATTTCAGGCGTGAGTGAGAATCCTCCTCTCCATATTGGCTAGACGGTAGGTTGCAGGTCCGAGGACCTCGACGACTTTGTAGGGTCCCTCCCATTTAGCCGCGAGCTTCCCTTTGCGAGCGGTATCCGGGTTGAAGCCTGCTTTCCGGAGGACCAGGTCCCCAAGGTGGAAGCCTCTGCCCCTGACCCGAGCATTGTAGTATCGGGCCACCTTCTGCTTCTGGCGGATGTTGGTGGCCAGGGCTTGCTCCCGCCGCTCGCCGAGGAGCTCTAGACTGAGCTCCAGACCTTGCGAGTTCCTGTCTTCGTCAAAGCATTTGAGGCGGAGAGATTCTTCACCCAACTCGACCGGTACCATCGCCTCAGCCCCGTAGGCAAGCATGAACGGTGTCTCGCCGGTGGCCTCCTTGTGGGTCGTCCGGTATGACCAGAGTATCCCGGGGAGCTCTTCCGGCCAGCTTCCTTCGGCGTCCTTCACTTTCTTTCGGAGGGGCTCTATAATGCATTTGTTGGCTGCTTCCGCCATTCCGTTGGTCTGGGGGTGCGCTACAGAGGCGAAGAGAAGCTTGATCCCCCATTCCGCGCAAAAGTCTTTGAACCCCGCGGAGTCGAATTGTTTCCCGTTGTCTGTGCCGATGGACCGTGGCACTCCGAATCTGGAGATGATGGAAGTCCATACGAAGCTTTTCGCTTTCTTCCACGTGATGGTGGCCAATGGTTCCGCCTCGATCCACTTGGTAAAGTAGTCCACCGCCACAATCAGATACTTCCGCTGCCCCGGCCCGGCTTAAACGGTCCGAGGATGTCGAGTCCCCATTTCGCAAATGGGATGGGGCTCACGATAGGGATGAGCTCTGATGGGGGAGTTGAGGTGTGGTGGGCATACCTCTGGCATTCCTGGCACTTTTGGACGTAGTTTGTTGCGTCTTGGACCAGGGTCGGCCAGTAGTATCACTGCCTCAAGATTTTCTGTGTAACCATCTTGCCCCCGTGGTGATTTCCGCAGACCCCTTCGTGAACCTCCCGTAGGACGTAGTCGGCTTCTTGCGGTCCGATGCATTTCAGGTAAGGGAGGACGTCCGCCTTCATCCAGCGCCTCCGGTAGAGCGTCCCCACATGGATCACGTATCGGAGCGCCTTCCTCTCCAGGGTCCGACGCTCGTCCCAGTCCGTCGGCACCTCCCCATGAGTGAGGTACCTCATGATCGGGTCCATCCAAATGGGATCTTGGTCGATCGCCATCACCTCCCGCTCTTCCGTGCTGGGGGACTGCAGGTTCTCCACGTAGATGGTGCGGCCCAGCTCCTTAGGCGAGGACGAGGCTAGTTTTGACAATGCGTCCGCCCGTGCGTTCTCTGACCGCGGGAGATGCAAGACTTCCACGTTTTTGAACCTGGAGAACGCCGCTTTGGCGACGGTGTGATACCTCTGCATCGCCTCCTCCCGCACCTCGTAACTTCCCAGAAGTTGGTTGACAATGAGCTTCGAGTCGCTGAGGAGGCGCACGGACTCGGCCCCGAGCTCCCGGGCCAGCCTCAGGCCGTTGATCACCGCTTCGTACTCCGCCACGTTGTTGGTGGCCGGGAACTCGAACCGCAACGCGTATTCCACGATGTTCCCTTCCGGAGACCGGATCGCGATCCCAGCCCCATCTCCTGACTGTGTGGTCGATCCGTCCACATGGACTATCCACGCTCCTGGGACTCCTGACTGGAGGTGGTCAGCCGAAAGAAAAGACAAGGGTTGGGCGATTACCGTTGCTGGGCCTTCTTCCTTCGGGGGATGTTCTCCTTCCGTCGTACATTCAGCGATGAAGTCAGCCAATGCCTGCCCTTTGATGGCCATGCGCGGTTTGAATCAGAGGTCGAACTCGCTTAATTCCACCCCCCCAGTTTAGCATCCTTCCCATTCGATCGAATCTCTTGAGATTCTGCTCCAGTTGGGAGTCGGTCAAGACCAGTATGGTGTGGGCTTGGAAATAGGGCATGAGCCTTCGCGCTGAGAGGACGAGGGCGTACGCCAGTTTCTCCATGGACGAGTACCGCACCTCCGCCCCCTTCAAGATCCGGCTCGTGTAGTATACCGGCCACTGCACCCCACCGTCTTCCCGGATCAGCACCGAGCTCACTGCTTCCTCCGCGCACGCCAGGTAAAGGCTTAGCGACTCCTCTTCCCGTGGCTTGGACAGGAGAGGCGGGCTGTGGAGATATTCCTTGAGATCCGCAAACGCCCTGGAGCAGTCTTCGTCCCATAGTATCGTCTTCCTGTTGTCCGATGGTTCCGCGATCGCTTTCCTCAGAACTTTGAAGAAGGGGAGCGATCTTTCCGCCGATTTGGAAAGGAATCGCCCCAAGGCTGCGATGCGCCCATTCAGCCTCTGCAGTTCTTTGATCATCGCCGGCTCATGCATGTTGATCAGTGCCTCGACCTTGTCAGGATTAGCTTCAATGCCACGGTTAGTTATCATAAATCCCAAGAATTTGCCAGATCTTACCCCGAATGTGCACTTCGTGGGGTTGAGTCGAATGTTGTGTCGTCGCAACCGCTCGAAGGTTTCACGAAGGTCGACGATGTGGTCCTCCGGCTTTCTCGACTTGACAAGTATGTCGTCGACGTAGACCTCCAGGTTTCTTCCAATCTGGGAGTAGAAAACCTTGTTGACCATTCTCTGGTAGGTGGCCCCTGCGTTCTTCAAGCCAAAGGGCATCTTCTTGTAGCAGTATGTTCCCCGGTCCGTCGTGAAGGCTGTCATCTCTTCGTCCCGGGGATCCATCTGGACTTGATTGTACCCTGAGTAGGCGTCCATGAAGTTAAGCATCTCGTACCCCGAGGCGTTGTCCACCAGGTGGTCAATGCGCGGTAGGGGGTAGCTGTCCTTGGGACAGGCTTTGTTGAGGTCACTGAAGTCCACGCACATTCGCCACTTCCCGTTGGGTTTCTTGACCATCACCACGTTCGATAGCCACTCCGGGTACCAGACCACTCGTATGAAGCCGGCGTCGAGGAGACGCTCCACTTCCTCGGAGGCCGCCTTCATCTTCTCGCCGCCCAGGTTCCGCTTCTTCTGCCTGACCGGCTTGAAGTTGGGGTCGGCGTTGATCTGGTGGACGATCACCTGGGGATCTACGCCGGGCATGTCCTCTGGTGACCAAGCAAAGACGTCTAGGTGTGCCTCCAGGCACTCGACCAGTTGGCTCCTCAGGTCGTGGCTTAGCCCTCTCCCGATCGAGACGAACCGGCCCTCGACGTCCGTGTCCGGGATCTGCTCTTGCTCCTCCGCAGGGGTGGGTATCGGCCCGCCCCTTAAGTCGAGTGCAGCCATCCAGTCGACTAGACGATCTTCGGGACCTTCCTCCGTCAGTTGATAGCAGGTATTCGATCTCCCTGCGTCGCCTTCGATTTGCCCCATCCCCCTGGGTGTTCGAAACTTGATAGTCTGATGGAGGGTCGAGACAACCATGTCGATGGCGTTGAGAAGGGGTCGGCCGATGATCCCGTTGTATTTTGACCCGATCCCCAATACGATGAATTCTACCGCCAGGGTCACCGAGTCTGGTGGGCCTCCGAGTGTTACCGGGAGATGGATCGTGCTGATGATGGGGGTGGAATGACCCGTGAATCCCACCACGGGACCCGAGCGAGGTCGTAAGTCTTCCTTCCGCCGCCCCATCTTCTCCAGGGTTGACATGAAGAGGACGTCGCAGGAGCTGCCGGTGTCGACGAGCAGTCACCGTACCATGGTTGTGTCGATGATCACCGACACCGCCAAATCTACGTCCGAGCTGCGCGCCGTTACAGACGTGCTCGGCCTCCCGACCGGTAGGGCCGGTGAGGGTCTCCTGGTCCTCTCCTCACGATCCTCCTAGCGTTAGGCCCGGGCCCGCTCTTGCCAACGATGGCGGGCCCTGTCGCTTCGCGTCTGAGCCTTGCTCTCCTTTCGACGAGACGGGTGAAGCCGTGTCATTGTAAGTGTGGTTTGTTTCTTCGTGGGACAGTTCCTTCCCACAGACGGTGCCAGATGTTTCAGAGTGTTTTCTCACTACAAAAGCGTTGACCGTGGACTACCCGGTCAACGTGGTCAAGGGGCCGACTTGGGTCCCTCGGGTGCGTCGAGTCAGCGCAGACACGGCTCGAATCGGAGTTGCGGATGACGTGGAGCGCGTCGGCTGGGCCGAATCAGGATCCTCGGCCGCAAGGGGGGCGAGGGGAAGCCTCGGCCCGGTGTGAGACGCTCGGCCTCGGACAATCGAACGACGAGGGGTAGCCTCGGCGCCTCGTGAGCGGAGGGGAAGCCTCGGCTCGGACGGACGTGCTCGGCCTCGGTCGGTCGGACGACGAGGGGTAGCCTCGGTCGTCCTGCTTGATGTGTGGCCGGCGTGGGGCGGAGGGGAAGCCTCGACCCGTGGATCTGACGTCCTCCTGCGCAGACGAGAACACTCGTCAGGGGGGCCGGACCTTGGTTCCGGCCAAATCCCCTCCGATGCCTAAGTCAGACGATGATCTGAAAGAGGAGACTCGGCGGAGACGGTTCGACTCGTGAGGAGATCGGAACGACGTCTACCGGCACGAGCGGGGGAGGAAGGAGAAGAAATGGGGGAACTAGGTCGTTGATGGAGTACCTTAGGTTTTAGTTACCTGAGATGCCGTCCCTTGTCCAGTCATCCTTCTAGCCCTTTTATAGACCTCCCGTCGTGACTGCCCACGACTCACGTCCCCCGTCCGCCCCCAATCGTGCCCCCTCAATCCCCCCCCTTCGCCGCTTCCTGCGCCATCCCAGCACCTCCCCATAACGGCCGTTAAGTGGTAACGGGCCAGGGGGGAACGGTTATCCGCTGGGGTGGGCGAGTGATTTGCGCGTTATCGGGGCCGGGTTGGATCGATACTCGGGGGTCCTCTATTGGGCCTTGTCGGGCGGGCCAGATCGCGCAGATGGGCTTCTGATCGGCAGTCGGGTTCTTGGGCTCGTGTCTTTCGGGCTTCGGCCAAATAGGCGTAACAGCATGGTTTCCAAAACTGAGGTTGGGAAGGAAGGAAGAGGGATTGAAGAGACTGTGGATGGGAGTTGCCCATCGTGTCGGGTATAGGTCTGCGGCCACTGCCACCGGTGCTGCCTCTGCTGCAGCCACTGCAGTGGCCGCCACCACCATCACAACTTTGAGCGGTCAAGTGCTGTCTTTGTCCGAGTTCATCTCGCAGTTTGGTACACATCTATTGTTTGGTGACAATCATTAGTTGTATGATAGTTTGGAATATATTGGTGCAGATGAGGCAGCGAGGAGAAGGCTCAACAGCATGAACGAGAAGCTGAGAGGGCTGGAGATGCAAATGGAAGCACTGGAGGCTGAGATGAGCAGAGCCGATGATTCTTCCATGTGGTCTTAAATTAGTTTATAGTTATATGCATGATCTCTAGATAGCTTAGTTAGTTGGCATCTAATTCAACTTTGTAGCATGTTTGAGCATCAGTACAGTTAATATCATATATATGTGTAGAATTAATTATAGAGAGATGTGTATATTTTGATGTATCAGGAGTCTGTTTACATATAATTTGCAGGCATTTGATCGATCGGAGAGCTGTTTAATGGTGTGTTGGGTTGTGGATGACAAGAAGAAATCGGATGGGAAGAAAGTAAGTCTTCGTTACGTTGCTAGCATTCAGTAAGTCTTCGATGGATTTCGACGGGAAGGACTTGCACATTCGCTTCGCTCCAACTCCATCGGGGGTGGCCGCCCCTGTTCATTAGAGTTGATTTACTGTTTTCTTTGTATTGCTTTGTTGTCTTTGGGGTTAAAAAATGTCGTGCCTAAATAATGTTGTATTTTTGTTACTCTTTATGATTGGGGTTTGTATGATGTATTTGGCAGTGGTTTGGACGATGAAAACAATTGTGTTCATTTTTTGGTGTAGGTTTGTATGATAAAAATAATCCACTTACATTTTTTGCAGGGGTTTGTGTAATGTGAATATTTGTGTTCATTTTTGTGTATAAATAATTCTGACTAAATTTATTGTATGATGTATAAAATAGTCGGTAAAGAAAGATTTTGGATTTTTTTGATTTCTTTTACCGTGTTGGCGATTTCATCATATTTTTTTGTTAAGTCTATTTTTCACCATACTGTTGTTTGTAAAATCATAGGATTGAACATCAATTTGAAGTGCTTGGTTTAGTGGAGTTTTCTCTTAATGAAATTATTATTCAATAAATAAAAGATGTTTTAAAATCATAGGATGAGAATTTTTTTGAGTTATGATTTCATTTTAGTTATTTGAAAATGAGAATTTAACGGAATGAAATAAAAATGTTAGTTTTGTTTTCTATTTTTTATTAACGACCATTTTATAGTTTTCTAAAACTTGAAAATGATTGGATAGTTATCTTTCAAGTATGTCGCCATTGTGAATTTCTTTGCATCTTAACCATTTACTATTCAACTCCAAATTGTTTACATTTTAATTGTATGCATCTACATATTCTATACCTCAAGTTTTGCATAAGTAAAATTTGAAATATGTAACTGATCGCTCCAAAATGTAACCCAAGAGCACAACCTAGTATGGCGCAAATGCACGGAGATAAATCCCCGGCAACGACGCCAAAAACTTGATCGGCCCCGGATATACACCCGGAGAACGATTGTAGTTTTACCGCAAGCGCACAGTCAAGTGGCGAGCGGGTATCGAACACGAGGAGGTGGTGTCGGTTCCAATCTATCCTAGGTTGGTTTGACTACGAATGTTTTATTGGTGGAGATGGCTATGGTATGATATAATGGAAATGGTGGTGGATGTCAGTATCGGTGATAAAGAAATCGGTCAAATATCGATTCAAATACAATATAATAAAAGTGTCTAGGGCTAGGGAATTCCCACTACGGATCGTCATACATCATCGTAAATAGTGAATCTCAATATTACTAGACTTGCATTGAGGTGAACTAGTCGTAACTGAATATAGAACCAAGCTCACGCTCTCTCGCTATTGCCGGTCTATAGCAACCTAGATTAGAGCCCAATCTCTTGCAAACCCAAACCTAAGCCACTAGCATGAAGATCGACGTCATCGTTCAATCGCTCCTCGAGCCCACTCTCGTGCAAACTCGAGTTACGATCTAGGTTGTGATAGTTCGTATTCGTCCAATCTCTTGCAAACGAATATGGGTATAGATTTACAATTAAAAATCCTAGCTTTGGTCGAATCTCTTGCAAACCAAATCTAGAGAAACCCAATTGTAAACCTAAATCGAATATCTAGGCCTTCCCATCGATTAGAATCCAATCTCTTGCAAACCCCAATCGATGGAAATCCCTAGCTATCCGTAATAAATCAATCACAACCTAACCTCCTAGAAATTCTAGAAATTTAGAAATTCATTCATCACAAATCTGAAATTAGATCCATAGGGTTCATCCCCATGCCCTAGAACAACAAATCTACTCTAGCATAGCAATAAGGATATAAGAATCAATAAAAACCATAGCTTGCATACAAAAAGATATCAAATCAAAGATTCAAAGAATAAGAACAAAGATACTTAGCTTTGATGAAGAATTCCAATCCAAATACAAGCTTTTTGATCCAAGAGGGGGCCTAGGGCATGGCCTAACCTCTAAAATAATCAATAAGAAAACATCTTGGAACCTAAGAAAACATGGGGGATACCCCTCTAATGGTGGCTACAAAACCCTTAAATACTCCCCCAAAAACCCTAGAAAAACTGCCTAAAAGCCCCTGAAATTCGGGCCCAAAACTGAATCTGCGCGTGCCCAGAAATCTGCGCCAGTTACGACTCGGCCAAGTGGAAATCTCACTCTGTCGAGTGGAAATCTCACTCGGTCGAGTGGACAGCTCGCTCGGTCGAGTGGAAATCTCACTCGGTCGAGTGAGCTTTCCTGCAGAAACTCCAGAAAACAGCACTCTGTCAAAACTGTCAAAAACTGTCAAAAAATGGTCACTCGGCCAAGTGGAAAACTCACTCGGTCGAGTGGAAATGTCACTCGGCCGAGTGACACTGACATGCAAATTCCAACACTGCAGCATCGACTTGCAGAAATTCCCCAGATTTCATCCGACCTCCGATTTGCGCGTTCTTGGCGGCGTTGGAATCTTCATGAAGTCTACTATCCATAAAAAATATGAGAAAAATACTTTGATAGCTGGAATGATAGAAGATTTCAAAAGAGTGAGAGACGGTCTGAAAATCTGGGCGCTGCGTGTCCTCGGCATCACTCGGAAGTCACTCGGCCGAGTGACTTTGATCACTCGACCGAGGGGCTTTTGGTACTCGGCCGAGTCGGACCTCGGAGTTTCTCTGACGGATTACAGTAAGTTGCATCTTTTCTCCTGCCGTCGTTCGTGTGCCACTCGGACGAGTGGCGTCTCCGTGCTCGGCCGAGTGGGATGTCGTCACTCGGCCGAGTGCACGCTGATCTTCAAGCTGTTTGCGTGTCTGGTCTGGCCGGCCGAGCGGGCTTCCTTGCTCGGCCGAGTGAGTCCTTCACTTGACCGAGTGGCATGCTGAAAATACCCAATCTCCATCTTTTCGCTTCCACGTCGCTCCTACGGAGTTCCTTCTTCTTCCACCCGTCTCCCATCACCGAATATCCCTCAAAAGAGCCTTTGGTGGCGCTCTGGAGCGGGTGCAAGTCCCTTAAGCTCATTTTTGCTCCCGATCGCTCCATATTTCCTGAAATCCGACAAAAACAAGAAATAGTGAAAAGTAACGCAATATCGTCGAATACTCGTGAAAATCGCAATATGAGCGATCGAAATGGCATGCAAATATGCAGAAAAAAGGTGTAAAATATGGAGTGATCAAAATCCCCCAAGCTTACCTCTTACTCGTCCTCGAGGAAGATGAGTAAAGAGAGGAACTCGGGAGCTGAAAAATAAAGAAAATGAAATAAAAAAGAAAGAACACGAGGTGGAAGGGGTCGCTAGATTCTTCTCTCGGGTCTCAAGCCATAAGCTACACATCACGATATCTTGGAAAATACAAATCACATGCTATAAGGATTTCATATCTTACATAAACATGGTACTTGCAAGTTTTTTAAGAACAACAAAAGGGATTCTCTAAATTCATACAATCAATTCATATCCACGTCACGCATTTCATAGGATTTAATATACAAATGTTGGCGATGCACTTTTCAATCAAGAGTTATAACCGAAGCATATAAGAATCACACCAAGCATGCAATAGAGAATGGAATAAGAGACATGACATTCACATATTTACATCGATTCATAAGAAGTCTCCATAGCTAAAGTAATTTGCTAAGTTTCAGTATTATCAAACTTCCCCATTCGTGCACCTCCCCACTCTAATGTCGTACTCACTCATATGGTCAAATGAGTTCACCCCCCCCCCCCCAAGCTTAGCTTGAGGCATCGCATCTAAAGGAATATGATAGTGGAAAATGGGATTTTCACCTTGGTTTTCCCAAGTATTTTGTGGCTCCAATAATGAGATAGAGAAACGCTCATTTTTTTCTTTTTGAACTTTTTGTTTCGTTTCTCATTTTTCTTTTTGGATTTTTGTAGGAGCTATATGATTTGTAATTTTGGTTTTTGGCTCCTTTTTGGTTTTTGGACTTTTTGGAGCTAACTTTTCTTTTGTAGGGATTTTTGGGAAATAGATGCGATATAAGTAGCTTTAGGAGGTGAACTCAAGTGACATGTAGAGAATAAAAAGATACATGTCGAGAAAGAAATAATGTAACACTCGGTTCACTCTAAGATGTGCACGAACGGTTCAATAAAATAATAATTCAACTAAAACTCATATGTAAGCATGGATATTCTCAATCATCTCAATAAAAAGTGAAGTCAAGCGGTAAAGAGTACTTTCATATCAAGCATGCAACAGAAGGTGAATAAGATAATAAGGCAGATGCTCCCGTTATACAATTGATGCGTGAATCTTGGTGCACTTCCAACAAAAGCATACTAAACACTAATCCATACGTTCAGCTTCAACTAATATCATGCATTCATATAGAGAAATCATCAAAAGAATATATAAGCAAGCACATGGAAAGCATGATACTGAAATACTCTAAGTAGCATGGCAAGGAATAATAAGCATCGTGATGGCTGCTAAAGCAATAAGAGATATCATCATAAGGAGCAAATCTAGCAAAATGAGGAAAAGAAAATAAAGAAATAAAAATTAAAGAGAGGAAAGAAAAGAAAAACAAGTACACACTTTGATGCATGAACACACATAAAAGGAAAATAAGATGGAAAAATCAGAAAGATGATGCAAAAATTTTGAAAAAATTTAAAAAATCCTAAAATAAAGTAAAAATGCAACTAATGTATCTAAATGGCATGGAAATGCACTCCCCCAATCTTAAACTTCGAATTGTCCTCAATGTGATCATAATGGAAGAATATGAGGAACACCGATAATAATAAGGGGGGTGAATGAAAAATGATGAAATGAATGACATGAAATCCTAATGCAACTACATGCAAATACAATGATGCATGAGAGCGCCTTCCCCCAAGCTTATACCAAACAATCCTATTCAAATGACTCGATCAAAAATGTAATGGCTTTGAAAAGCGTGATCAAGTCAAATGAATAAGAAAGTGAGTATTCACTTGAAAGAAATGCTCGATGGTGGTGAGCAAAAGGATGTGACACATAAAAATATGAAGAGGGAAATAAATATATATAATGGGTTTGGGGTGTAAATGATTATTGTTGCCGTCATATGAGGTGATATTTATTCAAGCAAATCTATACGGTCCTCTCGCTATCGAGAGGATTCGTGTTTATTTAAAGCATAAAAATTTCTACACTACTGGATTGATATCACCTATAGCAAAAGGCGGATCCAGTATCTTTGCCGGTGCCGGCAACTGCTCCAACTGCTCTTTCCGTGACTCCGCCAGGCGCGAATGTCCACGAACACCAACGAACTCCAGCAATGCATCCTCCAGCATTCCCACAAGGACACCACCTGTACCCTGCAGAGAATAGGATGCATCAGCTCGCTGCAAAAATTTCACCCTCATAATAAAAGTATTCCAAAGAGGATCGTCAATAGAAATGTATGAAATAAATAATGGTGGACGATACTTCCCTGGAAATAATCCAATATCCGCATGTGCTGTGATAGCTGTCTCCATGGTGTCCTCTTTAAGCTGCTCAGGTAAATCTAGATCATAGGTATGGACCTCCTCGACAGGCTCGTCAAGCTGTGGCACGTCCAAGCATACCTCCTGTCCATAATCGTATGTGTGCTGCAAAAGGTATGACGTGTCAAAAATATCTGAATCAAAATAAATATCGAATGGAATACATGATTCAGAAATAGGATGGGTAAAAATATCTCTCTGAGTGGGAGCAGTAAGCTCTGTGGGACAGTCCTCGACGTCAGTGAAAGGATGAGGTGGCTGCGGAAGCTCTAATGGAGGAGGGTAGTGTTCGGGATCCTCATGAATGGCTATGTCCTCGTCCCGATGCACGACCTCCTCGATGATAAGCTCTGGCTCTGTATGTAAGGCCTCCTGAAAAGCATGCTCGGGCTCTGCATGTGAGGCCTCCTCGTCAATATGCTCTGGCTCGACAGTGTGCTCCTTTACCTTCTCATCAATTATCAATGTGGGCTCTCTCTGGAATGGTGATGTTGGCTGCTCACGTGTGTCAGCTTGTGGGGATGTATCATGTGGAGGGGAATGCCCGCAAGCAATCCAAAAATATAGTCTATCCCCCTCAAGACTGACATGGATGTCCTCCTCAATTGTTCCTGCAGCTGAAACACGGTTCATAACAAAATCTGCAAATAGTAGCTCAAATGCATCACCTGCTGTAATGCTCTCTGAACCGGTGAACCGCACTGACTCCAAGAGGCCTTCCAATAATCTCTGAAATGCGTCCTCCTCTGGCTGCGCATATGACTCAATTTCTGCTTCCTTCACTGCCTCTTCGTCCATCCACTCTTCATATGCAATAGCTGTATCGTAGGAAGTGGGATCGACGACGGGACATTCTGGCGATGGAAGTATGTATGGCGATGCTTCTTGCCCATAATATGAAGAAGCAGAACTGATATCTTTGGAAATCTCTGCAACACTAAGCATG
Organism: Scilla litardierei; assembly: GCA_030789695.1. Taxonomy (NCBI): domain Eukaryota; kingdom Viridiplantae; phylum Streptophyta; class Magnoliopsida; order Asparagales; family Asparagaceae; genus Scilla; species Scilla litardierei. Next base: position 311,668,221 of record CM061133.1, on the reverse strand, counting down.
AGCGCATTCATTTCAATTTCCCTCTTCATCCCTTCCAATTGAAGGTTGCTCTTTTCAAGCCCGGCTTGCATTTCAACCTGGTGTGCATGCATCTCATCAAAAAAGATCATTTGTTTCTCATCAAGCTCGGGCCAGTGCGTCTCCTCGAAAAAGTATTCTCCCATCTGAGCACTCTCATCAAAAAAGTATTCTCCCATCTGAGCACTCTGATCAAAATCTGTGGTCCACATAATATTATCCATAACACCTGATCAACAAAGATAAATACCTGGAGAAAAGATATCAGTGGCACAAAAGAATATGGAAATGATAATAATGGTGGCGGGGTGAAAATTTTCTTTTGTTAAAATTTTTTTTTTCGTAGTCTAATCAACCTAATTGTGACAAATTGGCACCCAACGGGAAACACCTCCCCGGCAACGGCGCCAAAAACTTGATCGCTCCAAAATGTAACCCAAGAGCACAACCTAGTATGGCGCAAATGCAAGGAGATAAATCCCCGGCAACGGCGCCAAAAACTTGATCGCTCCAAAATGTAACCCAAGAGCACAACCTAGTATGGCGCAAATGCACGGAGATAAATCCCCGGCAACTGCGCCAAAAACTTGATCGGCCCCGGATATACACCCGGAGAACGATTGTAGTTTTACCGCAAGTGCACGGTGAAGTGGCGAGTGGGTATCGAACACGAGGAGGTGGTGTCGGTTCCAATCTATCCTAGGTTGGTTTGACTACGAATGTTTTATTGGTGGAGATGGCTATGGTATGATATAATGGAAATGGTGGTGGATGTTGGTGTCGGTGATAAAGAAATCGGTCAAATATCGATTCAAATACAATATAATAAAAGTGTCTAGGGCTAGGGAATTCCCACTATGGATCGTCATACATCATCGTAAATAGTGAATCTCAAAATTACTAGACTTGCATTGAGGTGAACTAGTCGTAACTGAATATAGAACCAAGCTCACGCTCTCGTGCTATTGCCGGTCTATAGCAACCTAGATTAGAGCCCAATCTCTTGCAAACCCAAACCTAAGCCACTAGCATGAAGATCGACGTCATCGTTCAATCGCTCCTCGAGCCCACTCTCGTGCAAACTCGAGTTACGATCTAGGTTGTGATAGTTCGTATTCGTCCAATCTCTTGCAAACGAATATGGGTATAGATTTACAATTAAAAATCCTAGCTTTGGTCGAATCTCTTGCAAACCAAATCTAGAGAAACCCAATTGTAAACATAAATCGAATATCTAGGCCTTCCCATCGATTAGAATCCAATCTCTTGCAAACCCCAATCGATGGAAATCCCTAGCTATCCGTAATAAATCAATCACAACCTAACCTCCTAGCAATTCTAGCAATTTAGAAATTCATTCATCACAAATCTGAAATTAGATCCATAGGGTTCATCCCCATGCCCTAGAACAACAAATCTACTAAAGCATAGCAATAAGGATATAAGAATCAATAAAAACAATAGCTTGCATACAAAAAGATATCAAATCAAAGATTCAAAGAATAAGAACAAAGATACTTAGTTTTGATGAAGAATTCCAATCCAAATACAAGCTTTTTGATCCAAGAGGGGGCCTAGGGCATGGCCTAACCTCTAAAATAATCAATAAGAAAACATCTTGGAACCTAAGAAAACATGGGGGATCCCCCTCTAATGGTGGCTACAAAACCCTTAAATACTCCCCCAAAAATCCTAGCAAAACTGCCTAAAAAGCCCCTGAAATTCGGGCCCAAAACTGAATCTGCGCGTGCCCAGAAATCTGCGCCAGTTACGACTCGGCCGAGTGGAAATCTCACTCGGTCGAGTGGAAATCTCACTCGGTCGAGTGGACAACTCACTCGGTCGAGTGGAAATCTCACTCGGTCGAGTGGGCTTTCCTGCAGAAACTCCAGAAAACAGCACTCTGTCAAAACTGTCAAAAACTGTCAAAAACTGGTCACTCGGCCGAGTGGAAAACTCACTCGGTCGAGTGGAAATGTCACTCGGCCGAGTGACACTGACATGCAAATTCCAGCACTGCAGCATCGACTTCCAGAAATTCCCCAGATTTCATCCGACCTCCGATTTGCATGTTCTTAGCGGCGTTGGAATCGTCATGAAGTCTACTATCCATAAAAAATATGAGAAAAATACTTTGATAGCTAGAATGATAGCAGATTTCAAAAGAGTGGGAGGCGGTCTGAAAATCTGGGCGCTGCGTCCTCGGCATCACTCGGAAGTCACTCGGCCGAGTGACTTTGATCACTCGACCGAGGGGCTTTTGGTACTCGGCCGAGTCGGACCTCAGAGTTTCTCTGACGGATTACAGTAAGTTGCATCTTTTCTCATGCCGTCGTTCGTGTGCCACTCGGACGAGTGGCGTCTCCGTGCTCGACCGAGTGGGATGTCGTCACTCGGCCGAGTGCACGCTGATCTTCAAGCTGTTTGCGTGTCTGGTCTGGCCGGCCAAGCGGGCTTCCTTGCTCGGCCGAGTGAGTCCTTCACTCGGCCGAGTGGCATGCTGAAAATACCAAATCTCCATCTTTTCGCTTCCTCGTCGCTCCTACGGAGTTCCTTCTTTTTCCACCCGTCTCCCATCGCCGAATAGCCCTCAAAAGAGCCTTTAGTGGCGCTCCGGAGCGGGTGCAAGTCCCTTAAGCTCATTTTTGCTCCCGATCGCTCCATATTTCCTGAAATCCAACAAAAACAAGAAATAGTGAAAAGTAACGCAATATCGTCGAATACTCGTGAAAATCGCAATATGAGCGATCGAAATGGCATGCAAATATGCAGAAAAAAGGTGTAAAATATGGAGTGATCAGTAACTATGCTCACTATATCGACATAATTGTTGGCTGTAGATTTGGATTGGTAAGAATTCCAAAAGGAATGACCAGGGGCTTAAATGACTAGAATTCTAAGTTATGTAATTAAAAATGCAGTACTTGGTACAAAGATGCAATCTAATTTTCTCATATTTTTTTGAAGAAAACATGACAATTTTATGTCGCTACTCTCACAATATATGGCTTAAATATGAAAAATAGCAATACTAGCGGACTCTCACGAAATCCTAATTTCTTAATCATTACAAGATTATATATTATTAGTTTGTCCAATCTTGATGGTGTGTAGAAAAATTTCCCATTTTAAGATTACAGTGTGGTTTATCACATCATAGCGGATGAAGGAATAATAAGCTTAACAATGCTGAGGGTTACACATGAAGCTTCTTTTCAGAATCTATTCCACGGATTCTTACATTAGTCTGATAACATGACAAAAAATGCCAACACAGGCACATTGATCTACCACTGTTTGATGCAGAAAATTTTGAACTTTCTCTCATTCGCACAGTTATATATGATAAGTAGTTGCTTCTTGAGACTAGATGATAATGATGTATTCTGTGATCTGCAAACTATTTATTGAAATTTTGGGTCTTCTTATTAATCATTTGAAAACCAAAATCATTAAACTAAATTTCGGAGGAACTAAGATTTTTGAGAGGAACTAAATTTCTTGGGATGAACTAAATTTTGGGTGTTCTAAGATTTTGAGGGGGGGAATATCGTAAATGAACCATGCCCTACGGGCACGGGTTATGACTAGTATATCTATATATGATGTTGATGTTTATCTTGTGTCACTCAATGCTATACTGCTTATCTTTTCTATGTGATATATGTCATGTTGTCTCCATGTATGCTATACTCTCTCTGATATGCTTTTGAGACAATATATGAATTTGATATTCGATTTTCCATGCTATTTCTGGTATGATGCATTTGTGAAATCACTTTTGAAACTATTTTTGTGTGTACATCTAAAATGTTGATATTGGACTTCAATTCCATTACTCACATGTGTTTATGATGTGATTTTATGAGTTTTGATTCTGTATATCTTTATACTCCTTGATTGTTGTTAGTTCGTATTTATCACTGTTATTATTGTTGTTATTTGCTCCCACCTTTTTGGATAATGCCATAGGGGGAGAGAAATAAACATACAAGATTCATAATGAATGTGCTAAGTATGTTCTAACACTTGAATCTAAGATTGACGTTGCCTTAGATTCAGGGGGAGTAAGATTACAATGAATAGGGATTGTAATTCCTATATTTTTTGAATTTATATTCATGCATTCCTTACTCATTTGCTTCAATTGATATGTAGATGCCCTAATATTTGTTGACTAACTTGAGTGGCATCTATGTAGGTGGAGTAAGTTTTCATTACGCACAATTATTTGTCTTTTTGTTTATGTTTGTTTGTCATCATAAAAAAAGGGGGAGAATGTTGAGTATTGGACTTCTCCCTACTTGGTGTTAATGATAAGCAAACATAAATACTTGTGACTAATCCCATATTTTGTAGTTAATCCATTGCCTAAGCTATTTATGAACATCTACTAGCAATGGATGACTCACAAACTTCATTGAAGGCAAATGACATGAATTGGTTGATCGTAGATAATGATTGAAGCTCCGTGAAGACTTCAAGATCATACGATGGAAAGAAGAGATTATTCGTCAATGTAATTTTTCTTTTATCTCTTCTAGTATGTAGCTTAGAAGTAGAACTTTGATGGAGCACTCACACACATCTACATTCAGTCATAGGACTTCATTAGATCAATTGTCCTTTGATCCCAATTCATCTCTTTTGTGATTGTGCTAGGATTGTTTATAACAGTCGACTACTGAATAGTTTACAGTCGCCTGCCTCAAAAACAGTCGAATGTGTTTTGTTCTACAGTCGCCTGTTATGCACAGACTATTACAATACAGTTTTGGGCCCTCTCTGATTATCTCGTAAAGGCTACGGATGAACGATTCACAGGCGCCTGTCCAAGTGACAGTTAACTGTGTTTTGTAAATCAGTCGCTTGTCTATCCTTTGCCCAAACTCTGTTTGATCTGACTTTTACGGCCAGTCGACTAATGCTGCATATAAAGTTCACTATCTCTTGGATCAGTCGACTGTCTATGCTGCAACAGTCGTCTGTCTATGAGTCATTTCTTTGACAGCTCTCAGGAAATTTCTCAGGCTTTTGACAGTCGTCTGTTTAAGGATTTACAGTCGCCTGTTCTAATTAACAGTCGACTGTGTTCCTTGCATCAGTCGTCTGTCCTATTACTTGTGAGATTTCCAGTATTTGTCTAACTTATACTTCTCTCGGCCAGTCGCCTGTCGAAGAAATAACAGTCGCCTGTTGGTTTAACAGTCGATTGTCTTTTCTTCATCAGTTGATTGTCCACGTGGTAAGTTACCGTTATGAATTCTCACCTACCCTTTCTGACTGTGCAACAGTCGACTGTGGATTCTTCAATAGTCGACTGTCGCGAGTTCAGATTCTATCCGTTGAGATTTTTCTCACGGATTCCAATTGGGTTTTTGCCTAAACTGTTTTATGGATTTGAGAAAACTATAAATAGTGCTTTTACTGTTCCATTGGATGGTTACTCATTCATTGTAAAATCTCTCAAGCTTTCATTTCCAAAGGTCAAAGCTCTCAAATCCAAAGCCCCAAGTATTTCCAAATCTTGTTCTCTTGCTCTCCAACCTAGAACCAAAGAGTGATCTTCTAGGCAATTGGTGCAGTCAAAAGAAAGGGCTTCTCCTCTCTTCCAAGAGAGTTCTTCAACACACATCACACTCCACCTTCAAGTTCTACTTCAAGGCATAGGTGATTGTAAGTGTTGTTTTCATTATTTCATAACTTTCGTTATTTGAGTTGTGCTCTCGGTTGTGAGAGTGGTTTTCTTGTCCCAAGTTGTGGGAGTCAAGGACATCGATTGTATTCGATTGCACTTGTAGGATTGCTACAAGTGGGCTTTAAGGAAACCTCAAGTTAGGGTTCTAACTTGAGTATCCGGTGGTATCCGGGTGGTAGGGACGTAGGATTACCGGGAACAAGTCGGGAGTTGACTTGGGTAATCCGAACCCTTGAAACATATTTGTGTTTGCAATTGTTTCTTATTTGGGTTTAATTCTATTTCCGCATTATTTCTTGGATTGCATTTTATTTGGCGTAAATTCCTTTTAAATTTGCATAAACACTATTCAACCCCCTTTTAGTGTTTTCCCCATAGACATGGTCCTTACAGAGGCCCCCTCTCTGAGGAGGTCCCCCCAAAAGATGTGCCTCTTGTGGGCTAGATGCTACCATCGAGGCCGTAGCCCATGGCGTTTATCAAAGCTTTGAGATCTTCGACAAAGTGATGAAGGACATGGCTGCGACAAAATCTACAAGGCGATCTCAAACATCAGGCCCATCCAGACCACTCAATGTAAGGTGAAACCTCCGCCCCAAATTCGATAAAGAAGCAGCCGCTCGAAGGAGGCACTTCGATGAAGAGGAGTTAGTCGCTCTACAGAGGCATCTCGATGATGACGAGGCGACCGCTAGGCAGAGACGGTTCGACAAGGAGGAGGCCGCAATACAAAGACGGCTTGATGAAGAAGCAGCTATACGATAGCGATGTTACATCATCGCTACGAGGGAAAGGATCCAGCAGTGGAGCTTGGGAATCCCCTACCCATTGATTGAGATAGTGCAGGAGCACATCCCGCAAGATCAAGCTGTGGAGAGTTGCTCTCGTTGGAGGTCACCAAGCCCAAGGCGCGAAGGGCACCCCCATCAAGGCCGAAGCTACCCCCGGTGTCACGCCCCGCTTCCCTAAAATGGAGGCGAGACGTGAGAAGGTCCGCTCAGACTTGGAGCTGTGAGGCTCTAGTCTGTAAAGCGTCTGGATTTAACCGAGTTTAGGTCCTTGCAAATGCGAAGCAGAACAACAATAATAATAAGGAAAGAGAGACATATAAAAATTTATTCAATCTCAGAATGTCCATAATAAATAAGTTCCAACATCACAGAAAAGCCACCAGGCTAAAAGAAAAGTCTAAAAGGTGAGTACAAGAGTCTGAAAGAGGCCTAAGTCATGGCCGACATAATACATAACATCAACAAGAAAAGAGAGGTGCTACGCACCGTCAGCCTAACAATGACTAAGCAGAAAACAACAACAGCAAGAAGGAGCTCTAGGACGGTCTCCAATGTCCTTGAACTCAAAACCTGTAACCTGTTCATCCTCGACGACCAACTCTGGCTCACAATCTAACATGTGACACCCAAAAGAGAAAATGGGCACATGTCAGCAAGTTTACTAGAGACTTGTGCAAGGAAACTAAAAGAAAAGTAAACAACCTAGCAGTTCTAAAAATTAATGCAATGACATGGCAGTTATAGTATAAGTGCAACAGGTAAGGAAAACAACAAGTACAATAAGACAACTAGCATGGCATGGCAGGAGAAGCAAGGCTACTAACATTCACATGGATTTACCAGTCACGTTTTCATGCTGTGCACAGAGTTTACGCCTTACAGCTGAAGTGGCTGTACGGGCCCACTTCTACGCTGAGTGGTCGCTTAACCCTACCCCAACCCCCGAGTTTACGCCTTACAGCTGAAGTGGCTGTATGGGCACACTTCTACGCTGAGTGGTCACTTAACCCTACCCCACCACGTGTATATGGACTGGCGTCCATCTCAGGGAGTGTAATTGGCTTAGGGTTGTGCCCGCAAAAGCAGGTGCCTAGCCTGAACAAGGGAGTACAAGTGTGGTAGCGTGTGCTACAAATGCAACATTCATGGATGACATGACATGGCATACTGTATTTAAAAGCGTACAGATAAGGAATTTAAATATGACAGGCAGAGATGCAAGGATGACATGACAGCATGAACGAAAGAAAGTAAAAGGGGTCGGATCTAGCTTCATTGTCATGCTAGATCAAGTGGGGTGTCGGATCTAGTTTCGTTGTCAAACTAGATCAAATAGGCGTCTATGCAGCTATCATTTCACTGCCTAGTCTCTTTTACGCTACGGTACAAAAAGTGGCCTAAAGCATGGCCTAAACAAGGAACGGGCAAGTTTCACTTGCCTAAAATACATGCTGGTAATACAATTCTCAAATTCCAATCACAGATTCACAACGTCCAGAGCTCCCACGCTCAGTCCAACAATCAGCCTACAGTCCCGTATTATTAAGTTGGATTAGTGAGTTACAAAGCAGTAAAACACAATTTTTAATCTTGAATTAACATGCGATGGTTGGGGTTCCTACGGTGCAGATCTTACCTCAACTCGACACGAGAGCTACTCTGACGTCGGGTAGCGACGTCAGGGGTTGGATTCCTATAGCGCGTACGGTACGGGACGAACGATACTCTGTCGACACAACACATGATCGAATCAAGTTCGTTACGACAGATTAGTGTATTCATCAATCCCGAAGACGTCTAAGAATCCCGTTTTATTAGGTTTTCTATCCTGGGACTGGGTTACTCATCAATATTAATGATCCAACATGCTAACTAAATCAATATACCGCTTACATCACAGTATTTAAGGTCACTAATGTTATTAATAAGCTGGTGTGTTTCAAGATTACTTGTTAATGCTAAAACGGTTATTACTATTATAGCCTAACATATTGATTCATAAAATAAGATTATAAATCCACTAGCTACTACCTTGTAGTATATAGGTACATGTATGCCTCATGATTAATAGACAAAGAATCTCCAGTTCAATAACATGGTAACAGGTTACTAATATAAAGCAATTTATTATACCCATATACTAACATTATTATAAAGGTGATGTCTGCTAATACTTCGTGCTAACATACAAAAAGGAACTGCTACCCATAAGTTGCATGCTCCTTAGAAAGGCACTGCATACAAAATAGGAGGACACGCCAATACATGTATAGCACACTGATCGCATGCAATAAATCTCACCTCGTTGCTTTGCAGGTGGATGACCGCGCGTGGCCTTCATTGGTGCGGCGCCGGAGCAAGCGTTGGAGGTAGGCCGTGGGGATCATAGGGTGCCGTGGGGAGGCTACGGGGCAACGCTGGGCGGCGCTGGGTCACCGGTGGCCGCTGCTGCGGTGATGCACCAGCCGCTGCTGCTGCTGGCGGCTGCGGCCTTTGCTGCACGAGGAAACGACGGAGATCGGGGCCTGGGGACGCCGATGATGGTCGACGGGGGTAGGACGGCGGAGAGGGAAACCCAGGTCGCTGACGGTGATAAGTTAAGGCGGAGACTCGAGGTCGGGGTGCGGGGTGTGTGCTGCGTGTGGAAAATCTGAGAACGGCGGCTAGGTTAGGATGCTGTGAAAAAAACCTAATCCCTAGGGCCTATCAAATAGGGTATGGGCTGAGAACGTGTGGGCTCACGTGGGTTAGGCTATAGGGCAGTTGGTAGGGTATTTGTTTTGCTTTGAAAAGAATTTGTTATTTCTTATCTCATTAGAAAACACCAAGACCCCACTCTCCCTCTCTCACCAGCATTAGGTGCGGCCCAGTAGCAACAAATGGCTAGGCTAAGTAAGGGGAGATTAAGATTAATATAATATAATAATTAGAGTGATGAAATCATTTAAAATTAGGGTTAACCCAAAAATAAGTAGAGCGAAAGTGAAGGTAGGTCAAACGAAGCCCAAAAATTGTGAAATAAATACTGGAGTGACCGCACGGACGAGAGAAACTAAACAGAGAAGACTGATCATAATTTCAACGACGAGAAACGAAATTAAAAATAAAAAGGCCTCACGACAAAAGTGAATATCGTGACGACCCATCAAACAAAGTCAAATCGTGGGAGAACGACCCATGAAATGACGTTCCAAATTAGTGCCACAAATTAATACTCTCCGAGAGGGTCACAACGACATATCACACTATAGGGTTCGGATACAACCAAAGTCTAAAATAAGTACGTGCACGTAAAGCGTACAAAGGATACGGGATCCAAAAGCAACGGTAATCCCAAGTTGGGCACACGTCGGGGGTCGGCTTGCTAAGGATGCAACCAAGGTGCTACGGCCCTAACGACTCAACGACACGACTTCCACACAAAGCAACAAAACCAATCAGGTACCCGAAATTGCTATACGCACCACCGTATAACAAATAGTGGGTACCGGCCGTTACATCCTACCCACATTAGAATAAAGTCCGTCCTCGGACTTTCTAACTATAAATATAACTCTAGCCAGACTAGTAGCTATCCCAATCACATCACACTATAATTCACTCAGGTATAGTCATTACAAGTGCTTAAATATGCACTAGGTGGTCAAACAATAATTCTGCCAACATGTATATATTCACGCACATTACACACTTACATCTATCATAACCAGTCAAATTCATACACATATTTCTATCATATATATATGCATACATCCCTTATATAACTACTACTTACCTAGCACAAAACAATAGTTCAGATACTCACATAAGAATATTCTTACACTAGCAAATACAATCATTGCTCTACGAATAGATAACTACCTATGCACAAAACAAACATGGGTATACTACTCCCTAATATTTCCTAGTATACATCCAATACCAAAAAAATCAACACATGTAATCACACCATACCATTATTAAATCAAGTTTACTATATCTAATATACATTCATCCTTACTAGAATTTCACCAATATATAGTCATTCAAATGCATGCAAATACTTCACCATATTCACATCACATAGTCCTATAACTATATTCAAGACTTATCACATGCACCATAATTACAAATACCTCTAATTAAACACATACTTACCCGTGCATGGTGTACACCCACACACGCTAACATTTCATTCATAAATACTAATCATACCACTATATACTCAGCACATCTACACACCTAGTTTAGCTAGCACACATACGTTCACACAGGCAAGTCCTTAATAAATAATTATACCACAAGACCAACACATATAACTATATACTGGTATAGCGACCCACAATCATGTGCGTAATACAACCAGGCATAAACAATCCTATCACTATACATACATCACCCATTGCTATATTCATGGTACTACACGCAACCACAAACATATGTAACAATATACTTGGAGTATACCCACTCAAGCTTGAGTGAGACACAAGACACAAATCAGAATACTCTATATACGTAACACGGTATTTATACCTATACCAATACCACTCCAATGTATACACATCTACCAATATAACCATATACATACCATAATGTCAATCACACTTAATATCTAGTCAGGTAACACCCATATAGTTCAACCACTTTATATGCCATAATAATATTACAGACATCAGCACACGTACAATTATAATACCCTCCTAACTTATATGCATTCATCGTATAGTCACACACATGTAACATATATATTCACACCATATCCATCTACCTATAATTAGTATACCTATACATCTACTTATCCTTACATAACTAAGATGTGCAATAATCGTGTATACCTCATGGTATACACGCATACAACATCCTGTAAAAGCAAGCAATACCAATCAAAATTATAATCCTACTATCATATGTATATCACATATATACTCATGCAGCAAATACATAACTACTTACGTCTAAGCACAATACATAACTACGTACAAGCACACACTCATACGTACTAACATATAGGTCATATAATAGTCCTACTCACTTAACTATAAGTACACCTATTATCATTACACCTAATATACACGACTTACTAATATATTATATACCAAGCATCTCCAAGTACCTTCAAGCTACTTACACTCCAATATATATACAGACATTCCTAAAGTGTTATAACCACACACACACATATAACTAATACCTTCCATACAACTTCATATACATCATGAATAACACTGAGTATGTATATATCACACAATAGGCAACCATTAGTATACTACAGGGGAGTACACTCATACGTGAGTGATACGCCGGGGTCCACACACACGGTCCACACATTCTACTTATACATGCACCACAACGACATCGCAATAAAATTAATGGGCTCGCTATTATGCTAAGGTTGACACAGGCAACGTCGAAAGCTACAATAGAAAGGAAACCGAAACCAAAAGTGTAACGAAGGAAAGATCGAAAAGCACGAGCTCAGATAGGACAAAGATAAGGAGACAGCTTGGTTAGGTGAATCAGGGGTATAATTGTGAATGTTTAGGTGGGAAAAGAAAGATGTAATATTAGCCTCATAAGTTACCGGAAATAGGACGTAAATGGTATAAGTTAAAACACTAAAAGTATAAAATGGTCATACTTGAAAAGTTGGAGTTCTCTTTCGCCTAGGAAAATATTTAGGAGTCGGTAAAATAAGTTGTTGAATTAAACTCGTGTAGTTTATATATATAGTAGAGGAGGAAACGGTATTTTGAATTATCGAAATGTCATTATATGAAGAAATTAAGATATTCACGCGAGTGTGGAAGACATAGGTTAGTAAATATGATAAGATAATAATTTTAAAGATTTCAGCGAAAAAAATTCGAAATTCGAAGAATGTATGGAGTCTTGAATGCATGTTGAATGTTTTCAAATAACTTAAACCGGAAAAGAAATTCAAAATAGATAACATTGAAAATATTCATCGAATGGTCAGGATAGTAATGGAGAAGTTTCAACGATCGACGATGGTGTCATGTAGATTCACGTGATTCGAAAGGAAGGAAGTGAATCAAATAAAACGTAAATATGAAGGGAAATAATTTAGTGAAACTGCTACGATGGAGTTCTACGGTCGATAACACGAAAGTGTAATGATCAGGAAAAATGATGGAAGCAGGGTTCTAATTACCGAGTCGACTAAAGGCCAAGAGAAACTTAACACTAAGGCCTTCTAGTGAGTTAGAATATATTAGAGACCTCAGGGAAGGTCCTAAGAGAATCAAGATCATGTTCTGTTGGGTCCGAAATCGATGAACCCAAGCGAACAAATAAAGAAATCCTAGAAGTCTATCATGGTCAGAGTTAGGCAAGAGCCTCTAAGGTAACTCCTAAGACGATTAAATCAATTTCTAGCATGGAGTCTAACTAACAATCAGGGACCTCTAACTAGCCAGCACAGACGTCTAACTAAGTCTTCCTACCACCTAGTGACATAGAAAGCGATTAGAATTAGACTCAAGTCTTATGACTTGGATGTTTTAATTTATTTAATGGACATTCTATTTTTATTATTGTTGTTCCGATAATTCGCAGTAGCAAGAGGGACCTGCATGGGCCACCAACAAAACCTGTCACGCCCCGCTTCCCTAAAATGGAGCCTAGACGTGAGAAGGTCCGCTCAGACTTGGAGCTGTGAGGCTCCAGTCTGTAGCGTCTGGATTTAACCGAGTTCAGGTCCTTGCAAATGCAAAGCAGAACAACAATAATAATAAGGAAAGAGAGACAGATAAAAATTTATTCAATCTCAGAATGTCCATAATAAATAAGTTCCAACATCACAGAAAAGCCACCAGTCTAAAAGAAAAGTCTAAAAGGAGAGTACAAGAGTCTGAAAGAGGCCTAAGGCATGGCCGACATAATACATAACATCAACAAGAAAAGAGAGGTGCTACGCACCGTCAGCCTAACAACGACTAAGCAGAAAACAACAACAGCAAGAAGGAGCTCTAGGATGGTCTCCAATGTCCTCGAACTCAATACATGTAACTTGTTCATCCTCGACGACCAACTCTGGCTCACAATATAACATGTGACACCCAAAAGAGAAAAGGAGCACATGTCAGCAAGTCTACTAGAGACTTGTGCAAGGAAACTAAAAGAAAAGTAAACAACCTAGCAGTTCTAAAAATTAATGCAATGACATAGCAGTTATAGTATGAGTGCAACAGGTAAGGAAAACAACAAGTACAATAAGACAACTAGCATGGCATGGCAGGAGTAGCAAGGCTACTAACATTCACATGGATTTACCAGTCACATTTTCATGTTGTGCACAGAGTTTACACCTTACAGCAGAAGTGGCTGTACGGGCCCACTTCTACACTGAGTGGTCGCTTAACCCTACCCCAAACCCCGAGTTTACACCTTACAGCTGAAGTGGCTGTACGTGCACACTTCTACGCTGAGTGGTCTCTTAACCCTACCCCACCACATGTATATGGACTGGCGTCCATCTTCTGGATCACGAGCCAGGGAGTGTTATTGGCTTAGGGTTGTGCCCACAAAAGCAGGTGCCTAGCCTGAACAAGGGAGTACAAGTGTGGTAGCGTGTGCTACAAATGCAACATTCAAGGATGATATGGCATGGCATATTGTATTCAAAAGCGTACAGATAAGGAATTTAAACATGACAGGCAGAGATGCAAGGATGACATGACAGCATGAACGAAAGCAAGTAAAAGGGGTCGGATCTAGCTACGTTGTCAAGCTAGATCAAGTGGGGTGTCGGATCTAGTTTCGTTGTCAAACTAGATCAAATAGGCGTCTAGGTAGCTATCATTTCACTGCCTAGTCTCTTTTACGCTACGGTACAAAATGTGGCCTAAAGCATGGCCTAAACAAGGACGAGCAAGTTTCACTTGCCTGAAATACATGCTGGTAACACAATTCTCAAATTCCAATCACAGATTCACAACGTCCAGAGCTCCCACGCTCAGTCCAACAATCAGCCGACAGTCCCGTATTATTAAGTTGGATTAGTGAGTTACAAAGCAGTAAAGCACAATTTTTAAACTTGAATTAACATGCGATGGTTGGGGTTCCTACGGTGCAGATCTTACCTCAACACGACGCGAGAGCTACTCTGACGTCGGGTAGCGACGTCAAGGGTTGGATTCCCATAGCGTGTACGGTACGGGACGAACGATACTCTTTCGACACAACACATGATCGAATCAGGTTCGTTACGACAAATTAGTGTATTCATCAATCCTTAAGACGTCTAAGAATCCCATTTTATTAGGTTTTCTATCCGGGGACTGGGTTACTCATCAATATTAATGATCCAACATGCTAACTAAATCAATATACCGCTTACATCACAGTATTTAAGGTCACTAATGTTGTTAATAAGCTGGTGTGTTTCAAGATTACTCGTTAATGCTAAAAAGGTTATTACTATTATAGCCTAACATATTGATTCATAAAATAAGATTATAAATCCACTAGCTACTACCTTGTAGTATATAGGTAAATGTATGCCTCATGATTAATAGACAGAGAATCTCCAATTCAATAACATGGTAGAAGGTTACTAATATAAAGCAATTTATTATACCCATATACTAACATTATTATAAAGGTGTTGTCTGCTAATACTTCGTGCTAACATACAAAAAGGAACTGCTACCCATAAGTTGCATGCTCCTTAGAAAGGCACTGCATACAAAATAGGAGGACACGCCAATACATGTATAGCACACTGATCACATGCAATAAATCTCACCTCGTTGCTTTGCAAGTGGATGACCGCGCGTGGCCTTCGTTGGTGCGGCGCCGGAGCAAGCGTCGGAGGAAGGCCGTGGGGATCATAGGGCGACGTGGGGAGGCCGCAGGGCGACGCTGGGTGGCGCTGGAAAGCCGGTGGCCGCTGCTGTGGCGATGCAGCAGCAGCTGCTGCTGCTGGCAGCTGCGGCCTTTGCTGTACGAGGAAACGACGGAGATCGGGGCCTGGGGACACCGGTGATGGTCGGCGGGGGTAGGACGGCGGAGAGAGAAACCCAGGTCGCCGGCGGTGTTAAGTTAAGGTGGAGACTCAATGTCGGGGTGCGGGGTTTGTGCTGCATGCGGAAAATCTGAGAACGGCGGCTAGGTTTGGATGCTGTGAAAAAAACCTAAGCCCTATGGCCTATCAAATAGGGTATGGGCTGAGAACGTGTGGGCACACGTGGGTTAGGCTATAGGGTAGTTGGTAGGGTATTTCTTTTGCTTTGAAAAGAATCTGTTATTTCTTATCTCATTAGAAAACACCAAGACCCCACTCTCTCTCTCTCTCACCAACGTTAGGTGCGACCCAGTAGCAACAAATGGCTAGGCTAAGTAAGGGGAGATTAATATTAATATAATATAATAATTAGAGTGATGAAATCATTTAAAATTAGGGTTAACCCAAAAATAAGTAGAGCGAAAGTGAAGGTAGGTTAAACGAAGCCCAAAAATTGTGAAATAAATACTGGAGTGACCGCACTGACGAGAGAAACTAAACAGAGAAGACGGATCACAATTTCGACGACGAGAAACGAAATTAAAAATAAAAAGGCCTCACGACAAAAGTGAATATCGCGACGACCCATCAAACAACGTCAAATCGTGGGAGAAAGACCCGTGAAATGACGCTCCAAATTAGTGCAACAAATTAATACTCTCCGAGAGGGTCACAACGGCATATCACACTATAAGGTTCGGATACAACCAAAGTCTAAAATAAGTACGTGCACGAACAGGACTACGTGCACGTAAAGTGTACAAAGGATACGGGGTCCAAAAGCGACGGTAATCCCAAGTTGGGCACATGTCGGGGGTCGGCTTGCTAAGGATGCAACTAAGGTGCTACGGCCCTAACGACTCAACGAAACGACTCCCACACAAAGCAACAAAACCAATCAGGTACCCGAAATTGCTATACGCACAGCCGTATAACGAATAGTGGGTACCGGCCGTTACACCCAGGCTGAGTGCCTCTCTACTAGGCGCAATGATCGGCAGGGGCAGAGCCACGAGCAATGCATGGTCCCCAGGGCACATAGAAGGGACTCTCTTAAGCACCGAGGTGGCTCATCTGGGGTCCGAGGCGTTCGGGACGTCACACGAAGGTCGCCAGCACCCTCCAACATCCTGAAGAAGCCAACCCACTGACACGAAGGGTGATCTCAAACCCGATACCGCATAGGTTAAAGATGCCCCAGCTTGGATTGTACGACGGCTCGGGCGATCCACTCGAACACGTGCATCGCTTTAGGGGTGATGAAGATCCAAGGAGTAGATGAAGAGCTCCTCTGTCGTGCCTTCCCGACGACTCTGCAGAAATCCACCGCGAAATGGTACAACGACTTACCGAACAGATCAATTGACTCCTTTGGTGATTTATCCCACAAGTTCAGTATGTAATTCCGAGCGGGGCGAAGAAGGAATAAGGCCACTGACTATATGTTTACGATAGTCCAGGATGAGGGGGAGACCCTCTGAAGGTTCCAGCTACGCTTCAACGGAGAGCATCCTAGCATGACGAGCTGTAGAGATGAGCTCTCCATGGCAGCTTTCAAGAAGGGGCTTACCAATCACAGTCTATACTCCTCCATGACCCGCAACGGACCTCGATGCTCTCTTCTCCAGAGCAGACAAGTTCATGCTCAGTGAGGAGTCGTTGGGGGCAAAGAAAGCTGTTACCCCAGTCGAGCATTCCCGAGTTGAGCCCCGGCCTCCACTTAGGCCGAGGCAGGATGACCGCCCCGAGGGCGAGATCAAGATCGCCCCTGAGGGTGCGACTAGGGAGGCCCCCGAGGGCATGATCGCCACGGACCTTTGAGGGGGTTCCACACTCCTAGGAACCCCGCTCCGAGGGATGCACCTGAAAAAGCATTGGAGGAGGTGCACTATACAAGGCTCAATGCCCCGCTGACCGAAGTGATGGTAGCGGCCAAGACAGGCGGACTTCTCAGAGATCCGCCCCCCCCCCCCCCCCCCCCCCCCCCCCCCGAGATGAAGGGAAAGCCAAACGCGTACAATGCACAGAAGTACTGTCGATACCACCGCGACCACAGCCACGACACCAACAACTCCTTTATTCTAAAGAGGGATATAGAACGGCTGATCCAGGGTGGCCACCTTCAAAGGTTCATCGATCAAGAAGATGCAAGAAGGGCGAACTTCGGTGGAACCTGTCCGGTAGGCCCATGCCCAAAACACCAAACTTGCCACCCATCCTATCACTGGTCCGATCATGTGATGTGATATGAGGTGGGTCTGCCTCGGGCAGAACCTCGGCATCGATAAGGATGAATTATGTGAGGCAGGTCATGGTGGCGAGTGATGGTGAAGGGGCGAAGTGAAGAAGGGTAGCTCTACCCTCCAGCTCCTTCTCCGACGACGACCTGGTGGGGATCGAGCTGCACACGATGACGCCATCGTCATCGAAGAATTCATCGAGTCGGTAATTATGAGCAGGCTCTTGGTCGACTCCGGCAGCTTCTGCGACATACTGGTTTTGTCGATGATCCAGAAGATGGGACTGGGTGAGGCGGACTTGAAACCATGCTTGGGCCCGATTGTCGTCTTCACTGGCCATTCGGTGCCCATCGTCGGAACGATCGACCTACCCGTCACCCTGGTGGAGAGGCCGAGGATTGTTACACGAATGACGCAGTTCGTCGTCGTTAACATCCCCTCGACGTACAATGGCATCATAGGGAGGCTTTACATGACCGTCGTCGAAGCTCTCACCTTGCTGCTGCACCAAATGGTGAAATTCCAGACCCCATATAGGGTTGGACGAGTGCGAGGAAGCCAGAGGCTCTTGTGGAGTTGCTACATCGGCTCCACCAAACATAAGCAGTCCGAGCAAGCCTTATCGACCGAACTCATCGACGGTCGAGAGGACCTGGAGCATCAGCGACCAACCCCGGTGGAGAGCATAGAGGAAGTGCTGCTGACAGAGGAGGCAGACAAGACTGTATCGATCGACACGAAGCTGACTATGAAGCTGAGGGTAGGGCTGATCGACCTCCTCAGGGCGAATGCAGACATCTTTGCATGGTTGCCCTCTGACATGCCTGGAGTCGATAAGGCAGTGATCACCAATGAGCTGCATGTCGACCATGAAGCCTACCCAGTCCGACAAAAGAAGCAGAGCGCTGGGGGAGAGAAAGCGCGGGCAGCAGGCGAAGAGGTGGAGCGGCTCCTTGGGGATAAATTCATCAGAAAGCTGAGCTATCCTGACTGGCTCGCCAATGTGGTGATGGTGAAGAAGCCTAGTGGTAAATGATGAATGTGCATGGACTTCACCAACCTCAACAATGTCTGCCCAAAGGATAGCTTCCCACTACCAAGGATCGACCATCTGGTGGACAATGCCTCAGGGTATGAACTCCTAACTTTTTTGGATGCCTTTTCAGGCTACAACCAGATAGAGATGACGTACCATGATGAGGAGAAGACGACGTTCATCACGAACCGGGGGACATTTTGCTACACCAAGATGTCGTCGAACTTAAGAATGCCAGAGCGACCTACCAACGGATGGTTGACAAAATCTTCGATCCCAAGGTCGGCAGGAATCTGGAAGTCTACATCGACGACATGTTGGTGAAATCGAGGAGGGCGGTAGATCATCTCACCGAC